>LR738709.1:119559324-119634923 GCA_902687465.1 Secale cereale | reverse complement strand
TACGGGATCGCAGCTAGGTCTCCGAGTGAGAGGGTTGCTCTTCACCCAGAGTGTTTCTGAAACTTAGGCGAGTACGGGATCGCAGCTAAGCCCCCGAGTGATAGGATTGCTCTTCACTCAGAGTGTTTTTGAATAGTTAGGCGAGTATGGGATCGCAGCTAAACCCCCGAGTGAGAGGGTTGCTCTTCACTCGGAGTGTTTTTGAATACTTAGGCGAGTACGGGATCGCAGCTACGCCCCCGAGTGAGAGGGTTGCTCTTCACTCTGAGTGTTTTTGAAAATTAGGCAAATATGATTCCCGGCTAAGCCACCCACTTGGGGATTTGAACACATGTGTTTTCGGAACAACAATCATTGAGATACTGCCAAAAACTTGTCTTTGATAAGCAAACTGAAGGATTCTTATTACAACTCGTCCATTCGAGTGTTTTAAGTATAGAAATGGCGGAGCAGATCCGCATTCCACGAGTGTGGCTCGTCTATTTTCTTGGACATGTTGTAGAGGTGATATGCCCCATTGTGGAGCACTTTGGTGATGATGAAGGGGCCTTCCCAGGCCGGAGCAAGCTTGTGAGGTCATTTCTTATGTACTAAGAGTACAGGATCTCCTTCTTGGAATGCTCGATCTCTCACACTACGGGCATTGAATCGACGCATGTCTTGTTGATAGATGGTCGACCGGATCAGAGCCATCTCGCGCTCTTCCTCCAGGAGATCAACTGCATCTTGACGTGCATGTTCTACTTCAGCTTCTGAGAAGAGTCCCACCCGGGAAGTGTTGTGTAGCAAATCACTCGGAAGTACAGCCTCGGTGCCATACACCATAAAGAAAGGAGTCCGATCAGTCGACCGGTTCGGAGTTGTTCTCAGTCCCCACAAAACAGATGGCAAACTCAGTTACCCAAGCTCCAGCAGCATGCTTGAGATCGCGCATCAGTCGTGGCTTCAGTCCTTGAAGGATCAAGCTGATACGTCTCCAACGTATCTACTTTTCCAAAAAAAATTGCCCTTGTTTTGGACTCTAACTTGCATGATTTGAATGGAACTAATCCGGACTGATGATGTTTTCAGCAGAATATCCATGGTGTTGTTTTTATGCAGAAATAAAAAGTTCTCGGAATGACCTGAAAATCCATGGAGAATTATTTTGGAAAATATAAAATACCTGCGGAAAGATCTACGTCGGGGGGGCCGCACCCGGTCCACGAGGGTGGGGGCGCTCCCCCTCCCGCTGGGCGCGCCTCCCTGCCTCGTGGGCCCCCTGATGCTCCACTGACGTACCCCCGGACTCCATATATTCACTTTTGGGGAGAAAAAAATCACAGAGGAAGAATTATCGCATTTTACTATACGGAGCCGCTGCCAAGCCCTAATCTCTCTCGGGAGGGCTGATCTGGAGTCCGTTCGGGGCTCTGGAGAGTGGAGATCGTCGCCATCGTCATCATCAACCTTCCTCCATCACCAATTTCATGATGCTCACCATGGTGCGTGAGTAATTGCATCGTAGGCTTGCTGGACGGTGATGGGTTGGATGAGATTTACCATGTAATCGAGTTAGTTTTGTTAGGGTTTGATCCCTATTATCCACTATGTTCTAAGATTGATGTTGCTATGACTTTGCTATGCTTGATGCTTGTCACTAGGGCCCGAGTGCCATGATTTCAGATCTGAACCTATTATGTTTTCATGAATATATGTGTGTTCTTGATCCTATCCTGCAAGTCTATAGTCACCTACTATGTGTTATGATCCGGCAACCCCGAAGTGACAATAATCGGGACCACTCCCGGTGATGACCATAGTTTGAGGAGTTCATGTATTCACTATGTGTTAATGCTTTGGTCCGGTACTCTATTAAAAGGAGGCCTTAATATCCCTTTGTTTCCATTAGGACCCTGCTGCCACGGGAGGGTAGGACAAAAGATGTCATGCAAGTTCTTTTCCATAAGCACGTATGACTATATTCGGAATACATGCCTACATTACATTGATGAACTGGAGCTAGTTATGTGTCATCCTAGGTTATAACTTTTACATGATGAATTGCATCCTACATAATTCCCCATCACCGACCCAATGCCTACGAGCTTTTCACATATTGCTTGTTGCTTATTTACTTTTCCGCTACTGCTATTACAAAAACTACAAAAACACTACCGTTACTTTTATTGCTGTTAGCGCTATCTCCATATTACTTTGCTACTAAACTACCTTGCTGCAGATACTAAGTTTCCAAGTGTGGTTGAATTGACAACTCAGCTGCTAATACTTAAGAGTGTTCTTTGGCTTCCCCTGTGTCGAATCAATAAATTTGGGTTGAATACTTTACCCTCGAAAACTATTGCGATCCCCTACACTTGTGGGTTATCAAGACTATTTTCTGGCGCCGTTGTCGGGGAGCATAGCTCTATTCTTTAAGTCACTTGGGATTTATATCTGTTGGTCACTATGAAGAATCTGAAGGACTCAGAAACCAAGATCTATCCCTCAACTACGAGGGGAGGTAAGGAATTGCCATCTAGCTCTGCACTTGATTCACCATCTGTTATGTGTAAATT
Organism: Secale cereale; assembly: GCA_902687465.1. Taxonomy (NCBI): domain Eukaryota; kingdom Viridiplantae; phylum Streptophyta; class Magnoliopsida; order Poales; family Poaceae; genus Secale; species Secale cereale. Next base: position 119,632,365 of record LR738709.1, on the reverse strand, counting down.
TGCGACACCTACTCCTGCTATTGAATCTGATATGTCGTATGTTATTGATGATGCCACTTCTGCTATGTATGATGAAACTACTTCTATGCCTGATAATAATGTGCCACTAGGTGAATTTCTAGATGAACAAATTGCTAAGGTTAGGCAGAATGCAAATATTGAAACTGATAATATTTATGAAAGTGATGATGAAGCTTCTCCCCCTAGATATGAATTGCTTGTTATTCCTGAGGGTTATGTTATGGATGAAGAAACTGCTAGAGACTTTCTTGCTTGCAACGATAGATATGATCTTAAGAAATTATTAGCTAAGCTGGAATAAAAGTCTTTGAATGCTAGAATGAAACATGACCCTGCTTTTGCTACTTCACCTATCTTTGTTACTGATAAGGATTAATGATCTAGCCACCCTGTTTACCAACGATGAAAAGATTCGTTATTACTATATCCTTAAGTTATTTTCGTTCTCGTTAAAGGGTGATGCTAAGACTTGGTTTAATTCTCTTGATCCTGGTTGTGTGCGTAGTCCCCGGGATAGGATGTATTACTTCTCTGTTAAATATTTTCCCGCTCATAAGAAACAAGCTGCCTTACGGGGAATATATAACTTTGTGCAAATTGAAGAAGAGAGTCTCCCACAAGCTTGCGGGGGGCTTCTCCAATTACTTAATGCTTTGCCTGATCATCCTCTTCAGAGGAACGATATACTTGATGTCTTTTATAATGGACTAACCGATGCTTCCAGAGACCACCTGGATAGTTGTGCTGGTTATGTTTTCAGGGAAAGAACAGTTGATCAAGCTGAATTACTATTGAATAATATGTTGGCCAATGAAAATAATTGGACACTTCCTGAACCATCCCCTAAGCCAACTCCGAAGAAAAGAGGTGTTCTATTTCTCAGTCATGAAGATATGCAAGAGGCAAAGAAATCTATGAAAGAAAAAGGTATTAAATCTGAAGATGTTAAGAATTTACCACCTATTGAAGAAATACATGATCTTAATAACCCGACACAGGTAGTAAAGGTAAATTCTCTCTATAGATTTGATGAAGGTGATATTCCTCGTTATAAGTCTGCTAGCCAATGCTTGGATGAGTTTGACAATTTTATTGTGAAGCAAGAAAACTTCAATGCTTATGTTGGTAGACAATTGCAACATAGCGCTTATATGATTGAACACTTGAGTGATTATATGTCTAGATTTAAAGGTGAATTGAAACTTATTAGTATACATGCTTCCATGGTTACCACTCAAGTAGAACAAGTACTTAAGGCTCAGAATGATTTGCTCAATGAATTAAATAGTAAGAATAATGATAATGCCATTAGATTGTGACTGGAGGTGGCCGAATGACTCAGGAACCTTTGTATCCTGAGGGCCACCCTAAGAGAATTGAGCAAGATTCTCAGAGAACCAATTTAGATGCACCTAGTTCTTCTAAGAAGAAGAAAAAGAAAAATGATAGGACTTTGCATGCTTCTATTGAACCTGTAGCTGACACACCTGAGAATCCTAATGATATCTCTATCTCTGATGCTGAGACACAATTTGGTAATGAACATGAGCCTAGTGATAATGTTAATGATGATGCTCATGAGGATGCTCAACCTAGCAATGATAATGATGTAAAGATTGAACCTACGGTTGATCTTGATAACCCACAATCAAAGAATCAATGTTATGATAAGAGAGACTTTGTTGCTAGGAAGCACGGTAGGGAAAGAGAATCATGGGTTCAGAAACCCATGCCTTTTCCTCCTAAATCATCCAAGAAAAGGATGATGAGGATTTTGAGCGCTTTACTAAAATGATTAGACCTATCTTTTTGCGTATGCGTTTGACTGATATGCTCAAAACAAATCCTTATGCTAAATATATGAAGGATATTATTACCAATAAAAGAAAGATACATGAAGTAGAAATTTCCACCATGCTTGCCAATTACACTTTAAAAGGTGGAATACCTAAGAAACTAGGAGATCCAGGAGTACCTACTATACCTTGCTCCATTAAAGGAAACTACGTTAAAACTGCTTTCTGTGATCTTGGAGCCGGTGTTAGTGTTATGCCTCTTTCTTTATATCGTAGACTTGACTTGAGTAAGTTGACACCTACTGAAATATCTTTGCAAATGGCTGATAAATCAACTGCTATACCTATTGGTATTTGTGAGGATGTGCATGTTGTGGTTGCGAATGTTACTATTCTAACGGACTTTGTTATACTTGATATTCCCGAGGACGATAGTATGTATACTATCCTTGGTATACCCTTTTTGAATACTGCAGGGGCTGTTATTGATTGCAACAAAGGCAATGTCACTTTTCATGTCAATGGTAATGAGCATACGGTACACTTTCCGAGGAAACAACCTCAGGTCCACAGTATTAATTCTATTGGAAAATTTTCAACTATTACTATTGGAGGTTTTGAATTTCTTCTCCCTACTGTCAAGAAGACATATGACATTCTTATTGTTGGGGACATACATATCCCCATTGAGGTAACCTAGTGTTATTCGAAAATTCTCCGGTTTCATGTTATTCGGAAAGAGTTTATTAACAAGACCTGATCAACCTTGTTAATGGATTCCTTTTGATGAGCATGAAATGGGTGAATCTAGATAGCACAACCTTCTATATCCTCCTTTTACTTTCTGTTAATTAGATTAAATAAAGCAAAAATAGTATTTTCTGTCTGTTTCTAGACTTATCTGTGCAATAAAAAAATACCTCGAAATAAAAGTTCATATGCCCTGAAAATGAAATATGATTTTTTTTCTAGAATATTTGAGAATATATGGCCCAGAAAACACAGCGAGGGGAGCCAGCACCTGGCCACGTGGGTCCAGGGCGCGCCCCCTGCCTCGTGGGCCCCACATGGATCCCTCCGCTTATTCCTGCACCCATACCCTTCTTCTTCCTCCCAAAAAAATCACCATCGAGCTCAAGCACGAGTTCTAGCTCATCTTACAGCCATTTTCGATCTCCATGCTCAAAGCTCCATTCACAAAACTTTTTGGGGAGATTGTTCCTTGGTATGTGACTCCTCTATTGTTCCAATTAGTTTGTGCTCTAGTGCTTTATTTATTGCAAATTTTTGCTACTGTGGTGACCTTGTTCTTGAGCTTGCATGTCAAATTTCCTTGATCCTAAGTAGTTCTAATGCATGATATAGTCTCTAGGCACTTGTAGGAGTTGTTTCTATCAATCTTGTTGAGTTTGGTTCACTTTTATTTTGAGTTACTAAAAATTTCAGAAAATTTCAGAAAAATGCATAGGCAAATCTTCCAAGGTGGTTCTTCAAGGAAACAAGAACCAAGGCTCGCGATTCGTGAGCCGGACGATGAACTACCGAGGGAAGCTGAAGTGCGGCCTTGTCAATGGCCGTCGGACGAATTTATGGTTCGGGTTGGCATTAAGGAGGAATTTGACGCATATGTGCGGAACGCTGACCTCGAGGGCTTCATGCAAGATTAGTGCCCTCAATACCGTTACTTAACTGATACCTTTGTGAGAAGGTTTAAATTTTCATCTTCACGAAATTCTCACATTGTCTTGTTTGACCTTTATTATAAATCCTACACCATGGACTTAGAGGATTTTAATGATGCTTGTAAGCTCCCGCAGTGGGGCAGTATGGGTGATCCTTGCAAATCTGAATATAGAGACTTCCTTGCTGGTATCACTATGGGGGAATCTAGAGAAATCACACAGGCTACCATAGGGAACATTCATTTTCCTGTTATTCATTACTTTGCCCTCTCTATTGGTAGATGCATAAACGGTAAAGATGAGGCATGCCACATGTGTGTCCCAGATCTTAGTGTTCTCAAGAGTGCTGTATTAGGTGATAGACAATATAACTTGGGAGCCATTGTTGCACGTAGGCTACATCATAATGGTTTGTATGGAGATTTATTTGGTGGGATTTATGCCACTCGCATAGCCCGCCGTCTTGGTGTGCCTGTACATGAAAATGATGAGCCTTTACCGCTTACTTATTTGGATTACAATGCTATGGTTAGTCACCGGTTTATAGAGAGGGATGAACAATCCCTCAAATATTGACTAATCTTTAATAGGCGTCACGCCGTCCATATTGCTCTTCCTGCCCCTACCTTGTTTGACTTTCAGGCAAAAGGAAGATATACTATAACCAGGGAGGAGGCAAATGAGTATCATGATATGATGGAAGCAGCCCGTCTTCAAGATGCAGTTGAGCAGGCAGTAGCTGCTGCATCTCAGTACAACCCCAACTACAACTTTGGATATTCGGTAGGCCAATATTGTCCATAGACCAACTTAGGCCAAAAGCCTAAGCTTGGGGGAGTATGTGTTTCTCACCGACTTTACATTCATGCTCACACACTTATTCTAGTTGTCGGAGTTCACACTCTTTCATTGTACTATCCATTCTAGTTTCAATTCTTTTCTTAGTCTTTTTCTTGCATGCTAGAAAAACCTTAAGAAAAACAAAAAAATAGTTGTAGCTTTTAGCTAGTTTACTTTCCATGCTTGTAGTAGTAATTAAAAGAAAACCCAAAAATATTTCTCATTCTTCTTTTGCTTGTTGGGAGCTTTCCCGTGCAAATAGTTTATTTTCGTTTCTTTGGGGGTTAAGAGTAGAAGACCATGATTGAAAATGCTTAGTGGCTCTCATATGCTTTATTGTTGATTTAACCTTGAGCCATATTACCTTGTCTTCTCTCTTGTATTAAAATGCTCACAGATTCTAGCTTAGTCCAATACACGTGCACTATTATTATTATCCACACCGTTCGATCGTGCGAGTGAAAGGCAATAAGGATGATATATGATGAACTAATTGAGATGAGAAAATTTGGTATGAACTCGACCTCTCTTGTTTTTGTAAATATGATAGTTCATCGTTCCCGATTCAGCTTGTTATGAATGAAACATGCCCGCAATGACAATTAGAGATCATAGCTGCTTATGCCATGCTTAATTAGCTGAGAGTTTATAATGGTCTATCTTGCGTGCCAACATGATACTAAATTGGTTGTGATGTGGTATGATAGGGTGGTATCCTCCTTTGAACGATTCAAGTGGTCTGACTTGGCACATGTTCACGCATGTAGTTGAAACAAATCAACATAGCCTCCACGATATTTATGTTCACGGTGATTTATATCCGACTCATGCTTGCATTCATTGTTTATTAATTTTAATGCATGTTCATGACTGTTGTCGCTCTCTAGCTGGTCGCTTCCCAGTCTTTTTCTAACCTTCACATGCACTAAGCAGGAATACTGCTTGTGCATCCACTTCCATAAACCCCAAAGTTAATCCAATGAGTCCATCATACCTTCCTATATGCGGTATTTACCTACCGTTCCAAGTAAATTTGTATGTGCCAAACTCTAAACCTTCAAATGAAATTTTGTTTTGTATGCTCGAACAGCTCATGTATCAACTAGGGTTGTCTATATCTTCCATGCTAGGTGGGTTATTCTCATGATGAGTGGACTCCGCTCATCATTCATGAGAAAATGGCTGGTAACCGGATGCCCAGTCCCATGCTTAAATCATAATTAATTAACAAAACTCCCCCAGGGATGTTGCTGGTTTGGACGGTACCCGTTGTTTCGGGCTAGACGTGGAGTGTGCTTGTTGGTGGATGGGGGGTATAAACTTTACCATTCTGTTTGGGAACCACCTATAATGTGCGTAGCATGGAAGATATCGAGATTCTTGGTTGTTATGTTGACAATGAGAGTATACCGCTCAAGATGTTGTTCATCTATATTTAAAAATCGAGCTCTGGCACCTCTACAAATCCCTGCTTCCATCTGCGAAGGGCCTATCTATTTACTTTTATGCTGAATCATCATCCTCTTATAAAAGAGCACCAGTAGGAGAGCACCTCTGTCATTTGCATGTATTACTATTAATGTGCATTGAGTATGATCATGACTGGATCTCTTTTACCATGAATTACAATGTCTAGTCAGTCCTTGATCTTTAAAGGTGCTCTGCATTTATGTTTTGTGGTCTCAGAAAGGGCTAGCGAGATACCATCTTGTTATATCATATCATGATTGTTTTGAGAAAGTGTTGTCATCCGAGGTTTATTATTATCGCCCGCTAGTTGATTATGCCATTGATGTGAGTAGACATGAGACCAGAAAGTTATTGTGAATGTGGTTAGTTCATGATCTTTGCTGAAAACCTGAATGCTGGCTTACATATTTACAACAACAAGAGCATACAGAGTTTGTCAAAGTTTTTCTTTATCACTTTTAGTTTATCAACTGAATTGCTTGAGGACAAGCAAAGGTTTAAGCTTGGGGAAGTTGAAACATCTCCAATGTATCTACTTTTCCAAACACTTTTGCCCTTGTTTTGGACTCTAACTTGCATGATTTGAATGGAACTAACCCGGACTGACGTTGTTTTCAGGAAAATTGCCACGGTGTTGTTTTTGTGCAGAAATAAAAAGTTCTCGGAATGACCTGAAAATCCACGGAGAATTATTTTGGAAAATATAAAAAATACCTGCGGAAAGATCTACGTCAGGGGGCCCACACCCTGTCCACGAGGGTGGGGATGTGCCCCCTCCCCCTGGGCGCGCCCCCCTACCTCGTGGCCCCCCTGATGCTCCACCGACGTACCCCCGGACTCCATATATTCACTTTCGGGGAGAGAAAAATCACAGAGGATGAATTATCGCGTTTTACGATACGGAGCCACCGCCAAGCCCTAATCTCTCTCGGGAGGGCTGATCTCGAGTCCGTTCGGGGCTCCACAGAGTGGAGATCGTCGCCATCGTCATCATCAACCTTCCTCCATTACCAATTTTGTGATGCTCACCGCCGTGCGTGAGTAATTCCATTGTAGGCTTGTTGGACGGTGATGGGTTGGATGAGATTTACCATGTAATCGAGTTAGTTTTGTTAGGGTTTGATCCCTAGTATTCACTATGTTCTAATATTGATGTTGCTATGACTTTGCTATGCTTAATGCTTGTCACTAGGGCTCGAGTGCCATGATTTCAGATCTGAACCTATTATGTTTTCATGAATATATGTGTGTTCTTGATCCTATCTTGCAAGTCTATAGTCACCTACTATGTGTTATGATCCGGCAACCCCGAAGTGACAATAATTGGGACCACTCCCGGTGATGACCGTAGTTTGAGGAGTTCATGTATTCACTATGTGTTAATGCTTTGGTCCGGTGCTCTATTAAAAGGAGTCCTTAATATCCATTTGTTTCCATTAGGACCCCACTGCCACGGGAGGGTAGGACAAAAGATGTCATGCAAGTTCTTTTCCATAAGCACGTATGACTATATTCGGAATACATGCCTACATTACATTAATGAACTGGAGCTAGTTCTGTGTCACCCTAGGTTATAACTTTTACATGATGAAATTGCATCCAACATAATTCCCCATCACCGATCCAATGCCTACGAGCTTTTCACATATTGCTTGTTGCTTATTTACTTTTCCGCTACTGCTATTACAAAAACTACAAAAACATTACCATTGCTTTTATTGCTACCGCTATCTCCATATTACTTTGCTACTAAATTACCTTGATGCTGATACTAAGTTTCCAGGTGTGGTTGAATTGAAAACTCAGTTGCTAATACTTAAGAGTATTCTTTGGCTCCCCTTGTGTCGAATCAATAAATTTGGGTTGAATAATTTACCCTAGAAAATTGTTGCGATCCCCTACACTTGTGGGTTATCACAAGCCATTCACCCTTTCTGCCTGCCCATTCGACTGCGGATGCGCAATGGATGCGTAGTCGACCCGAGTGCCCTGGGAGGCGCAGAATGCCCTGAGCTCATTGGAATCAAAATTGGAGCCTTTATCTATGATAATACTATGAGGGACTCCGTATATGAATATCAGCTTTGTGATGAAACTGACGGCAGTGCTTGAACCAAGATTTTTAATTGGCCTGGCTTCGATCCATTTGGTGGAACTTGTTGACTGCTACTAGCAAATGAGAGAAACCGCTTCTACCAGTCTTGAAGGGCCCAACCATGTCCAACCCAAAAACAGCAAACGGCCAAACCAGTGGAGTAGTCTTCAAGGCAGACGCGGGCATGTGGGACATGTTTGAATAGAACTGACAACCTTCACACTTGTCGACTATATCTTTTGCCATCTCATTTGCTCGCGGCTAGTAGAATCCGACTCGGTATGCTTTGGCAACAATGGTCCGAGAGGATGCATGATGACCACAGGTCCCTGAGTGGATCTCATTCAAAATCATTCGACCTTCCTCTAGGGAAATGCAACGTTGGGCGACTCCTGTGACACTTTCTCTGTAAAGTTGCCCTCTTATCACGGTGAAGGCTTTGGATCGACGGACAATTTGGCGAGCCTCATCTTCGTCCTCTCGGAGTTCCTGCCTGAGCATGTATGCAATATACGGCACTGTCCAATCGGGCGTGATCACTAAAACTTCCATGACCAAGTCGACTACAGCTGGGACTTCGATCTCAGTCGGATTGGTCGAACTTATCGGTTGCGGGGGCTCTTCCGTGAAGGGATATTCCTTGACTGATGGGGTGCAGAGATGCTCTAAGAACAAATTACTGGGGATAGGTTTCCGAGTGGAACCTATCTTCTCCAGACCATCAGCAAGTTGATTCTTGATTCTAGGTATGTGATGGAGCTCCAACCCTTCAAACTTCTTCTCTAACTTTCTCACTTCATTCCAATAATTGGTAATTGCTGGGCTCCTGACATCCCACTCCTTCATCACTTGATTGACCACTAAGTCTGAGTCGTCGTATACCATCAGGCGACGGACGCCGAGTGAGATGGCCATACGCAACCCATACAAAAGTGACTCATACTCAGCTTCATTGTTTGAAGAATCAAAGTGAATTTGGAGGACATAGCTGAGCTTGTCACCTCTGGGGGACACCAAAACCGCACCTGCACCAGATCCAGTCAGCATCTTGGATCCATCAAAAAACATAGTCCAATGATCCGACTGAACGTGAGTCGGTTGCTCTTGTTCAATCCACTCGGCAACAAAATATGCTATTGCCTGAGACTTGATTGCTTTCTTTGCCTCGAACTTGATATCTAACTGAAGGAGTTCAATCTCCCATTTAGCCACTCGACCAGTTGCGTCCAGATTGTTCAGAATTTCAGATAACGGAGCATCACTAACGACTGAAATTGAGTGGTCTGAGAAGTAATGCACAACTTTCTTCGTGGTCAAGTAGATTCCATACACAAGCTTCTGATAATGTGGATATCTCTGCTTGGATGGAGTCAAGACTTCAAAAATGTAGTAGACTGGGCGTTGAACTTTGTAGGCCTTGCCTTCTTCTTCCCGCTCGACCGTGAACACTGTGCTCAAACTTGTCTAGTGTGTCATGGAGGTGTCACGGCAGATGTCCTAAGGTAAGGACTTAATTGCGGAGCCATAGCGACGTGGTTAGCTTAAAGGGGTTATGAACAAGACAAAGGACACATGGAGTTTATACTGGTTCGGCCCCTGCGATGAGGGTAAAACCTAATCCAGTTGAGGTGGAATTGCGGGGGTGTCGATTGCTAGGGTGCGGATCTGCTCGCCTAGCCCTCGATCTGTTGTTTCTTTTCCAAAGCCGCTGTCGGGTCGTCCCCTTATATACACGGGTTGACACCCTGCTGCCTACGTAGTTCCGGTCAGCTCATACAATCGTGACCGGCCCGATGACTCTTATTACATGCCTTACAACACAAGTCACATAAATGGCAGTTGATAGTTACGGGCTTTAAGTCGTCGCAGGCCTTGGGCCCTTAACTAAATCGCCGTCCTTAATGTACTTCTGGGCTAGGCCCATGAATCGCCGTTGGTTAACCCGGCCCCTCCTGGGCGGGTCATATGAAATACTTATATCCCTAACATTAGGCCCCGGGTTGATCTTGAACTTGTTCATGTCAATCTTTCTTCATCTTCTTGCGAGAGACTGTAAACCGCCGTAACCTTCGCTTTTGAAACAATAGTGATCCGCCATGACGTCAGCTTTTGAAATAACGGTAACCCGCTACGATGTCACTTATTTGCAAACGTTCTAGATCTTAACAAATCTTCCGCATTTATTGGTATTCCGAGAATCGAGGCGACTGCACAGTTACTTGCCTATTTTTCCACCTCCTAGATTCTCACGCCTAACCTTTATCCACTTAGCTTATGAATAGGGCCGAAGGTACCCTTCCATTCTCTCCTTCGTCTCTTTCTCTTCGTCTCCTTCCTCGCGACGTCCCTGCAACCGAGCTCCACCGATGTCGACGCCCTCCGCTTCGTCTTCAACAGCAACCTCCGCGTCAACCCAACATGACCAGGTCTCTTCCCCGCGCCGCTGCCATCTTACTCGCTCAGGTGCATTCTTGTTCTACTCCTCCTAGATCCATTAGGGTTCCTATCGTGAAGTTCGCCAGAATTCATCTTATTCTTCCTCTGCAACTATGGTTTTTCTTCTGAACTTGATGTCCCTTCATATGTTGATGTTGATAGTATCCCTTTAGTCAGTACTGTAATATCTCATCTCTGCAAAAAGAGATTCATCTCCAAGAACTGTATCATATTGACCTTAGGTTTTGCCTGTTCGTCATTTTAATCTTGATTTTCGAACAGCTGTAGATCCAAAATTACCACCGCGACCTGTGAAAACTATTTGTCCCAGACTTAGTAAAATTTGCTTTTCTGAACACTCGCATCTGTCATGGCGGCTTAATTTTCCGACTTATGATTACTCTTATGCCATTAGGCCCCATCTAAACCGCCATGCTGAACTTGTAATAATAATTTGTTTCCGGCTTTTCTGAACCGGCAATAATCTTTCATTTGTTAGGTCTGCTTGTTCACAATGCCACCAAAGACAGTCACCACATGCAACTGGGTCCCTTCAATTGTTACTGAAGCCACATTGGCGGACTTTGTCAAAGTCCGTTTTCTCCCTAATGCTCTAACTATGCCTTACCGTGCTCCTAACCCGGGTGAAAAAATACCTGCACCCACAGATGATGAAGTGATTGTTTTTACTGACCACATGAACCGGGGTTTCTCACCGCCCGGCTCTAAATTCTTCACAGATGTTCTGCACTTCTTCCAGCTCCATCCCCAAGACATCGGACCCAATTCCGTGTCAAATATCTGCAACTTTCAGGTTTTTTGTGAAGTATATCTTCAAGAGGAACCCATCATCTTGCTTTTTAGGGAGTTCTTTTACTTAAACCGCTAGAATGAATTTACCAATGGCCCTAGCTTGGAGCTTGGGGCTGTCTCCATCCAAAGAAGGAGAGACTATATTTTTCCTTATGCCTGTCTGTTGAGTTGTCCAAAAGGTTGGAACATAACTTGGTTTAATTGTAAAGATACTTCTCCGGCTGACGAACATCCATTGCCGGGTCTCCGTGTTCAACGTTTAGACACCAATCACCCTCTTGCTGAAAAGCTCACTGCTGCAGAAGGCAAGTCAATTGCCCCTACTCTTTCAAAGGTGAAGGCCCTTCTGGGAAATGGTTTGACAGAAATTGACTTAGCCCAGTACTGGCTCGCTTGGCGAATTATTCCTTTAAGCCGCAGGTTTGGTTTAATGTATGAGTATACTGGAGAAAAGAATGACCCTTTGCGTCATAGCTCTGAGGATCTGGAGGATAAGGTCGTCGCAGATATGACAAAAATCGTTTTAAATGAATCCTTGTCTGGCTGCAGCAAAGTGGGCTTGCTGCCTTTCTGCAAATCTAACCCGGCACCGGAGGTAATTCATAGCTTGAACTGTTGACGTCTTATAATTCAGTTCCCTTGCCATTCTTGAATTCACCGCCTGTCACGGGCTAAGTCAGCCTTCTAGCCAGAGCCGCCAAGAAAGCCGCCAAAAAAGATGTTACGAAGACCAAGAAGAAAACCAGTGCTTCTGGTCTGTTTGAACTAAACTACGACATTGAGTTGGAGGTAGTCCTTGACTCTCTTGGTTCTTACTTAAACTATCTTATTGGCACTGATTATTGCCAGGATGACACAGAGGCCGGTCAGGCCGTAGATGAAGAGGTAATTACTATTTCCTCTGGCTCAGAATCCTTGCCAAGACAAAAAGTTCGACGGGTTATCCGGAAAGTAAGATTTTCACACCCTTCGGCTCATTTAGACCCTCACTTTCTTTTGAAGCAAAAGCAACACGAGGGTCATCGTCAGACTCGAAACTCGGGAGAAGAGGAATTGTCCTCTGGCTTACCCAATACTCCGCCTCGACGAAAACGCCGAAATGAGGTACTTTCATTCATAAACTCTCATTATCCGCTAATGCGTCTTATACAGCAATCATTGAACTTGTCCGGTTCAAATTAATCAGGAAACTTCGCATTCATCCTCTAGAGACTCATCTCAGAGCCAACTTCCGGCCTTCAAGACCGCTCCTGGGTAAATGATTTATTCCTTGTGCAACGTATCCTGAAGTTTTTATAACCTTGCAGTGACTTACTGTAAATCATTCAGAGGTCAAGCCAAACCCGTCAAGAGGGCCAGGGCAAATAAGTCGGTAGCTGACCCTAAGGTCATTGATCCGGCGCTGCAAAAGTCGGCAACTGATGCTCATAGGCCAACTGGGGAAACCACGCATGACGCTCCTCCTGAGATACATGATGCCGCCACTGGTCCTGCCATGGTTGACTCTGCCCCTGCTGAACCGCCTGTCCCCTCTAAGCCGGCAGAAGACCGTCCTGAAGACGTTACATTTATTGGTACTAGTTTCAGAGAGTCAGGCAACCCAACTGTGTTGGCCAAACACACCACTAAGCAAGAACTTGTTGAAAAACGACGAGTGAGGTTTGACATGTCTCAGTACGCACAGCTGAGTACTGGCGAAGTTTTTTCTGCTTTTCTCAGTCAGGTCCACAGCAACTGCGATCTTGAAATTGATATGGTGAAGCAGATGCACCAGAAATTTGAGGTAACCTTCTAGGTGAATTTCTAACTGTCCTTCCAGCCCCCAAGTCTAGTGGATATGATAAAAACTTCAATATATTGTAAACTTTAAAGAAATTGCCACCTTTTAACTCGGCATACCATTTAACGAAAAATTAATCCTTGAGGAACATCGCATGTGTAGCCCCCAAGGGTCGGCTTAATCAGGTTGAATGAGTCGGGCCTTATTATTACTGCATAGAACTTGTCTACACCCCATCCATGAGCTGGTGGTAATAACCGTGTTACCGTCGGGCTAAATATAATTAACTGATAATACTGAAGCGATGTACATTAGCCCCCAAGTGCCAAGTGTTGTTGCTTGCAAAGTGCTTGGGACTTTAATAACATTAATCCGGCTCAGAAAAGAACAACTTCAGCCTCCATTAGCCCCCAAGGGTCAAGTACTCTTGCCTGAAAAGTGCTTGAGACTTTAATAACATTAATCCGGCTCAGAAAAGAACAACTCCAGCCTCCGTTAGCCCCCAAGGGTCAACTACTCTTGCTTGCAAAGTGCTTGAGACTTTAATAATATGAATCCGGCTTATGCTTACTTTGCCTGTTCAGGAAACCACTAATGAATTACAAACACAGTTGAAGGATGTCAGGGAGAGGCTTAAGCACCAAGAGACGGAAACTCAGAAAGCTGAATCAAAGTTTCAGTTTAGCCTGTCTGAAGCAAACAAATTGAAAGCTAAGCTTAAGTCCGAGGAATATGCATGGGCTAAAGAAAAGGCTACCTTAGAGCAACGAGCCGAACAAGCCGAAGTGTCTCTTGAAGCGGTGACAACTGAGCTCACCAGCTTAAAACATCGTGTCTCAGAAATGACCGCATGCATCATTGGTAAGACGTCGTGTTACAATTTTGTAAGATAAAATCTTGGGAGAACTTAACTCGTTACTGATCATCTTAATGGTCATGTAGGTAAGAGAAGCAGTATTCTTGGCAGAGATCCACTTATAAAGCTAAAAGCCGTCTACACCCTTGTGGAACAACTGTATACTGGAGCACAGCGTGCCCTCGATGTTATCTCTCCGTCCAGCCAAGCACCAACGTTGTTTCTGGATATCCTACGAAGACTCTCCGTTCTGCCTGCCAGAATAGACGAAATCAAGCGGTCATCTGCAAGAGTCGGCGCTATAACGGCCTTAAGCGAGGCTAAGGCATGGCTTCCAGAGCTGGATCCATCCGACTTGGCTATAGGGTATCCCAGTTTGAAAGAAGACGGTTCAACTTTTGACCACGACGACTTCCCTGCCTATGTCAAGGACATCCGCCCACTGGCCAGTTTGATCGCGAATGAAACAGATTTGACTAAATATCAGCCGGCTTATGATACGGAGAACCAGAAGATGTCCACTTCGTCTTATAAAGTGATGGATCTGATTCCTCCAATTAGTAAGCATACCTTTGCCTGTGAAATTGATCCCTCTGATCTTATTGATGGGGCGGCTAAAGTTGAAGCTTTGGCTATCTTGGATTGGTTGGCGCAAAATTTTCAAATAGAGGAGGAGGAAGAATCGGCGAAGGATGACACGAAATCATCAAAACGGCAAGGCCAAGGAGAGTGAAACGCGAGGTGGCCCATGTGCCTAGGATAAAAAACATTTGAACCTTTTTCTGGCTCACAGCAACTTGTAATAGGATAGCAAAACACCTTTCCTGCCGGCTTATTGTATCAACTATTGCGTCGTCATGCACACTTCTTGCTATTTGATGAATCTGTGGATCACCGATTGTTGAGATCCTTACTTTATTCTTATGATGGTATTGGTGTGCGCAGATCAATATAACATGTATACTGCATGTAAATAGAAACAAACGCCATGGCGGTTTACCGCCGGGCGGGTCATTGTGCCTAACCAGCGCCACTGGGGACAAGTGTCCAGAACAAGGGCCGGTTGAACTGTTAAAACATAGTCATACCTAAAGATATGATTTGTACTGCTGGCTTAATAAGCCTCCATATGACCTTGTCAAGGTTTAGTCCCAGAAATAAGATTGTTATTCTTCTGTGGGCTTAGAGTCAAGCATTGGATTGGGTTGTAGAGACCCGAAAAGGCTTCAGATATGAGCCAAGAAGGGAGGCAGCTAGGCCGATCTTGCAAAGAGCATAAATCAAAACGAAAACTTACAAGAAGGCAAAGAGAAAACTAGAAAAGACAAATGAAAAACACTCGAGGCTTTTGCAGGCCGCCAAGCCAAAGGTTCTTCTTTAATGAAACTAGCCTTGGTGGCCCCTGGAAGGTATGTGCGTGCTATGAGCCGGCTCTCATAGTACCCAATCGACATTTGAACCTAGACAAGTGCAGGTCTTTGTTTGTAAAGATAGACTTGTCTAGAGTACGCGGGGTCAGAGTTGCATCTTGCATCATAGGCCGAGTTATCCAAGTTTCAAGGAAGGCGGCATTTTGAGCCTGGATCTATCCTGACTATCTGTAGCACCGTGCTCTCGCAGTGACAGCAGGCGTTTGAACCTTAGCAAGCTTAGGCCTTGGTTGAATACGCCATTAAGACTGATTGCCAAGAGTTCGCCGAGTCAATCAGGATGACCTGATGGAGTTGAATCAGCTGGGCACAGGTAGGATGACCCACACGTTATGTCCTCTTTGGTCGAATACGCCTATGTTTGAACATAACCCGGTCAAATGGGTAGTTGATGTGTTCTCTTTGGTCGAATACGCCTATGTTTGAACATGAAGCCCCCAAGTGACATACTTGCTGATTATTCTCATCAAGAGCTTATGTTGGAGCTGTGCTATGCATCCAACTCTTCATGATTCCTTTGATTTGGGTACTAAGCTTCTTGAGAAAATATGTATGATGATAATAAAGACTCAACTTTGAAAAAATGGCAGAGGCCCCGAATTGGCGAGGATGCCGGCTTTATTATATTGTATTGATATTTACATCATCGAATTACATCATGAGAGCCGGAGGCTTAAGTATAGTAAGGCCGGAGGTGAGCGATATTCCACGGCCGATTAGTCTCCTCCTCTGATGTACGTGAGTCCTTATGCTCTCGGATACCGATCAAGTAGTATGACCCGTTGTGCAGATTCTTGCCGACGATAAAAGGTCCTTCCCAAGGCGGTGACGGTTTATGCATGTCAGTCTGATCTTGAATGAGCCGGAGAACTAAGTCGCCTTCTTGAAAGGTTCTGGTCTTGACCCGCCGGCTGTGATACCGTCGTAAATCCTGTTGATAAATCGCCGAACGAGCGGCCGCGAGATCACGCTCTTCATCCAATCGATCAAATGCATCCTGACGCGCCGTCTCATTATCAGCTTCCACGTAAGCCGCCACTAGGGGCGAGTCATGATGGATATCGCTAGGAAGAACCGCCTCTGCTCCATAGACCATGAAGAAGGGCGTGTATCCTGTAGACCTATTGGGTGTTGTGTTAATGCTCCATAACACGGAAGGTAACTCCTCCACCCAACAACCCGGCATTCTCTTCAGAGGAACCATGAGCCGGGGCTTGATCCCTCGTAAAAATCTCTTCATTGGCCCGCTCTGCTTAACCATTGGACTAGGGATGAGCCACAGAAGACATATCAAGCCGGATATGTTCATGCTGACAAAACGCCTTCATAGCACCCTTAGACAGATTAGTACCATTGTCTGTTATGATACTATGGGGGAAACCAAACCGGAAAATTATTTTCTTGATGAACTGCGCCGTTGTTTCCGCATCACATTTGCTAATTGGTTCTGCCTCAATCCATTTGGTGAATTTGTCCACTGCCACCAACAGGTGGGTTTTCTTATCTTTGGATCTTTTAAAAGGCCCTACCATATCAAGCCTCCAGGTTGCAAACGACCAGGTTATGGGAATCATCCTTAACTCTTGAGCCGGAACATGAGCACGCCGTGAAAATTTCTGACAACCGTCACATCTACTGACCAAGTCTTCAGCATCAGCATGAGCTGTTAACCAATAGAATCCATGACAAAAAGCTTTGGCTACCAGAGATTTAGAACCATCATGATGACCACAATCTCCCTCATGGATCTCTTGCAGGATCTCACGGGCTTCCTCGGGCGAGACACAGCGTTGAAACGCGCCTGTAACACTGCGGTGGTGCAATTCTCCATTGACAATCGTCATCGACTTAGACCGCTTGGTTATCTATCTGGCTAGGATTTCATCCTCAGGTAACTCACCCGGGGTCATATAAGCCAAATATGGAACTGTCCAATCTGGTATGACATGAAGAGCCGCCACCAACTGTGCCTTCGGGTCAAGAATAGCAAGGTCCTCCTCTGTAGGCAACTTGACAGACGGGTTAAGCAAAACGTCGAAAAAGGTATTGGGGGTACCGGCTTACGCTGAGATCCTAACCGGCTCAAGGCGTCAGCTGCCTCGTTCTTTCTTCGATCGATATGCTCAACCTGATAACCCTTGAAGTGACCCGCAATAGCATCAACTTCTCCGCGATAAGCCACCATGAGTGGATCCTTGGAGTCCCAGGTGCCAGAAACCTGCTCAGCTACCAAATCTGAGTCGCCGAAACATCTGACCCGGCGTATGAACCGGCTCACCGCTGCTATCCATCCTGCCATGCGCTGGACATCATTGATACATTTTGGCCATGCCAAGGAGGTGATGGCCTTGATCTTTTCCGGGTTAGCCTCGATGCCTCGCTCTGAGACCAGAAAACCCAAAATCTTGCCCACTGAAACGCCAAAAACACACTTGGTCGGGTTAAGCATCATCTTATACACCCAGAGATTGTCAAACGTTTCTTTCAAGTCATCAATCGGAGTCTCCTTCTTTCTGGATTTGACCACGATATCATCCACATAAGCACGAACATTTCGTCCAATCTGACCGTGCAAGCAGTTCTGTACACACCTCTGGTAAGTCGCATGGGCACTCTTAAGCCCGAAAGGCATAGATACATAGCAGAAGGCTCCAAACGGAGTGATGAAATCCGTCTTCTCCTAGTCCTTCACCGCCATTTTGATCTGGTGATATCCAAAATATGCATCCAAAAAACTCAAGCGCTCACAACCCGCCGTAGCATCAATGATCTGATCAATACGAGGGAGGGCGAACGGGTCAGCAGGACAAGCCTTGTTTAAGTGTATGTAATCCACACACATGTGCCACGTGCCATTCTTTTTAAGCACCAAAACCGGGTTAGCCAACCACTCAGGATGAAAAACTTCTACGATGAACCCGGCCGCCAAGAGCCGAGCCACCTCTTCACCGATGGCCTTCCGTCTCTCTTCATTAAAATGGCGAAGGAACTGTCTGGCCGGCTTATACTTCGGATAAATATTAAGAGTGTGCTCGGAAAGTTCTCTCCGTACACCCGGCATGTCTGACGGCTTCCATGCAAAGATGTCCCGGTTCTCACGGATGAACTCGATGAGCGTGCTTTCCTATTTTGGATCTAGATTGGCACTGATACTGAACTGCTTAGATGAGTCGCGAGGAACAAAGTCAACCATCTTGGTGTCATCTGCCGACTTAAACTTCAGTAATGGGTCATGCTCTGTAGTGGGCTTCTTTAAAGATGTCATATCTGCCGGGTCAACATTATCTTTGTAAAACTTGAGCTCCTCTGTGGCACAAACCAACTCTACATAAGCCGCGTCGCCTTCTTCACATTCCAAAGCTATGGTGCGACTCCCATGCACTGTGATATTCCCCTTGTGACCCGGCATCTTGAGCTGCAAATATACATAACATGGCCTTGCCATAAGCTTAGCATCAGCCGGCCTGCCCAATAAAGCATGGTACGGGCTGTGGATCCTCACAACTTCAAACGTCAAATTTTCTGTCCTGGCATCATTCTCATCTCCAAAGGTTACTTCCAAATCGATCTCACCAACTGGATACGCCGACTTACCAGGCACAACTCCATGAAAGACGGTGTTCGACGGCTTAAGCTTCTTATCAGTTAACCCCATACGACGGAAGGTATTGTAATACAGCATGTTGATGCTGCTCCCTCCATCCATGAGTACCTTGGTGAACTTATACCCTCCGACCTGAGGGGCCACCACTAGGTCCAGCTGACCCGGATTATCAACTCTGGGCGGGTGATCTTCGCGGTGTAGGAGATATGCCCTAGAGGCAATAATAAATTCTATTATTTATCTCACTGTTCATAATTAGGTTTATGTTCCATGCTATAACTGCTATGGTTCCTGAGCCCGTATATCCATAAAGGCTCTGGGGAAAACCCATGTGCACGTGTGGAATAATAAACGGTAAAAAGTATTCCTAGTCATGCCTCTAAGACTAGCTCAAGTGTTGCATGATGATTATGTTTTCCCAATCATGGGCATGTCTATGCCAGCAACTTTGAGGGCACAATGTTATAGGAACATTTGTGTTGAATCGACCCGAAATTGATGTTATGCTATGAGATACATTCGTCACAAGTTTATGGTTAATAACACAGGAAGTTAATGTTTGCATAATTCCTTAGACCATGAGAGTATCGAGTTTCTTCATGCTTGCTTCATGAACTTTGGGGTTTGTTAAACGTCATCCGTAAATGGGTGGCTATTACGGCGGCTTACGGGTTCATGGAAAAGTATGGCATGTAACGAGATAGCTCAAGATTGGGATTTGCTCCTCCGACGATGGAGAGATATACTCGGGCCCTCTCGGTGTAACGGTATCCATCATCGTCTGGCCAGACACAGGGTGATTTGATCACTGGGATGCCGGAACACGAAAACGAGAAAAGAGAACAAAACCGGTAACGAGGTAACTTGCATAGTGGACAAAGTGTTTGCCCACGGGGATGCAATAAATCTCACCTCGGGTGTTTGTGACATATCATGAAGCAAAAGGAATAGCTCACGGCAACTGGAGGTTCACTCGAATATTCATTCGTGTGGGTATAGGGGGTCAATATGGGTGTCCACGGCTCCGATGTTGATCATTGATCGGAAGAGGTTCCGTGTCATGTCTATACTTCACCGAACCTATAGGGTCACACGCTTAAGGGTCATCTATCTGCTGAATACTGGACAGGGAGTCTGAGAGAAAATCACCGAAAAAGTTTCGGACAGCGGAAAAGTTCCGCAGAGAGAGGTCACCGGATGAGTTCCGGTGAAACTGAAAAGTTGTTTCAGAGGATACCATAAAGTCAAATTGGTTTTGGCACATGCCTGATAATTCTTGGAGGATGCCAGAATCGTTCTGGAAACTTTCTGGAATTTTCGGAGATGAAAACCGGAAATGTTCTGGAGCTGCCGGAACCGCTTCAGATGCTTTTCGCAGATGAAAATCACTAAACTGGAATTGTTCCAGAACGCGTTGAAAATAATTATGGTGGGTATTGGAAATGTTCTAAGCCCACATGAATATTTTCAGTTCGAACGGACGCTGAAAAATGTCGTCGTGAATAGTGAAAATCAGCTTTATGGTTACTTTATGGAAAGCCACCTTTTGGGGCTTTGCTCCAAAAGATCTAGGGATGACATGGATGGATTGGGAGGCCCTCATGGGGGCCCCCCAAGGGGTGTGGCCGGCCAAGAAGGTGGCTCCTCCTTGGAGCCCCTCTTGTTCCATGGTTTCACCCTTATACCCTTGGTGGAAGGACTTCATTCATGTACTTTTGGGTTTTATTGTAAAACCACCCTACCCCTTGGGATTTCCTATAAAAGGAGGAGTTGGGGCTGCCATCTCCTTCATCCCTTGCTCTCATACAAGTGCCATGCAATTATCTGGCTTCTCTCTCCCTCCCACGAAATAGTTTCGTAGTGCCGAAAGGCTGTCTGGGTTCCGGTGGGAACTAGTTCTGGACGGCGAAGCCCTGCCGGATAGATGACACCGCATGTGTGCAACTCTGTAGAGAGGTCGTAGATTCGATCTTAGTGCCCTAAGGGGCTGTTCGAGAGTGCCTCCCGAAGGGCTGTCCAAGTGACGGACCGAGTTCTGTGAGTCCTCCCGAAGGGCTGTCCGAGTGACCGTTCGAGTTTCGAAGGTCCTCCCGGAGGGCTGTCCGCGACACCGTCCGGGGGACTGTTCGACCGTCTCCCGGAGGGCTGTCCGTGGGGCGGATGAGGGTATACATCCTCGCGGTTGGGAGGTTGTAAATCCTAGCTGCGGGGATCTGCACCGACGATCGTCATCGACTCTACTTCCGCTGCGCTACGAGTCGGTAACGAAACAGATCAAACCTTGTATGCAGTCTCCATAGTGGTCCTGGGCTGGTGCGTAGGTCGGAAATTTTTTATTTTCTGCTGCGTTACCCTACAGTGGCATCAAGAGCCGTGCTATGCGTAGATGCAGGTTGCGATCTAGAATACATGGAGATGTATGGGTGTTGCACAATATAATTAGGTAGTAGATAAGATCTATTACTGAAAATTATTTGTGCGGGTAGCAGATGAAATCTGTTACCTGATGTTCTTGTTGCTTCCCTTAAATTTGCGTAGTCCTGATCTTGACAGCATTGTGGAATCTGACAAAGTTCTGGCAATCCGCGATCCTTTCATGCTACTCCTGAGTATGCTGATTGACAGATCAACGAAGTGCTAACAGTTCTTTGGGTTCCACTTTAGTCAAAGAAAGATGGATGTTTCGCAGACGAAAGGGCAATGCAGATATGATCTGCACGGGGGTCATGCGTATGACGAAGTTCAGTATGGGGCTCGAGATTTTATTATCTCGTGTTTCATACACCCCGCAAAATTTAATCTAGCGACTTGAATTATCATGCTTGATGATGGACGTTGGTAGCTTCGGTTTGTTTCGAAACCTTAGAAGCCACGTAAGATAAACTTTTGCATGAACCGATTAGAGACGTCTAACTTGGTTTTGCAGGAGGGTTTGCATGTGCATGTGATGTGGTATAGCAGTGCTCATAATAATTTGATTATGTATGAGATGGCTATATAATGTAAATCAATTAACATGACCTGCGTGTCATGATTCGGCATGATGGCTGGAGCCATATGATTGCACTTTAAATGACCTGCGTGTCAACCTTGTGTAATGCATTTATTTTATTAGCTATAGAGATAGCAATATTATCTGGTGCATCGACAAGGTGGTGGCAATCTTCGCAAAGGTGAACACCGACGCGAGTGCCGAAGACGAAGAAATGAAAGACTTCTCCGTCAGAAAGGGCTATACCATATCATGCTAATTATGAATTGCCTGAGATGTTTATCCCTTTGATGCACCCTTCTTGATTGCGCGGTAGTCGCTTTTATTAGGGTGATCTCTCACAAAAATATCAAGTAGTTAGTGTTCTCCCAAGTGTAGCACCGTCACGGCACCTAACTTTTCGGGGTATCACATGGATGCATGGGTACGAACGATTAGGGATGTGTGAGGCGGGTGAGTTGAGACCTCGCAGCGAGATCACTTGGTTGTCTTGACGTTCAGGCATGAAAGTCATGAGCTCGGAACACACGCATCGAAAGATGAACAAGAGTCACATAGAGATGTGATTGGCAAGTTGGCCTACCGATTGCAATTCTCGTCACTTGAGATGGATGCATCCTTGGCATTGAATTGTAATATGGATCTTGAATCACTCACAATCAATTATGAGAGATGTTGATTTGAGTGGGAGCGCACTTTCGAATTAACTTGTTTAATTCTTAGTGCAATTAATTTTGAACACTGTCTAAGTGTTTTTTGCATAATAGTTGTAGAATAATGGCTCGCGTTTCCACCTTCCCTATTAAAATTGAATAGCTGTTAAATATCTGGTTAAATCTTTACGGTTGGTAAAGTATTGTGAGGATTGTCCTCAAGAGTGCCGAGAAGGACTTTGTCCTATCGCATACTTTCGGTATTCTCCCACTAATGCTATGGATGATGTGACTCTCGTCCTTCGATCCAAAAGCTAGAATTCCGTTTTTAGTCAAGTGCAATATGTTTGCTTCCATGAGACCCGAACTTTGAAAGTTTGGATAGTTATATGATATTCATGGAATCTGAAATCATTTTCAGACACAAACAAAGGCTAACAGATATGTGATATCCAAAGCAATGTTTGTTTTGCAAACTATTAGTAAAGGAGTTTACTATGCATTAGACTGATAAGAGAGGGATCCAGTAGAACGCCTGTCATATGATGAAAGGTGAATAAAACAACAACTTAAAGAGAAAGGAAGTGTCCGAAGGGTGTTAGTAAGACTTTCACGCCTAAGAAGTCCGGGGCTAACGCCACTCTTAAGTTGGGTGCTTCTTCTGAGAGTAGGAGAAATACTAAAAGTTAAACTCTTAGAAGTATAATGGCAATAAGAAAGAAGACTGGAATATCCAGCTCATGTATGAATGTCATACAAGTTTTTGATGTATAGAAGGCTGGTCAAAGATATAGTTCTTGGGAATCATGAATAAATTGTTAATCAATGATTCTTGGGTATTGTGAGTTAATCACAAAGATACCCGCTCGATTGCATTCTGATGCAACTCGATGTAAGAACTACTATGGCCTAAGAGACTAGCCAGGAATAAGGTTTAGGTATACACAGGGAACATAGTAAATGTTACTATACCTTCCATCGGTGTATTACCGTCTGTATTTATTTTCATAATTCATTTAGAGTTTTACACACTCTAGCCCATTGCATAAGGTATCTTGCAAGAAGGTTGTTCATAAGAGAACTACTAATGTTCGGTGTTATGAACAACATAAGGGCCATACTTTCATTATGAATGAGATGTATGTTATGAATGTTGATAATAATATATTACCTCTGTGTTTACTTTCACAATTCATTTTAGAGTTTCATACACTCTAGCCCATTGCACAATGTTTGTTGCAAAAGAGTTGTTCATAAGAACAACAATTGTTGTTTAGTATTATGAATAACATGAAGGGCCATGCTTCCATCCAAGATGGGATGTATGTTATGAATATTGATGGTAATATGATACATCCATAACACTGACGCTAAATGACGCAAGACTAAAAGAATACCACACGAGTGTGGCACTACATTTGGTCACATTGGAGAAACCCGCATGGAAAATTCCATTATGATGGATTTTGAAGTCATTTGATTTTGAATCGTCTGACACTTGCAACTTTCCCCCAAAAAGAGAAGTGACTGAAATACCGTTCACAGGCCATAAGGAATGAGGAACAAACTTATTGGTGATCATACATTTGATGTGTGTAGTCCGATAAATGTTGTTAGTAGTGGATTTATCTATCTTCAGAAATGACTCAAGTAGATATATGGATATTTACTTGATGAGACGTAAGTCTGGATCTTTTGAAATCATTCGAAAGGTTTTCAAAAATGAAGTAGAAGTTATTGTAACAAGAAAATTATGTTTCTACAATTCGATTGCAGAAAGGAATATTTGAGTTACAAGTTTAGCGAATGTCTGATGAGTTGTGAAAGGGGTTTCATAACTTGCACTTCCCGGAACACCACTGCAAAGTGAAAAGTCTGTGAAGATGTAATCAAACCATTTATGACATGGTAAGATCAAAGATGACATAAATAAATTTGCCATTATCCCTTTTATAGTGATGCTTTAGAGACTGCGGCTTTTACACTGAAAAGAGCTTCATCGGGTCTGTTGAAATGAAGCCATGGTATGGTACGCCCAACCATGTTGTATCTTTTCTTAACATTTGGAATATGGGGCTTGTGTAAAAGGTTACAAACCTATTCCAAATCAGACAAGTGCTACTTTGTAGGTTATCCCAAGCAATTGGGTATTCCTCCCTCACAATACCGAGGCAAATAGTTTTGCCACGAAACGGTATGCTTTTAAAGAGAATGGTTCTTTCAAAAAGGGTGAGTGGGAGGACAGTGCAAACTCGACGAGATAACAGTATCTTCGTCATCAGGTCAAAGGAAAGGAACCTTGGAAGTAATTCCAGAGTTTTCTACTACGACTGATACGGAAGTCTCTACAATAAAATGTATGGACTTCGGTCGAACTTGCAGTTGAACCACGTAGGCAAGGCTCGTGCAAACCTCTCAGGTGCGCAGACGAGATATTGTTGTTGGACAACAGTATACCTATGATACACAAAGGAAGCGTTGATGGGCCCTGACTCCGGAATTGGCTAAATGCCAATACAATCCGAGATAGTTTCCATATAAGTTATTCAAGATTAAAACCTTGATACACCTTTCGGAAGACTTAGAGTCTAACGAATATTTATGGAACTTAAAACTGATACGGATAAAAATGTTTATCCATAAAGCTCGACTTGTTGTAGTAACAAGTTCAAGGAGTTGACTACGATGAGGTTGTTTCATCGTAGCGATGCTTAAAGTCGGTTCGGGTTGAACTAGCAATTAATACATATTTCAATCTTGAGATATGAAACATGGATGACAAAAGGATTTCCATCTGATGGAAATGAAACCTAGGACTTGTATGTAATACAGTCCAAAGTAGGTTGTCGATCCAGAGGATGCTAGTAGGTATGCAAACTTCAGAGTTCCAGCGATGGACAGAAGAGAGCAAAATGGAGTTGGAATCTTCGTGTTTTGATGAAATGGTCAAAAGGGGTTTTGACTTCATCAATGGGTAACGAAGATGCTTGTAATTCAAGAAAGTAAGTGGGAGCGCAATAATATTTCTAAAAACCTTGTGTGCTTGACACATTGGTAATTGGAAATAAATTTCTTGACACGAATTAGGACTTCATTTGGAAATAGTTTTTCGATGAAGTGCTTAGGCTAAATAGCCTTGATATTAGGCATGATGATCTATGAAGATAGATTTACCTAATGGGGCTAAGCAATGAATACATATTGACAAGATGCTAAAACCTTTTAGCATATAAAACGCCAAGGAGTGATTCTTGCCGAAGTCACATGGAAAGAGTTTTTGCAAGATTCGGTGTCCCAAAAACACCGATGAGCAAAATACATGATGGAGATTCCACACACTCTTGTGTTTGGATTAATCATGTATTCCATGGTATGTAAAACAACCAGATATGTCCAATACTCCCAAGCTGTTGTGAGTATAGATACCAAAGTGATCAAAGTACTGATCATGGGACAACAGTGAAAGATGTCATGTAGTACCAGAGTAGTACTGATGACATGTTTTCTCGCAGGCGGAGATCATGAAGAGTTCGTTGTAAAATGTTACATCGATACAGTCTTCATCTTTTCCCCGTGCGATTTTCGATTTAAATTAAGGGTTTTGTGTAACACACAATGTGGTGGCACAGTTAGTTGGAAAATGTTCCAAACAAGTTACTGTGGCGAATTCTATAACAAAGGCGAAGTATGTTGCCGCTTTTGAAGCGACAAAGAAGATGTTGAATCATATAGTTCACTCATGAACTTAGTATGGTTCCAAGATGGCTTTTGTCAATGGGACACTACTGAGGTAGTTGCTCCATAACTCAGTCTGAGGAATCCAGGTTCGACCTGTGATTCGCATACATACAAAGCGAAATCCACACAAAATATGAATTTTGTGAAGGCGTGAAAACGCGGACGATATGCAAAGATACACACGGAGCTGAAGTCGTCAGATCCGTTGGACATCAGGCTATACCACAAGCGAAGCATATTTACACCAATGTGTCATAGGTGTAAAGTGCATTAGCATTGACTAGATTATTGACTCTAGTACAAGTGGGAGTCTGTAGGAGATATGCCCTAGAGGCAATAATAAATTCTATTATTTATCTCACTGTTCATAATTAGGTTTATGTTCCATGCTATAACTGCTATGGTTCCCGAGCCCGTATATCCATAAAGGCTCTGGGGAAAACCCATGTGCACGTGTGGAATAATAAACGGTAAAAAGTATTCCTAGTCATGCCTCTAAGACTAGCTCAAGTGTTGCATGATGATTATGTTTTCCCAATCATGGGCATGTCTATGCCAGCAACTTTGAGGGCACAATGTTATAGGAACATTTGTGTTGAATCGACCCGAAATTGATGTTATGCTATGAGATACATTCGTCACAAGTTTATGGTTAATAACACAGGAAGTTAATGTTTGCATAATTCCTTAGACCATGAGAGTATCGAGTTTCTTCATGCTTGCTTCATGAACTTTGGGGTTTGTTAAACGTCATCCGTAAATGGGTGGCTATTACGGCGGCTTACGGGTTCATGGAAAAGTATGGCAAGTAACGAGATAGCTCAAGATTGGGATTTGCTCCTCCGTCGATGGAGAGATATACTCGGGCCCTCTCGGTGTAACGGTATCCATCATCGTCTGGCCAGACACAGGGTGATTTGATCACTGGGATGCCGGAACACGAAAACGAGAAAAGAGAACAAAACCGGTAACGAGGTAACTTGCATAGTGGACAAAGTGTTTGCCCACGGGGATGCAATAAATCTCACCTCGGGTGTTTGTGACATATCACGAAGCAAAAGGAATAGCTCACGGCAACTGGAGGTTCACTCGAATATTCATTCGTGTGGGTATAGGGGGTCAATATGGGTGTCCACGGCTCCGATGTTGATCATTGATCGGAAGAGGTTCCGTGTCATGTCTATACTTCACCGAACCTATAGGGTCACACGCTTAAGGGTCATCTATCTGCTGAATACTGGACAGGGAGTCTGAGAGAAAATCACCGAAAAAGTTTCGGACACCGAAAAAGTTTCGGACAGCGGAAAAGTTCCGCAGAGAGAGGTCACCGGATGAGTTCCGGTGAAACTGAAAAGTTGTTTCAGAGGATACCATAAAGTCAAATTGGTTTTGGCACATGCCTGATAATTCTTGGAGGATGCCAGAATCGTTCTGGAAACTTTCTGGAATTTTCGGAGATGAAAACCGGAAATGTTCTGGAGCTGCCGGAACCGCTTCAGATGCTTTTCGCAGATGAAAATCACTAAACTGGAATTGTTCCAGAACGCGTTGAAAATAATTATGGTGGGTATTGGAAATGTTCTAAGCCCACATGAATATTTTCAGTTCGAACGGACGCTGAAAAATGTCGTCGTGAATAGTGAAAATCAGCTTTATGGTTACTTTATGGAAAGCCACCTTTTGGGGCTTTGCTCCAAAAGATCTAGGGATGACATGGATGGATTGGGAGGCCCTCATGGGGGCCCCCCAAGGGGTGTGGCCGGCCAAGAAGGTGGCTCCTCCTTGGAGCCCCTCTTGTTCCATGGTTTCACCCTTATACCCTTGGTGGAAGGACTTCATTCATGTACTTTTGGGTTTTATTGTAAAACCACCCTACCCCTTGGGATTTCCTATAAAAGGAGGAGTTGGGGCTGCCATCTCCTTCATCCCTTGCTCTCATACAAGTGCCATGCAATTATCTGGCTTCTCTCTCCCTCCCACGAAATAGTTTCGTAGTGCCGAAAGGCTGTCTGGGTTCCGGTGGGAACTAGTTCTGGACGGCGAAGCCCTGCCGGATAGATGACACCGCATGTGTGCAACTCTGTAGAGAGGTCGTAGATTCGATCTTAGTGCCCTAAGGGGCTGTTCGAGAGTGCCTCCCGAAGGGCTGTCCAAGTGACGGACCGAGTTCTGTGAGTCCTCCCGAAGGGCTGTCCGAGTGACCGTTCGAGTTTCGAAGGTCCTCCCGGAGGGCTGTCCGCGACACCGTCCGGGGGACTGTTCGACCGTCTCCCGGAGGGCTGTCCGTGGGGCGGATGAGGGTATACATCCTCGCGGTTGGGAGGTTGTAAATCCTAGCTGCGGGGATCTGCACCGACGATCGTCATCGACTCTACTTCCGCTGCGCTACGAGTCGGTAACGAAACAGATCAAACCTTGTATGCAGTCTCCATAGTGGTCCTGGGCTGGTGCGTAGGTCGGAAATTTTTTATTTTCTGCTGCGTTACCCTACACGCGGCTCCACATAATGGGCTGCTCAGACCATCTTAAGTAACGGGGCACCGTCAGCTCAACGACATTCACTACCCTCTTATGGAGCTTCTGGTCTCGTTTGCACAGACTCGTGGTGAACATGTGGTATTACCCATTGCTCAACTGCTTCGGGTTACTCTAATAACCGGACTGTTGTTGGTTCCCCTAGCGGTTCTGCTGATTGTTGCTGCCTTGATTGCCTTGTCCCTGAAAGTCGGAGCTAGAGCCGCCGCCACCGTGACCCGGACACTGGAAACCGGATCCTGAGCCGATGTTCGGTCCATGACCATTCTGGATAAACTCTCTGTAAGATCGCATGATGCTGCAATCTTTCCACGCATGGGTGGCCGGTTTCTCATCCCACCCGTGCTTTGGACACGGCTGATTCATCACCTCATCAATATTGTACCTTGGAGGTGGCCTCCCCTTGCGTTGCTGGTTAAAATTTTGTGCCCCCGTATTAGCCACAAAAGCATCAGCCTTGCATTTATTGCCACTGTGCTGATTAGTCGGGTTATACTGCTGTCCTCACGGGTCATTACCCCTTTTTCCCTTTCCCAGTCTTTCTGTTTCAGACTCGGGGTCCTTGGTACTATCAGAGTCGGCATACTTGACGAGAGCCGCCATGAGCTCCCCCACGTCATTACAATGGCGCTTAAGCCGCCCTAGCTTCAGCTTGAGTGGAGGGAAACGACAATTTTTCTCCAACGTTATTATCGCCGATTCAGCGTTGATTTTATCTGAGGAGTGCATGATGGTCGAAACCCGGCGCACCCAACTAGTTGTTGATTCTCCCTCGTTCTGAACACAAGAGTCTAGATCCACAATCGACATGGGTTGTGTGCACGTGTCCTTGAAGTGCTTGATGAATCTGGCCTTCAATTATGCCCATGACCCGATGGAATTGACGGGTAACCCCTTTAACCAGTTGCGAGCCGTGCCTTCTAGCATCATGGTGAAGTATTTAGCACATGCAGCTTCGCTAACGTCCAGCATCTCCACCGCCATCTCGTAACTCTCTATCCAAGCCTCAGGGGGCTGATCTGCTGTGTAGTTTGGTACCTTACGAGGGCCCTTAAAGTCCTTAGGCAACCGCTCGTTCCTTATAGGCGCCGTTAGACACGCACGCCCCAAGCACGGGAAGTCCTACCTGTTTCCACTAACGTCGCCGGGTAGTGTGGCGCCCGACTGATGATCAGCCGCCTGAACCGGCACATCATGTGCCCTGGCGTCATGCCGCGTCGGGTTATATCCACGAGGCGAGTTTCGACATCGTTCTGCGCTTGAAACCTCTGGCGAGTCAACGTGTCTGCTGTAGCTGGCACTTGGACGGGGGGTTGAGTGAATCCGGTCTCGACTATAAGAATAAGCCTGCTGTTGCTGTAGCGCTATTTGAAGCAGTTCCCGAGCTCTCCGGGTTTCCACAGATACCGGAGTTTCGCCCTCAACTGGCAAAGCCGCCAGCCTTGATGCTGCTGCTATCATGTTATCCGGGGGTTGGAATAGTGACCCGCCAGTGCCGGAGGGTAACGAGGGGTCAGGTGGTTCTGATCTGCATATAGAGATCCGGTTGTACGCTGATGAACCGGACTGCCGGTCCTGGGTGCCTCTGTCGTCTGGTTTAACATCGGCTGACCACTGCCCCTGCCCTGTCCAAAAAAAAAATCTTGGCTCGTAAACAAAGGGGAGACAACTCTGTTGCTTTCTCCTCATGGCTTCATTAGCAGCGTTCTGATCTACCGAGAGCCGGAAAGCCTCCGCTTCAATCCGCTGGGCTCAGGCATCCAGAACAGCTCGTACCTCAGCCATCCCGGTGTTCTCCGTTGCCATGTCTTCCTTAACTTGTGCTATCTCTTGCCGCATTTATCCATAGCTGTCTTGTGCTGCTCCCAGTTTTCTGGAGTAACCTCTGTTCCCATCAGAGTCGCCAGATTCTCCAATAGATCTGACAAAGCTTGAGTCGGCGAGTGTGCTGAGCCGTCTGCGCCTGCCGCAGCCGCTGTCGCGCCGGGTGTTATGGTCCCGACGATTGTTGATCTGAGAGCCGGCTGGGTACCGGCCATGAAAATCTCCACCCTATTCGGCGGTTCGCTGAAGTCCGGAATATTGTTACCATCGGACGAGCCCCCGAGCCATCCGCTCTGCATCCGATACATGGAGTTAGTCTCACCTGTAGATGACTCACCGTCGAAGAGAACGGTTGTTTCTTCATAAGATGGAGTTTCTAGCGCCTTTGATGTATCCAACAAAAGCACGCTTCTTCGCGGGCCGAACCCGGGCAGGTCGCGCACGCTGAGCCGGCTCGACGATGTCGGTGCAGGTGTCCGGCTCAGGGCCCGGTTCGCCAATCTTGCCGATGAAGACGTGAATTCTGTCGAAGGGGACCCGGTACCCGTACTCCATTGAGCCGGCCTCGGGACCCCAGCCTTCATCATTGATGTAAAGCTTGCCGCGGCGACTCTTAGTCGTCCAGCCCACAGCGTATCCCTTAAGCCCTTTCGAAGTTGCCCTTCAAGAACTCAAAACCACCGGCCGCAAGCCCCACGGTAGGCGCCAACTGTCGTGGAGGTGTCACGGCAGATGTCCTAAGGTAAGGACTTGATTGCGGAGCCATAGCGACGTGGTTAGCTTAAAGGGGTTAAGAAGAAGACAAAGGACATAGGGAGTTTATACTAGTTCGGCCCCTACGGAGAGGGTAAAACCTAATCCAGTTGAGGTGGAATTGTTGGGTGTCGATTGCTAGGGTGCGGATCTGCTCACCTAGCCCTCGATCTATTGTTTCTTTTCCTAAGCCGCTGTCGGGTCGTCCTCTTATATACACGGGTTGACGCCCTGCGGCCTACGGAGTCCCGGCCGGCTCATACAATCATGTCTGGCCCGGTGACTCTTATTACATGCCTTACAACAGAAGTCACATATATGGCGGTTGATACTTACGGGCTTTAAGACGCCGCAGGCCTTGGGCCCTTAACTAAATCGCCGTCCTTAATGTACTTCTGAGCTAGGCCCATGAATCGTCGTTGGTTAACCCAGCCCCTCCTAGGCGGGTCATATGAAATACTTATATCCCCAACAGAGTGGATGCGATATATAATAACAGAGGTTCTTTGCTGACTGGGGCAGCAAGCACCGGCTGGGTGGAAAGCAGGGCTTTGAGCTCCTCAAATGTTGCTTCAGCTTCAGGATTCCACTCGAACTTGTCAGACTTATTCATCAGTCGGTAAAGAGGTAATGCCTTTTCACCGAGACGCGAGATGAATCGACTCAATGCAACCAAACAACCAGTAAGCTTCTGAACGTCGTCCACACGACGGGGCGTTTCATTTGGATGATTGCGCTGACCTTTTCTGGGTTTGTGTCGATTCCTCGTTCGGAAATGAGAAAACCGAGTAACTTTCCACTTGGGACTTTGAATGTGCACTTCGACGGGTTGTGCTTGATATCATAACTTCTCAAGTATGAAATGTTTCAGCGAGGTCAGTCAGTAGGTCGGAACCTTTACGTGACTTGACCACGATGTCGTCCATGTATGCTTCCACATTCTGACTGATATGTTTGATCAGACACTTCTGAATCATCCGCATAAACGTGGCGCTAGCATTCTTGAGGCCAAAAGGCATGGTAACATAACAAAAACATCCGCACGGGGTGATGAAGGTTGTTTTTATTTCGTCAGGCCCATACAGTCGGATCTAATGGTACCCGGAATACACATCCAGAAAGGACAAACGCTCACACCCCGCGGTCGAGTCGACTATTTCATTGATGTGGGGGAGAGTAAAGTGATCATTCGGGCATGCCCGATTGATGTGTTTGAAATCAATGCACATACGGAGTGACTTGTCCTTCTTGGGGACCATGACAACATTAGCGAGCCACTCGGAGTGGTATATCTCGTGGATGAACTTAGCTGCCAGGAGCCGAGCCACCTCCTCGCCAATCGCTTTTCTCTTCTCCGCGATGGACCGATGTAGATGCTCTTTGACAGGTTTTGCTTTAGGGTCAACTCGCAAATGGTGCTCAGCCAGTCCACTGGGTACACTCGGCATGTTAGATGGTTTCCATGCAAAGATGTCCCAGTTCTCATGAAGGAACTGGATGAGCACTTCTTCCTATTTGTTGTCTAGTGTTGTTGAGATGTGAGTCGGAGCAGCATTAGGATAGGTCGGATGAATACGCACGGGCTTCGTCTCTCCAGCCGACTGAAACACAGACTCGGAATCAGGTTTCTTGGCTCGCAACAAATCACTCGGATCCGCATTCTTCTGATACTCTTCCATCTCTACTGCTGCCATCTGCTCATCGGCAAATTTTGAGCCCTTCTAGAAGCACTCTTCTGCTTTCTGCCTATGTCCGGTGACGGTGATCACGCCCTTGGGACCTGGCATCTTTAGCTTGAGGTACACATAACATGGTCGAGCCATGAAACGGGCATATGCAGGCCTGCCCATAATAGCATGGTAAGCACTGTGGAAATCCACTACCTCAAACGTCAACTTTTCCTTGCGATAATTGTTTGAATCGCCGAAAACAACATCAAGAGTGATCTAACCGAGTGAGTCGGCTTTCTTCCCAGGGATGACATCATGGAACCGCATATTGCTCTCACTCAGCTTGGACATCGGAATGCCCATCCCACGGAGGGTCTCGGCATACAAGATATTCAGACCACTGTTGCCATCCATCAAAATCTTGGTCAGTCGAGTGCCTTCAACCACTGGGTCGACCACCAACGCTTGCCGCCCAGGGGTAGGAATGCACGCCGAATGGTCGGACTGGTCCAATGTAATGGGAGTCTTTGAACATTTCAAGTACATCGTTTTTGCTAGAGAAACCATGTTCACTTCTCTGTTGATGACTTTCAGTCGACTCTTGCTCTCGATGTCAGCAAAAATCATCAAAGTGGAATTGATATTGGGGTAACCACCATCCTCCTCTTTGTCTTCATCCTTATCAGATTCCTTCTCTTTTTCATTGGGCTGACCCTCTCAGAAGCTCTGAATCAGGAGTCAACACTGTCGAGTGGTATGCTTGGGGTAAATGAAATTCCCCTCTTCATCCTTCTTGGTGTGTATACGACACGACAAATCAAGCACATCATTTCCTGCTTGATCCTTCACTTTCTTGGGGATCCACGGACCCTTAGGTTTTCCTTTGTTCTTCCCCTGGTTCATGACTACAGCCTCTCCAAGAGCCGCGGGTTCGGCTTTGCGCTTTGGCTTCCGATTGGAATTTCCTCCTCCATCGTCCTGGGCGACTAGTTTGTTTTTGCCACTGCGGAGTCGGTCTGCTTCCTCGCCGTTGGCGTCCCGACCGGCTATTTCCATCATCCAAGCCAGAGATA
Organism: Secale cereale; assembly: GCA_902687465.1. NCBI lineage: Eukaryota > Viridiplantae > Streptophyta > Magnoliopsida > Poales > Poaceae > Secale > Secale cereale. The sequence goes on along the minus strand of LR738709.1, from coordinate 119,598,304 downwards.
TATCTCTGGTCCGACCGAATTTTAGGTTTAGCTCTCGATACCGAACGCCCTCCTTGAAGGCGGAGACTACCTGGTGTTCTGATATATTCTCTATGGTGTGATGAAGAGTGGTCCACCTTTGGATATAATCTCTCAAAGTTTCATTCGGCTTTTGGACACAATGCTGCAATTCCGCCAGCCCGGCCGATCGTTTGCAAGTGCCTTCAAAGGTCCTGACAAAAACTCGAGTCAATTCTTCCCAGCTGAATATGCTGCCAGGAGCCAACTGATTCAACCAAGCTCTAGTTGAGCCTTCCAGCATCAGAGGGAGGTGCTTCATGGCTACATCATCGTTGCCGCCATCAATATGCACAGCCACTCGATAATCCTCTAGCCAAGAATCTGGCTTTGACTCACCAGTGAACTTTCTCACCCCTGCCGCCAACCTGAAGTTGGGAGGGATCTCAGCGGCCCTGATGACTCTGCTGAAACATTCGGGCCCAGAAACATGTACTCTGTCACCACTCGGACGGTCTCTGTCCTGCCCTTCTCTGTGTGCCCGGTTTATGTGGACCAGACCTTGCACAAGAATCGATCTTGCATCAAAGCCAGGCTTTCTGGGATCTATTGGGATCCTTCGCTCGTCACCATGTGGGCGCCTGCCATCGTACCGCCGGGGCGAATACGATCCGCTCCCCGGAGATGGCGTGGGCACTCGACGGCGGTCATCTCGGCCGAGTTGACGGTCATATTGATCATAGTTCTGACCCAGATGTTGCTCTTGGCGGTGCCCATGACCTTCACGCTGCGGGGGCGATCTTGGGCTGTGAGCCGACCAAACTGTGTCCGCCGCTACGGACTTGCTGTAAATTCTGTTGCGCGACTAGGAAACGGCTGAATTTTGTTCACCCGCTGCTCGGAGCAGCGCTTGAATCTGCAGCAAACCTCTTCCAGCTTCCGATTGGGATGGCTTGATCGACTCTGCAATACGGGCTGCAGCTGTAAGATTTTGAATCGGAGTGCGGTATACCTGGGGCTCAGGGGGACACAACTGTCGCTGCCGTCGACTGGATTCGGGAATCAGTCGGCGGGCTTGTTCGTCGAGCGAACGCCTGAAGGTTCTCCAAACGCACACGCTCAGCCACGGTGGCTAGGCGTGCGGCTTCCAGGGCCCGAGCCTCGGAAGTCTCTCCCAAGATGGGGGTCTGAAGCGCTTCGGTGTTACGGCGACAGAACTCTTCCCTTTGCTCCGCAGTGAGGGTCTGAGACACGTATTCATCACGATCGTACGACTAACCATCGTCGCTACCGCCGCCACCACCACGAGGGTACCCAGGCGGACTACGACGAGAGCCGACCATGAGGACCTCCGCCGCGGGGCCGCTGCTCCCGCACTCGGAAAGTGTATCTACGGAACCAGTCGACACATCGACCGGCCCGTAGTGGTACTCATCAGGCTCGATTGCCGCGACTTGGGGTTGGCCTACTAGCGAGCCACCGCGTGCTTCACCCACCGCTGGAGCCGTGATCGATAGGACCGCTTGCGACGGCGTGCAGCGGGGAGAAAGGATGACGAGGGAGCCGACCGATACTGGGTCGACGGCTGCCAGAGAAGGACGCCACAAGCACTCGCGCGAAAGTGTGTTGCCCCGCAGACGGGATGTACCTCGACGTCGAGGGGGGCCTCTTGAAGCCAGGCGGAGTCGTCGACGATGAAGACGAGCGCGCCGAGTCGGATTTTGCGGCCCAGAGCCAGACCACCGCCGGAAACCATGTTGATGAAGATCGGAAAAACTTGCAACCTCACCGGAAGTCGCTAAGACACCTGCCCCACGGTGGGCGCCAACTGTCGTGGTACTAAGCCTGACAGTGAGAATAGGGGGTACGTAGGAGGAGGCAAGGTCCTAGCTATAGCGAAATTGTACACACGAGTTTTACGAGTTCAGGCCCCTCCCAGAGGAGGTGAATGCCCTACGTCTCGGTGCCCGGAGGCTGTCGACTGGAATATGGGTGTGAGTGTTACAGGGGGTGCGAACCCTTGTACCGGAGGAGGGGGTGGCTTATATAGAGTGCACCAGGACCCCAGCCATCCCACGTTACAGAGGGTTCAATGTACATAAAGATAGGACATTACTGATAACGCCTGTAATAAAGAGTTATAAATGACCTTTAAGACTATGGAGTGAATGCCCGGCCGTTGCCATGTGGGTGACCTTTGATCTCCTATGCTCCGAGTGATTCCTTGTTCGGTCGAGTGACTTCATACTGGTCGAATGGAATTGGGGTATCCAAGTGAGACACATGGTCGAGTGGATTGTACTCTTTGGTTACTTCAGTCGGTATCTTTTGTCATCCTTGGGATGTCTTTGATTCTAGGGTAGTGACCATGGGTAGGGTGTCTAGGTCGGGCCTATGACCCTACCCTAGATCTATGGTATCGTCAAACCTACCAATGATGGTGTAGGGCTCTAGGTGGGCCTTAGATGTCACGTACTTGACCCTACCAGTAGTGGGTGACCCCATCAGCGACACTCTGGAGCGGCACTCACAGCTTCGACGGGAAATGGCGCGGACGAGAGAGAGGCTTTTTGGTGGGCTAGGGTTGTCGAAATCCCGGGTGCGTGCGGGTCCGGATGCCCGTGAAACCCCATTTGCTTTCGATTTACGAGAAAAGGACGACTGAAACGACTAGCGGATAAATACAGACTCGCATTAAACCCATTAAGTGTCGCGCAAAGGGCGGCCAACCAGCTATGCCACATGACGCAAGCTGTTTGGCCGTGTTAAATTTTTTTTTGGAATTTTATATTTAGATGATGGTGAGGATTTTTTTATGTTTTTTTTTCTTTTTAGATGGAGATGATGACCCACATATTTTTTTTAAATGAAGGGCTATGCAAAGAGGCGGTTGCTGGTAGGCTGCATTGGTGATTTTTTTTTCCTTTTTAACTTCTTTTTCTAGATGGAGGTGAGGATTCTTTTTAAATGTTTTCTAGATGGAGCAAAGGATTCTATGTATTTTTTTACACGAATTTTCAACTGGATGAGATCGGTTGAGTGGTCTCAGTTGAAGATGGGATTGCACGTGTTTATGGATTGAACGAGATTCAAGCAGAAGTAGTGGAATTTGCGAGCAGTGTGAAAGGAATCGCCTTAAATCTAGAGAATGAGAATGTAGTGTACCATGTGGCGCAAGCTCGTTGGCCGCGATGAAAAAACTTTTGGGATATTATTTTTAGATGATGTTGTGGTTTTTTTTAATGTTTTTTCCCTTTTAGATGAAGGTGATGACCCTTCACAACTTTTTTAAATGAAGGGCTATGCACAGTTACACTCGCTGGCAGGCTCCGTTGGTGATTTTTTTTCTTTTCTTTTTAACTTCTTTTTCTAGATGGAGGTGGGGATTTTTTTTAATGTTTTCTAGATGAAGGCAAGGACTCCATTTTCTTAATATAAAAACGTCCGCACAACTTCCAATGACCAGTTTTGCATAACAAAGCGTGGTCAGGGCGGTCCGACGGTTTTATGGGCTGCGTTGGAGATGCCATGCTAAAACTGTAAAAGGCCTCTCAAGTTTGCTTTGACCAAATACAACAGGCGTGCTGACTGGCCGTCTTTGCCAGTCAAATCTGGGCAGCGTTCACGTCGGTGCCAGCCACCAAGAACTACCGCTGACGTAGCTGGTCCACAAAAAGCGGGCCGACGACCCGGAACTCGCGTATACTCGCGTTTTCGGTGCGGGCGCGGGCAAAGCCAACGCCCCGCCGTTTCCCTTCCCCCCACGGGATAGCTGTTGTCTGACACTCTGCTGGTAGGCTGTTTTGTGACGCGTCGGTTTCGGATCAGACGGGCAGGGGTGGCGGTATGTGCAGGTCATGGGCGGCCGAGTGCGCCCTCGGACCACGCAACGCAAGAGGCGGCGGCTTTAGCTTTTTGCACCCAAACGCTCTGTATTTCTTGTAATCACGACATGGTTCTTACTTGGATGCTACGCCACAAGTGTTGCATTTCTCTCTTCTTCCGGAGAGAAGTGGAGCAAACCGTTGTGCATCGTTAACAAATCCGAGTTAGAGCATCTCTGACAGACCCTTTAAGGCATGTTCAATGCAACGATGCTTATATAGACACTTAGGATCTTGATTTTTTTCTTTACAAGCGGCTGGAAGCTAGTAGCAGGCGCTAGGAGGCGAATTTTATAGGTAACTTGTAAGCGCTGGACTCCTATGTGGGCATCGATGGCAAAAAAAGTGTGGGGAATGACTTGGAAACTGCCACAAAAGCAAGGATTTAATTCCTAGCGTCCTTGACTTAGCGTCTGTGTTGTATCTGCCCTTAGAGTAACTCTAGCAGATCCCGCATCCTGCCCCGACCTGTAAAATAACAGCCAAAATGCGGGTCCGGACAGAAAAACGAGCCCGATCAAACCCGCATCCCGCCCAGGCCCGCAAAAAATTTTGAGGGGCGCGGCAAAATCCCGACCCCAACCCAGGAAAACGCGGATTGCCTCTTCGCGGCTGCAGTGCCGTGCATATAAGCGGAAGCGGTTGGTGAGGGACATTTCATACCGCGCTTTTCCCCATCAACCACCTCTCCTCTCCCCCCTCGCGCCGCCGCCCAAGATTCCGGCGAAAGTAGCCGGCAGGAGCACGCCGAAAGGCCGCCACGCGCACGAGGCCTCCCCTCCCTTCCCCCCTGCGTCGGCGGGCCGCCGGATTTGCGGATCTGCGACACTTCAACGCAGGCCACCGAATTTGGCTTTTTCCGGCCGCCGGTTGCTGCCCCAAGCGATGGAGTGGTCGGGGAGCCTCTCTCGCAGCCCGGATGGGTGTTCTTCGAATGCGGTGGCTGGCCCAAGCGATGGAGTTTGCAGGCATGGATTCATCCGGCCGTCCACTGGGCTCATATAGTACGACGACTGCACGCGGAAAGTGTTGTGGCTCACTTTGGGCACACCGAAGCACCCCGGATGGGTGTTCTTCAAATGCAGTAGCTCACTTCGAGCTTGCTCATTCTTTTGTGTAGGACAATGGATGCTCATTTTGGTTTTGGGAAGGTCAATACATTAATTTATTGATAGAAAGAAACTTAATAGATGTTGGTGCACTCCTTAGTACAATCGAGGGCAATGATGCGGCTGCATGTACAACTAGAGGGGAAGCAACGTCTACTTCTTTCATACCAAAGATGAAGAAAGAAGAATGCAAAATCAAGAATCCGCAGATCAACAATGAATGCATGGAGAAGATATTAGTCCAACTTATGGGAGCAGTTATGGAAGTTGAAAATCTTCTGAAATGCATACTTGTGGTTCTTGTTTTCTTTGGTTTTGCTATTATAGCAAATATTTGGTGATATCTTTTGTATCTAATGTTGTTGCAAAAGCAAAGAAATGCATTATGCTAGATCAATTTAAGTTGCAAATTTAAGTTTTGCGGGTCGGGAGGAGCTGCGCCAGATCAGACGCCGCAAAGCCGACCCGTAAAAAAGCATATTCCGGGAATATCCTTTTTTACGGGTCCATTATGCGGGATCTGCAACTGCGACCGTCCGCGCCGGCCCACAAAGGCGTTTTTGCGCTGCAAACACGTTTTGCGGGTCGGGAGGATGCGGGGTCCGCTAGAGTTGCTCTTAAAGCCGAGTGGTCTGTAAAATTCCAGTGACTATACGGGTTGACCCGGTTTTTGAGCCAGACCATAGCATGTACAGTGGCTCGGAAACCCGAGCGAAAGCGGTGTGTCGCCGCCAACGCCGAAAAGGAACGGAGCACCCGAAGATACCTCAACCAAGGCCTTCAGCCGCCGCCGTCGCTCCTCCGTCGCGAGACGGAGGAGTATGACCACACGCAGGCGCTGCTGTCCTCCGGCGCGGGCAGCTCCTCCGGCACATGCAGCTCCTCCGCCGGTGCGTCGAGCTCCCGTATGACGCGCACGCCGGTGAAAAAAGAGCCGAAGGAGCTCCCGCCGCTCCATGTGGTGAAGAGGGAGCCGGAGGCGGAGCGACGGGGCAACGGGGTGATGGCGTTGTCGGGCCGAAGGATTTACTCCCCTCAGCGGAGGCGGATGCCTTCGAGGCCGCCATCCTCGCGCGCAGTGCACTGGAGGAGGAGGAGGCAGAGCAACGCCGTCGACGGGATGCCGACCTCAACAAAGTCTTCCTCGAGCAGGGGCTCGCGAAGGCGTAGGAGTTCTACGACAACTTGGCAGCATGGCACCGCGAGCCAAGGCGCGGGACGACATCTACATCGACCTCAACTCCGACGACGAGGACTGAGCTCCTTTGTCACGGCAGTGTCGCCACTGCACCCGGATGGCTCCGGTGAGCTAAACTTTTGCATTAGGGTTGGGGTGGCCATTGCTCCTCCGATCTAGTTTGTAAAGAATTGATTATGTATGACTTTTGTACGATGATCAAGTAACTATGAACGCTAGTAGTTGTACTCGAGTAGTTCGATTTCTCGCGTGAAGTTTTGGTTTCAAAATTTACATGTTCATTTTAAAGTTTTTGTTCCGTCGCGGCTGTTTTCGGACCATGTTCAAGGCATGCCACGAACTGTAAATGCACTTTTTAAGATCCACGATATAAGATGTCTGCTAGAGATGCTCTTAGAGTCTACATGTTATAGGCAAGAAGGGGAACTGTCTTGCCAAATGCCCTTCTAATATCGAGTTCAAGTGCTCCTCTATAAACAGCAAAAGCAAATAAAGGAAAAACGGTTCAAAAATTTCTGATTTTTTTACAACAAACTTTTCCTGTTTTTCATCCTTGGTCTCGCGTGTAAATTTTCGTGTTAAAATCACATTCGTGGAGATCTTAAAAATAACAAAATCAATACTACAAAATATTTTCAAAACTAGTCTTTTTGGAGCATTGATTTTGTATATATTTTTTCAACCGGAGCATTAGGAATCTTTTTCTCACGGAAAATTGTGCATACTAGAACATTCAGCAATGTTTGTTGAAAAGACATTTAAAAAAAATATGATTTTTTTTATTTTACCATCCACGAGGATGCATTTGAACTCGGGAACCGATACGCGACATCCGCTGTGTAAATTCCTCTAGTTCAAGAACTTCAAACAAGTGAATGGCCATCTTTCTTTGAGTCGCTTGCATGGCATGTAAGATAGTAGCATGACTATCAATCAAATCGGGGATGAAAGGAAAAGAAGAAGCCCCTCCTACGTGAATCGTCTTAGAAACACATACAAGATAGGCCAAATTTCATATTCATTGTCATAACCATTTATCGTCATGCTAATTGTTTTTTTAACTGTAACACATTTGTCTTTAATTCTATAAGATTAGTTGATGATTTAAACTATTCACACAAAAATGAATTATAACTTATATACTCACAACAAACATGAAAAACAGTAGACAAAACACATTACCTGAATATTATTTGCGCCTGAATGTCTACTTACTTAAAAAAGACAAGGTTCTTTTTCTTGCCGAACAGAAGGCTTAACCCAACCTTATGTACATTCGGCCTCTCCCTCTCTCTGTTCCCATTGTTTCCCTCATGTATCTTTGGTGTTCTCATCATTTTCTCATGAATACTATCTTAATTTTCCCACATTTTATTGACTTACCAAGTGATGTTATGTCTTCTTTGGTAAACCAATTTATTCGCATCAAATAAGTGTTTACCAAATAAAAATCTTGAATTTATTTTGGTTAGCCAATCATGGAAAAAAATTGACAAACATATATTTACACAATCACATTAATATAGACAAGTAATCACAGAATAGTGGCCGCCGTCGGTCTGCCTCGTCTCTGCTGGCCTTAAGGCCATGGCGGCGCGGTGAATCTCGGCCCTTGCCGGCGGGAGGGCTCCGTTTACAGTTGTCTCTTCGCGTTTTGGTAGGGTTTGTGTCCTGCTCAGGAAGACGAGACGACGGCGGCTCCCTGAAGATGGAATAATGTTCTCCCCGCCTAGCCCCTGTCTCGATGGTGTGTATAGCATCATTGGTGGGCGTGTGGAGGTGTGTGTTCGGCGGATCTATCCTTGGTGGATTTGCTCGGATTTGGTTGTAGTTCGTCCATGTTCATGTGTTTTCAGGTTCGATCATTCCGATATACGCTACTCTTCATCGACGGCGATTGTTGCTCTACTGCGTTGGTCTTATGGGGCCTTAGCATGACGACTTCTCGACTGTTAACTACAACATTTTTTGTCCGGCTCCTGCGAGGGAGGGGCAATGAGCTCGCTTCAGTGCTTGCAGTCGTCGCTGGATGGTCTACGGATCCGGATGTAATTTTTATTATTTCTGATGTTCGTTGTACTGTCATGATTGAAGATGAATATATTGAAAGTTTTCTCGCAAAAAACATACAGAATAGTGTACTAAAATATGTATAGACTATTGCAACACACGGATGATTATCTAGTCATACACTCATAAGGAATAAAACACATAAACTTGAGAGATAAAAGCTACACACCCTTACACTATTAGATGACACAATGCAATACCGGCTGCACCAAAAAAGTATTTTAAGAACCACCAACAATTTATTCTAAAGAAAAACGTTCCAATATATATATATATATATATATATATATATATATATATATATATATATATATATATATATATATATATATTCTAAATTACAAAGTACAATGACATATTGAGGCCATATTTCTCAAGACTAGGACGACAATACCCCATGTCCGTTTTAGTCAGCCTTTTTACACATTTGTTGTATTCCTAAGGATGACACCACCATGTCATTTCCGGACATGACAACTGTTGAATGTCGTCCCTGCTATGGACGACAAAAACATATCTACATGAGCGACCGTGGTGGAGTCTCAAGTATCGGGTCGTGCTAATACATCGTTCAACCACCATAGATGTAGGTGTAATCGCCATGTTTGATGGTGTAAGGTAAACTACCCCGCCCTGCAAAACCAGGGAGAGGTGGTGAACTTGTGTAGCTTTTATGGTGACGCTTGAATAATCATATCATAGACGAAAATCTGTTTTGGAGGCTGAGCTTCAATGAGGCCGTTTTTTAAAATTCAAATTTCATCAAAATTTATACTTTTTACATTTCAAAAATCCTGAAAAAATATAGATGTACATGGAGTTATAATACACAAGTGTACATTCTTATGACATAATACGTTGAAATGAGGGCTGGGTAAAAAAGACAAATCTGGGGCTTTTTGACACATGATACTATTCATCCTTGCAGGCCATGAATTTGTCGTTTTTGTATAGATCGTATTTCAAAGTATTTCATCCTGAAATTTTACACAAATACGCATAACATCTGTGTTTACTTGTACATTTTTTAGGTTTTCTTGAAATTAAAAAGTTCAAATTTTGAATTTTCTTAAAAACGGCCTCCTTGGATCCCAAGAGCCAAAACCCTCACTCTATCATAGAGAGCTGCATAATTATAAGCAACTAATGATCGAGTGCAGCAATTCGGTGCCCAGGCTCATCTGCACCCGCGCTTAAGAAAAAAAATCAAAATAAATACTACAAAAATTCAAAAAAAATCCAATTTTTCCTGGCATTAGATAATTTTGTGCATAGGGGCACTCCAAATTTTAGATCATTTCGATAATTCATGTACTGTTCTGGCCTCAATTTGTCTTTTTTGCTCAGAGCTACTCATATGTCCAAATGATCCGGAATTTAGAGCGCACCTCACGCACCAAAATTTCTACCACCAGGAAAAAAAAATAGATTTTTGAATATTTGTGATTTTTTTCTTAACCGGGTGCAGATGAGCCCGGGCTCAGAAACGGATATTCCGTAATGATCAAAATATAATAATATTGCGCCATTCCAAATGGTTGTTGTTGCAACTTCCATGACAAGTTGGGGGCTGGTGGACTAATTACATGCCGAGGAAGTGACGTGAAAGCCTGTTGGGCTGGAGTGTGTTGACACACATTCTTACCATAGTGAACCGAGGGATGCATGGACGACGTCCTCCGTTCCCACATATAACATTCGTGGTTGTAGATCCGAACCTTCATTTCAGTCCTGAGATGCGCACAACGACGAGGTCGCTGGGGATGATCCGGTGACGGCGACAGAAGTAGTTCCAGCCCCGGCCAAGCAGGGGCGGAGCTACAGGGTGGACAGGATGGGCCGCGGCCCACCCTGAGATTCTGGGTCAGGTTATGTACCTATGAATTTCTAGATGGGCTAGGAAAAAAAATAGCCCAATAGCACTTACCGATCGATCCAGCGAACGCAGCCACGCCCTCGTCTCGTCCACATCTCGTGCAGGAGACAGGGCATCCTAGCCGCCGTTCCTGGCTTCACCGGCTCGCCTCGCTGCCTCGCCGGTCGCCAGCCGGAGCCCAGCCCGCCTTCCCTTCTCGCCTGGTGCTCGACTGGCCCTCGGCTCCATCGCTACAGTCACTCACCGCGGCGCCCCTACCCTGCCCGGCTGCGCCCCTGACCCGGGCCGCCTAACCATGCCGCCCCGCCCCTGCCTCCGCCCTCATGCCTCCCTGCAAAGCAGCTGGCCGCCGCCGCCGCTCAGTAACTAGTTTTCGGCGGCAGCTAGTGTGCAACCCGATTTAAGGTACCGAAAAGCCCTTTGATTTAGGGTTTGCTTTTTTTTGCACTATGCTATCCAGACATCCAATACATGAACTGATGAACACGTACATAATTTTACACATGATTTCTGCCTCAATTACATTTAATTATGATATAAATTAATTTTTATTGCAGAATTCTTGAAGAATGAAGAGAACCGGAGACATTGTTTCTCTTTTCCGGAGAGAAGCTATGAAGATAAGGAAGATGAAGAAGGCGGGGAATATGTCAGATGTGGCCATTGAGCAAAACCGGAGATTTGTGTGTATGACGGTTGTAATTGAAGAGCAAACTCAATAACCAACAGTGTCTATGTCAAATGTGACCATAGAGCAAACTGAAGAACAAACTCGGGAACTTCTCAAGGTATGTACTGTGGTTCATATAGTATGTACCCCCTATGTTGTATGCTTCTTTATGCAAAACTTAGACTCAATTGAGATTTTTAGTGTGTTTGTAACACCATATTGATTTATTTCTATGTGATATTAATAACTAGTTAGAACGTTCACATATGTCATATTTCTTGTAAAATTCTTTTGAGGGGTGGAACACCCTGATGTCAAATGCTAGCTCCGCCACTGCGGCCAAGAACCATGTGCTCCTCGAAGTTCTGGACCTGCACCCAGAACATGCACCGCTTGTTCGCCCACAGCCTCACCACGCGCGGGAGCCGCTTGATGACCAGTCAGGTGTTCATCACCTCCATGAACTTGCGAAGGACGACAAGCATGGCAATGTCCTCGTTGTCCTTGATCTGCTGGTAGAAGCGCAGCGGCTCCCTGGCCCCCTCCTCGTGGCCCTGCCTCGAAGATCGTCCCCTTGAACGAGGCACGCTCATGAAGGCGATCATGCCAGTGAGGTCCACCATCCTGAGCCACCTGTTCGTGGGGATGAAATCATCGGTGCGCTCAGCTCCGGCCACCACCTAAGCGCCGTCTCCCGCCACATCCCAGACAGTCTTCAATATCTTGTCAGGTAAGATGACAAGTATTAGTGCACAAACTCATTGCAAAATGGCACCGATCAGAGACATTTGCCCAAGAGCAAATGCCACTAATCAGTGCACAAACTCTTTGAGCAAATGCCACTTATCAATGGCACTTGCTGTTAGGCAAATGACACTGATCAGTGGACTTGCCCAATAGCAAGTGCCATTGATAAGTCGCATCTTTCCCAACATCAAATGCCATTGATAAGTGGCATTTTGCCCAACAACAAGTGTCATTGATAAGTGGCATTTGCCTATGACACTTGTTGTTGGGAAAATGCCACTCATCAGTGGCACTGATCAGTTGACTTGTTGTTGGGCAAGTCCACTGATCAGTGGCATCTGCTTTGCTGCAACTCGCACTCATCATTGCACTATCCTAAACATGGAAACATCTAAAAATAGCAACAACAAGTGCCAATAGCACCCATGTGCAGCCATGCAGATTTGACACCATCCTAAAATGGTCCTACTACATGCACATATAACATTCAACACAAACCCTAGCTTGAACATGTATGTTAGCAACATGAAACATGAACATGATCCTAGCTTGAACATGAACATGACATCAGTCAACATGATTCTAGCATTCATCAGTCAACATGAACATGCCATTAGTATAACATTCATCATTCAACATGAACATGATTCTAGCATGAACACAGATCATATGACACACTAGCAGTACCATAAGAAAATTATCCTAGCACACACACTGTACAAAAGAAGAACATATCAGTTCGATTGGGTTCGATTGGCATCACATCCAATCGGATATGCTAGAATCCTATCGAATCCACTAACTACTAGCACATGCCTAAGTAATAAACCCCTAATCTACATCTACGAGCAAGCATTGAGGGGTTTGACTCACAGGAGCATGCGCAGCTGCGGCAAACCGAGGCCGGGGTGAAAAGCCCGGTGGGAAGGAGAGAGGTGGCGGAGCAGAGGAGTAGCCGGCCCCGGCGACGGCCTGCAGCATCGGCCCCATGCTCAACGCCACGCCGGAGCTCGAGAAGGACGGCCCACCGACAGGATAAAACCCTTGGACGGGGGTCAAGAAAACCCCCGTGGCCAATGGGGTCCCAAGAAGGGGCGGCTCCGTCGACGGCGCCGAGCCCAGGACCACGAGGTCCGGAATCGGCGTCGGAGCAGGAGCGGCAGGCATCGCATTGGTCGACGCTGGTGGTGGCCGGCGGTAGATGGGCGACGACGCTCGCAGCGCCAACGCCAGGTCCCGGCCGGAGTTATGGAGGCCGACGAGCCAGCGCTCCTGGATGCTGGCGATGTGCTGGTCGACGGGGGTCAGAGGGCGGCGCGGCGGTGGGCGAGGCGGAGCCATCGGAGGAGAGGAGAGGGAGGGGCGATGAGGGAGAGAGGGAGCGGTGGGAACAGTGCGACTGGGCGGTGACAGGAGAGTGGAGGGCGAGTTATGAGACGTCCCCTCCGTCTCCCACGCTGCCCGAGGCGTGCAACCGCCCCGCACGCATGATCGACAGTTTTCGCCGGGCCAGGCTGCGGGCTGCTTTAAGGTTCGTGCGGGCCTCAAACCGCATGAAGCCCAGGCAACCAAACAGGCCGCGCACATCTCGCGCGGGCCTGGTTGGGCTGCATGCGGGCAACCAAACACGCCCATAGTGACTCGGGTGGAAGGTGTGTAAGATAAACTTCTCGCCAACTGGAAGGAAAGGTAGTTTCCTGTCGTCCATAACACAAATTAGATACTTCAATCGTACTAAGTGGAAGCGACATGCCGATGTTGACTTAGGTGGACGACAAGTACGAAAACGAGACTAACCACAACAATGACACTGTCGTCTTTGATGAAAAAGATAGACTGTTGTTCTCGCTTTGGGTGGCAATCTCCTAAGGTAACCGATCATGATCGGGCGACCGATCTCGTCTTTGTCGCCCCCCAAACACCACACACAATCTGGGCCCACACACGTGTGGTGGCATCTCCGTTATTTTCCCCTCATGCGCTGGTCTCTTTCCCGTTTGTTATCCCCCTTTCTCTCACTCACTTCATCTTTTATTTCTAGTAACCAAATCGAATGACTCCAACGAGCCGGTCGTCACTGTAGACGCCATGTTCGCGCATCATCGCCTTCCTACTCATCCTCCTCCCCAGCGCATGTATTTTTTAGCGGCAATGAATAGGAAGAGAGACCTTTCTCCACTTTTTTTACCACACGTGTTAAATTGGCAAGGACCATGGCCACCACATGCTTCCTCCTCCTCATCTTGTTGCGAGTGTGGCTACAAAGCTATTGTCGAAGCACCCGCTGTTGCCACCAACCACGACTACCGCTAGGAGGGTGCTAGATGTAATGAGGTCGCCATGCTATGACCACGTCCATGGACGAGGACCACTATGACATCCCAACTTAATAGGAATTGTAAGATATTTATATAAACAAGGTGCACCTGAAGGAAATATGCCCTAGAGGCAATAATAAATATGTTATTTGTATTTTCTTATATCATGATAAATGTCTTTTATTCATGCTAGAATTATATTAACCGGAAACTTAGTACATGTTTGAATACATAGACAAAACATAGTGTCCCTAGTATGCCTCTACTAGACTAGCTCATTGATCAAAGATGGTTATGTTTCCTAACCATAGACATGAGTTGTCATTTGATCAACGGGATCACATCATTAGGAGAATGATGTGATGGACAAGACCCATCCGTTAGCTTAGCACTACGATCGTTTAGTTTTTATTGTTATTGCTTTCTTCACGACTTATACATGTTCCTATGACTATGAGATTATGCAACTCCCGAATACCGTAGGAACACCTTGTGTGCTATCAAATGTCACAACATAACTGGGTGATTATAAATATGCTCTACAGGTGTCTTCGAAAGTGTTCGTGGTGTTGGCATAGATCAAGAATAGGATTTGTCACTCCGAGTGTCGGAGAGGTATCTCTGGGCCCTCTCGGTAATGCACATCGTAATAAGCCTTGCAAGCAAACGAATAATGAGTTAGTCATGACGGAATGAGTAAAGAGACTTGCCGATAACGAGATTGAACTAGTTATTGAGATACCGACGATCGAATCTCGGGCAAGTAACATACCGATGACAAAGGGAACAACGTATGTTGTTATACGGTTCGACCGATAAAGATCTTCGTAGAATATGTAGGAGCCAATATGGGCATCCAGGTTCCGCTATTGGTTATTGACTGGAGAGATGTCTCGGTCATGTCTACATAGTTCTTGAACCCGTAGGGTCCGCACGCTTAAACGTTCGTTGACGATATAGTATTTAATGAGTTATGTATGTTGGTGAGCGAATGTTATTCGGAGTCCCGGATGTGATCACGGACATGACGAGGAACTCCGGAATGGTCCGGAGATAAAGATTAATATATGGGATAATAGTGTTTGATCTCCGGAAGGGTTCCGTAATTCACCGGAAGGGGTTCCGGATGTTTCCCGAAATGTTTGGGTACAAGAACACTTTATTTGGGCCAAAGGGGAAAGCCCACAAGGATTTTAGAAAGCGCAAAAGGAAGTTTTGCGGAGTCCACGGTCCAGACGCCAGGGTCCCCGGCGTCTGGCCCTAGAGTCCGAGAAGGACTCTTGCCTTTCGGGTGAAACCGACTTTGTGAAGGTTTTTACTCCAAGTTTCGACCCCAAGGCTCAACATATAAATAGAGGGGCAGGGCTAGCACCCAAGACACATCAATATACACCCAGCCGTGTGCCGGCAACCCCGAACCTCTAGTTTATCCTCCGTCTAGTTTCTGTAGTGCTTGGTGAAGCCATGCAGAGATTGTTCTTCATCATCAACCGTCACCACGCCGTCGTGCTGCCGGAACTCATCTACTACTTCGCCCGTCTTGCTGGATCAAGAAGGCGAGGACGTCATCGAGCTGAACATGTGCTGAACGCGGAGGTGTCGTACGTTTGGTACTAGATCGGGACGGATCGTGAAGGTGTACGACTACATCAACCGCGTTGATAAACGCTTCCGTTTTCGGTCTATGAGGGTACGTAGACACACTCTCCCCTCTCGTTGCTATGCATCTAGTAGATAGATCTTGCGTGATCGTAGGATTTTTTTTGAAATACTACGTGCCCAACAGCGACATCATGAGCCAGGTCTATGCGTAGATGATATGCATGTGTAGAACACAAGTGAGTTGTGGACGATACTAGTCATACTGCTTACCAGCATGTCATACTTTGATTCGGCAGTATTGTTGGATGAAGCGGCCCGGACCGACATTACGCGTACGCTTAAGAGGGACTGGTTCTACCGACGTGCTTCGCACACAGGTGGATGGCGGGTGTCAGTTTCTTCAACTTTAGTTGAATCGAGTATGGCTACGCCCGGTCCTTGTGAAGGTTAAAACAGCACATACTTGACGAAATCGTTGTGGTTTTGTATGCGTAGGTAAGAACGGTTCTTGCTAAGCCCGTAGCAGCCACGTAAAACTTGCAGCAACAAAGTAGAGGACGTCTAACTTGTTTTTGCAGGGCATGTTGTGATGTGATATGGTCAAGACATGATGAGTTATACGTTATTGTATGAGATGATCATGTTTTGTAAAGTTATCGGCAACAGGCAGGAGCCATATGGTTGTCGCTTTATTGTATGAAATACAATCGTCATGTAATTGCTTTACTTTATCACTAAGCGGTAGCGATAGTCGTGGAAGCAATAGTTGGCGAGACGACAATGATGCTACGATGGAGATCAAGGTGTCGCACCGGTGACGATGGTGAGCATGACGATGCCTTGGAGATGGAGATCAAAAGCACAAGATGATGATGGCCATATCATGTCACATATTTTGATTGCATGTGATGTTTATCTTATTACGCTTCTTATTTTGCTTAGTACGGCGGTAGCATTATAAGATGATCCCTTATAAAAATTCAAGGTACAAGTGTTCTCCCTGAGTATGCACCGTTGCGAAAGTTCGTCGTGCCGAGACACCATGTGATGATCGGGTGTGATAAGCTCTACGTTCACATACAATGGGTGCAAGCCAGTTTTGCACACGCAGAATACTCGGGTTAAACTTGATGAGCCTAGCATATGCAGATATGGCCTCGGAACACTGGAGACCGAAAGGTCGAGCGTGAATCATATAGTAGATATGATCAACATAAGATGTTCACCATTGAAAACTACTCCATCACACGTGATGATCGGACATGGTTTAGTTGATTTGGATCACGTGATCATTTAGATGACTAGAGGGATGTCTATCTAAGTGGGAGTTCTTTAGTAATTTGATTAATTGAACTTTAATTTATCATGAACTTAGTCCTCGTAGTATTAGCATATCTATGTTGTAGATCAATAGCTCGCGATGTTGCTCCCCGATTGTTTTTATATGTTCCTAGAGAAAACTGAGTTGAAAGATGTTAGTAGCAATGATGCGGACTTGTTCCGTGATCTGAGGATTTTCCACATTGCTGCACAGAAGAATTATGTCCTTGATGCACCGCTAGATGACAGACCTATTGCGGGAGCAGATGCAGACGTTATGAACATTTTGACAAAAGCTCGATATGATGACTACTTGATAGTTTAGTGCACCATGCTTTACGGCTTAGAACCGGGACTTCAAAAACGTTTTGAACGCCACGGAGCATATGAGATGTTCCAAGAGTTGAAATTAGTATTTCACACTCATGCCCGTGTCGAGAGGTATAAGACCTCTGACATTACATTGCCTACAAGATGGAGGAGAATAGCTCAACCAGTGAGCATGGACTCAGATTGTCAGGGTACTACAATTGCTTGAATCAAGTGGGAGTTAATCTTCCAGATAAGATAGTAATTGACAAAGTTCTCTAGTCACTATCACCAAGTTAGTAGAACTTCGTGATGAACTATAATATGCAAGGGATGACGAAAGTAATTCTCGAGATCTTCGCGATGCTGAAATCGGCGAAGGTAGAAATCAAGAAAGAGCATCAAGTATTGATGGTTAACAAGACCACTTGTTTCAAGTAAAGGGCAAAGGGGTAGAAGGGGAACTTCAAGAAGAATGACAAGCAAGTTGTCACTCCCGTGAAGAAACCCAAAGCTAAACTCAAGCCTGAAACTAAGTGCTTCTACTGCAAAGGAAATAGTCACTAGAAGTGGAAGTGCCCTAGATACTTGGCGGATAAGAACAAAGGTATATGTGATATACATATTATTGATGCGCACTTTACTAGTGTTCATAGCAACCCTATTTGATACCGGTTCAGTTGCTAAAATTGCTAACTCAATATGAGAGTTGCAGAATGAACATAGACTAGTTAAAGGTGAAGTGACGATGTGTGTTGGAAGTGGTTCCAAGATTGATATGATCATCATCGCACACTCCCTATACTTTTGGCATTAGTGTAGAACCTAAATAAATGTTATTTGGCATTTGCGTTGAGCATGAATATGATTTGATCATGTTTGTTGCAATATGGTTATTCATTTAAAGTCATAGAATAATTGTTATTCTGTTTACATGAATAAAGCCTTCGATGGTCATACACCCAATGAAAATAGTTTGTTGGATCTCAATCGTAGTGATACACATATTCATAATATTGAAGCCAAAAGATGCAAGGTTAATAATGATAGTGCAACTTATTTGTGGCACTGCCGTTTAGGTCATATTGGTGTAAAGCGTATGAAGAAACTCCATAGTGATGGACTTTTGGAATCACTTGATTATGAATGACTTGGTGCTTGCGAACCATGCCTCATGGGCAAGATGACTAAAACTCCATTCTCCGAAACAATGGAGCGAGCAACAGATTTGTTGGAAATCATACATACTGATGTATGTGGACCGATGAGTGTTGAAGCTCGCGGCGGGTATCGTTATTTTCTGACCTTCACTGACGATTTGAGCAGATATGGGTATATCTACTTGATGAAGCAAGTCTGAAACATTTGAGAAGTTGAAAGAATTTCAGAGTGAAGTAGAGAATCATCGTAACAAGAAAATAAAGTTTCTATGATCTGATCGTGGAGGTGAATATTTGAGTTACGAGCCTGGTCTTCATTTGAAACAATATGAAATAGTTTCACAACTCACACCACTCGGAACACCATAGCGTAATGGTGTGTCTGAACGTCGTAACCGTACTTTATTAGATATGGTGCGGCCTATGATGTCTCTTACCGATTTACCAATATCGGTTTGGGTTATGCATCAGAGACAACTGCATTCACGTTAAATAGGGCAACATCTAAATCTGTTGAGATGACGCTTTATGAACTGTGGTTTGGAGTAACCAAAGTTGCTGTTTCTTAAAGTTTGGGGTTGTGATGCTTATGTGAAAAAGCTTTAACCTGATAAGCTCGGACCCAAGTCGGAGAAATGTGTATTCATATGATACCCAAAGGAGACTGTTGGGTACACCTTCTATCACAGATCCGAAGGCAAGATATTCGCTGCTAAGAATGGATCCTTTCTAGAGAAGGAGTTTCTGTCGGAGATATTGACCATGGGTACCCTCAGCGCCTACCCTTGGTATTTTAAGACAAATAGTAGCCGCTTGGTCTACCGCGGCCGCCTGCTCCTCGAGCCGCCTCCTAGGGTGGCCTGCCCTAGGAGCCGGCTGCCAGCAGGCGGCAGGGACCCAACAGGCGGCAACACCAAGCACCACCAGCCAGCAGACGGCCCCGCACTCCACCCTCTGGGAACACGCTGAGGTGGGTCCCGGCGTGGCGGGGGCATGGCTACAGGAGAACATGTCCTTAGAATATCTATAAGGACATGGCTGCAGTGACCATGTACTTTGGTAATATCTCCTAAGCGGCGGGTCGTTGTAGCCACGAGGCTCGTGACCGAGCAGCGGTTAGAGGAGGCCACGATCCCACTACCCACAAACGGCGGGGCCAACAGGCGGCTGGCCCCATCGGTCAGCGAGCAAGCTCAAGAACAAACTGCCTCTGGCAGGCGGCCGGGGGAGACGGTCGTCTGGTAGCATATGGCACACTCCACCCTAGAAGTCCGAGCCTCATCAAGATGACGGGACGGGGCGAGGCAGTAGCGTACGGCGAGGGACGATGGCACTTTGGCCATCTCCTCCCCAACGAGGCTGTCGTCAGCAAAAGCACCCCCACAGTGAAAGGCAATCACTAGGGGCCCGCAGGCGGCGAGGCCGGCACCAGAAGACACTGACGGCTGGGGGCCACGCCGTCGAGGTTACCATTGTACCCTTGGGGGTAGGCCTATATAAACCCCCCAGGGTCCTCCATGTTGAGGGCGGGAGAGTTGGCTATTAGAAGTTCACAAGACAAGAACCCTAGATAGGGGAGAGAGGAGGTGAGCTGGCCTTGTTCATCTTCTTCCTTTAGACATCACAGCTCAAGGAGCAATCCTGTAGCTACTCTAGTGCTATCAGTAATGACCCGGAGTCCCCGCAGAGCAGGACTAGGGGTGTTATCTCCCCGGAGAGCCCCGAACCTGGGTAAGATCTGTAGGCGTCCTAAGTATCGCCTTATCCCGCTTCCCGAGCCCGACGACGTTCTTTTGACCCCATGCATGATAAGCCATCCTTTGGCATATGTCGTCCCAAAACCCCGACATTTGGCGCCCACCATGGGACAAGGTGCACCATCGTCCGGAGACATGTTCTGGACGGGAACCTTGTTCCTTCCTGGCGAGAGTAGCCAGCCCGGCACGCCCGCTGGCGTGGAGACCGGGATGCTTCGCAGCGCTGAGGCTGCATGCGCCATGAGCGGGCTCGCCGATCTGCTCGGCGCCGCCCGCATCCACGACGAACCCTCTCCGGCGGCCGAGCTAGTGGCGCCGGAGAGCTTCCTCGTCGAGCTCCTCGACAAGCTCCACCTCGTCAAGGAGCGCGCCTCTGACGTGGAGTCAGTGGGCTCTTCTGACCCACCAATAGACATGATCGTCGACCCCGACGACTCCTTCCCCGAGCACGTGGAGATCGTCAACGACCCTCTTCCCGTTCTTCCGATCTGCGGCACCGTCGGCATCGTCACGCAGGTGCTCGTCACCGACCACGGCGAACCATCATGCCGAACCGGTCCAGACCCGCTCGAGGCCACTCTGCAGCACCTCGCCGCCCCTGTCGCGGCGGGGGCAGACGGCGCGGAGTTGGAGGCACTCCGTGTTTCGCTCCTCGACAGCGCCAACAAGTTGGCTGCCTCCCGACGCCTCACTGAAGCTTATCGCCACGAAATGGACCGCGCCATCTGTGGCACGCCGGCTGCTGGCGAGCCTAGCCGAGCCGGCGCTGTCCGTGATCGCGGGGGGCTGCTAGCAGACTGGGGGCCCCGCGGCCTGTGTACCTCACTCCGTCGGAAAACCTAAGGGCTGCCCAGGCGGCAGTCGATGAGATGGGCCACTTGGAGGGAGACGAACTCTGTTGCATGACCCAGCATGCCCGCCAGCTCCTCGACGCCGCTGCTACGCAGCAGGAGGCCCGCCGCCGGATGTCAGAGGCGGGCGCGCACGCCGATAACCACCCTCTTCGGCGGGAGCAAGGAGCCACGT
Organism: Secale cereale; assembly: GCA_902687465.1. Lineage (NCBI taxonomy): Eukaryota > Viridiplantae > Streptophyta > Magnoliopsida > Poales > Poaceae > Secale > Secale cereale. The sequence goes on along the minus strand of LR738709.1, from coordinate 119,577,261 downwards.
CTCGCTCTCCAACAGTCGGCGCCGCCAACCGGCGAGACTCACAGCCCGCTGCCAGCCGCAGCCGGCAGACTCGCTTCACCATCGAGCGCGACGAAGACGGCCGCCCAAGGGCCGTAGAACGACGAGGGGAGCAGCCGCCTCTGTTGGAAATATGCCCTAGAGGCAATAATAAAAGTATTATTATTATATTTCCTTTTTCATGATAATCGTCTGTTATTCATGCTTGAATTGTATTGTACGGAAACAACGATACATGTGTGAATATATAGACCACAATGAGTCCCTGGTAGGCCTCTAGTTACGAGATCGTTGATCAGCAGATGGTCACGGTTTCCTGACCATGGACATAGGATGTCAGTGATAACGGGATCACATCATTAGGAGAATGATGTGATGGACAAGACCCAATCCTGAGCATAGCACGAGATCGTACAGTTCGTAATGCATAAGCTTTTCGGTGTCAAGTATTTATTCCTTAGACCATGAGGTTGTACAACTCCCGGATGCCGTAGGAATACTTTGGGTGTGCCAAACGTCACAACGTAACTGGGTGGCTATAAAGGTACGCATCGGGTATCTCCGAAAGTGTCTGTTGAGTTGGTACGAACCGAGAATGGGATGTTGTCACTCCGTGTGACGGAGAGGTACCTTTGGGCCCACTCGGTAAGACATCATCGTAATGAGCTCAAAGTGACTAAGGAGTTGGTCATGGGATGATGGATTACGGATCGAGTAAAAGAGACTTGCCATGACGAGATTGAACAAGGTATCGGGAATACCGACGATCGAATCTCGGGCAAGTACCGTACCGATGGACAAAGGGAATAACATACGGGATTGAGTGAATCCTTGACACGGTGGTTCATCCGATGAAGATCATCGAGGAACACGTGGGAACCAACATGTGTATCCAGATCCCGCTGTTGGTTATTGACCGGAGAGGCGTCTCGGTCATGTCTACGTGTCTCCCGAACCCGTAGGGTCTACACACTTAAGGTTCGGTAACGCTAGGGTCGTAGAGATACATGCACGTGGAAACCCGAAAGTTGTTCGGAGTCCCGGATGAGATCCCAGACGTGACGAGGAGTTCCGGAATGGTCCGGAGGTAAAGAATGATATATAGGAAGTCCAGTTTCGGCCATCGGGTGAACTTCGGGGGTCACCGGGAGTGTCCCGGGACCACCGGAGGGGTCCCGGGGGTCCACCGGGTGGGGCCACCCATCCCGGTGGGGCCCCTAGGCCGCAAGGGGAAGGGGGCCAGCCCCTGGTAGGCTGGCGCACCCTACTGGGCCCTCCCTCATGCGCCTAGGGTTGAAACTCTAGGGGAGGGAGGCGCCCCCTATGCCTTGGGGGGCAAGTTTCCCCCCTATATATATGTGGAGGGGAGAGGGCAGCCGCACCTCAATCCTCTGGCGCCTCTCCCCCTCCCGTCACACCTTCCTCCTCCTCTGCAGGGCGCCGGCGAAGCCCTGCAGGATTTCCCGCTGCATCCACCACCACGCCGTCGTGCTGCTGTATCTCCGACGACCTCTCCTCCCCCCTTGCTAGATCAAGAAGGAGGTGATGTTGCTGTACCGGACGTGTGTTGAACGCGGAGGTGTCGTCCGTTCGGCGCTAGATCATCGGTGACGAAGAACGAGAAGAGTACGACTACTTCATCCACGCTTCTTCGAAAGCTTTCACTCGCGATCTACAAAAGGGTATGTAGATGCACTCTAATATGCTCGTTGCTAGATGTCTCCTTAGTTGGATCTTGGTGAAAGCGTAGAATTTTTTTGAATTCTGCTACGTTCCCCAACAGTGGCATCTGAGCTAGGTCTTATGCGTAGCATCTTGCACGAGTAGAACACAAAGCAGTTGTGGGCGTTGAGTTTGCTCAATTTTCTTACCGTTACTAGTCTAATCTTGATTTGGCGGTATTGTGGGATGAAGCGGCCCGGACTGACTTTACACGTACGCTTACGTGAGACTGGTTCCACCGACAGACATGGACTAGATGCATAAGGTGGCTGGCGGGTGTCTATCTCTCCTACTTTAGTCGGATCGGATTCGATGAACAGGGTCCTTATGAAGGGTAAATAGAAATTGACAAATCACGTTGTGGTTTTGGCGTAGGTAAGAAACGTTCTTGCTAGAAAACCTATAGAAGCCACGTAAAACTTGCAACAACAATTAGAGGTCGTCTAACTTGTTTTGCAACATGTGCTATGTGATATGGTATGGCCAAGAAGATGTCATGAATGATATATGTGATGTATGAGATTGATCATGTTCTTGTAATAGGGAATCACGACTTGCATGTCGATGAATTTGACAACCGGCAGGAGCCATAGGAGTTGTCTTTATTATTGTATGACCTGCGTGTCACTGAATAACGCCTTGTAATTACTTTACTTTATTGCTAAACGTTAGCCATAGTAGTAGAAGTAATAGTTGGCGTGACAACTTCATAAAGACACGATGATGGAGATCATGATGATGGAGATCATGGTGTCGAGCCGGTGACAAAGATGATCATGGTGCCCCGAAGATGGAGATCGAAGGAGCAAGATGATATTGGCCATATCATGTCACTTTAATTGATTCCATGTGATGTTTATCATGTTTATGCATCTTGTTTACTTAGAATGACGGTAGTAAATAAGATGATCTCTCACTAAAAATTTCAAGAATTGTGTTCCCCCTAATTGTGCACCGTTGCTAAGGATCGTTGTTCCGAAGCACCACGTGATGATCGGGTGTGATAGGTTCTAACGTTCGCATACAACGGGTGTAAGCCAGATTTACACACGCAACACACTTAGGGTTCACTTGACGAGCCTAGCATGTACAGACATGGCCTCGAAACACGGAAGACCGAAAGGTCGAACACGAGTCGTATAGAAGGTACGATCAACATGAAGATGTTCACCGTTGATGACTAGTCCGTCTCACGTGATGATCGGACACGGGCTAGTCGATTCGGACCGTGTATCACTTAGATGACTAGAGAGATGTCAATCTGAGTGGGAGTTCATTAAAATTTGATTAAGATGAACTTAATTATCATGAACTTAGTCTAAATTCTTTACAATATCTCTTGTAGATCAAATGGCCCACGCTCATGTCACCCACAACTTCAACGCGTTCCTAGAGAAATCCAAGCTGAAAGACGATGGTAGCAACTACACGGACTGGGTCCGTAACCTGAGGATCATCATCATAGCTGCCAAGAAAACTTATGTTCTAGATGCACCGCTAGGTGACTCTCCCGCCCCGGTAAACCAAGATGTTATGAACGCTTGGCAGTCGCGTTGTGATGATTACTCCCTGGTTCAGTGCGGCATGCTTTACAGCTTAGAATCGGGGCTCCAAAAGCGTTTTGAGCACCACGGAGCATTTGAGATGTTCCAAGAGCTGAAAATGGTTTTCCAAGCTCATGCCCGAGTCGAGAGATATGACGTCTCCGACGCATTCTACAGCTGTAAGATGGAGGAAAACAGTTCTGTCAGTGAGCACATCCTCAAGATTTCTGGATTGCACAACCGCTTGTCTCAGTTGGGAATGAATCTCCCAGATGAAGCGGTCGTTGACAGAATTCTCCAGTCGCTCCCACCAAGCTACAAGAGCTTCGTGTTGAACTTCAATATGCAGGGGATGGAGAAGTCCATTCCCGAGGTGTATTCAATGCTGAAATCAGCGGAGGTAGATATCAAGAAAGAACATCAAGTGTTGATGGTCAATAAAACCACTAAGTTCAAGAAGGGCAAGGGTAAGAAGAACTTCAAGAAGGACGGCAAGGGAGTTGCCGCGCCCGGTAAGCCTGTTGCCGGGAAGAAGCCAAAGTATGGACCCAAGCCTGAGACAGAGTGCTTTTATTGCAAGGGAACGGGTCACTGGAAGCGGAACTGCCCCAAATACTTAGCGGACAAGAAGGCCGGCAACGTCAAAGGTATATGTGATATACATGTTATTGATGTGTACCTTACCAGCGCTCGTAGTAGCTCCTGGGTATTTGATACCGGTGCAGTTGCTCATATTTGTAACTCTAAGCAAGAGTTGCGGAATAAGAGGAGACTGGCGAAGGACGAGGTGACGATGCGCGTCGGGAATGGTTCCAAGGTCGATGTGATCGCCGTCGGCACGCTGCCTCTACATCTACCCTCGGGATTAGTGTTAAACCTTAATAATTGTTATTTAGTACCAGCTTTGAGCATGAACATTGTATCTGGATCTCGTCTTATGCGAGATGGCTACTCATTTAAATCTGAGAATAATGGTTGTTCTATTTATTTGAGAGATATGTTTTATGGTCATGCCCCGCTGGTCAATGGTTTATTTTTGATGAATCTCGATCGTAATGATACACATATTCATAGTGTGAATGCCAAAAGATGTAAAGTTGATAATGATAGTCCCACATACTTGTGGCATTGCCGCCTTGGTCATATTGGCGTCAAACGTATGAAGAAGCTTCATGCTGATGGACTTCTGGAGTCTCTTGATTATGAATCATTTGACACGTGCGAACCATGCCTCATGGGCAAGATGACCAAGACTTCGTTCTCTGGAACAATGGAGCGAGCAACCAACTTATTGGAGATCATACATACCGATGTGTGCGGTCCAATGAGTGTTGAGGCTCGCGGTGGCTATCGTTATGTTCTCACCCTCACAGATGACTTGAGTGGATATGGGTATATCTATTTGATGAAGCACAAGTGTGAGACCTTTGAAAAGTTCAAGGAATTTCATAATGAGGTTGAGAATCAACGAGACAAGAAAATAAAGTTCTTACGATCGGATCGTGGGGGTGAATATTTGAGTCATAAATTTGGCACGCACCTTAGGAAATGTGGAATTGTTTCACAATTGACACCGCCCGGAACACCTCAGCGTAACGGTGTGTCCGAACGTCAAAATCGTACTCTGTTGGACATGGTGCGATCTATGATGTCCCTTACCGATTTACCGCTATCTTTTTGGGGTTATGCTTTAGAGACTGTCGCATTCACTTTAAATAGGGCTCCGTCGAAATCCGTTGAGACGACACCGTATGAACTTTGGTTTGGCAAGAAACCGAAGCTGTCGTTTCTGAAAGTTTGGGGTTGCGATGCTTATGTCAAGAAACTTCAACCTGAAAAGCTCGAACCCAAATCAGAAAAATGCGTCTTCATAGGGTACCCAAAGGAAACGATTGGGTACACCTTCTACCACAGATCCGAAGGCAAAGTCTTTGTTGCCAAGAATGGATCCTTTCTGGAGAAAGAGTTTCTCTCGAAAGAAGTGAGTGGGAGGAAAGTAGAACTTGATGAGGTGACAGTCACCCCTCCTGCACCGGAAAGTAGCGCAGCGCAGGAAATTGTTCCTGAGGTGCCTGCACCGACAAGGGAGGAAGTTAATGATGATGATCATGAAGAAACAGATCAAGTTACTACTGAACTTCGAAGGTCCACAAGGGCACGTTCCGCACCAGAGTGGTACGGCAACCCTGTCATGGGAATTATGTTGTTGGACAACGGTGAACCTTCGAACTATGAAGAAGCAATGGCGGGCCCGAATTCCAATAAATGGCTTGGAGCCATGAAATCCGAGATAGAATTCATGTATGAAAACAAAGTATGGACTTTGGTGGACTTGCCTGATGATAGGCACGCCATAGAAAATAAATGGATATTTAAGAAGAAGACAGACGCAGATGGTAATGTGACCATCTATAAGGCTCGGCTTGTCGCTAAGGGTTATCGACAAGTTCAAGGGATTGACTACGACGAGACTTTCTCTCCCGTAGCGATGCTGAAGTCAGTCAGAATCATGTTAGCTATTGCCGCATTCTATGATTATGAGATATGGCAAATGGACGTCAAAACGGCATTCCTTAATGGCTTCCTCAAGGAAGAGTTGTATATGATACAGCCGGAAGGTTTTGTCGATCCAGAAAATGCTAACAAGGTATGCAAGCTCCAGCGCTCGATCTACGGGCTGGTGCAAGCATCTCGGAGTTGGAATATTCGCTTTAATGATGTGATCAAAGCGTTTGGCTTTATACAGACTTATGGAGAAGCCTGTATCTACAAGAAAGTGAGTGGGAGCTCTGTAGCATTTCTCATATTATATGTGGATGACATATTGCTGATGGGAAATGATATAGAATTCTTGGAAACTGTAAAGGCCTACTTGAATAAGAGTTTTTCAATGAAGGACCTTGGAGAAGCAGCTTACATATTAGGCATCAAAATCTATAGAGATAGACCAAGACGCCTCATCGGTCTTTCACAAAGTGCATACCTTGACAAGATATTGAAGAAGTTCAATATGGATCAGTCCAAGAAGGGGTTCTTGCCTGTTTTGCAAGGTATGAGATTGAGCAAGGCTCAGTCGCCGACCACGGCAGAAGATAGAGAAAAGAGGAGTGTCATACCCTATGCCTCGGCCATAGGTTCTATCATGTATGCCATGCTGTGTACCAGACCTGATGTGAACCTTGCCATAAGTTTGGTAGGGAGGTACCAAAGTGATCCCGGTATGGAACACTGGACAGCAGTCAAGAACATCCTAAAGTACCTGAAGAGGACTAAGGATATGTTTCTCGTTTATGGAGGTGACGAAGAGCTCGTCGTAAAGGGTTACGTCGATGCTAGCTTCGACACAGATCTGGATGACTCGAAGTCACAAACCGGATACGTGTATATTTTGAATGGTGGGGCAGTCAGCTGGTGCAGTTGCAAGCAGAGCATGGTGGTGCATTCTACATGTGAAGCGGAGTACATAGCTGCTTGCGAAGCAGCACAGGAAGGAGTCTGGATGAAGGAGTTCATCACCGACCTAGGAGTCATTCCAAGCGCGTCAAGCCCGATGACTCTCTTCTGTGACAACACTAGTGCTATTGCTATTACCAAGGAGCCCAGGTTTCACAAGAAGACCAAGCACATCAAGCGCCGTATCAACTCCAACTGGAATTATGTTCAAGATGGAGACATAGATATTTGTAAAGTGCATATGGATCTGAATGTCGCAGACCCGTTGACTAAACCTCTTCCACGGGCAAAACATGATCAACACCAGGACTCTATGGGTGTTCGATTCATCACAATGTAACTAGATTATTGACTCTAGTGCAAGTGGGAGACTGTTGGAAATATGCCCTAGAGACAATAATAAAAGAAATATTATTATATTTCCTTGTTCATGATAATCGTCTGTTATTCATGCTTGAATTGTATTGTACGGAAACAGAGATACATGTGTGAATATATAGACCACGATGAGTCCTTGGTAGGCCTCTAGTTACCAGCTCGTTGATCAGCAGATGGTCACGGTTTCCTGACCATGGACATAGGATGTCAGTGATAACGGGATCACATCATTAGGAGAATGATGTGATGGACAAGACCCAATCCTGAGCATAGCACGAGATCGTATAGTTCGTAATACATAAGCTTTTCGGTGTCAAGTATTTATTACTTAGACCATGAGGTTGTACAACTCCCGGATGCCGTAGGAATACTTTGGGTGTGCCAAATGTCACAACGTAACTGGGTGGCTATAAAGGTACGTATCGGGTATCTCCGAAAGTGTCTGTTGAGTTGGTATGAACCGAGACTGGGATGTTGTCACTCCGTGTGACGGAGAGGTACCTCTGGGCCCACTCGGTAAGACATCATCGTAATGAGCTCAAAGTGACTAAGGAGTTGGTCACGGGATGATGGATTACGGATCGAGTAAAAGAGACTTTCCATGACGAGATTGAACAAGGTATCGGGAATACCGACGATCGAATCTCGGGCAAGTACCGTACCGATGGACAAAGGGAATAACATACGGGATTGAGTGAATCCTTGACACGGTGGTTCATCCGATGAAGATCATTGAGGAACACGTGGGAACCAACATGGGTATCCAGATCCCACTGTTGGTTATTGACTGGAGAGGCATCTCGGTCATGTCTACGTGTCTCCCGAACCCGTAGGGTCTACACACTTAAGGTTCGGTAACGCTAGGGTCGTAGAGATACATGCGCGTGGAAACCCGAAAGTTGTTCGGAGTCCCGGATGAGATCCCGGACATGACGAGGAGTTCTGGAATGGTCCGGAGGTAAAGAATGATATATAGGAAGTCCAGTTTCGGCCATCGGGTGAACTTCGGGGGTCACCGGGAGTGTCCCGGGACCACCGGAGGGGTCCCGGGGGTCCACCGGGTGGGGCCACCCATCTCGGTGGGGCCCCTAGGCCGCAAGGGGAAGGGGGCCAGCCCCTGGTGGGTTGGCGCACCCTACTGGGCCCTCCCTCATGCGCCTAGGGTTGAAACCCTAGGGGAGGGAGGCGCCCCCTATGCCTTGGGGGGGCAAGTTTCCCCCCCAGGCCGCCGCCCCCCCTTGCAGATTGGATCTGCAGGGGCTGGCGCACCCCCTGGCCCCCTATATATATGTGGGGGGGAGAGGGCAGCCGCACCCCAATCCTCTGGCGCCTCTCCCCCTCCCGTCACACCTTCCTCCTCCTCCGCAGGGCGCCGACGAAGCCCTGTAGGATTTCCCGCTGCATCCACCACCACGCCGTCGTGCTGCTGGATCTCCGACGACCTCTCCTCCCCCCTTGCTGGATCAAGAAGGAGGTGACGTTGCTGTACCGGACGTGTGTTGAACGCGGAGGTGCCGTCCGTTCGGCGCTAGATCATCGGTGACGAAGAACGAGAAGAGTACGACTACTTCATCCACGCTTCTTCGAAAGCTTCCGCTCGCGATCTACAAAAGGGTATGTAGATGCACTCTAATATGCTCGTTGATAGATGTCTCCTTAGTTGGATCTTGGTGAAAGGGTAGAAATTTTTTGAATTCTGCTACGTTCCCCAACAGCCTCCTCCCAGGCGGGAGAGGCGCGTGTCTCCTCCGCCTGTTGACCACCCCTCTCTGGCAGGCCGCTTGGGCCGCCACGAGGGGGTCGGGGAGAACGACGCCCGCCACCGCCTGGACCGTCTGGCTCGCTTCCAGGCGGTTGAAGAAGAAGATGACCTCGGTCCGGCCTGCTTCGGCCCTCGCATCCGCAACGAGCCTTTTCCCAAGGGCTTCTCGCTCCCCAGAGACACCCCCAAGTACAACGGATCGGTGAAACCAGAGGACTGGCTGGTGGACTACTCCATAGCTATCAGCATCGCCACACGCAACAGACGTGTTGCGGTGAAGTACGTACCCCTCATGCTCCAGGGCACGGCTCGGACGTGGCTGAACATCCTCAAGCCCAACAGCATCAACGGTGGCTAGACTTCACCGACGCCTTCACTCGCAACTTCACCAGCACCTACAAGCGCCCTCCCAAGCTGCGTCAGCTCTCCCTGTGTGTCCAAGGCCCGGACAAGTCGGCTCGTGACTATCTGACACGTTGGGCGGAGCTGCGAAACTCTTATGAGGGAGTGCACGAGGTACAAGCCATTGACTATTTCACGGCCGGGTGTAGAGAAGGCACCTTGCTCAAGCACCGGCTCCTGTGCGACGAGCCGGCCACGTTGGATGAGCTGCTAAGCATAGCGGACAAGTACACTACCGCTGACTCCTCCATGAAGACCGAGCTGCAAGTAGATGCTTCTGGCAAGATGACCCCTCCAACTCCCAAGACGCCGGCAGGAGAATCCAGCCGACGCCAGCAGACCAACGACCAGAAGCGCAAGGCCCAGGCGTCGGCTGCCAACAGCCGGCTGGTGGCAGCGGTCAACGGACAGCAGCCAGAAGCTCAAGCAGGGCCCAAGCGCCAGAAGGGCGGCAAACCGGTGTGGCAGTCGGCCTTCTTCTTTGATCAAGCCTTGGACGCCCCCTGCAAGTTCCACAGCGGCGCGAAGCCCTCCAACCACACCACACGAAAGTTTCACTGGTTCACAAGGATTGCGAGGGGAGAAGCTCTGCCCCCGCCGCCTGCTGGACAGCCGGCTCCATGATAGAGGCGAGGGGCCCGATCTTTCGAAGAGATGATAACTATCGATTTGGTGGAGACGACTTTGACGATCCGACTACAAACATGCACGATGTTGCGCCTTAGCAATCGCTAAACCAATCTCCAGGGGTTACTGACGATGCCAGAAGCACGATCAGCCTGACCACGAAGGTCTATTCCTGCATGCAATTGAAGAACAAGCAAGAATATGATAAAGCAATCTGAATATTGCAAATATAGATGAAGTATTCATAAATGTGGGGATCCAAAAGCGGTCTTGGTCTGGTCGTTGGACACAAACGAAGTACACGAAGTTGCAATGGCTAACTTTTGACTAACCAAATCCCCAAAGAAAAAGCTACTAGATGGATCTACTTATATAGGAGCAAGGGGTGGCAGTCAAGGAGGTGGAAGGACGTCCCAAGGCAGCCTAAAACTAACCCTAGGTCGTACAAGGCTCATGGGCCCAAGTGGAGGTGATGTAACACCTTTGGACTTGTAGTTTGACTCGGATTCTGCTGCAGCGTCAGATTGTTTCGTCGGTATCTCAACGCTCCGGACGAATTTGAAGGTGAATCCACTTGGGTTGGAAAGTGTATGAAATCTAGTTTCCAACAAAAAAAGAATCACCCAATTCGGAGTCCGTATGAAGGAGTTCTTGCCGTTTTGAGTCAGGTATGTCTGTGCAGTCTGAATCTGGATGCAGAACGTGAGAGACTTGGACTCTATCTTCTTTTGGCCCAAAAGTGACGTGAGAGAACTTTTTAAACAGCACATAAACTTCTCTTTTTCCCTTATCTTCATATGTGGATTGTACAAATGTCCCATACACCTGGAATTAGACATGGCACAAAAGTCTGTGAAGTATTTTTGTTCTGGATGACATAAATAAATTGTTGCATAGTTTGCATTAGAAATCACCTCACAAATATACATGTATGCAATATTTTTGGTCGTATCCAAGGTAGTCATGTCCTCATCATCCTCCCTTTTTTGAAAATAAAGCCGTCCTCGGCGTTGCTTAATCTGAAATGTGGGTAAGAAAATAGACAAGGTGTACATGTTGTATATGTATATGTCATCCATTTTTACTTCCCTTAATTTTCGCACATATGACACATGTATAGATGAGTAACTTTCGTAGTTCATAAAATATAATGCCAAAATATTATCACAAGAAGTAGAAGGCATGAAAATATTGCAACTCAATTTGCACATATAAGTGAAGCTCTTAATCGTTACAAAAGATTGGCAATGCTCATCATTAAACCATCCCAACCTTGATGAACCATCACCAAGATTAGAGGTCATATCAAAATGATTAAACATTGGCACAACTATTTTCACACGTATTTGATCCAAATCTGATTTATTCTCTGATTCAAATGGTTCTTTCGCATCAATAGTTAATTCAATTGGTTCACTCACAATTGTTTGATCGCATGGCAAAGTCAAATCACGAACATATTCCTCTAAAATAGTTGGTGTGATCAAAGTAGTGGATAGCTCATCGCATGGTTCATTTAAATTGACAAGGCATTCACCATACTCATGTGGAGGTGGAAGATCGGTACCTTTGTCATTACCTCTTATGATCAACTCAGATGATGTAGGCACTGTCGGAGGTGATGTGTCACATGGTGGAGGTGATGTAGTCCTCACAACAACGGATGTGTCTGTCATAGTACGCCTAGTAGTGGAAGGAACAACCGTATCATTTCTTGGAATGTGCACCTGGCGCTTATTCTCCTTACGGACAATACGTCGTTTTATTTCCGTTCAGCACTACAAGCAAGACGAAACAAATGGTCCATAGGATAACACTCTTCATGAATTAGTAACTCCTGAATATCATGATTTAATCCTGCCCAAAATCTATCCATAAAATCGTCTTCACTTTCTTGTAAAGAGGAATACAACAAGGTAGTTTGTAAATCACCATAATATTTCGTTACGGTGTCACTACCTTGTTTTAAATGTTGCAACTTTGTAAGCATGTCACGAGTATAATAAGCAGGGACGAATGTATGTCGCATGGCAACTTTCAAATCAATCCAAGTAGTAGGTATATAATTAGGGTGTAACCGACAATATTCACTCCACCAAACTAAAGCATAACCAGTGAAAGAACCAACCGCAACCTTAATTTTTTTACGTTCATCAAAACTATGGGAAGCAAATATATTATTGATGTTGAACTCCCATTCAATATATAAATCAGGTTTAAAACGACCATGAAAAGGTGGCATGGAAATAAGAACCTGTTTGTGGGCATTCTGATGTCTTTGTACCTCTTGTGATGGTGGTTGTATTTTCTGAGGTGATGACACGTCTCCCACGATCGATGAAGCCCAACTGACTCTTGAACCTGCCATGATTAGTAGAAACAAGAAACAAAATCCAAAAATAATGTTCCTATGAACTACTAGGATGTGGTGGTAAAGCGCTCACAGTAAAGCAAATATCAATATCTTACAAGTTCTTACCATGCAGCAGATGGTGATAGGCAACCAGCGGTGTCAAATAACTCCAAAGATTGAGTAAAGCGATTGCCAGGTGAACGTAAATATGCACGGTCTAGAAATATGTGGAGCTGGGTTGGCTATATATGGTAGCAAAAGATTATCAATAATCAATTCAGAGATGCAATGTTGAATAAACGCTCAACGACGGTACTGTGCTGGTCCTATGCTAGAGCGGACTAGAGACGCGAGCCTAGAACACTAATGAGGTCACGGTGTAGCACAACTATCATCAATAAAGGATACGAACTAGCTCTGGGCAACACGATATAAGTGAAGATCACAACGGCAGTAAAGATAATGATGAAAACAACTGCCAAGCAGAATATACAACAACACTCTCTCCAACTTTCTTTTCCTTCTTTTTTTTTCTTTTTTTTCACACTCTTTTTTCTTTTTCTTTCTCTCCTCTTTTTTTTTACTTTTTTTTTCTCTGTCTTTTTTTTTTCTTTCTCCCTCTTTCCAAGACAAACTAGATAAGATGCAGATTGGATCAAGCAAAGATGCGAACGACTTCAAGTATGATTGTGACAATGAACGATGGCTAGCACGAGGTGGAAATTGATGGATGAGGTGGTGGACAGCGGAAGGGATAACGATGCAGCGGCGACGTGACTAATGTGAACAGAACTCGAAACTCTAACGAACTAGACTCTAAGACCAGCAACTCGACACGACGATGCAATCGATAATTCAATAATGCAAACAATGAAAAGAAAATTGCAAAGGCTCAGACTGGCTAGGACAAAGGATGAATAGATCTAACTTTTTTTTGTGGCTTTTCCTTGGACAATAGGTAAGAAAATAAATATAATCTAGGAATAACTGGAAATTCTCACCGAGCAACCTGAAAACTGATACCACTTGATAGAGGCGAGGGGCCCGATCTTTCGATGAGATGATAACTATCGATTTGGTGGAGACGACTTTGACGATCCGACTACAAACGTGCACGACGTTGCGCCTTAGCAATCGCTAAACCAATCTCCAGGGGTTACTGACGATGCCAGAAGCACGATCAGCCTGACCACGAAGGTCTATTCCTGCATGCAATCGAAGAACAAGCAAGAATATGATAAAGCAATCTGAATATTGCAAATATAGATGAAGTATTCATAAATGTGGGGATCCAAAAGCGGTCTTGGTCTGGTCGTTGGACACAAACGAAGTACACGAAGTTGCAATGGCTAACTTTTGACTAAACAAATCCCCAAAGAAAAAACTACTAGATGGATCTACTTATATAGGAGCAAGGGGTGGCGGCCAAGGAGGTGGAAGGACGTCCCAAGGCAGGCTAAAACTAACCCTAGGTCGTACAAGGCTCATGGGCCCAAGTGGAGGTGATGTAACACCTTTGGACTTGTAGTTTGACTCGGATTCTGGTGCAGCGTCAGATTGTTTCGTCGGTATCTCAACGCTCCGGACGAATTTGAAGGTGAATCCACTTGGGTTGGAAAGTGTATGAAATCTAGTTTCCAACAAAAAAAGTATCACCCAATTCGGAGTCCGTATGAAGGAGTTCTTGCCGTTTTGAGTCAGGTATGTCTGTGCAGTCCGAATCTGGATGCAGAACGTGAGAGACTTGGACTCTATCTTCTCTTGGCCCAAAAGTGACGTGAGAGAACTTTTTAAACAGCACCTAAACTTCTCTTTTTCCCTTATCTTCATATGTGGATTGTACAAATGTCCCATACACCTGGAATTAGACATGGCACAAAAGTCTGTGAAGTATTTTTGTTCTGGATGACATAAATAAATTGTTGCATAGTTTGCATTAGAAATCACCTCACAAATATACATGTATGCAATATTTTTGGTCGTATCCAAGGTAGTCATGTCCTCATCACTCCACCTCCTAATCCGCCGGCTGCTCGTCCTGGCGGCCAGATCCAGGACGAATTCCTAGAAGAAAATGGAGCCTACGTTGTCTTCACCAGCCAGACAGATGATAGGCACAGCCGGCACCAGCTGCGCAGAGAAGTCAACACTGTTGCCGTCAAAAGCCCGGAGTTCATGCACTGGTCCGAAAGGCCTGTCAGCTGGAGCCGAGAGGATCACCCGGCTGTCATGCCGTCTCCAGGGGCCTATGCCTTGGTCCTGGACGCTACTCTCTCCACTGACAGGCGGGCCTGCCGTTTCTCTCGAGCTCTGGTAGACGGCGGCAGTAGCATCAACATCATGTATCGAGACACCATGGAGAAGTTGGGCATCAAAGAGAAGCAGCTTCATCCCACCAGGACCGTGTTCCATGGCATTGTGCCAAGTCTCTCTTGTTCACCAATCGGCAAGGCCAGGGTCGATGTCCTGTTTGGTGACAAGACGCACTTCCGGAGGGAGCCGGTCTGGTTTGAAGTGGTGAACCTGGAAAGCCATCTTGGGCCGGCCCGCTCTTGCCAAGTTCATGGCAGTCCCCCATTATGCCTACCTCAAAATGAAGATGCCTGGTCCCAAGGGAATAATCGCCATAACCGGGGACTACGAGAAGTCCATTGCATGTGTGTAATGCCCCGGATGTAATACTTTCCCTTTTGGGCTTATAATAAATCTCCAGCTTCATCTATTTCCATTTCGGGTTCTTTGTCTTTCGGGCTTTCGTCGTTTTGTTGTGTGAGTGTGTGGCATTCATTCATATCATGTAGACATGTGCATTGCATTTTGTTTGTGTTGTGGGTTGCATCCGGTTCGTGGCGTTTCTTCCCGTTGTCCGTTTCGTGTTCCGGAGCTCCCTCACATGTCCGTGACGTCCCGTACGCCTTCTTTGTTGTTCGGGCGTTTTTCGTTACCGGTGTGCCGTGAGGTTGTGTTGTGTGTTGTTGTTTTGTTGTGTGCAACCCGCCTCTCAAATCTCGTCTCGTTTGGACTCCGTTGACTTTTCCCTCCGTTGTCCGTGTGGGTCCGATGTGCCTTCACTTCGTGTCCCGGAAATACCCCTGTTGCAGTCTTTTATCTCCGTCTGGGCCTTTTAAATCGTCCCCGCGATCGGATCCGTTGGATCCAGATCGGAGGGCTCCTAAACACCCCTAGTCCCAAACCCTAGTCTAAAACTGCTATATATGGACCCCTAGTCTATGTTGGCATCCCCTTCTTCTTCCTCCCCTTTCCTTTTCTTTTTTTTTTCCCTTCTTCTTTCAGATCCAAATCAGATCCCCAAAATAATCCTCTCAGATCCCGAGGGGATCGACCGAGCCAACCAGCCTCCGACCGGACCTCGAACGAGGCGAGGTCAACGCCGCAGACCGTATCGCCGCCTGGCCTCGAGGGCACTTGGCCGCTCCGCGCGCTGGCCCCCGACCGTTGCCGCGTCGACCGCGCCAGGCCGATCGCCTTCGGCCGCTTCGCTTCGGCGTCGGGCCCGTATCGCCGCACCTGCGGGACCACATCAACCGCACGCCGCGAGCTGGGCGCCGCCGCATCGGGCCTCCTCGCCACTTGGGCTTCTCAGCCGGTCGCCCCGGTGGGCCGCTCCCTTGCCATCGCCGATCCGCCGTGCCAGGCCGGCCAGCCGCTCCTCGGGCCGCGCCAGCCAGACCGGCCCAGCCCGATCTGCCGGGCCGCCGCTCCTCCCGCGCTGTAGCAGGCCGCCTTCGCCAGCCGCCCCGCGGGCCTGCTTCTCGCCGGGCCACCGGGCCGCCTCCTTCCGGCCCGTACCAGCCACGGGCCAGATCCGCCGCCGCACAGTGCCTCTCCCTCCGGGCCGCACTGTTCATCGGGCCCGTTACTGTTCATCCGCCAGATCTGACCCGAGGTTGTTTTTTTTTCCCTAAGACCCCAGATCTGTTATCTGAGATGCATACTTTGACCTGCTGTATCTTTTTACCTGTTGCTCCGTTTTGAGCGTGTGATATGCCCAGATGTTCGTGGAGATGCCCTCTACGTTTTACCTGTTGTAGTCATGCATGTTAGATGTCATCTAGGGCTTTGTTTTGCTGTTGCAAGAGTGTATGATGATATAAACTGCTGCTATGTGTTATTTTTGTGCCACCTTCGACATGTGATATCTTCTAGCTCGTTTGTCCAAACGATGCAAATGACATGTCCACGTGTTCGTCTTGTCACGAACTACGTGTTGTGTGTGATAGGTTGCATGGTAGATTTATTGTTTCCTTGTTATCATCATTGCAAGATGCCATGTTCAAATGTTGTGTTTTTACTTGTTAAGAAATGCCATGTTGTTGAGCTCGTTGTAATCGGTGTGTTCACCACATTGATGCATGCTTACGTGTTTCGGGATCACCGGCATATGTATTTTGATGAGGTGCTTACCCTTTGCCATGTTTAGTTTCGAGGTGTCTTAAACATGCTCTTTTTGTTGCTATGAAGATGTTGCTGTTTTAGGACTTAGTGAAATTTCACTAAGTCTGAAATCTGTAACGTTCCGATGCCATGTTCGTGTGATGTTGTAGGACAAAGCATGATAGTTTTGGGGTGGATTTTGATTGTTCCATGAAGTATATATTGTTGTCTTTCCATCCATGTCCTCACATGTCCATTTGAGTGGCTGTAGCATGTTTATCTTTTGCTCCAAACTTTCAATAAAATTCTGCTGCCAGAATTTTATTTCAAAGTTCAATATGTCCAAGATCATTGCCAGTGATCCGTGACTCCGTTGGGGGTGCACTTTGGACCTAGTTGCTGTACATTATATCTAGTTTATGTTCAAGTCCTTTGCCATGCTTTTTGGGTGCTGTAGATTGTTTATTTTGAGCTCCCAAGATGCTATGTTGCTGTAATTTGCAGTTTTCGCTCAAATCTTGTTTCGGGCATAACTTTTAGCCCGTAACTCCGATTTCAGCGAACTTTATATCAAACTTGGGTGATTTTCTGTGTAGATTAATAATATCAGGTTGTTATCTTGTTTTGAGGTGTTTTGCTTGAGTGATGTTTTACGTGCTCCTTGTGCATCTTAGTGCATCCATCATGCATACATGTTGTTCGAGTGCGCATTGCATCGTGTTGATTGGTGCTTGGTGTGTTTGTCTTGTTTAGAGCACGAAGTTGAGCACGGGTTTTCCAACGAGGTTGATCACGAGGTTTCCAACGAGTTTGAGCAAGAGGACCCTTCTTTTGATCCGAACTTCTTCTCTTCAGGCAAGATGACCGAACCCCGATAACTTTACTATCTTCGCCTTTTGCTAGTAGTCTCGATCTATAGTTTTGCCTCGATGCCCATGTTCTTCTTGTCAGCCTCCTACTTGTAACCAATTGCCATGTTTAACCACCCTACCTATGCAAACCGTTGCTTGGCTAAGTACGCTTCGCTCAGCCCTTCTTATAGCGTTGCTAGTTGCAGGTGAAGTGAAGATGCTTGCTCCATGTTGAAGTTTGGTTGGGTTATATCACACTATATAAATGCTTTAATTGAAATCACCTATATATTGGCAAGGGTGGAAGGCTAAGCCTTTTGCTTGGTGTTTTGTTCCACTCATGCCGTTAGGATCCGTATAAGCCGGTTTTATGTTCCTTGATTATGCGTTCCTAACACGGTTGGGGTGTATGGGACCCCCTCGATAAACCGC
>LR738709.1:119543210-119559314 GCA_902687465.1 Secale cereale | reverse complement strand
TCCCAACATTGGTACTATTTGCCTAATAACAAACTAAACATGCATAAGGGAGTAATTAACCCTCTTTCTTAATCAACAACCCCGGGCCAGTGCTCCACATGAGTGTTGGTCCGAAACGAGCAGACTGCGGGGCCACCTCAAGGAAACTCGAGGTTTGGTAAAAACCTGTAGGATGACTCATCCGGTCGTGTCCTGAGAC
This sequence comes from Secale cereale, assembly GCA_902687465.1. Lineage (NCBI taxonomy): Eukaryota > Viridiplantae > Streptophyta > Magnoliopsida > Poales > Poaceae > Secale > Secale cereale. Next base: position 119,559,115 of record LR738709.1, on the reverse strand, counting down.
CTAGATACGCGCGGCTACGATCAGGGTGACGACACGCCGGGAGGATTTGCTGGATTAGCCTTACCTTAGCTCGGTATATCTTGAGCACGGGATTCCGAGGATACTCGGGTCTTCCCACTTTGGAGTTGCGACTCCGCGGATCGTGGGCTTGTAATGGGTCAAGTTGGAACACCCCTGCAGGGTTTGAACTTTCGAAAGCCGTGCCCGCGGTTATGTGGCAGATGGGAGCTTGTTAATTCCGGTTGTAGATAACTTGACATAATGATACTAATACACTACCAGCGTGTGTTCCGTGACTGTCAATTTCCGAATCGGGATTCGGGAGTTGAACACGGAGGGGTTATGCTTGTGAGCTTGTAGCTAGGATCACTTCGTGATCACTTCTCGCTTTGCCTTCTCTTCTCGCTCTCTCTTGCGTAAGTTAGTGCTAGTTGCTGCTGCAGACTCTTTGTTGTTCCTCCACCTCATTTCTTTCTTCAGCCTTTCCCTCACCTAAAGGCTTTGATAGTTCTGTTACCCGGGAACGGGATTGCTGAGTCCTCTGTGGCTCACAGTTACTTCACACCAGATGCAGGTCCAGCCGTGAGCTATCCAGGTGATGGCATCGAGCTGGATTGGGAGTACGACGAGGAGCGTAGTCGGTACTACGTGCGCTACCCGGACGATCAGTAGTGGAGACTCTTACTAGGATTCGATCCGCCTGTGGTTGTTTTATTTATCTGAGTTTGGTACTTTGACATTTGGATTTTGCCCTTAGAGGGTTGTAGTGATCTTATTGTATGATGTTTGAGACTGGTACTGTTATTCTGTGACGTGGCGATTGTAAGCCAACTATTTTCAGTTTACTTTCCCCCTTTTACATGAGTTGTGCAAAGATTACCAAACTTGAGATCATTCTAGGATGGACTTATGCCTTTAAGTCGTGCCTCGACACGTAGGAGGTATAATTCCATCCTGGGCATTACAATGTGCAACGGCCAGCAGTCGCCTGGCAGAAACCCTTGTTGTGGCTGAGGAGAAGCGCCGTCTGGAGCGGCTGGTGGCAATGGCGGGCGAGCAGCCGGCCATACCAGCCGATCCCAAGGAGGCGAAGCCGCAAGGCTCGTTCCAGCCCACCAAGGACACAAAGAAGATTGCCTTGGACCCATCTCACCCGGAGCGGTTTGCTGTCATAGGGTCAAGCCTAGACAACAAATAGGAAAGCGAGCTCGTCGATTTCCTCCATGAGAATCGGGACATCTTTGCATGGTCCCCCAAGGACATGCCTGGTGTCCCGACGGAATTCGCCGAGCACAAGCTACACGTGAGAGAAGACGCAAAGCCTATCAGGCAGCCATTGCGCCGCCTGTTAGAAGAGAAGAGAAGAGTCGTTGGGGAGGAGGTCGCCCGCCTGCTAGCAGCCGGCTTCATCATGGAAGTTTTTTATCCCGAGTGGCTAGCAAATCCAGTCCTGGTGCTGAAGAAGAACAATAAATGGCGCATGTGCATCGATTATACTAGCCTGAACAAAGCTTGCCCCAAAGATCCGTTCGCTCTGCATCGAATAGATCAAGTGATTGACTCCATGGCCGGATGCGAGTTGCTGTCTTTCCTTGATGCTTATTCAGGATACCACCAAATCAAGCTTGATCCAGCCGACCGTCTGAAGACTGCCTTCCTTACGCCGTTTGGGGCCTTCTGCTACCTGACCATGATGTTCGGCTTGAGAAATGCCGGCGCCACCTTTCAGTGTTGCATGCAGAAGTGTCTCCTCAAGCAGCTTGGCAGGAATGCCCATGTTTACGTGGATGATATTGTGGTAAAGACGGAGAAGAGAGGAACCATTTCGGAGGATCTCCAAGAAACATTTGAGAATCTGCGCCGCTTTCGGATTAAGCTAAACCCGGAGAAATGCGTCTTCGGGGTACCAGCAGGCCAGCTCCTTGGCTTCCTGATATCCGAACGCGGCATTGAGTGCAACCCTGCGAAGATCAAAGCCATTGAGAGGATGGAGCGACCGACCCGTGTGTGAGATGTCCAAAGATTCACATGGTGCCTGGCATCTCTCAGCCGCTTCATCAGCCGGCTGGGAGAAAAAGCACTCCCCCTATACCAATTGATGAAGAAAACCACTTGCTTCGAGTGGAATGACCAGGCGGATGAAGCCTTCCAGCAGCTCAAGCGACTGTTGTCCACCCCGCCTGTCATGGCGGCGCCAGCAGACAAGGACCCATGTTCCTTTACATAGCCGCCACCAGCCGGGTGGTCAGCACAGTCATCATGGTCGAGCGCCCAGAAGACGGCAGAGCCTTGCCTGTCCAGCGGCCCGTCTACTACTTGAGCGAAGTGCTATCAGCGTCCAAGCAAAATTACCCCCATTACCAGAAGATGTGCTACGGCTTGTACTTCACCGCCAAGAAACTCAAGCAGTACTTCCAAGAGCATTCTGTCACGGTCGTCTGCACGGCCCCGCTTGCTGAAATCATGGGGAACAGAGATGCCTCAGGAAGAGTGGCCAAGTGGGCCATCGAGCTGGCCCCCTTCACCATCTTCTACCAGCCGCGCACCACCATCAAGTCGCAAGCATTGGCCGATTTCCTCGTCGATTGGGCCGAAACCCAGTACTTGTCGCCTGTGCCAGACTCAACCCATTGGCGGATGCACTTTGACGGATCAAAGATGCGCACCGGCCTGGGAGCCGGCGTCGTCCTCACCTCTCCCAAAGGTGAGAAGCTCGAGTACACCCTGCAGATCCACTTTGCCGCCTCCAACAACGTGGCGGAATATGAGCACTTATCCACGGGCTCCGGATGGCCAAGGAGATTGGCATCCGCCGAGTGCTGTGCTACGGTGACTCAGACTTGGTTGTCCAGCAGTCGTCTGGGGACTGGGACGCCAAGGATGCAAACATGGCAAGCTACCGCTTCCTTGTCCAGCAGATCAGTGGACACTTTGATGGCTGCGAGTTCCTCCATGTGCCACGAGCTGATAACATGCAAGCAGACACCTTGGCGCGAATCGGTTCCATCCGCCAAGCAATACCAGCCGGCGTATCCCTCCAATGTCTGCGCAAACCGTCTATCAAGCCTTCACCAGAGTCGGAGTCAATTTTCATACCAGCCGACCCCGGGGCAGGCGGCCTCGCGGTTTCGGCTGCTGGCCCAGAGACTGCCCCTGCAGACAGCCACGACACTCCAACTCTAACAGACGGATCACCCACAGCCGCGCCAGCTCCTGGCCCGGGGACTGCTCCAGCAGATGGCCAGGAGGCGCCGGCTCCAGCAGACGGCTCGGGGACTTCGGAGACACAGCAGGCGGCTCAGCCCAGCCCTCCACCTCCTAGCCCAACCACCATGGTCACTCTGGCCGAATCAACTAGAGTCTCAGCGCCGTCTTGGGCACAACCAATCCTCACATTCCTGCTCAAAGGAGAGCTGCCAGCAGAAGAAACTTTGGCGCGTCAAGTTCAACGCCGAGCCTCAGCTTACACCATTGTCAACAAAGAGCTCGTCAGAAGGAGTGCAACGGGCGTCTTCCAACGCTGTGTAGAAGCAACAAAAGGGCTGGCCATCCTAAAGGACATTCACCAAGGGGAGTGCGGCCACCACGCGGCCTCAAGATCTCTCGTAGCCAAAGCTTTCCGTCACAGTTTCTTCTGGCCGACTGCTTTGGACGATGCCAAAGATTTGGTGAAGAAGTGCAATGGCTGCCAACGCTTCAGCTCCAAGCAACACTTACCAGCTTCTGCACTCAAGACTATTCTGATCACTTGGCCATTTGCCGTCTGGGGTCTGGATATGGTAGGACCTTTCAAGACTGCTAGAGGGGGCCTGACACACTTACTTGTGGCAATAGATAAATTCACCAAGTGGATCGAAGCCAAGCCAATCAAAAAACTCAATGGCCCAACTGCTATGACATTCATTGCAGACATCACAGTAAGGTATGGTATACCGCACAACATCATCACCGACAACGACACAAATTTTGCCAAAGGCGCACTTGCCTGTTTCTGTGCAACACAGGGCATCCGGCTGGACCTAGCATCCGTTGCCCACCCACAGTCTAACGGCCAAGTCGAGCACGCCAATGGCCTCATCCTGTCAGGCATCAAGCCCCGGCTGGTCGAACCTTTGGAGCGGTCGGCCGGCTGCTGGATCGAAGAACTGCCGTCTGTCCTATGGAGCCTCAGAACCACTCCTAACAAATCCACCGGCTTCACCCCTTTCTTCCTTGTCTATGGGGCCGAGGCAGTCATCCCAACAGACGTTGAGTTTGACTCGCCTCGCGTCACCATGTACACCGAAGTTGAAGCCAAAGAAGCACGCGAAGACGGCGTGGACTTGCTGGAGGAGGCCCGCCTGGTAGCACTCAGCCGCTCCGCCATCTACCAGCAGGGTCTCCGCCGCTATCACAGCTGGCGAGTGAAGCCATGCTCCTTCCGCGAGGGAGACCTTGTGCTCCGGCTAATCCAGCGAACAGCCAGCCAGCACAAGCTCTCGGATCCTTGGGAAGGACCGTTCATAGTCAGCAAGGTATGGGGCAACGATGCCTACTACCTCATCGATGCCCAGAAGCCAAGGGCGCGCAAGAGAGACGACTCAGGAAAGGAGTCGGAGCGCCCATGGAACGCGAACCTTCTTCATCACTTTTATAGCCGAAAGACAGTATGTGTCATGCTATCTAAAGTTATTTTGAGAATCAGTGGGAACCCCGAGGAGTTCTTGGGGACTGCCCAACCCTTTATCTATATGATAAGAATTATGCGTGTGAATGTTTGTTGTTCACTCTTCTGTCCGGCACCGGAGCCTACCAGACGGCCCGGGGACTGGCCGCCTGGACCTATGTCTAGAGAATTCTCCTTAAAAAGTCAGACAAGTAATGTGATGGCATCCGAGCCCTCTCCTGTATCCAGTCACAGACTCGCAGAACGCGGCTGTCCGGCTGGCAGGAGCCAAAGGCAAGAAGCGATGCCCACATGAAAAATGGCTAAGGATAAAAGACATAAGATCAGCCGGCCCTTAAAGCTAACAGCCGGCTGCCATGCAGCCGGCCAGCCGGTTCTAGGCTTGGCCAGACCGTCTTCTAGAGGGCGAGATACTTGCCCACCCCGAAAAGAGCCAAGTCCCTGACCCAGCCACGGAACCACGGAGTGGCCGTCTGGCTGGCAGGGCGGCAGTACAAAGGGTTGGCAAGGAGAAAATCGCCACAAGGAACTAGGGCAAGGCTAATCCTAGGACTCGGCACAATTGCATAAAAACAATGCTGCATTAAAAAGAATATTTACATCCAAAAGGCCTTAAGAGCCGTCTTGTAGCAATAACTTACTAAATACGCCCAGCGGGTGGAATTGTTCGAATTAACCTTGCGAGTCTTACAGAAAGGAAGACGATACAAATGAAAATCCTAAGGAGCAGCAGGCTGGGCAGGTGGCACGACGGAGCCGACTTCTGGGGAGGCCGCCTGGCGGGTCTCGGTCTGGCCGTCTCCTGCAGCAGGCGGAGCCATCACTCCTGGCCCGCTTGTTGAGGACTGGTCAGGCTAGCGACTGCCTGCTGGGTCCGCCTCCTCGGAGCTAGTCTCCTCGTCGCTGCCTTCCTTGTCCTCATCGCCTTCGCTGGAGGCGATCTCCTCGTCCGGCTCTTCCAACGCCGCCAAGTCCAGCCCGAAGTTACCAGGCGGCACTACGTGGCCCCTGTCATCCAGCTCCGGGATGAAGAGGGAGATGTCGGCATATTCGGCGAGGGCGGCAGCTCGCTGGACGAGTTCCGTCTGCTCCGCAGCCAGCTCCGGATGGGCCTCCGCGCGGAACGTCTCCAGCTGCTCAAGGCTCATGCCTGGGTACCAACTCTTGGCGAACTCCAAGGTAGTCCGTGCGTCAGCCCTTGCCGCGGAGCCCTTCCAGGCCTCGAAGCACTGGCCGGCCGCCTCCAGCCAGGCGGCCGTCCGACTGGGGGTGCGAAGCATTGGCACACCTGGCCAGAGGGCGGCCAGGACTTGGGCGCCGACACGCTGCAGACGGCGGAGAAGACGGCGGACTGGTAGAAGACGCACGTGTATGGCGAGAAGCTCCTCGGCCGGGGTCCTGGGCGCGTTGGGTGCGATTTCCGGGCCCGCCTGGCGCCTCGCAGCACGCTCGGCCTCGATGGCCTGAGTGGCGGCCACAGAGTAGCCCGGGAAGAATTCTGCCAAGACTAGAACAAGTATCAGAAGAAAAGCAAGACGGCTGCTGCAAACGATGAAAACAGAATGAGAAGGCAGATGTCTCACCGTCGACCATGTCTCCAATGGCTATGTAGCCGTCTTGGAGAGCCGCCTCCTTCTCGGCCCAATTCGAGCGCTCAATCTCGAATTCGGCCCGCAGAAGGGACTCGGCGTCAGACATTTTTCCGAGCTCGGCCTTGTGGGCCGCCGCCTGGTCCGCCGGCTCCTTGGCCAGGCAATCGCGGTCTTGGGCAGCGAGGGCACGCTCCTGCTCCTTTGCGGCCAGCCCCGTCTGGGCCTCGCCCAGCTGGCTGCGGAAGCTGGCAGCGGCCGCTGGCAGGGGAGAAAGAAAAAGAACAAGGGTCAGCAGCAGAAGACATAACCTTGGAGTTCCAAGCCGCCTGCTCAGCAGCCGGCTCGGAACTCGGGGACTACACCGAGCGGGTGCGCTGACGCGCCCCCGCTAGGAGAAGAAGAGACACTGACCTCGGCTGTCTGCCAGGGCAGTCTGCAGCTGCGCCAGCTCTTGGCGATGCGCGTTGTAAGAGGCCACGCGGAGATTGTGGTACTCCTGCAACAAGAAGCAAGATCAGATCTGGGTGAACGCTTTGGAGTTCCAAGCTGCCTGCTGAGCAGCCGGCTCGGAACTCGGGGACTACAGCCAGTGGGTGCGCTGACGCGCCCCCACAGAAAAAATTGAAGGAATAAAGCAGAAATGAAACACACTTACCCGAACGGAGGACCGCGTGGCGATGAACTTCTGCATCGCCGTCTGCACGACGTTGCCCAGGGAGTTCATGCGGTCCAAGACGTCCCGCGACGTGACGATCCACACGCCGCCTCCTCCGGATCTCCAGCTCGATGGCGCCGCGCTGGTCGCCTCGTTCTCCATCGCGGACGAGCTGGCCCCGCCGACTTCCACCTGCCGGGGCATAGACGCCGCCCTTGCAAGGCACCAGCGGGCTGGGCCTCGAGGGGCCGGTTGCGGGCCAACCACCAGCGTGCCCCCAACCGGCGGCACCTCCGACCCCACCGGCCGGCTGCCCTGCTCCCCAGCAGGCGGCGCGAGGGGTGGTGGCGGCGTCTCCAAGATGATGCATTCGTCACCTCCATCGCCTGGAGCCGGCTGCTCCTCAGCAGCCGCCACCTGGGCAGACGGTTCCTGAGCCCCTGACGCCGGGCGGACGACGTGGCCCGCCGGCTGCTGGGGGCCCTTCCCCCGCTCTCGGACGCGGGCGGCGTCTGCCTCGGCCTTCTTGGCGGCTTCGGCCTCCGCCTGGGCGGCGGCATCGGCTGCCACGCGCTCACGCTCCGCGGCCTCGCGCTCCGCGCGTGCCTCGCGGGCGTTCCTCTCTGTCGCCTCCCGGAGCACGGCGACAGGATCCACGCGAGAGGGCACATGAGGGGCATCTGGGCCTCCCACCACAGAGCCCGCTGGCACCCGCGAGAGGGAAAGCGGCGCGCTGCACGGACGTCCCAAAGAAACAAAGAATCAAGCAAGAAAGGATCAGCTGAGGAAAAAAGAATAAGACACAAAGAGAGAATGAGGAATGCTTACCCAAACACGACTGGCCTGGCCTTGGGCTTCTTCGGCATGTTTGCCCTGGCGGCTGCCTCCTGACACCTCGTGGCGGCAGTCGACAGCCGAAGCTTCTTGGGTGGAGCGCCAGTCGGCCCTGTCGAGGACCTCCGCTTCTCGCCGCCGGCTGTGCCAGACGGCCCTGCCTGCTGGCTGGCACGAACGGGCGCCTCTTCCATCCCCTCGTCGTCGTCCGGACAGCTCTCGAGGCCGCCTTCTGGCTGGGCACCCGGTTGCTGGTCCCCGCCGCCCGTCACCTCCTCCTCCTCCATGGCGGCGGCGGCCCCAAGATCGGGGTCGCTCATATCGCTCTGGGAGCGATCCGGCTCGAGGGGGCAGCCCAGTTGGTCGGAGCCCGGCGCCGGCTGGCCTGGGAAGATCTGAGCTGGGTGCCAGCACCAGATGGCTACCGCAGTCGGACAAAGAAGAAAGAAAATAGAAGGACGAAAACTTACTGCGGGCGGCTGGTTGTTGCGGCTGTACGGAGCCTTGCTGAAGGCCCAGCCGGCGTCGGAGACCTGGCAGCTGGAGATGTGGTTCACCAGCCGGGCCACCTTCCCGTGTGGCAGGGGCTTGGTGCAGGTCCGGCTGGGGTCCCGACGCTCGCTCATATCACAGATGAGGTGGGGCCGGCGCTGCAGCGGCAGCACCCGGCGCTCGGCAAACGTCAGAAGCAGATCCGCAAACTCCAGGCCTTCGTCGTCTCTCAGCTCCCGGAGACGGCGCACGGCGATGGAGGCGCCTTCAGTCAGGGCGACGGGCCGGGTCCTCCAGGAGTCTCGAGGCTCAGCAGGCGGCCCCGGCACCCACTCCGGCAGGCAAATGAAATCTTCCTCGGGGTCGATGTTGGAGATGTAAAAATACGTCTTTTGCCATAGCTTCACTGACCCAACGAGTTTCGGCGGCGGAAAGAATTTTCTTGCCCCGGTGCGCTTCACGGCGATACATCCCCCGCACTGGGCGGCCACGCTCTGGACGGCGGTGCCCAGCTTCACATAGAAGAGCTCCGTCCAGAGCTCGACGATGGGGAGGATGCCAAAATAGGCCTCGCAGAGGATGACGAAGGAAGAGATGGTTGTTATCGTGTTTGGCGTCAGATGGTGAGGCTGGATGTGGAAGAAGTCAAGGAAAGAGCGGAAGAAGCCGCTCGCCGGCAGGCCGAACCCGCACTGAAAGTGCGAGCGGAAGATGACCCGCTCGCCTGGTTGCGGGGCCGACCTGATCTCCGTCACCGGCGCCAGGCGCACGGCGACCTTGTCGGCCGGCGGCAGCTTCCGCGACCGGCGGAGAACGTCTATGTGCTCTTGCAAGAAGTCGCTGCCGTCCCACTGGCCGTGGCGTCGGGAGGGCGCTGGAGCAGCCATGGCTCGGGCGGTGGTTCGCTGTGACTGCGGCGAGGAGGAGCGAGGAAGAAGATGAAGGATGGGGGAGAGTGAGCGCGAGAGCAGCGCCAGCCCTCTCCCCCGGCCTATATATAGGCTCTGGCGACGAAGGCGAGGGGGCGGGCGTGGGCCTAACCACCCCACGTCCCGCACGACCCCCGATTTTCTCGCGCCTAATCCGCACGCATTTAATGCGCGTAGGAGGGTAATCGATTACCCCTGCCACTGTGGATCCGTGCGGGGCCCGAGGCCCTTAGTGGCGGGCCCCGGCCCACTGTTATGTCCTGTCACGCGCGTGGGCTGGCAGGCCGATGCGACAGGGCGGTGACGCGCGGGCGCTGCCAACGGTCCGCGGGTCTGTTCGACTGCCCGCTGACCAGGCGGCGCCTTCTCGCCGAAGATTCCGAGACGGCGATACGGCTGCCAGAGGCCGGCTCCTGCAGCGCAGAGCCGGCTGGCGGCAGACGGATTCCTTAAGCAGACAAGAGACAGACGGTAAGCATGCCTGAGGGGAGAAGCTGTTGGAACCCCTCTGCATCTCCAGCGTCCGCATCGGAGTTCCACCAGCTTCGGGGACTACTGTCGGAGATATTGACCCTGGGTACCCTCAGCGCCTACCCTTGGTATTTTAAGACAAATAGCAGCCGCTTGGTCTACCGCGGCCGCATGCTCCTCGAGCCGCCTCCTAGGGTGGCCTGTCCTAGGAGCCGGCTGCCAGCAGGCGGCAGGGACCCAACATGCGGCAACACCAAGCACCACCAGCCAACAGACGGCCCCGCACTCCACCCTCAGGGAACACGCTGAGGTGGGTCCCGGCGTGGCGGGGGCATGGCTACAGGAGAACATGTCCTTAGAAGATCTATAAGGACGTGGCTGGAGTGACCATGTACTTTGGGAATATCTCCTAAGCGGCGGGTCGCTGTAGCCACGAGGCTCGTGACCGAGCAGCGGTCAGAGGAGGCCACGATCCCACTACCCATAAACGGCGGGGCCAGCAGGCGGCTGGCCCCATCGGTCAGCGAGCAAGCTCAAGAACAAACCGCCTCTGGCAGGCGGCCGGGGGAGACGGTCGTCTGGTAGCAGATGGCATACCCCACCCTAGAAGTCCGAGCCTCATCAAGATGACGGGACGGGGCGAGGCAGCAGCGTACGGTGAGGGACGATGGCACTGTGGCCATCTCCTTCCCAACGATGCTGTCGTCAGCAAAAGCACCCCCAAAGTGAAAGGCAATCACAAGGGGCCCGCAGGCGGCGGGCCCCAGCAGACAGGCGGCGAGGCCGGCACCAGAAGACACTGACGGCTGGGGGCCACGCCATCGAGGTTACCATTGTACCCCTAGGGGGTAGGCCTATATAAACCCCCAGGGTCCTCCATGTTGAGGGCGGGAAAGTTGGCTATTAGAAGTTCACAAGACAAGAACCCTAGATAGGGGAGAGAGGAGGTGAGCTAGCCTTGTTCATCTTCTTCCTTTAGACATCACAGCTCAAGGAGCAATCCTGTAGCTACTCTAGTGCTATCAGTAATGACGCGGAGTCCTCGCAGAGCAGGACTAGGGGTGTTATCTCCCCGGAGAGCCCCGAACCTGGGTAAGATCCGTAGGCGTCCTAAGTATCGCCTTATCCCGCTTCCCGAGCCCGGCGACATTCTTTTGACCCCATGCATGATAAGCCATCATTTGGCATATGTCGTCCCAAAACCCCGACAGTTTCTCTAGAAAGAAATGAGTGGGAGGAAAGTGGAACTTGATGAGGTAATTGTACCTTCTCCCGAATTGGATAGTAGTACATCACAGAAATTAGTTCCAGTGATACCTACACCAATTAGTGAGGAAGCTCATGATGATGATCATGAAACTTCGGATCAAGTTACTGCTAAACTTCGTAGATCAACCAAAGTACATTTCACGCCAGAGTGGTACGGCAACCCGGTTCTGGAAGTCATGTTACTAGACCATGATGAACCTACAAACTATGAGGAAGCGATGATGAGCCCGGATTCCGCAAAATGACTTGAGGCCATAAAATCTGAGATGGGATCCATGTATGAGACAAAGTGTGGACTTTGGTTGACTTGCCCGATGATCGGTAAGCCATTGAAAATAAATGGATATTCAAGAGGAAGACCGACGCCGACGGTAATGTTACTGTCTACAAAGCTCGACTTATTGCGAAAGGTTTTCGACAAGTTCAATGTGTTGACTACAATGAGATTTTCTCACTCGTAGCGATGCTCAAGTCTGTCCGAATCATGTTGGCAATTGCCGCATTTTTATGAAATCTGGCAAATGGATAACAAAACTACGTTCTTTAATGGATTTAATAAAGAAGAGTTGTATATGATGCAACCAGAAGGTTTTGTCAATCCTAAAGGTGCTAACAAAATGTGCAAGCTCCAGCGATCCATCTATGGATTGGTGCAAGCATCTCAGAGTTGGAATATACGCTTTGATAAATTGATCAAATCGTATAGTTTTAGACAAACTTGCGGTGAAGCCTGTATTTACAAGAAAGTGAGTGGGAGCACTACAACCTTTCTGATAAGTATATGTGAATGACATATTGTTGATCAGAAATAATGTAGAATATTCTGGAAAGCATAAAGGAGTGTTTGAAAGGAGTTTTTTCAAAGAAAGACCTCGGTGAAGTTGCTTACATATTGGGCATCAAGATCTATAGAGATAGATCAAGACGCTTGATAAGACTTTCAATGAGTACATACCTTGACAAGTTTTTGAAGTAGTTCAAAATGGATCAGTCAAAGAAGGAGTTCTTGCCTGAGTTATAAGGTACGAAGTTGAGTAAGACTCAAAAACCCGACCACAGCAGAAGATAGAGAAAGAATGAGAGTCATTCCCTATGCCTCAACCATAGGCTCTTTAAAGTATGTCATGCTGTGTACCAAACTTGTTGTGTACCTTGCCATGAGTTTGGCAAGGAGGTACAAAAGCGATCCAGGAGTAGATCACTAGACAACGGTCAAAAAATATCCTTAGTTACTGGATGACTAAGGAAATATTTCTCGGTTATGGAGGTGATAAAGAGTTTGTCGTAAAGAGTTACGTCGATGCAAGCTTTGACACCGATCTGGATGACTCTGAGTCTCGATCTGGATACATATTGAAAGTAGGAGCATTTAGCTAGAGTAGCTCAGTGCAGAGCATTGTAGACATAGAAATTTGCAAAATACATACGAATCTAAATGTGACAAGCCCATTGACTAAACCTCTCTCACAAGCAAAACATGATCACACCTTAGTACTGTTCGGGTGTTAATCACATGGCAATGTGAACTACTCCCTCTGTCCGTAAATACTTGTCGGAGAAATGGATGTATCTAGACGTATGTTAGTTCTAGATACATCCATTTTTATCCATTTTTGCGACAAGTATTTCGGGACGGAGGGAGTAGATTACTGACTCTAGTGAACCTATTTGGGTATTGGTCACATGGCAATGTGAACTATAAAGTGTTAAGTCACATGGTGATGTGAACTATTGGTGTTAATCACATGGTGATGTGATCTAGATTATTGACTCTAGTTCAAGTGGGAGACTGAAGGAAATATGTCCTAGAGGCAATAATAAAGATGTTATTTGTATTTCCTTATATCATGATAAATGTATTTTATTCATGATAGAATTGTATTAACCGGAAACTTAGTACATGTGTGAATACATAGACAAAACAGAGTGTCCCTGGTATGCCTCTACTAGACTAGCTCATTGATCAAAGATGGTTATGTTTCCTAACCATAGACATGAGTTGTCATTTGATCAACGGGATCACATCATTAGGAGAATGATGTGATGGATAAGACCCATCCGTTAGCTTAGCACTATGATCGTTTAGTTTTTACTGCTATTGCTTTCTTCATGACTTATACATGTTCATATGACTATGAGATTATGCAACTCCCGAATACCGTAGGAACACCTTGTGTGCTATCAAACGTCACAATATAGTATTTAATGAGTTATGTATGTTGGTGACCGAATGTTATTCGGAGTTCCGGATGTGATCACGGACATGACGAGGAACTCCGGAATGGTCCGGAGATAAAGATTAATATATGGGATAATAGTGTTTGATCTCCGGAAGGGTTCCGGAATTCACCGGAAGGGGTTCCGGATGTTTCCCGAAATGTTTGGGTACGAGAACACTTTATTTGGGCCAAAGGGAAAAGCCCACAAGGATTTTAGAAAGCGCAAAAGGAAGTTTTGCGGAGTCCAGGAGCCAGACGCCAGGGTCCCTGGCGTCTGGCCCTAGAGTCCGATAAGGACTCTTGCCTTTCGGGTGAAACCGACTTTGTGAAGGCTTTTACTCCAAGTTTCGACCCCAAGGCTCAACATATAAATAGAGGGGCAGGGCTAGCACCCAAGACACATCAAGATACACCAAGCCGTGTGCCGGCAACCCCGACCCTCTAGTTTATCCTCCATCTAGTTTCTGTAGTGCTTGGTGAAGCCATGCAGAGATTGTTCTTCATCAACAACCGTCACCACGCCGTCGTGCTGCCGAAACTCATCTACTACTTCGCCCGTCTTGCTGGATCAAGAAGGCGAGGACGTCATCGAGCTGAACGTGTGCTGAACACGGAGGTGCCGTACGTTCGGTACTAGATCGAGACGAATCATGAAGGTGTACGACTACATCAACCACGTTGATAAACGCTTCCGCTTTCGATCTACGAGGGTACGTAGACACACTCTCCCCTCTCGTTGCTATGCATCTAGTAAATAGATCTTGCGTGATCGTAGTTTTTTTTTTGAAATACCACGTGCCCAACAACACCTTATTTTCCAGGAGCCCATCCAAAAGAAACTTCAAGGTTAAGCGTGCTTGCTTGGACCAATTTGATGATGGGTCACCGACTGAGAAATTGATCCTGGGTGCGCACGAGTGAGGACAAAGTGCGTTGAAAAGACTAGTGCTGGTATGTGGGACCAATCTACCCATACGCGACGACTACGAACCAATGGGTTTGACTTGGGTGTTTGGTATCAGGGCCCTCATGGTTACACAAACATGTGCGCGTTAGTGATGCATACATGGGGGCACATGTGGATGCTAGCACTGACGCGCATAGAAGTGTGTCAAGAGGGAACATTCTTGTTGGTTCGACAAGGTCGTCGGTTCCTTTGGTTGTATGTGACATCCCGATTTAATAAGAATGATGGACTACTCATGTAAACAAGATGCACCTTCTTCTTCGGGAGCCCATCCAAAAGGAACCTCGAAGTTAAATGTGCTCGGTCTGGAACATTTTGAGGATGGGTGATCAACCGAGAAGTTGATCTCGAGTGCACACTGGGTGAGAACAAACTGAGCATGAAAGGCTAGTGGTGTTATGTGGGGTCAATATAGATCACAGGCGCAATGCCCAGGAATCGATGGGTGAACCGGTGAGCTTGGTTGGGACGTTACAACCACATGATGGAATAGGTTGTCGACGATGCTGCGACCATTGTCACCACATGCTGGAACCAGACGCCGACGATGCTGCTACAATGATGTGCTAGAACCGTGTATGTTGGTGGTGCTACAACCGTAAACGATGGGAGATGGAACCGTGCATGCTAGGAGCTGGAACATGTCACGCACGGAGTTGCATCGGTTTCGACAGGACGATGCGCCTCATTATCGACGGTGCTATAGACGTGTACGTTGGGAACTGGAATTGGTGACACACGAAGGCACATTTGTACCTACATGATGCTGCACCTGTCATCGGTGGTGCTACAATCATGCACATCGAGAGCTGGGGCCGGTGACGTGTGGAGCTGCATCCGTGCCTACAAAATGATGCGATCCATCATGCGGGGAGTTGGAATCGACAATGCAGGAGTTGCAACCGACGACGCTGGAGCTGGGATAGCAATTGCGATGAGCGAATGGGCTGCGAGGTCGTGGGGCACTGTTGAGACGGTGAACAACCACGGTCCATTGGTGGACAATCTTGGTCGTGGATGAAGAAGCAACGCCGACGGGAGGCGCCCTGCTGTCAGTCGTGCTAGAAGCAGGGAAGTGTTGTTGTTGAGACATTGTGCGATAGCCATGGTCATTGATGGAGGAGCATGTCGACGGGGAGCTGTTCCACATGTGAGCCGTGGGAAGAGGAGGTACGCTGGAGAATTTATTTTCTCACTTCGTGGGCGACACTGGAGAATCAACAAAGTTGCATGTTCATGCAACTTTGATCACACAGCTCCCGGGTCATCGATTTGATATTTTGGCCGGTCGACCGACGGCTAGCGTTGCCCATCTCCTAACCGTTCATGTTGTGGACGATACAGTGGTACTCGTAGGTGTGAAAATATGGGTCCTTATGTCATTGCTGAAACTTTAGAGTAGAATTAAAATATTCTTTTTAGAAAAAAAATCCTTCTAAAGCGGCCACAATGAAGCGTGAACCACCTACTAAGCGGACAAGTGCAAATACCATACTCCGGGAGGGCTTTCATCCCAAAACAGCCATTTTTATTCCCCTCCTCTCTTCTGTTTTCCCCCAGAGTTTCTTTCTTTCTAATTTCTCGTGGAGGCGAGGAGATAGAGAAGAGAGAGGAAGGGGACGGAGGAGGAGGCGCCCCTCGCGATTGGACAGGGCGCGAGGAACCCGAGGAGAGCGCGCGTGCGATCCCCGAGGCGCGTGGAGTCGATTCCGGCGCCGGGACAGTCTCGCCCTTGCCGGGCCGGCCGTTTCGAGCCCTCTATCGCCGAGGATTTGGTGGGATCCGGCCAAGAGCTGGTTGGTGGAGGGGAG
>LR738709.1:119513419-119543177 GCA_902687465.1 Secale cereale | reverse complement strand
GGGGCGGAGCCGAGGGAGGAGGACCCCGTCGAGGCGGAGGAGGGGGCTGGCGGGAAGGAGGAGAAGGCGGCGGTGTCCTGCTCGATCTGCCTCGACGCGGTCGTTGCCGCCAGCGCGGAGAGGTCCACCGCGAGGCTGCAGTGCGGCCACGAGTTCCACCTCGGTAAGGGGCTATGGTCCGATCTGGTGATGCGTTATTGCACTGAATTATGCGACGCTATTTTTGCGATTATGACCGGGCCGGCGATTCTGGTGTGAAGGAGCTGCGGAATGATATTTATCTGTGGGTATTTGGCTGAATTGCGATCATTTCATGCTGTTCTGATCTCTGACGAAGTTCCAGTATCCTGGTGCGGTAGGTTTTGGGAGCGTATTTTGCGTTATCTTACTCAGGCTCGATAGGAAATTGCAGTTTGGGGGCTGGATTTGGTGTCAGGGGGACCATTGGGATGGTACATGACATAATTGTGTCTCGATTGACCTAGCCTCTTTGTTATTTCTGCGGAATAAGGTTGATTTGTCTAGATTCAACAATAATTTGATGTAAAATGTGCTCCCTTTTCTGGAAATTTCTCGGCTTTTCAGCCAGCTGTCATCAAATTTGTTGGAAGTGTGGATTTTGGAGGCTCATCTTGATGAGATTTATACATTACCTCGAAATTGCTAAAATTAAAGTTAAAACCTAGAGGGCCTTAAAAACGATACTCAAAACTTCAGGAGTTGTGAACTTGGTGGTTTCATCAAGCAGCCTGGGTTGGCTGTTGATCTCAGTATGATACTGTAATGGATTTATTGTGTATGTTTACTTAACGGAGGAAGCACACATATATCATCACTAGCACAGTATGATACTGTAATGGATTTATTGTGAATGTTGATCTCAGTATGATACCGTAATGGATTTATCATCTCATGCAACAATTTACAATTACAAATTGTTGCAAGTCCTTTTTTATAAGGAAACAGCACATGATTGAGTCCGCAACTGCTTGATCTGAGCATGGCTCTTCACTTCACCCCCACATAGTTTCAGCACTAGCACAGCCTCTTCTCACGCAAAGGCCATATAACTCGAACACATTGCATGCATATAAGATGTAGCCTGACACTAACACATACAATCAGGCCACATCTCCACTGCATGCACCAATGACTGGGTTACTTAACACATGAGTCATGACTAATTCTAGCAACATGTGCATATACGCGCTCGACTAATGTCTTCTGATTCGCCAGCAGTGCACACACTTTGCTCTTTACCCATCTGATTCTGGGCCATGATGCCACACATGCAACTAACAAGAACTTAGTTGGCCACCACCCTGCCTCTATATGGTAACAGTGCCATGCATCACAATGAAACATGACCAAAACACCTAGACAACATGCTTAACTCCAACAGCGTAAGTATGTAAGGTAAGATTAGACTCTGAGAAGCAGTTTTGTGCAAGGGGATATGGTTGTGGTGGTCCCTTTGGGATGCAGAAATGCAATTACATGGTTTAATGCAATACTACTTATTCTTTTTTCATCATGATACTGTAATATGCTTTAACCAACCTTAAAGCAGTGTTCCTTGATTACACCGTTTGTTGTTCTTTGGTTTATACAAAGGAAAAAATAATTATTTCCATGTCTCATTGACATTAGGGCCCTGCACCCACATGTCAGTTAGACATGGAGGGGCATGTTATGGATGCCATTTGTTTGGACTGCAAATAATTTAATCTCTGAGTGTCAACGTTTTCAGATTGCATTGGATCGGCATTCAATGCCAAAGGAGTTATGCAATGCCCGAACTGCCGCAAAATTGAGAAAGGGAATTGGCTCTATGCAAATGGCTCCCGCCCCTCACATGATATTAACATGGATGAGTGGGCTCATGAGGAGGACCTTTATGATGTTAGTTACTCTGAGATGGTATGTAACCATGTGAACTTCGTTCTTGAATATTATGAAATCGTTGTTTAATTAGCGATCTATTTTTTTTTCTTGTTCACAAAGTGCATTGTTTGCAACATAATTTACTTGTGTTTGAAATTTTAGTTATGTTCTGTTTACCTAGCGATGTTCAGTTTGTCTGCACTCAAATGGTTGACACTTGACCATGCTTGATTATTTGACCATTTGTTTTGTAGATACTTGCCATTTTTATGCAAAATTTTCTACGCCTTCTATTCCTCTAATAATACAAGCTTTAGCTTCTACATATTTTTGCTGGAAACATTTGATTGCCATGTGGGTTTCTTCACCACCGAAGTCTTTTAACACTGATCTGATAGGTGGCTGGCTGCTTGTGTGAATTCCGTAACCAGAGTTATCATGCTATTATGAATTTGATACAGTACCATGCTATTATGACTTTTGATACAATATTGCCAAGACCATGCCTTATTCGTGCACTTACAGAGCAACATTCTTATGCCTCAAATTAGGCCCTGTCTTAGTTTAACATCGTAGAAAAATATTCTTTTGTCTTCTATTTCAAGGTGGTTCATCTTGTGTCCAGATTGTTCGCTTTATTTCTGTAGATATTGTCCATTCAGTTAAAGGCTACACTGGATTACTTTTCAAATAAGAAACACACTACTATGCTGGAGGTCATGCTAATTTTGTTATTCATAAACCAGTGTAGCTTTGCTGAGTGCTTCATTCTGGAGTTCTCCCAAATTATTTTGCTGTTTGTCCGTACTGTTATATTTCACATTCTGCAAAATGCATGAGTAGTCCTGTGTTCTATGTTCTTTCTGCTTATTCAACTTCCCTGCATGTCTATGCATCATTATTGTATTTTTTCGAAACAGTTTGTGCAGCCTATTTGTAATTCATCTGAGTTTTTTTATTTTTGATTGTTTGTTTGCTGTCTTATTTTAACTTCCTTACAATTTTTTTTCTTACGAGAAGGCAGTTACTTCTCCATACATTGATAATTATATCTTTGAATTTATTCCTGCATGCCCTTTCTGACAAATATATGTCTTGAATCTGCAGCCATTTCGTTTTCATTGGTGTCCATTTGGTCGCTTAGCACAGCTTCCGTCATTCTTTGAGTATGTTCTATACTCCAAATTATCATTTTTGTTCGTATAATAACTCTCCACAGAGTTCGTTTCCGTGCATCTACGGTTGGACAGATAGCTTTCATATAAAGATTTTATTTTTGCCCTGTAAATTTGTAGAGCAGGTCTAGCTGCTGAAATATTTCACCTATCGTATCTTGCTCATGTAGAAAATCTGGGGCTTTAGCTAGTTCCTGTTATTTGTTTTCACTAGATGTTGTATTTATACTGGCATATGTTACACTTCTCCGTATACTGTTTGGAGACTAAAGATGAAAATGGTAACTTAAAACTCTGTTGTGTCTACTCTACAATCTGTTGAGGTGATCCAATAAAATCAGATGAACAACTTTGTCACTTCATCCTTTTGCAATGAAGGGCCTAACAGTGTGCAACTCTGGATAGGCTTAACCCTGTCATTCTGCATGAGGTTATTGGCAACCTTCATAGTGGCTTTCTTGTCATAGAGTATACATGGATCTTCTGACATGCATAGTGCATGTAATAGTTTACAAGCCATACTGACATAGTGATACGGTCTATCTACAACACACATAATTTTAGCCAAAGCACCGACCACTCTTAACAGTTGACAATATTGGGAACACAGTCATTCCTCTCATCTCTTAATACCAGTATCAGTCAGTGAACATATACCACATTGAATGGATATCTGTTGCTGTATCATACTTGTTCTGTACGATGTAGTTCCAGAGATCATGGTTATGTCATACTTATATTAAAGTTTTCAGCATATGGGAAAGTCATGCTATGATTCTCTGTTGCTAAATATTTTACCCTCTTCTGCCAGGGAAGGAGAATCACCACCCCCAGTTACTTGTAAGTTCTTACTCAAGTGGCAACTATTTGCAAGTTTAAGTTATGTTGAAGTCTAAACATGTCTGGATATATTTCATGCAGTTCATGACTTCATGGGACAGCATGTGTTTCCGGAGAATCTATCTGTATCTGCTGCACCAGGGGCACATCCTTGCCCATATGTGGCATACTTGCATCCTCTTCCATCGCTGGCATCATCATCAAGCTCCCATGTCCCTGAGAGAACTATGGATGGTTCTGCTTATCATGATCACTGGAATCACCTGGCTGGCCCATCAGATGGTAGGCCCTTGCAAACGGTGCAACCCACTGATTTCCATCATAACCACTGGGCGCATCTGCCCCATTCCTATGTGCAATCCAATGGCAATAACGGGGTGACGGAGCAGCCAGGGGTCCCTTTTGGAACAATGAGGGCTGCAAGGGTGGATGGTGATAGCCAACGTCGAGGATCTGTTGTTTCTCCATCGTACTTCAGTAATGGGTAAACTCTTGTCTATTTTCGCTCTCATGACATAATATTAGGGCATGTCCACACTGTGATGTTGTCAGTCTCTAGCGTTGCCATCTAGTGTTTTTGTTGATGGAGAATGGAGCTGTCTTTCATGTACGAGATAGCTTGGGAATATGGATAGCTTAGGCGCAATAACATATATGAGACAATGAAACAGAAAATGAAAGTGCTCCGGGGAATCATTTTGTCTTGAGTGTGATATGCATCATGTTCTCTCGAGATTTGGTGTTTTATTAGGGGTAACATAAGAGACAACAGTACTGTTGATGCCCGTATGGCCTTGCTTTGATAGCTGAAAAGACACTAAAGAAATATTGCATTCGTGTTTTTTTTCAAACTATTAACTCGCTAAAACAGATAATGTTTCTGAACTTGAATAGTTTCAAACATTACTTTGACCATTACTTCTGTATAAATATGTAAATAGGGGATCAATTCTTTTACATTGCAAAACAGTTCTTCATGGCGAATCTAATGGTACCATTTGCACCGAATTGATAGAACTAGTTTTTTTGTTAATCAGATGTCAAAGATTGAGAGTTTGACTGCATGCTTTCTAAAGCGCCATCCATTTAGGAACAGAGGTAGTATTCTTGTTGTAACATCATCTGAACTTAACAATGAAAAGCTGTTGGTTGGAAGCACTCTACTATCTTATAAACTGGAGTTGGTGGTGGTGGTGGCGGTGACTTCACTCCCACTCCAGTCCAATCTTCGTCATCCATTAGAACCCACCAGACCCCTCCAGTTTGGAAGAGAGTTCACTCCCCACCCCATCCCAATCTTCCTCATCCATGAACCCACGAGACCCCTCCGGTTTGATTTTTTTATAAACGCAGTAAAAAGTAATGCGGTTGGGGAGTCACAAACCACATACGTGCTTCTTCACCCAATTTAATCAAACCAACAAAGCCACTACCTCGGTCATGTTTTGAATGAGAAAACATCTTATAAGTAATGTCAGTGCTGCCATGTCTGTGCGGTTACGCAGGTGCAATGTGGCGTGCTTACTTGAGTTTTTCTTTGCAGTGTTGCAAGTCCATTGGTTTTTGTATACTGCTAATCCAATACAACTTCAATTATTCTGTAGTTCCGTAGCAATGCACGGGGTTATGCTAGTATTACCCTAAAAAGGATGCTGTGACTTGTGCGTTTACTGTGATCTATATTTGACGCTGTTGCATTGTTTCCTCTACCATGTCAGCTTTATCCAGATCTCCTGAGGTTTTCGGAGTTACGCTATGTTGGTTGCACATGCTAGGTAGTTTGGAAGTCTGAAACTAGATTAGTCTAAGGCCCTGTTTGTTTAGGCTTTTGCAGCTTTTTCACTTTGGCAAAAAGGCCAAAAGAGCGCTTTTTGCTTCGGCTTTTGGCTTATACCACCATATAACAATATTGCTACGTAAGCCAAAAGCCGAAGCAAAAAGGTCCCCTATTTAGGAGCTTTTATGGCTTTTTTGTCAAAGTGGAAAAGCTGCAAAAGCAGAAGCAAAAGCCCAAACAAACAGGGCCTAAGGCTAAAGACCATTTACAAATAATAACATTTTCCTAAGTATCCCTTGAGAATCAGACTATTTTGTCATAGCAGAAATTATTGCAGTATGATGCAGCCTGTGATGCATGAATATCAACGCGTGATGATTTCTTTTTTCTTTTCAGATCTGGCTCTAGATCTAGAGCTCCTAATGTTCCTCCTCTGGTACCTCAGTTCATGAGGGCACATGGCAACATCAACGAACAGTACACACAGAGTTCATCATCCAGCCTTTTTGCTGGAGCTCATAGATCAGGAGGCATGCGACCTGCCCCTCCGCCACCTCAACCGGAGAACCCAACATTTTGCCTGTTCCCACCGGGTTCATCTGGCCATAGTTCAATGGATACCGATGAAGCTGGAGGAAGCCGATTCTATGCCTGGGAGCGCGATCGCTTCGCGCCATACCCGTTGATGCCAGTCGACTGCGAGACAAGCTGGTGGAGCTCACAGCAGTCTCACGGCGCATCAGAATCCACACCCGCACCCGCGCCAAGGAGACTCTTTGGGCAGTGGATCGGCCTCGGCAGGTCGTCGCCCGAGAATAGATCGCCCGAGGGCTCATCGTATCGACAAATGCACTCTCCTCGGATGTAGCCAGCCCCCTGCGGAGGCAACCTAAGTTAAAACTTCACATTTGGAACCTGAGTTGCTTGTAAGAAAAGATGGGGGAAAACCCATCTGTATGGAATTAAACCGGGTTGCGCGCTAAACTTCCGGAGAATTCTGCGAGGGAGAAACAGGAAATAACCCGGAGGGAGAACGTTTTGGTTTGGTTTATGTGAATTCCGTCTCGTACATATTTGAAAATCAAACTGGGATATTCGAAGTCTCGCCCTGTGTTATGATTTCCTATCTGTTTTTTGTTGTTGTTGGTTGAATACTAATTGGTCTGCACATGGTCGTCGTGCCACATTACATGGGTTTAGCACAATCGTGTAGAAGTGCATTGCACTTTACCTGCTTTTCAGGTCACGCAACAGAAATGCCTGGACGATCACGGAAGAATAGAAAACCGTTGTTTCTACCATGTACAGTAGGAACGGAATGTGCTTAGAGCATCTCCAACAGTCAGCGTGCGTTATTTTTTTCCTTTGCAGCACCGAAATACTCCCTCGTCTCAAAATGTAAGACGTTTTTGACATTAGTGTAGTGTCAAAAAATGTCTTACATTATGAAACAGATGGACTAGTGTTTTAGAGCGTGGGATGGTGTTTGCTTTTGTAGGTGCTGCAAAGTTTAGCCCAGGCATGGTAAAATTCAGCACGCGCTCAGCCAACTCACCAGGCACGGTAAAATTCAGCACGCGCGCCCAGCCAACGTTTGGCAAATATGAAACAACACATACCAATTTAATGACAATATGAAATAAGATGATCTCATACATTAAAAAATATGCAAAATCGTGAGTTAAGCAACATAGCATAATTCAAATTCATGGCATAGTTCAAATTAACAAAACCACAAGCAAGTTCATGACAAACAAGTTTAGACAAACGAATGAATATCAATAATCATTCCTCATCTTCCTCCCCTTCTTCATCTGCTTCTTCCTCGTCGTCGTCATTGAAAACTCAGAAGGTGTTCGCACTATCTTCAAAGGCATGTGAGGCACATCGGAAGCCATGCGTCCACCCATGTCATCCGGAGATGCTCCCATGCCTTCCATGAGAGACCCAAAACTCATGCCTCCCATAGGTGCTCTCATGCCTCCCATGCCGCACATGGCGCCCATGTCTCCCATGGTACCTCCTATGTCTTCCAAGCCTCTCATGGTAGCTCCCATGCCTCCCATGCATCCCATGCCCATCAATCTTTTTTGGACCAAGATTTGATCACGACAAAGGTTGATATACTCCTTTTGCCTATCATCGAGGTTAGAACTCTCCATGAAGAACAAGTACTTCTCATATTCTCATAATCTAGCATGCTCCTCCATTGCCAATTTCTTCTCCTTCAATGTCACCTTCCTCTCCTCGGCCGCCACACTCCTCTCCTCGGCTGCCAACCTCCTCTCCCTGGCCGACTACTCTTGGCTCCTTGCCACCCTCCTCTCATTGTTTGCTTCCTTTCTTGCCTTCACAATAGCGTCCATATCATTCTTTATCTCATCATCTCCTCCCTTCCGTCTTCTTCTTCTTTTGCTAGTTTATTTCCATTTGGTCTTTTTGGCTTGGACTAGGCAACCGAGTTTGGTGTAGGGCTCCTCTTGCCGCCATCACTTGATGCCTCTCATCATCATCATCATCATCATCCAAATCAATAGTTGCCTTGTGTTTCTTTGTCACCTCTAGGACATCACGGTTCTTCCATTTCTCTCCATCCATCAACACTTCGTAGTAATGGGACAACACAAATGCCCTTCCTTTCTTAACCTTGCCTTCCATGGTCTCCTTCTCTTCTCCTCGAAACAAGTCTTGTGCAATATTGAGCTACAAACAAAAGAACAAGTTACCACTTGAAACACAAAAGATGATGCATGTCATAGAACATAAAGAAATGACACTTACCCTATCTCTATCATTAGTTCCACTTGGGTTTATCTTGTCAACTGATGTCATTGCTGCCACCCACTTTTGACAATCTTTGTTGATCGTTGACCATCGAGAGCGACGAGATTTATCGATGTGCTCGATTCCACTCTTGTTGTATGAATCAAAGAACTCCTTCATCCGAAACCAATATGTATCTCTAGTTTAGTCCATCCCAACGGTGCCATTCATTAACACATTCAACCATGTCTTGCATAGCAAAATGTCTTCGTCCATGGTGTAGTTGCACACCCTTCCTCTCGGTGCATCGACCATACCCTCACCCTCCTCCTCCACTTCATATTCATGATCATCTTCATGCACTTCATTGGTTTGAGACCAATCAAAATTGTTCGAGGCAACACCCATAGTTGACATATATGTGTCAACATTGAAACTACAAAGTATGATAAAGAAAACCAATCAAGCTATCCATATGTATACATTTATCTGACAAAAAAAATGAATACCTTGTGGGCATTTCATCAATCACCATGTGCGCATCGGCCACCGGCGCAAGAAATTGCATGCTTTCCGGTACTTCGAGCGGCGGAGGCATGGCCGGACGCGCTGCTGGAATCTTCTTCACGCGCCTAGAAGCGCCGTCCACCTTCCTCTTCTTTTGGGCCGCCGCCGCCGCCATCGGTTGGTTGGAGAAGGAGCTCAACGGTGGGAGGCGGCGCAATGCCACCCCGCGAATTTGTCCACGGCACCATGAAGAGGCCTCACATGAGATTGGTGCTTGGAGCTGGTGCGGCGCCGCCGGCGAAGCTGGATGTCAACCCCGCGCTAGGGTTTGCAGCGGCGACGACGGCGGAGGGGTCGTGGGTTTAGGGAGGGGTTGGGAGGATGTCAACGCGGCCGTCCATCGATGAAATTTCGCCGGCAGCGGCGCGGGGCGGACGGTGAGGTCAGGGCGGCGTGTAATGCCCCGGATGTAATACTTTCCCTTTTGGGTATATAATATATCTCCGGCTTCATCTATTTCCATTCCGGGTTCTTTGTCTTTCGGGTTTTCGTCGTTTTGTTGTGTGAGTGTGTGGCATTCATTCATATCATGTAGACATGTGCATTGCATTGCATTTGTGTTGTCGGTTGCATCCGGTTCGTCGCGTTTCTTCCCGTTGTCCGTTTCGCGTTCCGGAGCTCCCTCACGTGTCCGTGACGTCCCGTAGACCTACTTTGTTGTTCGGGCGTTTAACGTTACCGGTGTGCCGCGAGGTTGTTGTGTGTGTGTTGTTGTTTTGTTGTGTGCAACCCGCCTCTCAAATCTCGTCTCGTTTGGACTCCGTTGGCTTTTCCATCCGTTGTTCGTGTGGGTCCAAAGTGCCTTCACTTCGTGTCCCGGAAACACCCCTACTGCAGTCTTTTATCTCCTCCTAGGCCTTTTTAATCTATCCCCGCGATCGGATCCGTCGGATCGCGATCGGAGGGCTCCTAGCGCCCCTAATTCCCCCTAACCCTAAACCCTGCTATATATTAAACCCTAGTCTAATTTTGGCATCTCCATCTTCTTCCTCCTTCTTTCCCTATTTTTTTTTCTTTCTTTCTCAGATCCGATCCAACCAGCCGCTGGCTCCTCTTCTCCTCGAGCCGCCGACCGGATCCCTCGATCCCGCAGGCGCCAGGCGCCAGGGTCAACGCCAGATCGCCCGCTCCATCGACCGGCTGCGCGCCTCGCATCGCTCCACCGACCAGGCCGCGCCTCGTCAGCCGACCGCGTCGTCCCTCCGCATCGAGCCCAGCTCGCCGCTGGACCACTTGGCCGCCTCCCGCAGGCCCGGTCCCCACTTCCCCCTCGAGCGCAGCCTCCGCGCCGGGCCGCGGCCACCTCCCGGGCGCCCCATCGGGCCGGCCCACTCCGCCGCCGCCACCGCTCCGATCCGGACGCCCGGGTCCTCCAGCCGCGAAGCCGCCGCCTCTCCTGGGCCGGGGCGTCGGGCGGGCCGCCTCCTCCCTCCGCAGGATCCCGCGTCGCCTTCGGGCCGGTTCCGCGCGCTGATGGGCCGCCGCCGCCCAGGGCCCAGCTCCGCCGCCGCGCCACTTCTTTCCCTGGGCCAGATCCGCCGCGCGGGCCCGAAGCCCGTGGTTGATTTTTTTCCTGATCCAGATCTGTTTTGAGGTTGACCCTTTTTCCCACTAAGTCCCTGTTATAATTGTTCTGAGATGCAATGTTTGACCTGCTCTAACTTTTTGTCTGTTGCTCCGATTCACGTGTATAATATGTCCAGACGTTCGTGGAGACTTGCTCTACGTTTTATCTGTTGTTGTCATGCTTGTTAGAAGTCATCTAGGTGCTTGTTTTGCTGTTGCAAGAGTGCATCATGATATAAACTGCTGTTATGTGATGTTTTTATGTTATCTTTGCCATGTGATATCTTTTAGCTCGTTTGTCCGAATGATGCAAATGACATGTCCACGTGTTCGTCTTGCCATGCTCTACATGTTGTATGTGCTAGGTAGCATGTTAGATTTATTCTTGCCTTGTTATCATCGTTGCAAAGTGCCATATGGCCGTGATGTTATTTCACTTGTTATGAAATGCCATCTTGTTGAGCTCGTTGCTATCGTTGTGTTCACCTCTATGATGCATGCTTGTGTGTTTCGGGATCACCTTCATGTGTACTTTGATGAGGTGCTTACCTCTTGCCATGTTTAGTTTCGAGGTGACTTAAACATGCTCTTTTAGATGCTATGATGAAATTGCTGTTTTAGGACTTAGTGGATTTTCACTAAGTCTGAAATCTGTAACGTTCCGATGCCATGTTCGTGTGATGTTCTAGGACAAAGCATGATAGTTTTGGAGTGGATTTTGATTGTTCCTTGTAGTATATATTGTTGTCTTTCCATTTATGTCCTCACATGTCTTTTAAAGTGGCTGTAGCATGTTTATCTTTTGCTCCAAAGTTTCAATAAAATTCTGCTGCCAGAATTTTATTGTCAAGTTCAATATGTCCAAGATCATTGCTATTGATCCGTGGCTCCGTTGGGGGTGCACCTTTGGACTTAGTTGCTGTAGTATATGTCTAGTTTGTGTTCATGCCCTTTGCCATGTTGTTTGAGTGCTGTAGCTCAATTATTTTGAGCTCCGAAGATGCTATGTTGCTGTAATTTTCAGCTTTCGCTCATTTCTTGTTTCGGGCATAACTTTTAGCCCGTAACTCCGATTTCAGCGAATCTTATATCAAACTTGATTGATTTTCCGTGTAGATTCATAATATCAGATTGTTATCTTGTTTTGAGGTGTTTTGCTTGAGTGTTATTTTACGTGCTCCGTGTGCATCCTTAGTGCATCCATCATGCATTCATCTTTTTCGAGTGCGCATTGCATCTTGTTGATTGGTGCTTGGTGTGATTGTTTTGTTTAGAGCCGGAAGCCGAGACCGAGATCGAGTACGAGCACGAGGTTTCCAACGAGGTTGAGCACGAGGACCCTTCTTACGATCCGAACGACTTCTCTTCAGGCAAGATGACCGAACCCCGATAACATTACTATCTTTGCCTATTGCTAGTAGTCTCGATCTATAGTTTTGCCTCGATGCCCATGATCTTCTTGTCAGCCTCCTACTTGTAACCAATTGCCATGTTTAACCAACCTACCTATGCAAACCGTTGCTTGGCTAAGTACGCTTCGCTCAGCCCTTCTTATAGCGTTGCTAGTTGCAGGTGAAGATCGAAGATGCTTGCTTCATGTTGAAGTTTGGTTGGGTTATATCACACTATAATTGCTAAATGAAATCATCTATATATTGGCAAGGGTGGAAGGCTAAGCCTTTTGCTTGGTGATTTGTTCCACTCATGCCGTTAGGATCCGTATAAGCCGGTGTTATGTTCCTTGATTATGCGTTCCTAACACGGTTGGGGTGTATGGGACCCCCTCGATAAACCGCTAAGTGCTAAGTCTTTTCCAGCAAGTCCCAACATTGGTACTATTTGCCTAATAACAAACTAAACTTGCATAGGGAGTAATTAACCCTCTTTCTTAATCAACAACCCCGGGCCAGTGCTCCACATGAGTGTTGGTCCGAAACGGGGAGCCTGCGGGGCCACCTCGAGGAAACTCAAGGTCTGGTAAAAACCCGTAGCTTCACCCATCCGGTCGTGTCCTGAGACTTAGATACGCGCGGCTACTATCAGGGTGTCGACACGCCGGGAGGATTTGCTGGATTAGCCTTACCTTAGCTCGGTATATCTTGAGCACGGGATTCCGAGGATACTCGGGTCTTCCCACTTTGGAGTTGCGACTCCGCGGATCGTGGGCTTGTAATGGGTCAAGTTGGAACACCCCTGCAGGGTTTGAACTTTCGAAAGCCGTGCCCGCGGTTATGTGGCAGATGGGAGCTTGTTAATTCCGGTTTTAGATAACTTGACACAATGTTACTAATACACTACCAGCGTGTGTTCCATGACCGTCAATTTCCGAATAGGGATTCGGGAGTTGAACACGGAGGGGTTATGATTGTGGAGCTTGTAGCTAGGATCACTTCGTGATCACTTCTCGCCGAGGCCTTCTCTTCTCGCTCTCACTTACGTAAGCTAGATGCTAGTTGCTGCTGCAGACACTGTTTCTTTTCTTCAACCTTTATCCTCTCCCAAAGGCTTAAATAGTCTTGTTACCCGGGAACGGGATTGCTGAGTCCTCTGTGGCTCACAGTTACTTCACACACCAGATGCAGGTCCAGCTATGAGCTATCCAGGTGATGGCACCGAGCTGGATTGGGAGTTCGACGAGGAGCATAGTCGGTACTATGTGCGATACCCGGATGATCAGTAGTGGAGACTCTTACTAGGATTCGATCCGCCTGTGGTTTTATTTAACTAAGTTTGGTATCTTGCATTTGGATTTTGCCCTTAGAGGGTTGTGATGTTCTTAATGTATGATGATTGAGACTTGAATTGTAATTCTGTGACGTGGCGAGTGTAAGCCAACTATTTTCTGTTTACTATCCCCTCTTTTACATGAGATGTGCAAAGATTACCGAACTTGAGATCATTCTAGGATGGATTTATGCCTTTAAGTCGTGCCTCGACACGTAGGAGGTATAACTCCATCCTGGGCATTACAAGTTGGTATTCAGAGCCTTCTCCGACCTAGGAGCCCCCACTGTTTGATCGAATCGTTGACGGTCGAGTCTAGGCACACACTGAAAACTTTTTGAGTCCTATATTATATCGGAGAGTAGGATTTCTTTGCTTCTCATCCCCTTTCTCTCTGGTGAGGACTCCTGATGACTACTCTTGTCTCTCCTATCTTCAAAAATTGCACAATTTTTTTTTAGGAATCCCGTGTGTATTCTGGGATTGTTTCGATGTTCTTGTGACAAGGATATTGTTCTCGATGCCTCCTGTTACCGAGGAGTTGAGCTTCGGGGTATTGTTGTCACAAGCATATCGCGGCAGTACTAAATACTTAAGACGGCCGACATCGAAAATCTCTCCTATACGGCCAGTGGCAAGATAACCCCGACACCACCCAGTACTGGGGAGGTAGTTCGGGAGTATTGCCATAGCTTGTTATAGTGGATGCTTTTCGAAGGTCCGAGGTACACAGTTTCCGAGAAAGACTGGTTATGTGTTGAAGGATGGATACACCTGGATGTAGGTTAGAGTTGATTGCGCGGTGCTTCCCGTGTATCCCCAACACCTGATTGCATAACTGGAATCTTTCGGAAATCTATAGGTGGGTTTTATCCAGTAGATCGTAGGCATTCTTCCAACGAATGCAGGTTAGTGAGTTCGGGGTTCTACATTGAGTGAAGGGGTTATATGACCGATGTTACTATCAGGAGTTGCATCTTAAAGGGTCCTTGGCTATGCTGATCCGGGGATTGCAAAACCTTTTCGTAACGCGTTCATATGCTTTCAGCACAAAGATGTTAGAACGAAACTCCTCTCTTGTGTTTGTTCCCATCCGTACCTTGTTGTTTTTCTTATTTATCCTTTTGTCCCCTATGTGGCTTCTCGTGAAGATTGATGTTATCATTTAACTGAGAAATTCATTCGTTCCTCTTGTTCGGATGATTTCATTCGTTCTATTGTTCGAATGATTATTGTGAAGACTTGTTGCAATTCATTCCATTGATTCAGCTTATACCTTTGGTCAATCAATTGCTGATTCGTGGTCATCTCTTACAGGATGGCTCCGAAAAGGGTTCCCAACGCTAACCCAGAGGTGGAAGAGGTCCCAGAACATCCTCCTTCCCCTCCTCCTCCGCCTGAGGCTTGGAGAGCGATTATGCAGACTACTGCTCAGAACACTCAGTTGATGATGCAGATGATGCAGCAGATGCAAGCTAATCAAGCTAATCAGGGTATTCCAGGGAACCAAGGCAACTTCTTCCAGCAGCACCATGCTACCCTCAACCAGTTCCTGGCTAACAATCCTAAAGCTTTCAGTTACTGTGTCGACCCTCTTGATGCTGAGGATTGGTTGACCGACATAAAGAAGCATTTTGAGTGCAGTAACATGAAGGAAGATGATTATGTGAAGTTTGCAGCCTTCCAACTGAAAGATCAAGCAGCTGACTGGTGGCAGCAGTACAAAGACTCCAGGCCAGGTCAAGTGATCTCTTGGGAGAATTTCTGCAAGGATTTCCGTTCGCACCACATTCCTACAAGTGTCATCGAGGGTATGCGTGAGAAATTCCGCAACCTGAAGCAGGGCTCCATGACAGTCTATCAGTATAATGTCAAGTTCCAAAACCTCGCTCGCTATGCTAAGGAAGACATTCCTGATGCCAAGAGTAAAATCTATCAGTTCCGTGGAGGTCTCAAAGATGAACTTCAGCTTGCTCTCACTTTGTTCGAGCCCGATGAATTCGACAAGTTCTATAACATGGCTTTGAAACAAGAAGCAGCTCAGCTTAAGATGGAGGCTTCTAAGAAGAGAATTCGAGATGCCGTTCACTCTTCCTCATCGTCTCAGATGGTCTCGAAGCATCAGAAATTCTGGCTTCCTCCTCCTCCAGTGATTCGAGCTACATACAACAACTCCAACAACTCCAACTACAAGAACTCTAGTGGTCGTGGTTTCTCCCACCCACCCAACCCGAGCAACCAGTCGAAGAAGCAGTTTCAGTCTCAAGGCTCCAAGTCAAGTGGCTCTCATTTCCGTCCTCTCTCAGAAGTGACTTGCAACAAATGCACTCAGAAAGGTCACTATGCCAACAGATGTCCGAATCCGAAGCGTCTTCCTCCTCCTCCACCTGTGAGTTCAGCTATTGTCAGGCATGATCCAAAGTCTGCAAGGGTCAATCTGATGAATGCAGCACAAGCGGAGAATTCTTCTGATGTCATTTTGGGTAACCTTCCAGTTAACTCTATCCCTGCTAAAGTTTTATTTGATTCGGGTGCTTCATGCTCTTTCATGTCTCAACCATTTGCATCCAAGAATAATGTTGACATCCAAAGTCTGCCTCAGAAGTTGCAAGTTATTTCTCCGGGGAGACGTATGTCTTCCAACATATATGCTCCGGATGTTTCTATTCGCATGGGTGACTATCGATTTTTGGCTTCTTCGGTGGTTCTTGGTAATTCCGACATCGACCTCATCCTCGGAATGGATTGGCTTTCTCAGCACGATGCTCATATTGATTGTGCACAGAAGGAAGTCAAGTTGACTCATTCTGATGAAGATGTGATTATCTTCGCCTCCAGGGATAACACTATCCGGCTTTTCTCTCTTAATGATAAGGGCGAAATTAATGCCATATCTCAAATTCCGGTGGTGAACGAATATCAAGACGTCTTTCCTGAAGAACTTCCAGGCATGCCTCCACACCGTCAGGTGGAGTTTGTCATTGAACTCGAGCCGGGCACTGAGCCTGCATGCCGGCGTCCGTACAAGCTCTCTCCGGACGAATTGAAGGAATTGAAGAAGCAGCTTGATAAGCAGGAGAGTATGGGTCTCATCAGACCTAGTACCTCTTCATGGGGCTGTGGTGTCTTATTTGTCAAGAAGAAAGATGGCACGGAGCGTTTCTGTGTTGATTACCGGCCATTGAACAAGAAGACGATTAATAACAAGTATCCGCTCCCCAACATCAACGAACTCTTTGAGCAGCTCAAAGGAGCTAAAGTGTTCTCTAAGCTTGACCTCCGAATGGGCTATCATCAAATTCGCATTCGCGAGGAAGACATTCCCAAGACGGCCTTCAGAACGAGCTACGGTTCATACGAGTATACCGTCATGTCCTTCGGTCTCGCCAATGCTCCTCCTACCTTTTCAAGGATGATGCATTACATCTTCAACCCCTATACTGGCGAGTTTGTGCTTGTGTATCTGGATGATATTCTGGTGTTTTCCAAGAATGAAGAAGATCACGAAAAACACTTACGTCTGGTTCTTGATCGACTCCGAGAGCATAAATTCTATGCCAAGTTCTCAAAGTGCGAGTTCTGGCTCGATAAGGTTTTGTACCTGGGCCACATCATCTCAGCTGACGGTATTGCGATAAATCCCGAGAAAGTTGAAGCAATTGTCAACTGGGAAGCTCCTCAGAACGTCAAGCAGCTCCGCAGTTTTCTGGGTCTTGCCAGCTATTGCAGAAGGTTTGTTGAGAACTTCTCCAAGATTGCCAAGCCTCTTTCCAACCTGCTTCAGAAGAATGTCAAATACTTTTGGTCTCTAGAGTGTGAAGTGGCATTCAAAACCCTCAAAGATAAGCTTGTCTCCGCTCCAGTTCTGACTCCTCCGGATGAATCCAAGCCCTATGAAGTATTCTGTGATGCTTCTCTTCAAGGTCTTGGTGGTGTGCTTATGCAAGATAAGAGAATTGTGGCATACACTTCTCGTCAGCTCAAGCCAAGTGAGAAGAACTATCCCACACATGATCTCGAGCTAGCAGCTGTGGTACATGCTCTGATTACGTGGAGACATCTGTTGTTGGGCAGAAAGGTCGACATCTTCACTGATCACAAGAGCTTGAAGTACATCTTCACACAGCCGCATCTGAACCTCCGCCAGACTCGTTGGGTTGAAATGATCCAAGAGTACAATCCCAGCATTGAATACACTCCTGGCAAGGCGAATGTGATTGCAGATGCTTTGAGCAGAAAGGCATATTGCAACAGCCTTCTTATCAAGCCGTACCAGCCTGAGCTTTGTGAAGCATTCAGGAAACTCAACCTCCAAGTTGTTCCGCAGGGTTTTCTTGCAAATCTCCAAATTGCTCCTACCTTGGAAGATCAAGTCCGTGAGGCCCAACTCAGTGATACCATGGTGAAGAAAGTGAAACATGGGATTGCAAAGGGCACTCCAAAATACAAGTGCTTCCGTGTTGATGAGAGAGATACCTTGTTCTTCGAGGACAGACTCGTTGTTCCCAAAGGTGATCTCAGGAAGCTCATAATGGAAGAAGCTCATGATTCTCTCCTTTCCATTCATCCTGGCAGTTCCAAGATGTATCAAGACCTCAAGCAGTCTTACTGGTGGACACGCATGAAAAGGGAGATTGCCCAATTCATGAATGAATGTGATGTGTGCAGAAGAGTGAAAGCAGAACATCAACGTCCAGCCGGTCTTCTCCAACCTCTTCCTATCCCCGAGTGGAAGTTCGACCACATTGAAATGGACTTCGTCACTGGTTTTCCTAAATCCAAGCGAGGAAATGATGCTATCTTTGTGGTGATTGACAAGCTTACCAAAGTCGCTCACTTTCTTCCAGTCAAAGAATCAATCAATGCAGCTCAATTGGCAGAGCTGTACACTTCCAGAATTGTGTCCCTACATGGCATTCCTCAAGTTATATCCTCAGATCGTGGAAGCTTGTTCACATCAAGGTTCTGGGACTCCTTTCAGTCCGCCATGGGCACTAAGATCAGATTCAGCATTGCTTTTCACCCTCAGACTAGTGGTCAAGTCGAGCGTGTGAATCAGATTCTAGAAGACATGCTCAGAGCCTGTGTCATCTCCTTTGGCATGAAATGGGAAGACTGCCTTCCATTTGCCGAGTTCTCTTACAACAACAGCTTTCAAGCAAGTGCAGGCAAAGCACCATTTGAAATCCTCTATGGCAGAAAGTGCCGTACCCCTCTCAACTGGTCTGAAACAGGCGAACGCCAACTTCTTGGCAATGACTTGATCTCAGAAGCCGAAGAAATGTGCAAAGTCATACGTGAGAATCTCAAGGAGTCGCGTCAGAAGAGCTACTATGACGGCAAGCATCGTGATTTGGCCTTCAACATCGATGATCATGTCTATCTCCGAGTTTCTCCGATGAAAGGCACCCAAAGATTCGGTATCAAAGGAAAACTTGCTCCTAGATACGTCGGGCCTTTCAAGATTCTTGGCAAAAGAGGCGATCTAGCCTATCAACTTGAGCTCCCTTCAAACTTCGCCAATGTTCATGATGTCTTCCATGTGTCTCAACTTCGCAAATGCTTCAAGGCACCTGAGCGCATGATTCCGTTTGAAGAGATTGATCTTCAACAAGACCTGTCCTACCGAGAGCATCCAGTTGCCATTCTCGAAGAAACCGAACGCAAGACCCGCAACAAGTCCATCAAATTTCTGAAAGTCAAGTGGTCACATCACACCGACCGAGAAGCTACCTGGGAACGAGAAGATCATCTTCGTTCCGAGTACCCTTCCTTTTTCCAGTTCTAGATCTCGGGACGAGATCTTTTTGTAGTTGAGGAGAGTTTGTAATGCCCCGGATGTAATACTTTCCCTTTTGGGTATATAATATATCTCCGGCTTCATCTATTTCCATTCCGGGTTCTTTGTCTTTCGGGTTTTCGTCGTTTTGTTGTGTGAGTGTGGCATTCATTCATATCATGTAGACATGTGCATTGCATTGCATTTCTGTTGCCGGTTGCATCGGTTCGTCGCGTTTCTTCCCGTTGTTCGTTTCGCGTTCCGGAGCTCCCTCACGTGTCCGTGACGTCCCGTAGACCTACTTTGTTGTTCGGGCGTTTAACGTTACCGGTGTGCCGCGAGGTTGTTGTGTGTGTTGTTGTTTTGTTGTGTGCAACCCGCCTCTCAAATCTCGTCTCGTTTGGACTCCGTTGGCTTTTCCATCCGTTGTTCGTGTGGGTCCAAAGTGCCTTCACTTCGTGTCCCGGAAACACCCCTACTGCAGTCTTTTATCTCCTCCTAGGCCTTTTTAATCTATCCCCGCGATCGGATCCGTCGGATCGCGATCGGAGGGCTCCTAGCGCCCCTAATTCCCCCTAACCCTAAACCCTGCTATATATTAAACCCTAGTCTAATTTTGGCATCTCCATCTTCTTCCTCCTTCTTTCCCTATTTTTTTTCTTTCTTTCTCAGATCCGATCCAACCAGCCGCTGGCTCCTCTTCTCCTCGAGCCGCCGACCGGATCCCTCGATCCCGCAGGCGCCAGGCGCCAGGGTCAACGCCAGATCGCCCGCTCCATCGACCGGCTGCGCGCCTGGCATCGCTCCACCGACCAGGCCGCGCCTCGTCAGCCGACCGCGTCGTCCCTCCGCATCGAGCCCAGCTCGCCGCTGGACCACTTGGCCGCCACCCGCAGGCCCGGTCCCCACTTCCCCCTCGAGCGCAGCCTCCGCGCCGGGCCGCGGCCACCTCCCGGGCGCCCCATCGGGCCGGCCCACTCCGCCGCCGCCACCGCTCCGATCCGGAGGCCCGGGTCCTCCACCCGCGAAGCCGCCGCCTCTCCTGGGCCGGGGCGTCGGGCGGGCCGCCTCCTCCCTCCACCAGATCCCGCGTCGCCTTCGGGCCGGTTCCGCGCGCCGGTGGGCGGCCGCCGCCCAGGGCCCAGCTCCGCCGCCGCGCCACTTCTTTCCCTGGGCCAGATCCGCCGCGCGGGCCCGAAGCCCGTGGTTGATTTTTTTCCTGATCCAGATCTGTTTTGAGGTTGACCCTTTTTCCCACTAAGTCCCTGTTATAATTGTTCTGAGATGCAATATTTGACCTGCTCTAACTTTTTGTCTGTTGCTCCGATTCGAGCGTATAATATGTCCAGACGTTCGTGGAGACTTGCTCTACGTTTTATCTGTTGTTGTCATGCTTGTTAGAAGTCATCTAGGTGCTTGTTTTGCTGTTGCAAGAGTGCATCATGATATAAACTTCTGTTATGTGATGTTTTTATGTCATCTTTGCCATGTGATATCTTTTAGCTCGTTTGTCCGAATGATGCAAATGACATGTCCACGTGTTTGTCTTGCCATGCTCTACATGTTGTATGTGCTAGGTAGCATGTTAGATTTATTCTTGCCTTGTTATCATCGTTGCAAAGTGCCATGTGGCCGTGATGTTATTTCACTTGTTATGAAATGCCATCTTGTTGAGCTCGTTGCTATCGTTGTGTTCACCTCTATGAGGCATGCTTGTGTGTTTCGGGATCACCTTCATGTGTACTTTGATGAGGTGCTTACCTCTTGCCATGTTTAGTTTCGAGGTGACTTAAACATGCTCTTTTAGATGCTATGATGAAATTGCTGTTTTAGGACTTAGTGGATTTTCACTAAGTCTGAAATCTGTAACGTTCCGATGCCATGTTCGTGTGATGTTCTAGGACAAAGCATGATAGTTTTGGAGTGGATTTTGATTGTTACTTGTAGTATATATTGTTGTCTTTCCATTCATGTCCTCACATGTCTTTTAAAGTGGCTGTAGCATGTTTATCTTTTGCTCCAAAGTTTCAATAAAATTCTGCTGCCAGAATTTTATTGTCAAGTTCAATATGTCCAAGATCATTGCTATTGATCCGTGGCTCCGTTGGGGGTGCACCTTTGGACTTAGTTGCTGTAGTATATGTCTAGTTTGTGTTCATGCCCTTTGCCATGTTGTTTGAGTGCTGTAGCTCAATTATTTTGAGCTCTGAAGATGCTATGTTGCTGTAATTTTCAGCTTTCGCTCATTTCTTGTTTCGGGCATAACTTTTAGCCCGTAACTCCGATTTCAGCGAATCTTATATCAAACTTGATTGATTTTCCGTGTAGATTCATAATATCAGATTGTTATCTTGTTTTGAGGTGTTTTGCTTGAGTGTTATTTTATGTGCTCCGTGTGGATCCTTAGTGCATCCATCATGCATTCATCTTTTTCGAGTGCACATTGCATCTTGTTGATTGGTGCTTGGTGTGATTGTTTTGTTTAGAGCCGGAAGCCGAGACCGAGATCGAGTACGAGCACGAGGTTTCCAACGAGGTTGAGCACGAGGACCCTTCTTACGATCCGAACGACTTCTCTTCAGGCAAGATGACCGAACCCCGATAACATTACTATCTTTGCCTATTGCTAGTAGTCTCGATCTATAGTTTTGCCTCGATGCCCATGATCTTCTTGTCAGCCTCCTACTTGTAACCAATTGCCATGTTTAACCAACCTACCTATGCAAACCGTTGCTTGGCTAAGTACGCTTCGCTCAGCCCTTCTTATAGCGTTGCTAGTTGCAGGTGAAGATCGAAGATGCTTGCTTCATGTTGAAGTTTGGTTGGGTTATATCACACTATAATTGCTAAATGAAATCATCTATATATTGGCAAGGGTGGAAGGCTAAGCCTTTTGCTTGGTGATTTGTTCCACTCATGCCGTTAGGATCCGTATAAGCCGGTGTTATGTTCCTTGATTATGCGTTCCTAACACGGTTGGGGTGTATGGGACCCCCTCGATAAACCGCTAAGTGCTAAGTCTTTTCCAGCAAGTCCCAACATTGGTACTATTTGCCTAATAACAAACTAAACTTGCATAGGGAGTAATTAACCCTCTTTCTTAATCAACAACCCCGGGCCAGTGCTCCACATGAGTGTTGGTCCGAAACGGGGAGCCTGCGGGGCCACCTCGAGGAAACTCAAGGTCTGGTAAAAACCCGTAGCTTCACCCATCCGGTCGTGTCCTGAGACTTAGATACGCGCGGCTACTATCAGGGTGTCGACACGCCGGGAGGATTTGCTGGATTAGCCTTACCTTAGCTCGGTATATCTTGAGCACGGGATTCCGAGGATACTCGGGTCTTCCCACTTTGGAGTTGCGACTCCGCGGATCGTGGGCTTGTAATGGGTCAAGTTGGAACACCCCTGCAGGGTTTGAACTTTCGAAAGCCGTGCCCGCGGTTATGTGGCAGATGGGAGCTTGTTAATTCCGGTTTTAGATAACTTGACACAATGTTACTAATACACTACCAGCGTGTGTTCCATGACCGTCAATTTCCGAATAGGGATTCGGGAGTTGAACACGGAGGGGTTATGATTGTGGAGCTTGTAGCTAGGATCACTTCGTGATCACTTCTCGCCGAGGCCTTCTCTTCTCGCTCTCACTTACGTAAGCTAGATGCTAGTTGCTGCTGCAGACACTGTTTCTTTTCTTCAACCTTTATCCTCTCCCAAAGGCTTAAATAGTCTTGTTACCCGGGAACGGGATTGCTGAGTCCTCTGTGGCTCACAGTTACTTCACACACCAGATGCAGGTCCAGCTGTGAGCTATCCAGGTGATGGCACCGAGCTGGATTGGGAGTTCGACGAGGAGCGTAGTCGGTACTATGTGCGATACCCGGATGATCAGTAGTGGAGACTCTTACTAGGATTCGATCCGCCTGTGGTTTTATTTAACTAAGTTTGGTATCTTGCATTTGGATTTTGCCCTTAGAGGGTTGTGATGTTCTTAATGTATGATGATTGAGACTTGAATTGTAATTCTGTGACGTGGCGAGTGTAAGCCAACTATTTTCTGTTTACTATCCCCTCTTTTACATGTGATGTGCAAAGATTACCGAACTTGAGATCATTCTAGGATGGATTTATGCCTTTAAGTCGTGCCTCGACACGTAGGAGGTATAACTCCATCCTGGGCATTACACGGCGGTTGATCGCTCGCGCGCAAATGTTCGTTGTCCAGCGCATAGGAGCTGGCCCACCAAATAAAAAGCACGAAATGCCGTTTTCCTCAGCGCGTTGAACCTAGTTTACCGCGCGCGGGATTTTAGCGCGACTGTTGGAGCCCTAGTTTTGGTTGCGCATGCTATATAGCCATTTTTTCAGCGCGGCGCTTATCTAGTACGTCTATTGGAGATGCTCTTATGAGCATCGTCATTGCTTAACCCTGCAAGCCTTTTGTCCATCCTGCCCGCCGGTGATTTTAGGGTTCGATCATAGGTGCTCTGATTGAAGCAATCAATGCCATGTGAATAGATTGAAATAAAACAACTATATTTTTTGCGGGGAATAAAATGATTATATTTAATTGTCAATGTCACATTGAAATAAAATGATTATATAATTATCAATGACAATAATAGACGGTACAACGGAAAGACAACGACACCAAAAGCAACCGGAACAAAGAGTTATGTCGAAATCATATTGGTCGCCTTCTTCCTTTGATTATATGTCACAGTCTAAAAACTATGCTGAACCAACAATAAGGAAAAGAAACATGTGCAAACGTGTCCGTATACAATAACTACTCGTCGCTAGAAATAAGATCTAGTAACCGTCAAAAAAACATTCCCACACAACACAAAACAACTTGAAAGAAGAGGTTGAAGCCATCAAACCATGAGACTGTCAACTACTTCTTCTAACTGTGACACAAACTGTCAATATCTGAAGAGAGATGAGAAATTTGGCAACACCTACCCTCACAGGCCCTTCGTCAGTTCTAGATCGGACATTGTCGAGGTAGGATAAGGATGGGTATACCTTATTCCAATGCATCATCGCCATCGCCACGTGTCGATGCTGCTAGAGAACTAAAACCTATGGGAAGTAGGAACCTACAACAGCTAAGAAGCCACTCCCTTGGTTGTTCTTGCGTTGCTAATAAAGTGAGGAAAGTTCCACAGAGAATACTACAAAATGGACGATTTGTTTGATTTTAAACTATTTCAAATAAATTGTAGAGGCTCGCAAGAGCATTCATGGTGATGGTGATTTGATTTTTTTGACATATCATTTGTTTTCATTTTTCATTTTTCAATGCAAGATCCGGTTTCTACAATCCTCTGGATTGATGGTGGATGATTTCAAGCCCGCGCTATATGGGGTGCTGCCCCAACTAATTTTCTTTCAACGGCTACTAGATCTTGTTGTTAGCGGCGAGTGATTATTGCGATCTTCAAAACCTTGTATGGCGAGGAAGTTTGCAGGTGTCCCTATCCCTTATTGTCTAGTGTAATTTTCAAGCTTCAACAAAATGACAGACAAGTGAAGGAAGAAGAGGATCAATATGATTTTCGGTGTAATTGTTTTTACAAGTTGTTTTGCGTCTTGTTCTCCCTTGCTTATAGTAGCTACTACTTTCCATGATAAATATTAGATATATTCTGTGTTTTTTCTAATAAAAAATAAATTCTCTATTATTTACCTAGCAATATAAAAAGGTGAAAATAAGAAACTTCACACTTTTTCATCTATGGTTGTTTGATTTGTAGAATTGCAATTCATAAACCTTTTTCTTCTAAATATTCATTTTCACCAAGATGAAACTTCATGACTAAAAAACATTCGAAAATGCATATGTTTTTCTTTGCAAATGAAAAATTCATATGTTGTTGTGGCAGTAAAAAAAGTTCTTTAGTCTTATAGAACTGAAGATGACAAACATATTTCATATTCTTGTGTTCTTATTATGAGAACAAGAAAAAGGTAGAGTTGCAACGAATAATTTCAAAAACCACAAAATAAAATAAAATAAGGGAAGTTTCATGCTTGCCTTGCAATGGAGTGAGGTTCTTGTTGTTATTGAGCCCGATTGCTTGGAGGCCATTGATCTATTGAAGAAGGACGATATGGGCAGAATTTGGTATACCTTCATTGTTCGTGAGATCATACAACTCATGGAATAACCAAATTCTCGTATTACTTATATTCGTTGAACCCAAAACTATGTAAGCCATGCAATGACATCTTATGGTAGAGCCAGCGGCCGTACTATAGTTTGGCTTGCTTCAGGACCTAATAATGTGGTACATCTTTATAATAATGATTGTAGTGTTGCTACATGAGTAACACAAGTAATTTCCGCTAAAGTTCTCTATCAAGGAACCACTTAGGTGATCAACATTTACCCCCTCTGTTTATTTTTACTCCGCACATTATGTTTGTCTTAAGTCAAACCTTCGGAAGTTTGACCAAGTTTATACTAAAAAAATACCAACATTCACAACATCAAATAAATACAATATGAAAATGTAGATGTGCTAGTTTTTGACGTGCGCTTGAGATGCGTCGGTATTTCTTCAAAGAGGAAGGGATGATGCAGTACAACAACGGTAAGTATTTCCATCAATTATAAAATCAAGGTTATCGAACCAGTAGGAGAACCACGCAACACTATGTAAATGGTACCTGCACACAAATAACAAATACTTGCAACCCGACGCGTTAAAAGTGTTGTCAATCCCTTTCGGGTAACGGTGCTAGAAATTGACGTGTTGACTGGATAAAATTGTAGTAGATTGAAATATGCAAATAAAAGCAAATAAAACACATCAAGGCATTTTTTGTGTTTTTGATAATATATATCTGAAAATAAAAGTTGCAAATAAAATTAAAAGGCAAATAGAAATATTGATCTGAAAGTATATATTATTGGAGAATAGACCCCGGGGTCGTAGATTTCACTAGTGGCTTCTCTCGATAAAATAGCATGCGGCGGGTAGACAAATTACTGTTGGGCAATTGATAGAAAAGCAAATAATTACGATGATATCCAAGACAATGATCATGTATATAGGCATCACATCCAACATTAGTAGACCGACTCCTGCCTGCATCTACTACTATTACTCCACACATCGACCGCTATCTAGCATGCATCTACTGTATTAAGTTCATGGAAAATGGAGTAATGCAATAAGAACAATGACATGATGTAGAAAATATCTATTCATGTAGGAATAGACCCCATCTTTTTACCCTTAATAGCAACGGTACATGTGTGCCTTGCCGCCCCTTCTGTCATTGGGAAAGGACACCACAATATCGAACCCATTACAAAGCACCTCTTCCCATTGCAAGATAAATAGATCAAGTTGGCCAAACAAAATCCAAATATCAGAGAAGAAATACGAGGCTATAATAATCAAGAATGGATATTAAATCAAGGCAAATCTGATCATAAACTCACAATTCAACGGATCCCAACAAACACACCGCAAAAAGTCATTACATCAAATAGATCTCGAAGAGACCATTATATTGAGATACAAAGAGAGAAGAAACCATCTAGCTACTGCCTACGGACCCGTAGATCTGTGGTAAACTACTCTCGCATCACCGGGGAGGCACCAATGAGGATGATGAATGATACGTCTCCAACATATCTATAATTTTTGATTGTTCCATGTTGTTATATCATCATTCTCGGATGTTTTACAA
The DNA here is from genome assembly GCA_902687465.1 of Secale cereale. Taxonomy (NCBI): domain Eukaryota; kingdom Viridiplantae; phylum Streptophyta; class Magnoliopsida; order Poales; family Poaceae; genus Secale; species Secale cereale. The sequence continues at coordinate 119,516,398 of LR738709.1, read as the reverse complement.
TCATTTTATAACCATTTTAGATCATTTTTTGGGACTAACCTATTGACCCAGTGCCCAGTGCCAGTAGTTGTTTCTTGCTTGTTTTTTACATCGCATGAAATCAATATCAAACAGAGTCCAAACACCGTGAAACTTTTTGTGGATTTTTTATGGACTAGAAGACATCCAAAGGGCCAAAGCAGCACCTAGGGGGTGCCCCGAGGGGGGCACATGTGACGCCCCCGATTTGTCCGTACACTAATCATGCACGCAAATGTGTACGGCCAAGATCAGGGACTCACTGGTAGATATCACAACACAACTCTAAAAGTAAAATAAGTCATACAAGCTTCATATTACAAGCCAGGGGCCTCGAGGGCTCGAATACAAGTGCTCGATCATAGACGAGTCAGCGGAAGCAACAAATATGTGAGTACAGACATAAAGTTAAACAAGGTGCCATAAGATGGCTAGCACAAACTGGGATACAAATCGAAAGAGGAGCAGGCCTCCTGCCTGGGATCCTCCTAAACTACTCCTGGTCGTCGTCGGCAGACTGAACGTAGTAGTAGGCACCTCCGGTGTCGTAGGAGTCGTCGTAGGTGGCGTCTGGCTCCTGGGCTCCACCATCTGGTTGCATCGTCCGAGAAGAAGGAACGGAAGGGGGAAAAGGGGGAGCAAGGCAACCGTGAGTACTCATCCAAAGTAATCGCAAGCAAGGATCTATACTACATATGCAAGTAACAATGATATGGGTAATATCGGTGGACTGAACTGCAGCAAGCGGGAATAAGAGGGGGATAGCTAATCCAAACGAAGACTACGCTTCAGGCAGCCTCCATCTTACAGCAGTAGAAGAGAATAGATGGTAAGTTCACCAAGTAACATCGAATAGCATAAACCTACTCGGCGATTCTCCCGCACATCACCCTGTGAGAGAGCAACCACCGAGTTATATCTGGAACTCATCTGGGTGTGTTTTATTAAGTGTCCGGTTCTAGTTATCATGAGGTCGGAATACAACTCCGGGTCATCCTTTTACCGAGGGACACGGCTATTCGAATAGATTAACTTCCCTGCAGGGGTGCACCACATAACCCAGCACGCTTGATCCCATTTGGCCGGACACACTTTCCAGGGTCATGCCCGGCCTCGGAAGATCAACACGTCGCAGCCCTACCTAAGCACAACAGAGAGGTCAGCACGCCGGTCTAAGTCCTAGGTGCGCAGGGGTCCGGGCCCATCGCCCAACGCACACCTGCACGTTGCGTACGCGGCCGGTAAGCAGACCTAGCCTCTCCTAATACCAGAGTAGGCTTTCCAGTCCAATCCGGCGCGCGCCGCTAAGTCGCTGACGTCAAAAAGGCTTCGGCTGATACCACGACGTCGAGTACCCATAACTATTCCCACGTAGCTGGTTAGTGCGTATAGACCAAATGGCCAGACTCAGATCAAATATCCAAACTCGTTAAGCGTGTTATTATGAAATAACCGCGGACAACGACCAGGGCCAGGCCACCTGTCTCCTAGGTGTCTCAACCTGCCCTGTCGCTCCGCCACAAAGATCCACACAGAGGGCCGTCGGGAAAGTATGTCCTTTCAGCCCCCAATCCGTGAATCAACCGCGGGTACTCAACGAGCCGACCCGACTTTAGTCACATCAAGTATCATGTATATGTGTATGTAATATATACCCGTGATCACCCCCAAGTGATCACGGCCCGATAGAATAGCAGGGCAGACGGACAAGGGTGTAGGGCCACTGATGGAATACTAGCATCCTATACTAAGCATTTAGGATTGCAGGTAAAGTATCAACAGTGATAGCAACAAAGACAGGCTATGCAGCAGAATAGGATTATCGAAAGCAGTAACATGCTACACTACTCTAATGCAAGCAGTAGAGAGAAGAATAGGCGATATCTGGTGATCAAAGGGGGGGGGGGCTTGCCTGGAAGCTCGGCAGCCAAAGTGGGGTCGTCAACACCGTAGTCGATCGGGGCAGCAGCAGCGTCGGTCTCGTAGTCTACCGGAGAGAAGAGGGGGAAGAAACAGTGAATACAATGCAAACAGATGCATGACGATGCATGACATGACATGTAACGGTGTTAAGTGTGCCCTAACGCAGTATCGGGTGATACTGACGAAGGGGGGAAACATCGGGGAAAGTATTCCCGGTGTTTCGCGTTTTCGGGCGGATGGAACGGAGGGGGAAAGTTGCGGGTTCGGTATGCTAGGGATGTGTGGTGGACGAACGGTCTGCGTATTCGGATGCGTCTCGAAATTCTGAGCAACTTTCATATATAAATTATTTTCATCCGAGTTACGGTTTAAAAGATATGATTTTCTAAAGTTTTTATTAATTTCTGGAATTTAATATTAATTAACTTAAATCGAAAAATGATTTATGACATCAGCATGACATCATGCTGACGTCATCATGGTTGACTGGTCAAACTGACCAGTGGGGCCCGTGTGTCATAGGCAGTAAACTAACTAACAGTTTAGTTAATTTAATTATGTTTTAGATAATTATAGATTAGGTTAATTACTGATCAGATTAATCTAATGTGATTAATTAACTTAATTCATTTGTTAATTAATTAATTAATTAATATATTTATTTATTTATTTTTATTTTTTATTTTTTTCTTTTAAAACCCTTTTCTTTTCATTTCCTTTTTTTTGTTCTGGGGTGCGGGGCCCCCTAGTCAGTGGCCCATACGGGCCAAGCGGGTCTTGGGTACGGGTGTAACGGGGAGGAACCCGTGGGCACGAGCGCTGCCCGCACAGCGACGAAGACCGGAGCCCGTGCGGGCGTCGGCGGCCAGGGGCGTGCGGTCGCCGGCGGCGAGGGGCGCGACGGCCACCGGCCGGGGGCGGGGGTGGCCGCGGGCTGGAAGGGCGAGGCGGGGCGGCGGCCGTTGAGGGGGCGAGGCGGGGCGGCGACCGTTGAGGGGGCGCGGTGGGGTGAGGGCCGGCCGGCGAAGTCGGGGAAGG
>LR738709.1:119488864-119513409 GCA_902687465.1 Secale cereale | reverse complement strand
CCAGTGGCGGGGGACTCCGGGCGGCGTCGTCGATGGGGTTCTCCCCCCGATCCAGTCGAGGGAGAGTGAGGGGGGGGGGGAAAGTGTCGGTGGGATATTTCCCACCGAGGGGTGGGGTTATATCTAGTCTAGATGGTAGTGGGCCGAGGCCCAGTAGATTAGGTTAGGTTAGTTTTTATTCTATTTTGTTGTTTGCTTTTCCTTTTCCTTTATTTAATTATTCCTTTCCTGTTTTACTTTATTTAAAATACTTAGGCAATTTTAGAAATTGTAATAACTAGTCCATAATTGATCTTGCAATATTTAGCACCGCCCGAACATTTTTAATTATCATTTTGAAAACTTATTCTGTTTATTTCTTTTTCGGGTTCTTATTTCGAACGGGGTTTTCGATTAGCGTGATGCTATCAACAGTAACACGATGACGTGGCATCATTAGCAGGGAATTACTGTAGCGTGATTACCCGGGCGTTACAAATCTCCTCCACTACAAGAAATCTCGTCCCGAGATTTAGGAGGTAGAAGGAAACAGTGCGGGGTATTCTTCACGAAGACGATCCTCGCGTTCCCAAGTGGCTTCGTCTTCCGAGTGATGCGACCACTGGACTTTGAGGAACTTGATCACCTTCTGACGTGTGCGACGTTCCGCTTGGTCGAGAATGCGGACCGGATGCTCTTTATAGGAGAGGTCCTGTTGCAACTCGAGCACTTCGTGATCCACTGCGCGGACTGGGTCCTTGAAGCAGCGGCGGAGTTGAGACACGTGGAACACATCGTGAACCTGAGAAAGGTTCGGTGGCAGCTCCAGTTGATATGCCACCTTTCCACGCCTTTCCAGAATAGTGAAGGGACCAATATAGCGAGGAGCTAATTTTCCCTTGATCCCGAAGCGGTGAGCACCCTTCATTGGTGTAACTCGAAGATAAGCCTTTTCGCCAGGTTGATAGACCATGTCTTGATGATGACGATCATACTGACTTTTCTGACGTGACTGAGCAGTCTTCAGATTCTCGCGAATGACGCGGACTTGCTCTTCAGCGTGTTGAATAATATCCGGACCGAAGAGTGAACGTTCCCCAGTTTCTGACCAGTTCAGAGGGGTTCGGCACTTACATTCATATAACACCTCGAAGGGAGCCATCTTCAGACTAGCTTGATAGCTATTATTATAAGAGAACTCAGCATACGGGAGAGATTCCTCCCATTTCTTGCCGAAGGAAATAACACAAGCTCGAAGCATGTCTTCGAGAACTTGGTTGACGCGTTCAACTTGCCCTTGCGACTGAGGATGAAAGGCAGTACTGAATGACAGACGTGTTCCCATAGCTTCTTGGAAACTTGCCCAGAATCTTGAAGTGAATAAACTGCCACGGTCTGAACTGATAACCAGTGGAATACCGTGAAGTGAAACAATTCTGGACATGTAGAGAGTTGCCAGCTGACTAGCAGTAATCGTTTCTTTGACTGCCAGAAAATGTGCAACTTTAGAAAGCCGGTCAATGACGACAAGTATTGCATCATTACCTCTCTGCGATTTGGGAAATCCAGTGACGAAGTCCATTTCAACATGGTCCCATTTCCATTCGGGAATAGAGATAGGTTGCAAAGTTCCAGCAGGCCTTTGATGTTCTGCTTTGATACGACGGCAAACGTCACACTCAGCAACATAACGAGCAATGTCTTGCTTCATATTAGACCACCAGAATCTCTGACGAATGTCTTGGTACATTTTGGTACTACCGGGATGAATAGACAAAGGTGTATCATGAGCTTCTTTCATAACCTTCCGCGTCTTGTCCACGTTTTCTCTCGAACATGGTACCACTAGGCGGCCTTTGAAGTATAAGGCGCCATCATCGACAATAGTGAAAAATGAGGGCTTTCCCCTTTTGAGATAGTGTTTAATCTTCTCGACCTCGTCGTCCGCCTTCTGCATCCACTTGATGGCGGCCACGAGATCTGGTTCAGCAACTAGGGTATTGAGAGAACCCTGAGGAACAACACGAAGATTCATCTAGCGGGACTCTAGGGGAGGGGGGGGGCGAGTGCCCCAGGAGGAACAATATGGAGGTTCAGCTTTCTGAATTCTTCAACGAGCGAGGACTGAACCTTGTGAACCTGGAGGTGGTTGCAATAGGACTTGCGGCTTAAGGCATCGACCATCACATTAGCCTTGCCCGGGGTATAGGAAATACCCAAGTCAAAATCTGCCACAGTCTCTATCCATCTCTGCTGACGGAGGTTCAGGTCTGGTTGAGTAAACAAGTACTTCAGACTTTGGTGGTCGGTGAATATCTCGCAACGGTTACCGAGAAGGTAATGTTGCCACTGTTTTAGCGCATATATGACAGCAGCAAGCTCAAGGTCGTGAACTGGGTAGTTCTCTTCATGAGGACGCAACTGACGAGAGGCATAAGCAATTACTCTGCGCTCTTGCATTAGGACACAACCTAATCCTTGACGAGAAGCGTCACAGTAAATGACGAAGTCTTTCTTAGTATCAGGTGGAGCAAGCACTGGAGCAGAAGTCAGCTTGTCCTTCAGCGCCTGGAAACTTTCCTGGCATTTGTCTGTCCACTCGAACTTAACGCCCTTGTGAAGTAGACCAGTCAGAGGCTTGGCGATCTTGGAGAAGTTCTCGACGAATCGACGGCAATAGCTGGCGAGACCGAGAAAACTTCTGACTTGCTTGACATTCTTCGGAGGAGTCCAATCGAGAATGGCCTGAACTCGTTCAGGGTTGACGGCAATACCATCCTTGGAGATGACATGCCCAAGGTAGGTTACTTCAGGAAGCCAGAACTCACACTTGGAAAACTTAGCATAAAGTTGATGCTCTCGAAGCTTTTCCAGTACGAGGCGAAGATGTTCAGCATGTTCTTCCTTATTCTTGGAGAATACAAGGATATCATCCAGATAAACCACGACGAATTTGTCGAGGTATTCCATGAATATGTAATTCATCAGGCGAGAGAATGTAGCTGGAGCATTGGTCAAGCCGAATGACATGATGGTGTACTCGAACGAACCGTATCGAGTTACAAATGCGGTCTTTGGAATATCCTCTTCATGAACACGGATCTGGTGGTAACCCAACCTCAAGTCGAGTTTAGAGAACACTGATGAACCAGCCAGTTGATCATACAGATCATTGATCCTAGGAAGCGGATATTTGTTCTGAATAGTTGCTTGGTTGATAGGACGGTAATCTTGGACCAATCGGTTTGTCCCATCTTTCTTCCTGACAAAGAGGGAAGGTGCTCCCCAAGGAGAGCAACTCGGGCGGATGAAACCACTAGCAAGAGATTTGTCGATTTCCTCCTTAAGCTCAATGAGTTCATGAGGTGGCATCTTGTAGGGTCATTTGGCTATAGGAGTGGTGCCTGGTTTCAAGTCGATGATAAACTCGACAGCTCTAGCAGGGGGAATCCCTGGAAGTTCCTCAGGAAAGGCATCCTGGAACTCGCGCACGATGGGAATGTTTTCGATGCCCTCGAGTGGTGAAGCGTTCAATGCATTCAATGCATAAAGACGTGCTTCAGCATTTTGAACCAGACAAGCTTGATAGCTTACTATCTCATTGGAAGGGTGTAACAGGTGGACTGTCTTGGTGGCGCAAACTATAGAAGCAGTATGGGCTTTTAGCCAATCCATTCCCAGAATGAGGTCGATGTTGGACGACTTCAGGATAATGGGAGAGGCATAGAACTCCAACCCTTCGATTTCAACGGGAACGTCGTGACAAATCATAGAGGTTTGACATTGGCCGGCAGGGGTTTTTACCACTACCGAAGTGTTCATTTCATCACATCTAATGTCGTGCTTATATGCAAAATCTTCTGACATGAATGAATGCGATGCTCCTGAATCGAATAAAACAGATGCAGGTACAGAATTAACAAGGAGAGTACCCATCACGGTAGCAGGTTGGTCTTGAGCTTCATTGAGATCAACGTGGTTGGCATGAACACGGCCATAAGACCTGGCGTTGCTGTTGCCGGACTGATTGTCTCCACGGCTAGTTGCCGGAAGTGCCAGTTGATTCTTGTTCTGAGTGCAATCCTTAGCGCGATGACCTGGGTGGCCACACCTGAAGCACAGACCATCATTGGGAGCAGAAGCAGGAGCTGGGAGTGGTGCAGCTGGAAGTCTTGGCTGCCTAGGTGGTGGAGGCAGACGAGGTGCAGCATAGGACTGCCTTGGAGCAGGTGCAGCTGGACGGTACACATTGTTGGGAATCCAGACCCTACACTTCTGTGAGGGAGGGCCCGAGGATGAGCTTGGTTCACGGTTGCGCCTGATAGTGCTGTGGTGTTCCTGCAGACCAGTTTCAACCTGGATGGCTTTGTTCACCAAGGTGGCGAAATCTCCAAAGTCATGCACAAGCAATGCGAGCTTGATGTCAGCCTGAAGTCCGTCACGGAACTTTTCCTGTCTACGAGCATTAGTGGCAATGTCTTCTTCAGCATAGCGGGATAAGTCCAGAAACTCCCGCTGATAAGCATCCACAGTCTTGTTGCCCTGGGTGAGGTTGCTGAACTCACGCTTCTTCCTATCCATGATTCCTTGAGGAATGAAGCGGGCACGGAAGGCAGTTTGGAATTCCGGCCAAGTGATGATTGTTCCAGCAGGCAGTGTACGCCTGTGGCTGTCCCACCATTGAGCAGCGGGACCCTTCAGATAGTATGCCGCAAAGGTGACATAGTTGGCAGCGGCAACTCCAACAGACTCCAGTTCAAAAGCAATGTCACGGAGCCAGTCATCAGCATCAAGAGGCTGAGTTGGGCTGCGGTAGACGGATGGGTTGAGGCGAGCAAAGTCATTCAGTGTCACTACGCCTTGCTGCTGACCCATGTTGGGATGAGGGAACTGAGCCATGACAGTCTCCATGAACTGGCGATTCATCTCCAACTGTTGGATCATACCGGCCATGTATTCGGGCGGTGGTGGGGCATTGCCACCACGGCCAGCTGGTCTAACCATCCTGCTAATATATAACAGGGGTAGTTCAGCATTGAGAAATTTGCAAACACAGGAATCATTCTTGAATGAAACATGCATAAAGAAAGGAGCACATAAAAATACCACATAGTAGTCGGCATATATTACAAAAGGGGTGCATGCATAGAGTTCAGTACACAGAGTTCAGTACATAACTAAGGACATCATAGGCGGCACGCAGGCTCGCGGCGAATGCATCTAGTACTAGTAAGCAAGACTACATCAGTCCCAGGCGATACTGTGGAGGTAAAGGTAGCCTGACAGCTGGCAGTGCTGCAACGAGAAGTCCTCCACGCCATCAACCTGAGGGCCGTGGATACTCCGGTGCAGGACCCGACGTCCACGTGGCAACAGAGGACCAGGTGCGGGAGTGTCGCCTCCCACAGCTGGCCAACCGACACCAGGAGGCATCACGGTCCTAGCTGGGTAGAGCACAGTAGGAGGCAGCTGTCCAGATAGGACAAAGGGGTGCAACAGCGTCAAGGCGCGGCACATGTGCTGACGGGTGGTGTACAACTCGTGGCGAAGAGCTCGGTTAGCTCGATCCAGCCTATCAGCATGCAGAACAAGGTTCCAATGATGGAAGGGCTCACGGGTGAGGGTGGAGTAGGCAGCAGTGTAGTATCCCTCCGCTCCATCGTCGGAGGCGATAGCAACGTGCCTGAAAGGGGAAGTGTCCAACACCCGATACTCTCCACGAAGGCGTGTCAGAGCAGCGTAAGCAGCATCGTGAACTGCCATATTGACGGTCACTCCAACACCATGAGCGGTGTGCAGTACAGTAGCGGAGTAATCTGCTCGCGAGTAGAGGCGGACGATGGCACGATACTGCTCCTGGTTAAAGTCCTGGTACTGCTCGTACACGGTATACTCAGGGTGCCAGCGATAACCCAGATAGGTCATCATCTCGACCAGCACAGCAGGTGATCCCGAGGCACCAAAGGCCTGCGTGTGGCGCACGACCTGCCTCGTGGGTTCCATCTGAAAACAAAGATGTTTCAAAGGAGTCAAATGACAATGTGGGGATTATGCAAAATTCTAGTCTAAGCAATAGCTATGGCTAATCCAACTTTGGGGTGAGGGGTCTCGGGGATCCTAATGTTAGAGTTAGTAAAATCATTTTACCCGAAATAGGAGAGTGTTCAGAATCCCAGAGTATAGATCGAGGAGTAAAAGAATCTAGTACCACCCAAATGGCGACGTGGGCCCGTAAGCCACACAACCATGTTAGTAAAAGTTTTGCAATGTCTAGACTCGACTTCGGCCAAGGAGTGTGGAAGGGGGATTCCTACAGGCAGTCGGCTCTGATACCAACTTGTGACGCCCCCGATTTGTCCGTACACTAATCATGCACGCAAATGTGTACGGCCAAGATCAGGGACTCACTGGTAGATATCACAACACAACTCTAAAAGTAAAATAAGTCATACAAGCTTCATATTACAAGCCAGGGGCCTCGAGGGCTCGAATACAAGTGCTCGATCATAGACGAGTCAGCGGAAGCAACAAATATCTGAGTACAGACATAAAGTTAAACAAGGTGCCATAAGATGGCTAGCACAAACTGGGATACAGATCGAAAGAGGAGCAGGCCTCCTGCCTGGGATCCTCCTAAACTACTCCTGGTCGTCGTCGGCAGACTGAACGTAGTAGTAGGCACCTCCGGTGTCGTAGGAGTCGTCGTAGGTGGCGTCTGGCTCCTGGGCTCCACCATCTGGTTGCATCGTCCGAGAAGAAGGAACGGAAGGGGGAAAAGGGGGAGCAAGGCAACCGTGAGTACTCATCCAAAGTACTCGCAAGCAAGGATCTATACTACATATGCAAGTAACAATGATATGGGTAATATCGGTGGACTGAACTGCAGCAAGCGGGAATAAGAGGGGGATAGCTAATCCAAACGAAGACTACGCTTCAGGCAGCCTCCATCTTGCAGCAGTAGAAGAGAATAGATGGTAAGTTCACCAAGTAACATCGAATAGCATAAACCTACTCGGCGATTCTCCCGCACATCACCCTGTGAGAGAGCAACCACCGAGTTATATCTGGAACTCATCTGGGTGTGTTTTATCAAGTGTCCGGTTCTAGTTATCATGAGGTCGGAATACAACTCCGGGTCGTCCTTTTACCGAGGGACACGACTATTCGAATAGATTAACTTCCCTGCAGGGGTGCACCACATAACCCAACACGCTTGATCCCATTTGGCCGGACACACTTTCCAGGGTCATGCCCGGCCTCGGAAGATCAACACGTCGCAGCCCTACCTAAGCACAGCAGAGAGGTCAGCACGCCGGTCTAAGTCCTAGGCGCGCAGGGGTCCGGGCCCATCGCCCAACGCACACCTGCACGTTGCGTACGCGGCCGGTAAGCAGACCTAGCCTCTCCTAATACCAGAGTAGGCTTTCCAGTCCAATCCGGCGCGCGCCGCTAAGTCGCTGACGTCAAAAAGGCTTCGGCTGATACCACGACGTCGAGTACCCATAACTATTCCCACGTAGCTGGTTAGTGCGTATAGACCAAATGGCCAGACTCAGATCAAATATCCAAACTCGTTAAGCGTGTTATTATGAAATAACCGCGGACAACGACCAGGGCCAGGCCACCTGTCTCCTAGGTGTCTCAACCTGCCCTGTCGCTCCGCCACAAAGATCCACACAGAGGGCCGTCGGGAAAGTATGTCCTTTCAGCCCCCAATCCGTGAATCAACCGCGGGTACTCAACGAGCCGACCCGACTTTAGTCACATCAAGTATCATGTATATGTGTATGTAATATATACCCGTGATCACCCCCAAGTGATCACGGCCCGATAGAATAGCAGGGCAGACGGACAAGGGTGTAGGGCCACTGATGGAATACTAGCATCCTATACTAAGCATTTAGGATTGCAGGTAAAGTATCAACAGTGATAGCAACAAAGACAGGCTATGCAGCAGAATAGGATTATCGAAAGCAGTAACATGCTACACTACTCTAATGCAAGCAGTAGAGAGAAGAATAGGCGATATCTGGTGATCAAAGGGGGGGGGGCTTGCCTGGAAGCTCGGCAGCCAAAGTGGGGTCGTCAACACCGTAGTCGATCGGGGCAGCAGCAGCGTCGGTCTCATAGTCTACCGGAGAGAAGAGGGGGAAGAAACAGTGAATACAATGCAAACAGATGCATGACGATGCATGACATGACATGTAACGGTGTTAAGTGTGCCCTAACGCAGTATCGGGTGATACTGACGAAGGGGGGAAACATCCGGGAAAGTATTCCCGGTGTTTCGCGTTTTCGGGCGGATGAAACGGAGGGGGAAAGTTGCGGGTTCGATATGCTAGGGATGTGTGGTGGACGAACGGTCTGCGTATTCGGATGCGTCTCGAAATTCTGAGCAACTTTCATATATAAATTGTTTTCATCCGAGTTACGGTTTAAAAGATATGATTTTCTAAAGTTTTTATTAATTTCTGGAATTTAATATTAATTAACTTAAATCGAAAAATGATTTATGACATCAGCATGACATCATGCTGACGTCATCATGGTTGACTGGTCAAACTGACCAGTGGGGCCCGTGTGTCATAGGCAGTAAACTAACTAACAGTTTAGTTAATTTAATTATGTTTTAGATAATTATAGATTAGGTTAATTACAGATCAGATTAATCTAATGTGATTAATTAACTTAATTAATTTGTTAATTAATTAATTAATTAATTAATTTATTTATTTTTATTTATTTATTTTTTTTCTTTTAAAACCCTTTTCTTTTCATTTCCTTTTTTTTGTTCTGGGGTGCGGGGCCCCCTAGTCAGTGGCCCATACGGGCCAAGCGGGTCTTGGGTACGGGTGTAACGGGGAGGAACCCGTGGGCACGGGCGCTGCCCGCACAGCGACGAAGGCCGGAGCCCGTGCGGGCGTCGGCGGCCAGGGGCGTGCGGTCGCCGGCGGCGAGGGGCGCGACGGCCACCGGCCGGGGGCGGGGGTGGCCGCGGGCTGGAAGGGCGAGGCGGGGCGACGCATCGGAGGAAGGAGCAGGGGAGGGGGAATGGCGGCCAGAGCGGCGGTGGCCCGAGCTGGCCAGAGCGAGGGGAGACGGAACCGCGGCGAGGGGCCAGAGCAGGGCGGGCGCTACGGGGCCGCGGCGAGCGACGCCGGCGGCAAGACCTCGTCGCAGGCAGGCGCGGAGTGAGGTGAGGGGCGAGGCCACGCGCGGGCCGGCAAGTGACGGCCGCGGCGAGCACGCAACGGGCGTGGCCGGGTCGCGCGGTGCTCGCGACGGCCGCGGCGACGTGTGGGACAGAGAGGGGAGGGGAGCTCACGAGGGGGGGGGGCAGGGACTTGGCAGCGGGGGAACGGGGCGGGGGACGATGAGGTCCGGCGAGGAAGCCGTCGACGGCGTGGCTCCAGCGACGGGGGACTCCGGGCGGCGGCGGCGATGGGGTTCTCCCCCCGATCCAGTCGAGGGAGAGTGAGGGGGGGGGGAAGTGTCGGTGGGATATTTCCCACCGAGGGGTGGGGTTATATCTAGTCTAGATGGTAGTGGGCCGAGGCCCAGTAGATTAGGTTAGGTTAGTTTTTATTTTATTTTGTTGTTTGCTTTTCCTTTTCCTTTATTTAATCATTCCTTTTCTGTTTTACTTTATTTAAAATACTTAGGCAATTTTAGAAATTGTAATAACTAGTCCATAATTGATCTTGCAATATTTAGCACCGCCCGAACATTTTTAATTATCATTTTGAAAACTTATTCTGTTTATTTCTTTTTCGGGTTCTTATTTCGAACGGGGTTTTCGATTAGCGTGATGCTATCAACAGTAACACGATGACGTGGCATCATTAGTAGGGAATTACTGTAGCGTGATTACCCGGGCGTTACAGCACAACCCACCAGGGCGCGCCTGGGCCCCCAGGCACACCCAGGTGGGTTGTGCCCACCTCGGTGGCCTCCCGCACCGCCTCTTCGCTCTATAAATGTGAAAATATTCCAAAAACCCTTGGGGAGTCGACGAAATTTTGTTCCAGCCGCCGTAAGCTTTTGTATCAACGATATCCAATCTAGAGCCCTTTTCGGCACTCCGCCGGAGGGGGAAATCACCACCGGTGGCCATCTTCATCATCCCGGCGGCCACCATGATGAGGAGGGAGTAGTCCACCCTCGGGGCTGAGGGTTTGTACCAGTAGCTATGTGTTTAATCTCTCTCTCTCTCTCATGTTCTTGAGATGCACAATCTTGATGTAACGTGGACTTTGTTAATATAGTCGGATCGTATGGTGTTTTCCCCTCTCTATCTTGTTGTGATGAATTGAGTTTTCCCTTTGAGATTTATTTGGATTGAATACTTTTATGGATTTGAGAACACTTGATGCATGTCTTGCTATGAATACCCGTGATGACAATGGGGTATCATATTGATTCACTTGATATGTGTTTTGGCACTCAACTTGCGGATTCCTGAAATGAATTGGGGTAATCTAGGCATAGGGGTTGATGCACGTTCTTGTCTTTGTTTCTCCGGTAGAAATCTTGGGGCACTCTTTTAGGTTCTTTGTGTTGGATTGAGTATTATGAATCTGAATTTGTTTTGGTGTTATTTTAGTACGAACTCTTGATAGATCGATCGGAAAGAATAACTTGTGTTATTTTAGTACGAACTCTTGGATAGATCAATCGGAAAGAATAGCTACAAACATTTTTTCTTATGTTCTCCGCTAGATAGGAACTTTGTAGTGATTCTTCATCGCACGTTGAGGGATGGTTATGTGATCCAATTATATTAGTATTGTTGAGAGATTTCCCTAGTGAAAGTACGAACCCTAGGCCTCATTTTCAAGCATTGCAATACCGTTTGTGCTCACTTTTGTTACTTACTACCTTGCTGTTTTTTATTGTTACTATTACAAAAACCAATATCCACTATCATTACTACACTTGTATCACCATCTGTTCACCGAACTATTGCACCTATGCAATTTCCCATTGTATTTGGCATGTTGGGGACTCAAGAGACTTTTTATTATTTGGTTGCAGGGTTGTTTGACAGAGACCATCTTCATCCTACACCTCCCATGGATTGATAAACCTTAGGTCATCCATTTGAGGGAAATTTGCCACTGTCCTACAAAACTCTGCACTTAGAGGCCCAACACGAGTCTACAAGAACAAGTTGTGTAGTAGACATCAATGGGCCCCTCTGTGATCATGTTCCCCTCCGGCGGAGTGCCGGCAAAGGGCTCTAGATTGGATCTCGTGGTTCTGGAATTTGCGGCGGCTGGAATAAAATTTCGTCAACTCCTCTAGTTTTTTTTTTTGGAATATTGGAGTATTTATAGAGCAAAGAGGCGGTGCAGGAGGCCACCGAGGTGGGCACAGCCCAGGCGTGCCTTGGTGGGTTGTGCCCCCCTTGGGGCACCCCCAGGTGCTTCTCTGGCCCACTGGATGTCTTCTGGTCCAAAAAAAACAACAAAAAGTTACGCTGCATTTCGACTCCGTTTGGTATTGATTTTCTGCGATGTAAAAAACAAGCAAATACCAACAACTGGCACTGGGCACTATGTCAATAGGTTAGTCCAAAAAATGATATAAAATGATTGTAAAACATGCAAGAATGATAATATAACATCATGGAACAATAAAAAAATATTGATACGTTGGAGACGTATCAGCATCCCCAAGCTTAATTCCTGCTCGTCCTCGAGTAGGTAAATGATAAAAACATGATTTTTGATGTGGATTGTTGCCTTCATGTTCATCAAATATTCTTTTCTTTATAGCATGGACATTTGGACTTTTATATGGTTCGAAGCAATAGTCTAGTTTTGACATGAAGACTTTAATACTCAAGCATATCAACAAATGAACATGTCTTTCAAAATATCAATACTAAAGCAAGTTATCCCTAACCCATCATGCTCACTAATTGATCGAATCATGCAACACATCCAAATAGTAACTATATCCAATGCTCAAGTGTGATAATAGTGTTTCGTAGTTGGTGCTTTATAAGAGAGGACAGAGACTCAAATAAAAATTAAAATTGCATAAAGTAAAAGATAGAACCTTCACAGAGGGAAGTAGGGATTTGTATAGGTGCCAGAGCTCAAAGCTTAAATTGAGAGATAAAATTATTTTGGGTGGCATGCTTTTCTCGTCAACGAGAACGACTTAGAGTTCCCAACACTTTCCATGCTAGATATATCATAGGCGGTTCCCAAACATAAAATAAAGTTTATTCCTTTTTCCACCAAACTTTCACAAGCCATGGCTAACCGTATCCACGGGTTCCCTCCATACCAACACTTTCCAAGGAATTTATTATTTGACAACATAAAGTAAATTTTCTTTTCATTTCGGGACTGGGAATCCCTATTACCGTCATACTCTCGTGCAATGACAAGTGAATAAATACTCATCTCGAGAATAACACATCTAGCATGAAAAATATTAGCCACCCCTCGCCGTTCATGAGCGGTACGGGCACACAAAAGAGAAGTTTATTTTGAATTTAGAGTTGGCACATACAAAATTGCTTAGAACGGTAAGGAAATACCACATATAAGTAGGTATGGTGGACTCATTTGGCACAACTTGGGTTTTAGGATTTGTATGCGCAAGTAGTATTTCTAGTTAGTACAAGGTGGAGGCTAGCAAGAGATTGAGAAGCGAGCAACCAAGGAACGAAAACCATCCTAAGAGAACATTAAACATAACTAACACCGAATAATGCAACACAAGTAGGATGTAATTTCATTGCATGACCATTGACTTTCGTGCTTGCATACAGAATCACAAACCTTAACATCAATATTCTTACTAAAACATAATTACTCATTAACATGGCTCACATATCACTATCATCATATCTCAAAACTATTACAAAGAATCAAGTTTATTTTGTCCAATGATCTTCATGAAAGTTTTTATTATATCCCCTTTGGATATCTATCATATTGGGACAAGTTTCATGTGTTGCTTTTGACAAGCTCAAACAAATATAAGTGAAGAACATGAGCATAATATTTTCTTCTCTCAAATTAATCTAAGTGAAGCGTGAGATAATTTCTTAAAAAATAACAACGCACACCGTGCTCAAAAAGATATAAGTGAAGCACTAGAGCAATTCCACAGCTCTTGAAAATTTTAAGTGAAGCGTAAGAGCAAGCATAGCATAATTTGGCTCTCTCAAATAGGTGTGTACAGCAAGGTGAAGGAAATATGCCCTAGAGGCAATAATAAAGATGTTATTTGTATTTCCTTATATCATGATGAATGTCTTTTATTCATGCTAGAATTGTATTAACCGGAAACTTAGTAGATGTGTGAATACATAGACGAAACAATATGTCCCTAGTATGCCTCTACTAGACTAGCTCATTGATCAAAGATGGTTATGTTTCCTATCCATAGACATGAGTTGTCATTTGATCAACGAGATCACATCATTAGGAGAATGATGTGATGAACAAGACCCATCCATTAGCTTAGCACTATGATCATTTAGTTTTACTGCTATTGCTTTCTTCATGACTTATACATGTTCCTATGACTATGAGATTATGCAACTCCCGAATACCAGAGGAACACTTTGTGTGCTATCAAATGTCACAATGTAACTGGTTGATTATAAAGATGCTCTACAGGTGTCTCCGAAGGTTTTTGTAGTGTTGGCATAGATCAAGAATAGGATTTGTCACTCCTAGTGTCGGAGGTATCTCTGGGCCCTCTCGGTAATACACATCATAATAAGCCTTGCAAGCAAATGACTAATGAGTTAGTCACGAGAAGATGTATTATGGAACACGTAAAGAGACTTGCCGGTAACGAGATTGAACTAGGTATTGAGATACCGACGATCGAATCTCGGGCAAGTAACATACCGATGACAAAGGGAACAACGTATGTTGTTATGCGGTTTTACCGATAAAGATCTTCATAGAATATGTAGGAGCCAATATGAGCATCCAGGTTCCGCTATTGTTTATTGACCGGAGATGTGTCTCGATCATGTCTACATAGTTCTCGAACCCGTAGGGTCCGCACGCTTAACGTTTGATGACGATCGCTATTATGAGTTTATGAGTTTTGATGTACGAAGGTAGTTCAGAGTCCCGGATGAGGTCACAGACATGACGAGGAGTCTTAGAATGTCCGATACATAAAGATTAATATATTGGACAACTATATTCGGACACCAGAAGTGTTTCCGGTGTTATCGGGTAAAACCGGAGTGCCGCAGGGGGTTATCGGACCCCCCGAGGGAGTATGGGCCATAGTGGGCCATTGAGGGAAAGAGAGGGGCAGCCCATAGGGCTGGCGCACCCCCCTAGGGTTCATAGTTGGACTAGGAAAAGGGGGGAGGCGTCACCTCTCCTTTCCTTCTCCTCTCCCCCTTCCTTTCCTACTCCTAGTAGGAATAGGAAAGGGGGGGTTCATATTCCTACTAGGAGTAGGAATCCTACTCCCTGGCGCGCCCCCTTGGCCAGCCGCACCTCCTCCCTTGCTCCTTTATATACGGGGGTAGGGGGCACCCAAAGACACACAAGAAACATTGTTCTAGCCGTGTGCGGTGCCCCCTCCACAGAAACACACCTCGGTCATACCGTTGCAGTGCTTAGGCGAAGCCCTGCGCCGGTAGCTTCATCATCTCAGTCACCACGCCGTCGTGCTGACGAAACTCTCCTGTGAAGCTCAACTGGATCAAGAGCTCGTGGGACATCATCAAGATGAACGTGTGCTGAACGCGGAGGTGCCGTACATTCGGTGCTTGATTGGTTGGATCGCGAAGACGTTTGACTACATCAGCCACGTCACTAGACGCTTCCGCTTTCGGTCTACGAGGGTACGTAGACACACTCTCCCCTCTCGTTGCTATGCATCTAGTAGATAGATTTTGCGTGATCGTAGGATTTTTTTTGAAATACTACGTTCCCCAACACAAGGATACTTATTAAAAAAATTAAAATAAAAACATGCAAAGACTCATATCATACAAGACGCTCTAAACAAAACTCATGATATGTGATGAATAAAAATTAAGTTTCAAGTAAAATACCAATGGTCGTTAGAAGAAAGAGGGGATGCCACTCGAGGGCATCCCCAAGCTTAGTTGCTTGATACTTCTTGAATATTATCTTGGGGCGCCTTGGGCATCCCTGAGCTTAGCCTTTTGCAACTCCTTATTCCTTCATCCATCGTGATCTCACCCAAAACTTGAAAACTTCAATCACACAAAACTTAACAAAACCTCGTGAGATCCGTTAGTATAACAAAACCAATATTTACTCTAAGTACTGTAGCAAACCAATTCATATTTCGTAATTATATTATATCTACTGTATTCTAACTTTTCTATGGAAAAAACTCTTCAAAAGAAACCATAAAATCATCAAAACAAGCACATAACACAACGAAAATATAATCTGTCAAAAACAGAACAGTCTATAAAGATGGGATTTTTGACCATACTTCTGTAGCTCTGAAAATTCTGAAAAATAAAAAAAACATGGGCAATTTGTCTGTAAAGATGCAATTTTGACCATACTTTTGTAGCTCTGATAACATGTAAAATTTTAAAGAATTGATCACGTTCCAGTAATCGTCAGAAATTCTAACTCTGGACTAGACGTGGTCAAACCTCGGGCCGGGGCTACCAAAGCCCGGTGCAAAAAACCCAGGTCCGAGCCCGGGCGTCGGGCCTGTTTTTTGGGCCAGAGCCCGGCCCAGACACGCAAAAGCCCGACGGGCCTCGGGCCTCGGGCCGGGCCCCTTCAGAAAAACGTAATTTTGACGGGCCCGAGCCCGGTCCGGCCAACGGGCTGAATATCTAGGCCCGACCCCGGCCCGGGAGCAGCGTCGGGCCGGGCTGGGTCGGGCTTTTTCGGGTCGGGCTGCCCATGGCCAGCTCTACTCTGGACGCACAAAGTTTCTGATTTCCAGCGTAATCAAATCAACTATCAACCAAATCATCCCAAAGGCTTTGCTTGGCACAAACACTAATTTAAACCACAAAAACACATCTAACCAGAGGTATTAATGTGTGATTTATTGAAAACAACAAGAAAAGCAAAAAGCAAAAAGTTACAAGTTGGGTTGCCTCCCAACAAGTTCTTTCTTTATAGCCATTAAGATATGCTTGAGATTTCAATGATGCTCACATAAAAGATAATAATTAAAATGCAAAGAGAGCATGATGTAGCATGTGAAAAACACAACTAAGTCTAACATACTTCCTATGCATAGGCATTTTATGAGCAAACAAATTATCAAGGCAAGCAAAAACTAGCACATGCAAGGAAGGGCAAAGAAAAAACATCAAGCTCAACATAATGAGAGGTGATTTAGTAACATGGAAATTTATACAACCATATTTTCCTCTCTCATAATAATTACATGTAGGATCGTACTCAAATTCAACAATATAGCTATCACATAACATATTCTCTACATGATCCACATGCATGCAAAGTTGACACTCTTCCAAAATAGTGGGATTATCATAAAAAAAGTCATAACCTCTCCAAACCCACTTTCAATATTATCGCAAACATATTCATCACAAAGCTTAAATAAATTTTCAACATCATAAGAAACATTATCACCCCAATCATGATAGTTGCAATAAGTATAGGACGTATCAAAATTAGCATCCCCAAGCTTGGGGTTTTGCATATTATTAGCATAATTGACATTAAGAGAGTTTATCATAATACCATTGCAATCATGCTTGTCATTCAAGGAGCTATCATGAATCACTTCATGGATTTCTTCTTTTATCACTTCATCACAATTTTCAGACTCATGAATCTCAAGCAAAACTTCATAGAGATAATCAAGTGCACTCAACTCACTAGAAATTCGTTCAACATAATCGGGTCTTTTGAAAATATTCACAAGTGGACGAGGATCCATAACAATAGATTTTTAACAAGCAAAGCTAGCAAACAAGATTGCAAGCAAAAATAGATCTCATGAGAAAACGGCGAACGAAAAAGAGGGCGAATAAAAACATTAATTTTTTGTGAAGTGGGGGAGATGAAAACGAGAGACAAATGGCAAATAATGTAAATTGCAAAGAGATGAGATTTGTAATTAGGAACCAGATAGATGTTGATGATGTCTCCCTAGCAACGGCGCCAGAAATTCCTCTGACGTGTGATACGTCTCCAGTGTATCTATAATTTTTTATTGTTCCATGCTGTTATATTATCATTCTTGGATGTTTTATAATAATTTTATAGTCATTTTATATCATTTTTTGGTACTAACCTATTGACATAGCGCCAACTGCCAGTTTCTGTTTTCTGCATGTTTTTTACATCATAGGAAATCAATACCAAACGGAGTCCAAATGCATCAAAACTTTTTGTGGATTTTTTGGACCAGAAGACATCCAGTGGGCCAGAAAAGTGCCTGGGGGGGGTGCTCCGAGGGGAGCACAACCCACCAGGGCGAGCCAGGAGGCCCAAGCGCGCCCTGGTGGGTTGTGCCCACATCGGGTGCCCCCGGACCGCCTCTTTGCTCTATAAATACCCAAATATTCCAGAAACCCTAGGGGAGTCAACAAAAATCAATTCCATCCGCCACAGAGTCGAGAACCACCAGATCCAATCTAGACACTATCACGGAGGGGGTTCACCACTTCCATTGGTGCCTCTCCGATGATGTATGAGTAGTTCTTTGTAGACCTACGGGTCCGTTGTTAGTAGCTAGATGGCTTTCTTTCTCTCGTTTGATTATCAATACAATGGTATCTTGGAGATCCATACGATGTAACTCTTTTTGCGGTGTGTTTGTTGGGATCCGATGGACTTTGAGTTTATGATCAGATCTATCTTTTTATATCCATTAAAGTTATTTGAGTCTTCTTTGATCTCTTATATGCATGATTGCTTATAGCCTCGTATTTCTTCTCTGATATTTGGGTATTATTTGGCCAACTTGATCTATTTATCTTGCAATGGGAAGAAGTGCTTTGTAGTGGGTCTGATCTTACGGTGCTTGATACCAGTGACAAAAGGGGAACCGACACATATGTATCGTTTTTACTAAGGATAAAACAATGTGGTCTATTTCAACATAAATAGATCTTGTCTACATCTTGCCATCGTTCTTATTTCATTACTCCGTTTTCCCATGAACTTAATACACTAGATGCATGCTGGATAACGGTCGATGTCTGAAGTAATAGTAGTAGATGCAGGCAGGAGTCAGTCTACTAATCTTGGACGTGATGCCTATATAATGATCATTGCCCGGATATCGTCATGATTATTTTAAGTTTTATAAATTGCCCAACAATAATTTGTTCATCCACCATTTGCTATTTTCTCAAGAGAAGCCACTAGTGAAACCTACAGCGCCCGGGTCTCTTTCTTATATTATTTTCCTTTGCGATCTACTTTTCCTTTGCTTTTATTTTCAGATATATTAAACCAAAAATACAAAAATACCTTGCTGCAATTTATCTTATTTGGCGTTCGATCTATCAATATTTACAACTCTCTCACGTCTGTTTGCCTATCTCTAGGCGCCGCTACCCGAAAGGGATTGACAACCCATTTTACACGTCGGGTTGCGAGTATTAGTTATTTGTGTGCAGGTGTTGTTTACGTTGTGTTGCTTGGTTCTCCTACTGGTTCGATAACCTTGGTCTCATCACTGAGGGAAATACCTACCGTTGATGTGCTGCATCATCCCTTCCTCTTTGGGGAAATACCGATGTACTTCTAGCAAGCATCAAAAGTAATTTCTGGCGCCGTTGCCGGGGAGGATCTTCAACATATACCGGGTTCCTAATCACAAATCTCATCTCCTTGGAATTTACACTATATTCCATTTGCCTCTAGTTTTCCTCTGCCCCACTTCACAAAAATTTGTCGTTTTTATTCGTCCTCTTTTTCGTTCGCCGTTTTCCAGTCAGATCTATCGCCTACTTGTGTTCTTGTTTACAATTGCTCAAAGATGATACAAGAGAACACTAAGTTGTGTGATTTTTCCAATATCAACAACAATGATTTTATTAGCACTCTGATTGCTCCTCCCGCCACTAATGCGGAGTCTTGTGATATTAATACTCCTTTGTTGAATCTTGTCATGACAGATTAATTTTTCGGTACTCCTTGTCGGTGTACTAAAGTTTGGCCCCTTTAGCACCCATACTTGTGCACGGGCAGTCGTAGCCATGCCCGCGGCAAGACGTGATGGTGGCGATCGAGGACAGATGCAAGATGAAGAGAAATGGTCAATCCAGAGAGCGGAGGACAAGCTGGACCCCTGGCAAGATCATTGCCGGGACGGCTTGTGAGACCCCGACAAGGACCTTGCCGGGACAACTGGCGAGCACTAACAAGAGCACCACCCTCGGGGTTGGGAGCTCTGAAACCATCGACAATGTTAAGGCCAAGACCCGGGGGCGCGCACGTAGTGGCGTGCGAATCTTTGCGAAGGCCAGAATACGAGGTACCTAGCAAGATCCTTGCCGGAGGCGCGTGTGAGGCCCCGGCAAGATCCTTGCCAGGGACCTCGGCGAGACCGCGAAAAGGCTCCTCCACCCCGTCACGCGCAGTAGCCGGCCTGCCGGCCTAGCAAGCGCCTGCATGGTGGCATGCAGATCTTTGCGAAGATCCTGCCACCTATCTAGCGCACCAGCTGGCCAGCCAACTGGGCGCTGCATGCCTCATCGGCATGGACGCGTGTCGAGATGGAGCGGGGCGGCGACGGACGGACGGGACGGGTCCTACTCCCATCCCCGATAAAGCTGGAGGGCACGTAAGCAACCCATTTAAGGCGTTTGTCCTAAGATGCCGATGATAAACATAGACACTGTAGCTACTTCACACCTCCTGTATGCCACTGTGTCAGCCCCTTGGACGTATAAAAGGAGGCCCACGACGTACTAGAGGAGGATTGGATATTTTGAACCTCTCAACCTAGCTTGCATGCATAGCAGCAAGCCAAAGCTCAAGAACACATAATATACACTCAAGCAGGACTAGGGTTTTACGCTGCTCATAGGCTCAAACCTGGGTAAAAATCCGTTGTGTTGACCATTAGATCTGCTCTTTGCTCTACCCCTTTTCCCTGCCAAACTGTAGAAGGGATCCACATGACCCTGTAGGTGTCGTTCTGCACCGACATCTTTGGCGCGCTAGGTAGGGGCGGAGAGTTCTGCAAACCCGATCTAGCGATTAGCGCGTCATTTTCTCGATCGCGCGGTGATCGGTTTGTCTGGAGCCGGTCCGCCCGTGCTACTCCAAGGACCGAGCCGTGCTGCCTACGGGCGGCGCAACAACTTTCATGTTCGGCCCGCGCCATCGGCGCCCGCATTGCGGTCCTCCCAGGTCGTGCGCGACCAGCGGTGCCGTGACGCTGGAGACCCTGAGCGCCACCGCGGGAAGAGCCCTCGGCATCGTTCTAGGGATGCATAGGGACGGCAAGCACTAATGAGCCGCCAGGGCTCCATATTCCTATTTTCTCTTCTTTCTTTTTCATAAAGGACAGAAGGTTCCCTCGCATGCAAGTTTCCCAGGGGACGATAGGGAGTGTGGACGCCAACAGGCGACGCTAGAGGAGACACCTTGCAAGGAAGAATACAACGGTAAAAAGCTAAGTCGCGAGACTTCGAGCAAATTTCTTTTAATATCAGGTTATTTTCCTCGAATGGTCTTAGTTCTTGTATAGGAAAACCTGCACGTGAAGGAACCTTGTCGGGATTGGTTGCGCCCTTGCTCCATTTCAAGTCCGCTCAACGGCTCAAGTAGCTGCACTAGAAACGACAAGGTGCCTTGCCGGCAGTGACACCCCCAGCAGGCTGCTAAGGAGCCGTCCTCAAAGCGCTCGCAGCTAGGGTGCGTGCACCGGCAAGCCTTTCCTAGTAACGCGTAGGGTGTGTACCGTACAAGGTCGAATCATACGAGGAAGATAGCATGCATTCAATCCGAAACATAGCAAGTTATATTACATTGATAGTTGTCACAGTTCTAATTTAAACGAAATTATTTTGGGTACGAATCCATGGCTGCAAGGGGAAGTTGTTTTGGGTATGAATCCTTGTGACATGGTCAACCAGGCTGATGACGGGCGTGACAAGCTCTTCAAGTGCCTCGCGATCCACACCTGCCGACAAGCTGTCTTGGCTGAGGTCGAGGCCGGGGTTCCAGTATGCCACCTTGGTGAGCACCTTGAGGAGGGCGCCCCGGCAAAACTTCCGGGCCTCGTTGGCCAGGTGGATTGCTCGGCGGCCGTGGAGTAGCTCCAAGACGTCAAGGACGACCTTGAAGAACATGGTCACCCTGGCGTTCTCAGCTATCCCGTCCTCGTGAGAGAACCTGACACCTGGTAGACCCATGGTGGATAGCTGCGTGGTGAGTCTCTCTGAGACGTTGACGAGGCACGCGGTCCAGATCTTCATGCTGTCCACGAAGTCATTGTGCTCGGCGGCGACACTCTCGAGTAGTAACCTCTCATTCTTGAGATCCTTGGTCATGGTCTTCTCCTGGGCCCTGCTGCTCACGAGGGTCTCCTCCAGGGTGGCTAGCTTCAGCTTTAGATCGGCAATGAAGTTGTTGGCTTCGGAGAGCAGCTTGGTCTTGTCAGATATGGTAACCTGCAAGTCTGCCAAGGTGTGGGCAGTCTTGTCCTTGTCGCTCTTGAGCGTCGCACCTCCTTGTTGTGCTTCTCCAGCTCCGCCTCCAGCTCCTTCACCTTGCTGATCAGCTCATTCTTGGCGGCCTCTACAGCTTCAGCAGCATTGACAGCCTCCTTCAGCTTGCCAGCGTGATCCATGACCATAGCGGCGAGTGCGTCTTTCTGTTTTTGCTCCATTTCCTGGGTCTGCTGCGCGACAAGCTTCTCAATTTCTTCATCCTTGCCACGGAGCTTGGCGGCGAGTGCCTCCTCCCGAGCGGCAATGTCATCTTCTTGGGCGTCGAGCAAGACACGACGCTCCCTTAGCTCGCTGTCCTCCTTGGTCGTTCGTGTAGTGGCTTCCTCCCGGGCCTTCTCAATGTCTGATTGCTTCAGGAGGAGCTCATTCTAGCGATGACTTAGCTACTCCTGGCTGGTCTGCAAACCTTGTTGGGCCTCCGTGAACGAGACTTGCGTCTGCTTAACGCGCTCTCGGAAGTCCACCTCCGCTGCATCGACGACCGCCGTCCTGGAGTCCAGCTTCTCCTTGCGGGCACGGTAAAGTGCCTGAAGCTTCTGGAAGTTGCTTCTCATGGCTTGGAGGAGCTGTTCCTCCTTGAAATTGCCACTGCTAGTGCTTGGTCTATCAACAACCTGGAGCCCGGTGGCGATGACGACCTCTTCGTCAAAAACCTCCCCACCCCGGCAGGCGCTCCGGTGCTTGCCACCCCCGGGATGGTGACAAACAGATCCTCGCCGACCTTCAGGTATCTGCTTGAGCTGGGGGCCTCGGAGGCGGACGGTAGGTCATCGGCCACCGTCGCCCCAGCAGCTGAGGGCTCCGGGATCGATGCAGCGCCAGGCGCTCCTGAGGTAGGGATGCCATCAATATGGTTGCCGGTCCCCTCGCTGGCCTCCCCGGTGGATCCCCTGGCGGCCTCTTCATGTGCCCCCTTGGCGGCCTCGTCGGCGGCGACCTTGGCAGCCTCGTCGGTGGCAACCTTGGCGGCCTCGTCGGCAGCAGCCTTGGCAGCCTCGTCGATGACAGCCTTGGCGGCCTCGTCGATGACAGCCTTGGCGGCCTTATCGGCAGCAACCTTGTCGACCTCAACAGCGGCATCCTTGGCGATCTCCTCGATGGTGCCATCAACATTCATCTGGCCCACTGAGGAGAGATGTGAAAACCAAGGAGGAGAAAAGGATGGAATCAGGATCGAAGTTCGAAGAAAAAAGAAATTTCACTAAGAAACTGGTTGAGATCAAGAGTGGGGCGGTTTACCTGCGACAAGTTGGGGAGGATTGGTTCCCTTCCCGGTGGCGTTTGTTGCCGGGATGGGGCTGCCGACACCTGTGCTTGCCAGCGCATGCATGGGCTCGTTGAGGGAGGGCCTTGCCAGGTATCTCTCCGTTGGCGACGTGGGCTCGCTGGTAGAAGCCCTTGCCAGGGACCTTTCTCTGGGTGGTGTAGTGGTCAATGGAGGAGGCGTGTTGGTGGCGGTCCTTGACGGACCCTCCTGTTGCCGCTCTTCCCCTGCAACCCCGGCAAGATTAACAGTGAAGGGACACGCCCAGGCACTCGCCAGCGAAAATGGGTAATGAACTCACACTGGGGGCTGAGCCCGGGGCTGCATCGTGGACCGGGGCCCGAGCTGATCGTGATTATCTCCGGCGACCTCGAGGAATTGGCCGGGGGCTCGTCACTCGTCGAGGTCTAGGCCCTCTTTGCCATCCTCTGTGCTAGTGTCTCCGTGT
Organism: Secale cereale; assembly: GCA_902687465.1. NCBI lineage: Eukaryota > Viridiplantae > Streptophyta > Magnoliopsida > Poales > Poaceae > Secale > Secale cereale. Next base: position 119,490,051 of record LR738709.1, on the reverse strand, counting down.
CCCTACAGAGGTAAGCCAAGACGAAGGTCAGGTCATGCGGGATAACCAAAACAGAAATTCGTGAAACGGAGAGGGCGGTGGAGCACTTACTCATCCTTGCTCTCTTCATCCTCTTCCTCTGGTCTCCTCCTATTCGGACTCATGCCAGATAGGTCGTAATCGGCCTCTGGTATGGTGTCCATACGGAGGGGTGGAGATGGAGGCCTGTGCCACTTGGCCCTGGCGGGGGCGGTAGCCGCACGCCTCGTATGGCGCACAGGTTGCGCCTGGGGCCAACCCGCCGGAGGATGCGCTTCTTCCCCTGGACCGGCGGCTCGGGTAGCTCCTCTTCGTTCATGTCGTCGGCCGCCTCCTCGGCAGAAAGGCTCCCGGTGGCGACAATGTTGTGCTCCCCGATGGACTCCGCCTGCTAGGCAAAGTCTTCTTCGGCCCCGACCTCGCTTTCATCGAAGCTAGTGACGTCGGCCGCCGCGGCAAGAGCTACCTCTTCCGCCCTGGTGGCGATGTACGCCACCTTTTCGGCGATGGTGTCGCGGATGAGCCATCGAAAAACTCTTGCACCCGCACCTCATCTGGCTCGACCCAGATCTGGTCAAGGCCATGAGCATCGAACACCGACATCATAGCAATGATGGAGGTCCGGGCGGAGTTGTTGCATAGGGGGACCATGGCCACCCGCAACCTAAACGGCTTGCCGACTTCCTCAGCCTTACCAGCCTTTTTGGCCTTGCCGGTCTTGTCGACATTGAGCTGGAACAACTTTGAGCAGAGGAATCCGTGTTGCATCATTGTGAAGTTCTGATTCAGGCCGAGGCGCAACCTCATAATTTCTTCCGCGTTCTGGAACTCCCAAGCCGGCCTCCCTTTGTTATGTAGGGGGGCAATACGACGGCGGAGGAAATCGTCCCCGATCATTTCCAGGGTGAGCCCAGCGGCCTTGAGGTGGTGGATTCTGGTGATGGCGACTGTGAGCATCTTTTCCTTAGGGTGGAGGTTGCCCCAATTGCCACGAGGAACCACTTGCGCTTGCCGGGGATGCAAAATGGATGTGGCTCCTCCTCCACAATCCAGCACCACCTCTGCTGCCATTCGTCCCACCTATCCTTCTGGTTCTCGTTTGGGTACGTCTCCTTGCAACAAGCCCTCTGGATCTAGGTGACACAGCCGGACATCACTTCTCCTGGTTG
>LR738709.1:119438858-119487322 GCA_902687465.1 Secale cereale | reverse complement strand
CTCGTTCCCTCTCCCTTTCCTCCCTGTGCGCCGCCGCCACACTCGACCCGCTCTCCCTCGCCCGACCGCTCGCCCCCTTTCTCTCGATCCAGCACCCGACTCCCTCGTTCCCCCCGAGAGCCCGAACCCCTCGCCCTCTGCCTCCCTCTCGCACGCCCCCTTCGCCTCGCCCTCTGCCTCCATCTGCGCCACGGCTGCGGCCGCCCCGCGCCGCGCCTTCCAGCGCCAAGGCCCCAGCTCCCGTACGCCAAGCCGGCCGCCTCGCCGAGGTCTCCCCTCCGACCCCGTGCCGACCTTCCCTCGTCCCCGAGCCGCATCACCAAGGAGCTCCCTGCCTCGCCCCGGATCCGTCTCCCTCCGTTGCTGGGCCTCTTCCTTCCCTGGCTGAGGCCAGCCAGGCCGCTGCACTTCCTCCGTTCCCTGCCGCGAGCCGGCCAAGCTCCTCGCAGCTGGCGCCTCCAGCAGCTCGTCGTCCCCTCGCCTCTGACCTCATGCGCCAGGGCCGGCCAGGAGTCTTCCTTGCCTCGCTCCCTCGCCCCGGCCCCGAGCCGCGCCCCTCCGGCCTAGGTCCTCGCCTCGCCCTCCAGCGCCGGTGCTGGCCACGTCCTGTGCCGCCGCGCCCTCCGCTTCCAGGAGCAGCCGGCCCGCGCCCCGTGCGGCCCCTTCCACACCTCCAGCCAGCGCCAAGAGGCGCGTCCCGGTCGACCTCCAGCCGTCATCTTCACCGCGTCACCGGAGCCGTGCTGCTTTTTTTTTGCTGCCATGTTATGCAGCGCCTCTTTTGCTTGCTGCCGGACGCCAAAAGCTTCGAACGAGGGACCCCGAGACCCTCGAGTACAACTACATGAACGAGTTCGACTACACGAGGAATCACCAAGTACCCCTTCGTCGCCAAGTCCGGACCGACGCCAAGTACCCCGACGACCGCGCTCTTCGGAATCGTCAAGTACCCCTTCGGAGAGATGGACGACTACGAACGGGAACAACTACATGGCGATGTGACAAGTACCCCTACGGAACGTGTACCACTACCGTCGCCGGAAGCGCCAAGTACCACGACGACCGAACGGCTACAATGACGAGTACATCTACGAACGTGAACAACTACCCTCGCCGTGTACCCCTACCGCCACGTGAACGACAAGTACCTCTCCGAAACGGAACGTGAACAACTACTTCCTCTTCGGAAACGTGAACAACTACTTCCTCTACGACCGCGAGTACCACTACTTCCACTACGATCTCGAACGCTTCGAAGGTATAACCCCGAGACGTGACCGTGGATGCTTGTTGTGTTGTATGAAATGTTTCCCGTGTGTGCTCTGTGCTGTTTCGTCCGTTGTCATGTTCCTCGGTTGCCTCATCGCCGACTCGTGGGAACCCGGTAACGGGATCGCCCCACCTTTCATCTCGTTTGACTCGTTCACTCCACCTTTTGTTTTGCACCGGACTCTCAACGAGTTGTCGGAACCGAATTGTTGCGTTGCATCATTTTCGGGTCTTTGCCGTGGCACCCTTTTTCCTTCCACCACGGTGACGATGCTTCATATCCTCTTATGTCAACCTTTTAATAAAATTGCATAAACTTGTTCATGTCATCCGCATCATGTTAACAACATTATATATGTGTGAATTGTTGTTTGCTTATAATTACTAAACATGCTCATGGGGATTTTCCGGATATGTTGTTGTTATTTTCCGGCCTCATTTAAAATGCCTAAATAGTGTAGTTTTATTATGCTTCACCTCTTGCCATGTTAACCAACAATTAATCTTGTCTTGTAAATAAATGAGAGTCAACTAAATATTTAAAATGTGGTGTTTCGTCAATATGCAACTCGTTGCATATTGAGCTCCACTTAACTTGTAGTTTTGTTTGTGCACTTTGCTTGCCATGCATAATTAAACCGGACATGCATCATACTTGGATGTGCATCGTATGCCATGTTTATGCTTGTGTGTTTACCATGTTGTTCTCTTCTTTCCGGTTGCTTCTCTTGTTAGCTTCGGTTTCGTTCCGGAGTTGTGAGGTTTCGCTCGACTGTTGCTCCGTCTTCTTCATGGATCCGTTCTTCTTCCTTGCGGAATTCCAGGCAAGATGATCATACCCTTGGATACCTTTACTACCATTGCCATGCTTAGTGTCTCGATGCTATCGTTACATGTCGCGCTACCCATCTTTTATGTCAGCCTCTCCTTGTTGGCATGAAACCTCTAACCTTGACACCTTCCTAGCAAACCACTGTTTGGCTATGTTACCCGCTTGCTCAGCCTCGCTTGCTCAGTCCCTCTTATAGCGTTGTTAGTTGCAGGTGAAGATGAAGATTGTTCCAGGTGGGAACTTGTTGTTGGTATATCACAATATCTATAATTATTATTAACACACCTATATACTGGGCATGGGTGGAAGGCTAGGCCTTTTGCTCGGTGTTTTGTTCCACTCATGCCACCTTAGGCGCCGATAAACCGGCATTATGTTCCTTGATTTTGCGTTCCTTACACGATGGGTGAAATGGGGACCCCTTGACAGTTCGACTTTGAATAAAACTCCTCCAGCAAGGCCCAACTTTGGTTTTAATTTGCTCATAATAACAACTTAATTAATTAATTAAATTTGCATAGGGAGTTAGCGCTACCCGAGGATTCTTAATTCTACATAGCAGGGGGGGCCAGTGCTGATGGTGTTGGTCCCAAACGGGGGTCCTGCAGGGCCGCCTTGGGGAAACCCGAGGTATCTGGTATACCTGTAGCATCACCCATCCGGTAGTGTCCTGAGACGAGATACGCGCGGCTACTATCAGGGTGTAGACACACCGGGAGGTCTTGCTGGACTTGTTTTACCATTGTCGAAATGACTTGTGCTACCGGGATGCCGAGCCTGGTCGGATTTTTCCATAAGATAAGGGGTGATGATATTATATTTGTCACTTCAGCTAATCGTGAGAGCTTGTGATGGGCTAAGTTGGGACACCCCTGCAGGGTTATGATCTTTCGAAAGCCGTGCCCGCGGTTATGTGGCAGATTGGAATTTGTTAATGTCCGGTTGTAGAAAACTTGACAGAGGATCCGAAGTAAAACACACAACTGTGTGAGTAACCGTGACTGTCTCTTTTCACTTTGAGAAGAGAACACGGTGGGGTTATGTTTGACCGTATGTAGTTAGGATCTTTAGCGATCACTACTTTTGCGACCGTTTGCGTAGCTTCTCATCTTATTCTGGTACTCGTAAGTTAGCCACCATATATTGCTTAGCCGCTGCTGCAACCTCACCACTTTACCTCTTCCTACCCACAAAGCTTTGCTAGTCTTGATACCCATGGTTATGGGATTGCTGAGTCCTCGTGGCTCACAGTTACTACAACACCAGATGCAGGTTCAGCCGAGTTTGAAGCAGGAGCTGGTTCAAGTACTTCACTGGGAGCTCGATGAAGAGTTTGGCCGTATGCTCGTTACGTTTCGACGATCAGTAGTGGTTTCTACTAGGATTCGATCCTGACCTGTGACTTTATGTTGTTTTGGTATCTTTCTTTGGATCTTCACCCGTAGTCGGGTTGTGATGTTTTGAATGATGTCTTGCTTATGTAATGTATTGTGTGAAGTGGCGAGTGTAAGCCAACTATCTCCTTTTGCAATTTAATCCCTTTTTTACATGAGTCGTGCAAAGATACCAAACTTTAGATCATTCTAGGATGGGCTTATACCTTTAAGTCGTGCCTCGACACGTAGGAGGTATAGTCCCATCCTGGGCATTACAAGTTGGTATCAGAGCCAGCTCCGACCTAGAAGCCCCCACTGTTTGATCGAATCGTTGACGGTCGAGTCTAGGCACACACTGAAAAACTTTTTGAGTCCTATATATATCGGAGAGTAGGATTTCTTTGCTTCTCATCCCCTTTCTCTCTGGTGAGGACTCCTGACGATTACTCTTGCCTCTTCTACTTTCAAAAATTGCTCCAAATTTTTTTTAGGAATCCCGCGAGTATTCTGGGATTGTTTCGATGTTCTTGTGACGAGGATATTGTTCTCGATGCCTCCTGTTCCCGGGGAGTTGAGCTTCGGGGTATTGTCGTCACAAGCTTATCACGGCAGTACTAAATACTTAAGACGGTCGACATAAAAAATCTCTCCTATACGGCCAGTGGCAGGATAACCCCGACATCACCCAGTACTGGGGAGGTAGTTCGAGAGTATTGCCATAGCTTGTTATAGTGGATGCTTTTCGAAGGTCCGAGGTAAACAGTTTCCGAGAAAGACTGGTTATGTGTTGAAGGATGGATACACCTGGATGTAGGTTTAGAGTTGATTGCGCGGTGCTTCCCATGTATCCCCAACACGTGATTGCATAACTGGAAACTTTCGGAAATCTATAGGTGGGTTCATCTAGTAGTTCTAGGCATTCTTCCAACGGATGCACGATATGAAGTTTGGGGTTCTACATCGAGTGAAGTGGTTTTATGGACTTGTTCTGATCGGGAGTTGCATCTTAAAGGGTCCTTGGCTATGCTGATCCGGGGATTGCAAAACCCTTTTGTAACACGTTCCATGAGCTTTCAGCACGAAGATGTCGAACGAATCTTCTATCTTGTATTTGTTCTATCTGATCCTTGTTCCTTTTTATTTATCTTTTGTTCTCCAAGTGGCTTCTCGACGAGTTGATGTACCTGCGGAATTCATTCGTTCAATTCTTTGCTCGGATGATATTGTGAAGATGATGCTGCGAGATATCTATCCTTTGTTTTGTTTTGATTCTGGTATTCGAGTTGCTTCGATGTCAAATGTTGATTCCATACCTTTTCTTAGTCGGTGTTCTCATATTTCTATGGGAGTGCTAGTCCTTCTTGATCATCAAGATGGTCATGTTAAATTCTTTTCCAACCGGTGTGCCTTCTCTTCAAGTTATTTCATACGGACGCCGTTGAGAAATCTGACGATTTGTCTGTTTCATTCGTCCCAAGTTGTTTTGTTTTCCCCACCCTCCCACCCTTCTTCTTCTTGCAGCCAGAAATTCTCAAATGAAGTATCCATTTTATTCATGTGATATTTCTTCATTCTTCCCTTCAATGTTCTTATCCGGTGTTTTATCGTCAAGATGCTCAAGAGCTTCAAGTTCATCATTCTTTTGTTCTCTAATTCTGCCGGTGGATGTAATTCAAGATTTCGGTGTTGATCTTATCCTTTTCCTCTTCTCACAATGCTTTCTTATTCCGGTGCACCAATTAATCATTCTCCTCTTGCTATTCATATCTAGAGTGCTGAAGATTCATAATTCCATTCTTATTCAGTTCAAGCTATTTTTTTTAGGATTGTTATCTTACTCAAGCCTTTTAATTCAACCGGTGCAATATCTCTTCAGCAATCTTTTCCAACGGTGATTTCTTTGAGTGGGCCCTAACCCACAGGTCTTTTTCCAGGATCTTACCTGACTCTTCTAATTTTCTGGAGATACACCCAAATTCTTTTCAAATTCTGACGTAAGAATGATTTCCATCAGTCACAGTCCTTCTACAAGATCGTTTTCAAATTCTTTTCATGGTGGGTTAAACCTTCCATCTTTTATTCTTCATTCCGGAGTGCTCAACAATTCTTATGGCATTTCTCGTCTTCATTCTCAACATTTGAAGACTGAACTCTTAAATCTTGGCCCGTCCTCTTGATGAGTTGTGGTTCTAGCTTCTTGCCATCCTCATAGTTGTTTCGATTGTGAGGAATTCTTTTTATACCCATTCGAAGCATTTCATGAATTCTTTTCTTTGTGATCCTCCGAAGGCCATCATTTCAGAATATTTCTTCGTTCTCAGTTTTCAACTTCGTTCTCCAAATATTCTTCATTGATGTCTCTTCGTTCGTCTCCTAATTCTTACGGTGGTTCTTTCAAGATTCCTCTTCCGTTGTTATCGTTTTAATTCACTCGTTCTTTTCATAATCCTACCGGTGGTTCGTTGAATATTTATCCGAGTTTGTGCTAGACCTCTCTTTAATTCTTTGCAACGAGAATAAGTTGTATGCCAAATCCTTTGGTTGTCATCAATTTAAATTGGTGAAGGAGATGCATGACATAATTCTTATTCTTATTCCTTCAAGGTGATTAATTCTTTTGTGTGGAGTTTGTTCATCATATCATATCCTTGGTTCTAAGTTGTTCATCTTGTTTTCCGGAGCTCCAAGTTATTTCAATTACATCATTCCAAAGCTCCATCTAATTCATCGCAGGCCTTGAATCTTATTCCTTTCATCTTTCACTTGTCATGCTTTCGTTACCGGAGTTCTCATGGTGGTTCATCATCATTTAATTCATCCTCGAATTCTTCATCAAGATTCTTGTTGGAGCTCAAGCATTCTTCATCATGCTTTCCAATTGCAATCATTTCTACCTTATCTTTTTAGATGGTGTTATGTCATTCTTGACAAGTCCTTCATGAATTACGATTCACGAGTTATCAAGAATGAGATATTTAAACCCATCATTTTCTTTGTTCAGGAGATTTTTCCAACTCTTCAATTTATTCGTTGGAGTTATCTTGGGTTGTATTTCACCTAAAAGCTTTCCCTAAGGATTGTTGCAATTATGGTGCGTATAAATGACCCAAGTTCTTCATTTATCATTCCGGTGAAATAAGTTTTTCATCTCCTTGTTCATCTCAATCCAATCAATCATTTCCGTTAGTGGCTGGTTGTCACCTCTTGATTTTGAGATGTTTTCCATAAGCCCACATCAAGCTTATTCATTTCGTGTTGATTTTTCCATCAACTCCGTTCAGCCCTTCTTCGTAAAGATGCTCTTTCAAATTTAATTTTGAGAGAAGTTGTCATTTTCTTCTCCGTTCATTTCTTTCATTGATTTATATGCTATTCTTTCATTCCGGAGGCATTGTGATGTTGCTCTCTCCAACCATCACCTCGTTTTTTTATCGAGATCATGTTCTTTCCCTTGCTTATCATTTAACCGGAGTGTTGTATTCTTCATTTTAGTTCCGTCATCTTATCTAGTTTTGCCTATCTTTTCAACCGGAGTGCTCTCTGAATCTTTCTTACCCCTTGTGCCATTCTTTTAACTGTTTCAGAGGCTGTGTGTTGTTGTTTTTCATCAAGTATCATCCCATCTTCTCAAGTTCATGTTAATTCCTTCCATTTTCAGACGGAGTGCTGTCCGAATTCTGTCATTCTTATTCCTTGGCCATACCATTGCGGTTTCATATTCTTTCCGTCCGTCAGCTCTTAATTCATATCTTTCAACCTACAAGGTTCTTATAATGTTCCTTGTTCCTCCTGCTTACCGGAGTGCTCTTAACTTCGTTCATCTCCGTTGCATTCTTTCTTTCAACTTGTTTAACCTCTCAAGGTTCTTTGGTTTCACTCGTCTGTCAAGGAAGCAACTTTGTTTTACCTCTTCCTCTTCCGTTTTACCCGGTGCTATCTCCAGGATCTCGGGTCGAGATCCTCTGTTAGTGTGGGAGAGTTGTGACGCCCGAAGACCGACGTCCCAGAAGATTCCAGAAGATTCCAGATGTTCCGGGGTCTCCCGTGTGTTCTTTGTGCTTGCTTTATTTATTTTTGCATTGCATCTTGTCATCATGCCATCATGTCATTTATTTTTGCATCTCAACCTAAATAAATCGTGTGGACCTTCGGTCCATTTAAATCGAGGGAAGGATGTCTTCTCTTTAAAACATATAAAAGCCTCTCAATATTTAGGGAGCTATATTTTTTTAATTATTCCATTGCTTTGGAATCACCATAACACACTTGCATTTTCCCCATGTCTTTTCACTTCGAGTTTCACCTTCAAAATCTTGCCAATACTTCTTTTCCGTTGTTTCGAGGTTCCTCCAAAAATTTGAACATTTTGGACACTTCCTTAATCAAGTCTTAGTTCAAACCCATTTGAATTATATTCAAATATGTTTGAATTATTTTCCGATCTGGCCTTTTATATTTTTTCTCCGGTCGTGCTTATTTTTATGAGCCCGAGAAAAATATAAGTCCATGTGCTAACTTTTTCCTAACTCCCCTCCTCTTTCTTTTCTTCTCTCTTGTTTTTCTGCAAAGATCAGCTAAAGGAAAGCAGGAGAGCAGCTCCCAGCCATCTGGGCCTCCTCCTTCCCTAAGCCGGCCCAAAAACCCCCCCTAAGCCGGCCCGGTTTTCCCCCCCGAACCCTAGCTTCCCTCGTTCCCTCTCCCTTTCCTCCCTGTGCGCCGCCGCCACACTCGACCCGCTCTCCCTCGCCCGACCGCTCGCCCCCTTTCTCTCGATCCAGCACCCGACTCCCTCGTTCCCCCCGAGAGCCCGAACCCCTCGCCCTCTGCCTCCCTCTCGCACGCCCCCTTCGCCTCGCCCTCTGCCTCCATCTGCGCCATGGCTGCGGCCGCCCCGCGCCGCGCCTTCCAGCGCCAAGGCCCCAGCTCCCGTACGCCAAGCCGGCCGCCTCGCCGAGGTCTCCCCTCCGACCCCGTGCCGACCTTCCCTCGTCCCCGAGCCGCATCACCAAGGAGCTCCCTGCCTCGCCCCGGATCCGTCTCCCTCCGTCGCCGGGCCTCTTCCTTCCCTGGCTGAGGCCAGCCAGGCCGCTGCACTTCCTCCGTTCCCTGCCGCGAGCCGGCCGAGCTCCTCGCAGCTGGCGCCTCCAGCAGCTCGTCGTCCCCTCGCCTCTGACCTCATGCGCCAGGGCCGGCCAGGAGTCTTCCTCGCCTCGCTCCCTCGCCCCGGCCCCGAGCCGCGCCCCTCCGGCCTAGGTCCTCGCCTTGCCCTCCAGCGCCGGTGCTGGCCACGTCCTGTGCCACCGCGCCCTCCGCTTCCAGGAGCAGCCGGCCCGCGCCCCGTGCGGCCCCTTCCACACCTCCAGCCAGCGCCAAGAGGCGCGTCCCGGTCGACCTCCAGCCGTCATCTTCACCGCGTCACCGGAGCCGTGCTGCTTTTTTTTTTGCTGCCATGTTATGCAGCGCCTCTTTTGCTTGCTGCCGGACGCCAAAAGCTTCGAACGAGGGACCCCGAGACCCTCGAGTACAACTCCATGAACGAGTTCGACTACACGAGGAATCACCAAGTACCCCTTCGTCGCCAAGTCCGGACCGACGCCAAGTACCCCGACGACCGCGCTCTTCGGAATCGTCAAGTACCCCTTCGGAGAGATGGACGACTACGAACGGGAACAACTACATGGCAATGCGACAAGTACCCCTACGGAACGTGTACCACTACCGTCGCCGGAAGCGCCAAGTACCACGACGACCGAACGGCTACAATGACGAGTACATCTACGAACGTGAACAACTACCCTCGCCGTGTACCCCTACCGCCACGTGAACGACAAGTACCTCTCCGAAACTGAACGTGAACAACTACTTCCTCTTTGGAAACGTGAACAACTACTTCCTCTACGACCGCGAGTACCACTACTTCCACTACGATCTCGAACGCTTCGAAGGTATAACCCCGAGACGTGACCGTGGATGCTTGTTGTGTTGTATGAAATGTTTCCCGTGTGTGCTCCGTGCCGTTTCGTCCGTTGTCATGTTCCTCGGTTGCCTCGTCGCCGACTCGTGGGAACCCGGTAACGGGATCGCCCCACCTTTCATCTCGTTTGACTCGTTCACTCCACCTTTTGTTTTGCACCGGACTCTCAACGAGTTGCCGGAACCGAATTGTTGGGTTGCATCATTTTCGGGTCGTTGCCGTGGCACCCTTTTTCCTTCCACCACGGTGACGATGCTTCATATCCTCTTATGTCAACCTTTTAATAAAATTGCATAAACTTGTTCATGTCATCCGCATCATGTTAACAACATTATATATGTGTGAATTGTTGTTTGCTTATAATTACTAAACATGCTCATGGGGATTTTCCGGATATGTTGTTGTTATTTTCCGGCCTCATTTAAAATGCCTAAATAGTGTAGTTTTATTATGCTTCACCTCTTGCCATGTTAACCAACAATTAATCTTGTCTTGTAAATAAACGAGAGTCAACTAAATATTTAAAATGTGGTGTTTCGTCAATATGCAACTCGTTGCATATTGAGCTCCACTTAACTTGTAGTTTTGTTTGTGCACTTTGCTTGCCATGCATAATTAAACCGGACATGCATCATACTTGGATGTGCATCGTATGCCATGTTTATGCTTGTGTGTTTACCGTGTTGTTCTCTTCTTTCCGGTTGCTTCTCTTGTTAGCTTCGGTTTCGTTCCGGAGTTGTGAGGTTTCGCTCGACTGTTGCTCCGTCTTCTTCATGGATCCGTTCTTCTTCCTTGCGGAATTCCAGGCAAGATGATCATACCCTTGGATACCTTTACTACCATTGCCATGCTTAGTGTCTCGATGCTATCGTTACATGTCGCGCTACCCATCTTTTATGTCAGCCTCTCCTTGTTGCCATGAAACCTCTAACCTTGACACCTTCCTAGCAAACCACTGTTTGGCTATGTTACCCGCTTGCTCAGCCTCGCTTGCTCAGTCCCTCTTATAGCGTTGTTAGTTGCAGGTGAAGATGAAGATCGTTCCAGGTGGGAACTTGTTGTTGGTATATCACAATATATATAATTATTATTAACACACCTATATACTGGGCATGGGTGGAAGGCTTGGCCTTTTGCTCGGTGTTTTGTTCCACTCATGCCACCTTAGGCGCCGATAAACCGGCATTATGTTCCTTGATTTTGCGTTCCTTACACGATGGGTGAAATGGGGACCCCTTGACAGTTCGACTTTGAATAAAACTCCTCCAGCAAGGCCCAACTTTGGTTTTAATTTGCTCATAATAACAACTTAATTAATTAATTAAATTTGCATAGGGAGTTAGCGCTACCCAAGGATCCTTAATTCTACATAGCAGGGGGGGGCCAGTGCTGATGGTGTTGGTCCCAAACGGGGGTCCTGCAGGGCCGCCTTGGGGAAACCCGAGGTATCTGGTATACCTGTAGCATCACCCATCCGGTAGTGTCCTGAGACGAGATACGCGCGGCTACTATCAGGGTGTCGACACACCGGGAGGTCTTGCTGGACTTGTTTTACCATTGTCGAAATGACTTGTGCTACCGGGATGCCGAGCCTGATCGGATTTTTCCCTAAGATAAGGGGTGATGATATTATATTTGTCACTTCAGGTAATCGTGAGAGCTTGTGATGGGCTAAGTTGGGACACCCCTCCAGGGTTATGATCTTTCGAAAGCCGTGCCCGCGGTTATGTGGCAGATTGGAATTTGTTAATGTCCGGTTGTAGAAAACTTGACAGAGGATCCGAAGTAAAACACACAACTGTGTGAGTAACCGTGACTGTCTCTTTTCACTTTGAGAAGAGAACACAGTGGGGTTATGTTTGACCGTATGTAGTTAGGATCTTTAGCGATCACTACTTTTGCGACCGTTTGTGTAGCTTCTCATCTTATTCTGGTACTCGTAAGTTAGCCACCATATATTGCTTAGTCGCTGCTGCAACCTCACCACTTTACCTCTTCCTACCCACAAAGCTTTGCTAGTCTTGATACCCATGGTTATGGGATTGCTGAGTCCTCGTGGCTCACAGTTACTACAACACCAGATGCAGGTTCAGCCGAGTTTGAAGCAGGAGCTGGTTCAAGTACTTCACTGGGAGCTCGATGAAGAGTTTGGCCGTATGCTCGTTACGTTTCGACGATCAGTAGTGGTTTCTACTAGGATTCGATCCTGACCTGTGGCTTTATGTTGTTTTGGTATCTTTCTTTGGATCTTCACCCGTAGTCGGGTTGTGATGTTTTGAATGATGTCTTGCTTATGTAATGTATTGTGTGAAGTGGCGAGTGTAAGCCAACTATCTCCTTTTGCAATTTAATCCCTTTTTTACATGAGTCGTGCAAAGATACCAAACTTGAGATCATTCTAGGATGGGCTTATACCTTTAAGTCGTGCCTCGACACGTAGGAGGTATAGTCCCATCCTGGGCATTACAGTGCGACGGCAATGGGCGGAGAAGGAGGCTCTGGATTGGGCTCGAGGAAGAAGAAGGACACGGGGTTTTTCTAGATTGGAATGGGCGGAAGGGGTAAATGAGCAGTGCCTCTGCGGATTCCTCTTTTTATGGGGAAGGCGCGGGGCTACCTCTTTAATGTTCAATGAGGAGGCGTTGGCGCAGGCACAAGCGTGCTGCAACCGTTCCGCGCATGACTCCCCACGCCATGCACTCAATACGGTCATGGGGAAGCACAACGGACGAGAATATTATAGCAGTTGTCCCCTTCCATGCGTGCCCACGCACTGTTTGGGCCCGGCCCAACGACGCTTCGCACTCGTGTGTGGCCCATGCCCGGGGGCTCCTATCGGTGTACTAAAGTCTGAGCCCTTTAGCACCCCATACTTGTGCACGGGCAGTCATAGCCACACCCGCGGCAAGGCCTGACGGGGGCGATGAAGGACAGATGCAAGGTGAAGAGAAGTGGTTAAGCCAGAGAGCGGAGGACAAGCTGGACCCCCGGCAAGATCCTTGTCGGGACAACTTGCCGAGCACTAACAAGAGCACCACTCTCGCGGTTGGGAGCTCTGATGCCATCGACAACATTAAGGCCAAGACCCGGGGGTGCGCGCGTAGTGGCGTGCGGATCTTTGTGAAGACGAGAAGACGAGGTACCTAGCAAGATCCTTGCCGGAGGCGCGTGAGAGGCCCCGACAAGATCCTTGCCGGGGACATCGGTGAGACTGCGGCAAGGCTCTGCCACCCCGTCAAGCGCAGTAGCCGGCCTGCTAGCCTAGCAAGTGCGTGCGTGGTGGCATGCAGATCTTTGCGAAGATCCTGCTACCTATCTGATAACCCACAAGTGTAGGGGATCGCAACAGTTTTAGAGGGTAAAGTATTCAACCCAAATTTATTGATTCGACACAAGGGGAGCCAAAGAATACTCTTAAGTATTAGCAGCTGAGTTGTCAGTTCCACCACACCTGGTACTTAGTATCTACAACAAGGTAGTTTAGTAGCAAAGTAATATGATAGTGGCGGTAGCAGCAATAAAAGTAACGGTAGTGTTTTTGCAGTTTTTGTGATAGTAGTAACGGTAGCGACAATAACACATAGTAGGTGACTATAGACTTCCAAGATAGGATCAAGAACACACATATATTCATGAAAACATAATAGGTACAGATCTGAAATCATGGCACTCGGGCCCTAGTGACAAGCATTAAGCGTAGCAAAGTCATAGCAACATCAATCTCAGAACATAGTGGATACTAGGGATCAAACGCTAACAAAACTAACTCGATTACATGATAGATCCCATCCAACCCATCACCGTTCAACAAGCCTACGATGGAATTACTCACGCACGGTGGTGAGCATCATGGAATTGGTGATGGAGGAAGGTTGATGATGATGATGGCGACGATCTCCACTCTCCGGAGCGCCGAACGGACTCTAGATCAGCCCTCCCATGAGAGATTAGGGCTTGGCGGCGGCTTCGTATCGTAAAACGCGATAATTCTTCCTCTTTGATTTTTCTCTCCCCGAAAGTAAATATATGGGATCCGGGGATACGTCGATGGAGCACCAGGGGGCCCACGAGGCAGGGGGCGCGCCCTAGGGGGGGCGCCCCCCACCCTCGTGGACAGGGTGTGGGCCCCCTGGTCTGGATCTTCTTGCAGGTAATTTTTATAGTTTCCAAAATAATTCTCCGTGGATTTTCAGGTCACTTCGAGAACTTTTATTTCTGCACAAAAACAACACCATGGCAATTCTGCTGAAAACAGCGTCAGTTCGGGTTAGTTCCATTCAAATCATGCAAGTTAGAGTCCAAAACAAGGGCAAAAGGGTTTGGAAAAGTAGATACGTTGGAGACGTATCAACTCCCCCAAGCTTAATTCTTTGCTTGTCCTCAAGCAATTCAGTTGATAAACTGAAAGTGATAAAGAAAAACTTTGACAAACTCTGTTTGTTCTTGTTGTTGTAAATATGTAAGCCATCATTCAGGTTTTCAGCAATAATCATGAACTAACCACAATTACAATAACTTTCAGGTCTCAAGTCTACTCACATCAATGGCATAATCAACTAGCGAGCAATAATAATAAACCTCGGATGACAACACTTCCTCAAAACAATCATGATATGATATAACAAGATGGTTACTCGCTAGCCCTTTCTGAGACCGCAAAACATAAATGCAGAGCACCTTTAAAGATCAGGGACTGACTAGACATTGTAATTCATGGTAAAAGAGATCCAGTCATGATCATACTCAATGCAAATTAATAGTAATACATGCAAATGACAAAGGTGCTCTCCTACTGGTGCTCTTTGAATAGAGGATGATGACTCTGCATAAAAGTAAATAGATAGGCCCTTCGCAGAGGGAAGCGGGGATTTGTAGAGGTGCCAGAGCTCGATTTTTAAATAGAGATGAATAACATTTTGAGCGGTATACTTTCATTGTCAACATAACAACCAAGAATCTCGATTTCTCCCATGCTACGCACATTATAGGCGGTTCCCAAACAGAATGGTAAAGTTTATACTCCCCCAACCACCAACAAGCACACTCCACGACTAGCCTGAAACAACGGGTACCATCCAAACCAGCTACAACCCTGGGGGAGTTTTGTTTAATTATTATGATTTTGAGCATGGGACTGGGCATCCCGGTTACCAACCATTTTCTCATGAATGATGAGCGGAGTCCACTCATCGTGAGAATAACCCACCTAGCATGGAAGATATAGACAACCCTAGTTGATACATGAGTTGTTCGAGCATACAAAACATAATTTCATTTGAAGGTTTAGAGTTTGGCACATACAAATTTACTTGGAACGGCAGGTAAATACCACATATAGGAAGGCTTGGTGGACTCATGTGGAATAACTTTGGGGTTTATGGAAGTGGATGCACAAGCAGTATTCCCGCTTAGTACATGTGAAGGCTAGAGAGAGACTGGGAAGCGACCAGCTAGAGAGCAACAACGGTCATGAACATGCATTAAAATTAATCAACAATGAATGCAAGCATGGGTAGGATATAAATCACCATGAACATAAATATCATGGAGGCTATGTTGATTTGTTTCAACTACATGCGTGAACATGTGCCAAGTCAGACCACTTGAATCGTTCAAAGGAGGATACCATCCCATCATACCACATCACAACCATTTTAATATCATGTTGGCACGCAAGATAGACCATTATAAACTCAGCTAATTAAGCATGGCATAAGCAGCTATGATCTCTAATTGTCATTGCAAGCATGTTTCATTCATAACAAGCTGAATCAGGAATGATGAACTATCATATTTATAAAAACAAGAGATGTTGAGTTCATACCAGCTTTTCTCATCTCAATTAGTTCATCATATATCATCCTTATTGCCTTTCACTCGCACGACCGAACGGTGTGGATAATAATAATAGTGCACGTGCATTGGACTAAGCTGGAATCTGCGAGCATTTAATACAAGAGAGAAGACAAGGTAATATGGCTCAAGGTTAAATCAATCAATAAAGCATATGAGAGCCACTAAGCATTTTAATCATGGTCTTCTACTCTTAACCCCCAAAGAAAAGGAAAGAAACTATTTACACTAGAAAGCTCCCAACAAGCAAAAGAAGAACGAGAAATCTTTTTGGGTTTTCTTTTAGTTACTACTACAAGGAAAGTAAACTAGCTAGAAGCTATGGCTAATATTTTTTGTTTTTTTCTTAAGGGTTTTCTAGCACACGAGAAAAAGACTAAGAAAAAGAAATTGAAACTAAACATGGATGGTACAATGAAAGAGTGTGAGCACCGACAACTAGAATAAGTGTGTGAACATGAATGTAAAGTTGGTGAGAAACACATACTCCCCCAAGCTTAGGCTTTTGTCCTAAGTTGGTCTATGGCCAGTATTGGCCTGACGGATATCCAAAGTCGTAGTTGGGGTTGTACTGAGATGCAGCAACTACTGCCTACTGGGGTGCCGCTCGAAGGCGGGCTACTTCCGTCATCCCGTGGTACTCATTTGCCTCCTCCATGGTTATAGTGTATCTCCCTCTTGCCTGAAAGTCAAACAAAGTAGGGGCATGAAGAACAATAGGGATGGCATGACGCCTGTTAAAGATTAGTTGATATTTGAGGGATTGTTCATCCCTCTCTATAAACCTGTGACTAGTCATATCATTGTAATCCAAATGAGCAGGCGGTAAAGGTTCATCATTTTCATGGACAGGCACACCAAGACGGCATGCTATGCGAGTGGCATAAATCCTACCAAATAAATCTCCATGAAACCCATTATGGTGTAGCCTACGTGCAACAATGGCTCCCAAGTTATATTGTCTATCACCTAATACAGCACTCTTGAGAACACTAAGATCAGGGACACACATGTGGCAAGCCTCATCCTTACCATTTATGCATCTACCGACAAAGTGAGCAAAGTAATGAATAGCAGGAAAATGAATGCTCCCTATGGTAGCATGTGTGATTTCTCTAGATTTCCCCATAGTGATACTAGTAAGGAAATCTCTAAATTCAGATTTGCGAGGATCACCCATACTGCCCCACCGAGGGAGCTTACAAGCATCATTAAAATCCTGTAAGTCCATGGTATAGGATTTATCATAAAGGACAAACAAGACAGTGTGAGAATTACGTGAAGATGAAAATTAAAGCCTTCTCACAAAGGTATTAGTTAAGCCACGGTATTGAGGGCACTTATCTTGTATGAATCCCTCAAGGTCAGCGTTGTGCACATATGCGTAAAATTCGTCCTTGATGCCAACCTGATCCATAAAGTCATCTCACGACCATTCACAAGGCCGCACGTCAGCATCCCTCGGTAGTTCATCGTCCGGCTCACGAAACGCGAGCCTCGGTTCTTGCTTCCTTGAAGAACCACCTTGGAAGTTTTTCCTATGGATTTTTCTGAAATTTTTAGTAACTCAAAATAAAAGTTAACCAAACTCAACAAGATTGATAGCAACAACTCCTACAAGTGTCCAGGGACTATATCATGCATTAGAACTACTTGGGACCAAGAAAATTTAACATGCAAGCTCAAGTACAAGGTCACCACAGCAGCAAAAATTTGCAATAAATAAAGCACTAGAACAAAAAATAATTGGACTAATGGAGGAGTCACATACCAAGGAACAATCTCCGCAAACAGTTTGGTGAATAGTGCATTGAGCAAGGAGATCGAAAATGGCAGCAAGATGAGCTAGAACTCGTGCTTGAGCTGCTTGGTGATTTTTTGGGAGGAAGAAGAAGAGTGTGGGTGCAGGAATAAGTGGAGGGGGGCACGTGGGGCCCACGAGGCAGGGGGCGCGCCTAGGCAAGTGGGCGCGCCCTGGACCCTCGTGGCCAAGTGCTGGCTCCCCACGTTGTGTGTTTTGTGCCATATGTTCTCAAATACAAGATAAAAATCATATTTCATTTTCAGTGCATTTGGAGAACTTGTATTTTCGGGGTATTTTTTTATTGCACGGATAAGTCTGGAAACAGATAGAAAATACTATTTTTGCTTTATTTATCCTAATTAACAGAAAGTAAAAGGAGGGTACAGAAGGTTGTGCTATCTAGATTCACCTATCCCATGCTCATCAAAAGGAATCCATTAACAAGGTTGATTAGGTCTTGTTAATAAACTCTTTCCGAATAACATGAAACCGGAGAATTTTCGAATAACACTAGGTTACCTCAATGGAGATATGTATGTCCCCAACAATAAGAATGTCATATGTCTTCTTGACAGCAGGAAGAGGAAATTCAAAACCTCCAATAGTAATAGTTGGAAATTTTCCAATATAATTGATACTATGGACCTGAGGTTGTTTCCTCGGAAAGTGTACCGTATGCTCATTACCATTGACATGGAAAGTGACATGGCCTTTGTTGCAATCAATAACAGCCCCTGCAGTATTCAAAAAGGGTCTACCAAGGATAATAGGCATACTATCGTCCTCGGGAATATCAAGTATAACAAAGTCCGTTAGAATAGTAACATTTGCAACCACAACAGGCACATCCTCACAAATACTGACAGGTATAGCAGTTGATTTATCAGCCATTTGCAAAGATATTTCAGTAGGTGTCAACTTACTCAAGTCAAGTCTACGATATAAAGAGAGAGGCATAACACTAACACCGTCTCCAAGATCACATAAAGCACTTTTAACATAGTTTCCTTTAATGGAGCAAGGTATAGTAGGTACTCCTGGATCTCCTAGTTTCTTAGGTATTCCACCATTAAAAGTGTAATTGGCAAGCATGGTGGAAATTTCTACTTCAGGTATCTTTCTTTTATTGGTAATAATATCCTTCATATATTTAGCATAAGGATTTGTTTTAAGCACATCAGTCAAACGCATACGCAAAAAGATAGGTCTAATCATTTCACCAAAGCGCTCAAAATCCTAATCATCCTTTTTCTTGGATGGTTTTGGAGGAAAAGGCATAGGTTTTTGAACCCATGGTTCTCTTTCCCTATTGTGCTTCCTAGCAACAAAGTCTCTCTTATCATAACGTTGATTCTTTGATTGTGGGTTATCAAGATCAACAGCAGGTTCAATCTCTACATCATTATCATTGCTAGTTGAGCATCATCATGAACATCATCATTAACATTATCACTAGGTTCATGTTCATTACCAGATTGTGTCTCAGCATCAGAAACAGATATATCATTGGGATTCCAGGTGTGTCAGCTACAGGTTCACTAGAAGCATGCAAAGTTCTATCATTTTTCTTTTTCTTCTTCTTAGAAGAACTAGGTGCATCTAAATTAGCTCTCTGAGAATCTTGCTCAATTCTCTTAGGGTGGCCTTCAGGATACAAGGGTTCCTAAGTCATTTTACCACCTCTAGTTGCAACTCTAACAGCATAGTCATTATTCTTAATATTTAATTCATTGAGCAAATCATTCTGAGCCTGAAGTACATGTTCTACTTGAGTGATAACCATGGAGGCATGTATACTAATAAGTTTCAGTTCACCTTTAACTCTAGACATATAATCACTCAAGCGTTCAATCATATAGGCAATATGTTGCAATTGTCTACCAACATAAGCATTGAAGTTTTCTTGTTTCACAATAAAATTGTCAAACTCATCTAAGCATTGGCTAGCAGACTTATAACGAGGAATATCACCTTCATCAAATCTATAAAGAGAATTTACCTTTACTACCTGTGTCGGGTTATCAAGACCATGTATTACTTCAATAGGTGGTAAATTCTTAACATCTTCAACTTTAATACCTTTTTCTTTCATAGATTTCTTTGCCTCTTGCATTTCTTCAGGACTGAGAAATAGAACACCTCTTTTCTTCAATAGGTGGTTCAGGAAGTGTCCAATTATTTTCATTGGCCAGCATATTATTCAATAGTAATTCAGCTTGATCAACTGTTCTTACCCTGAAAACACAACCAGCACAACTATCCAGGTGGTCTCTAGAAGCATCGGTTAGTCCATTATAAAAGACATCAAGTATATCATTCCTCTCAAGAGGATGATCAGGAAAAGCATTAAGTAGTTGGAGAAGCCTCCCCCAAGCTTGTGGGAGACTCTCTTCTTCAATTTGCACAAAGTTATATATTTCTTGTAAGGCAGCTTATTTCTTATGAGCGGGAAAATATTTAGCAGAGAAGTAGTACATCATATCCTGGGACTACGCACACAACCAGGATCAAGAGAATTAAACCATGTCTTAGCATCACCCTTTAACTAGAAAGGAAATAACTTAAGGATATAGTAGTAATGAATCTTTTCATCGTTGGTAAACAGGGTGGCTATATCATTCAACTTAGTAAGATGTGCCACAACAGTTTCAGACTCATAGCCATGGAAAGGATCAGATTCAACCAAAGTAATTAACTCAGGATCAAGAGAGAAATCATAATCCTTATCAATAACACGGATAGGTGAAGTAGCGAAAGCAGGGTCATGTTTCATTCTAGCATTCAAGGACTTTTCTTTCAGCTTAGCTAATAATTTCTTAAGATCATATCTATCATTGCAAGCAAGAAAGTCTCTAGCAGTTTCTTCATCCATAACATAACCCTCAGGAACAACACGGAATTCATATCTACTGGGAGAAGCTTCGTCATCACTTTCATAAATATTATCAGTTTCAATATTTGCATTCTCCCTAACCTTAGCGATCTGTTCATCTAGAAATTCACCTAGTGGCACAGTGTTATCAAGCATAGAAGTAGTTTCATCATACATAGCAGAAGTGGCATCATCAAGAACATACGACATATCAGATTCCATAGCATGAGTAGGTGTTGCAAATTTACCCATAACAGAAGGAGAATCGAGTGCAGAGCTAGATGGTAGTTCCTTACCTCCCCTCGTAGTTGAGGGTAAGATCTTGGTTTTTGAGTCCTTCTAATTCTTCATGGTGATCAACAGGTATAAATCCCAAGTGACTTAAAGAATAGAGCTATGCTCCCCGGCAACGGCGCCAGAAAATAGTCTTGATGACCCACAAGTGTAGGGGATCACAACAGTTTTCAAGGGTAAAGTATTCAACCCAAATTTATTGATTCAACACAAGGGGAGCCAAAGAATACTCTTAAGTATTAGCAGCTGAGTTGTCAATTCAACCACACCTGGAAACTTAGTATCTGCAGCAAGGTAGTTTAGTAGCAAAGTAATATGATAGTGGCGGTAGCGGCAATAAAAGTAACGGTAGTGTTTTTGTAGTTTTTGTGATAGTAGCAACGGGAAAGTAAATAAGCAACAAGAAATATGTGAAAAGCTCGTAGGCATTGGATCGGTGATAGGAAATTATGTCGGATGCAATTCATCATGTAGAAGTTATAACCTAGGGTGACACAGAACTAGCTCCAGTTCATCAATGCAATGTAGGCATGTATTCCGAATATAGTCATACATGCTTATGGAAAAGAACTTGCATAACATCTTTTGTCCTACCCTCCCGTGGCAGCGGGGTCCTATTGGAAACTAAGGGATATTAAGGCCTCCTTTTAATAGAGTACCGGACCAAAGCATTAACACATAGTGAATACATGAACTCCTCAAACTACAGTCATCACCGGGAGTGGTCCCGATTATTGTCACTTCGGGGTTGCCGGATCATAACACATAGTAGGTGACTATAGACTTCCAAGATAGGATCAAGAACACACATATATTCATGAAAACATAATAGGTTCAGATCTGAAATCATGGTACTTGAGCCCTAGTGACAAGCATTAAGCATAGCAAAGTCATAGCAACATCAATCTCATAACATAGTGGATACTAGGGATCAAACCCTAACAAAACTAACTCGATTACATGATAGATCCCATCCAACCCATCACCGTCCAGTAAGCCTACGATGGAATTACTCACGCACGACGGTGAGCATCATGGAATTGGTGATGGAGGAAGGTTGATGATGATGATGGCAACGATCTCCACTCTCTGGGGCGAACGGACTCCAAATCAGCCCTCCCGAGAGAGATTAGGGCTTGGCGGCGGCTCCGTATCGTAAAACGTGATAATTCTTCCTCTCTGATTTTTTTCTCCCTGAAAGTGAACATATGGGATCCTGATACTTCTCGAGCTTGCGTTGTATTCCCTCGAAGAGGAAAGGGAGATGCAGCACAGTAGCGTAAGTATTTCCCACAGTTTTTGAGAACCAAGGTATCAATCCAGTAGGAGACCACGCGCGAGTCCCTCGCACCTGCACAAACAAATAAGAACTTCGCGGCCAACGCGATAAGGGGTTGTCAATCCCTTTACGGTCACTTACGATAGTGAGATCTGATAGAGATGATAGTTTATATTTTTGGTATTTTTGTTTATAAGAACAGAAAGTAAAAGCGGAAAAAGTAAAGTAGATGTAGATTGATATGTTGAGAATAGACCCGGGGGCCATTGTGTTCTCTAGTGGCTTCTCTCATGATAGCGATATTCTACGGCGGGTAAACAAATTACTGTCGAGCAATTGATAGAAAAGCGAATAATTATGAGACTATCTAGGCATGATCATTGTATATAGGCATCACGTCTGAGACAAGTAGACCGACTCTTGCCTGCATCTACTACTATTACTCCACACATGGACCGCTATCCAGCATGCATCTAGTGTATTGAGTTCATAAGAACAGAGTAACGCCTTAAGCAAGATGACATGATGTAGATGGATAAACTCAAGCAATATGATATAAACCCCATCTTTTTATCCTCGATGGCAACAATATAATAAGTGCCTTGCTGCCCCTACTGTCACTGGGAAAGGACACCGCAAGATTGAACCCAAAGCCAAGCACTTCTCCCATTGCAAGAACTATAGATCTAGTAGGCCAAACCAAACCAATAATTCGAAGAGACTTGCAAGGATATTATGAGCACACATAAAGAGCTCAGAAAAGAACCAAATATTTCTCATAGATAATCTTGGTCATAAACTCACAATTCATCGGATCTCGACAAACACACCGCAAAAAGAGATTACATTGAATAGATCTCCTCGAAGACCGAGGAGAACTTTGTATTGAGATCCAAAGAGAGAGATAGAGAGAAGAAGCCATCTAGATACTAGCTATGGACCCGAAGGTCTGTGGTAAACTACTCACAACTCATGGTGAGGGCGATGATGATGATCTAGAAGCACTCCGTGATGGATCACCCCTTCGACGGAGCTCTGAAACAGGCTCCAAGATGGAATCTCACGGGAACAGTAGGTTACGGTGGTGGAATTAGGGTTTTCTCTCTGTTACTGATGGTTTCGGGGTACGTAGGCTTATATAGGAGGAAGGAGGACACCGGGGGACTCAAGAGGGACCCACGAGGCAGGGGGCGTGCCCTGGGAAGGGGGGCGCGCCCCCCACCCTCGTGGGCACCTCGTGGCCCCTACTCCGTGGTTCTCAAGTCTCCCGTGCGTGATTTTCTCCAAAAATATCTCTCCCGAAGGTTTCATTCCGTTTGGACTCCGTTTGATATACCTTTTCTGCAAAACCCTGAAACAGGCAAAAAACAACAATCTGGACTGGGCCTTTGGGTTAGTAGGTTAGTCCCAAAAATGATATAAAAGTGTATGACAAAGCCCATTAAACATCCAAGACATCATAAATAATATCATGGAACAATCAAAAATTATAGATACGTTGGAGACGTATCAAGCATCCCCAAGCTTAATTCCTGCTCGTCCTCGAGTAGGTAAATGATAAAAACAGAATTTTTGATGTGGAATGCTAACCAACATAGTTTTCAATGTAATTCTCTTAATTGTGGCATGAATGTTCAGATCTGAAAGATTCAAGATAAAAGTCTATATTGACATAAGAAATAATAATACTTCAAGCATACTAATAAAGCAATCATGTCTTCTCAAAATACTATTGCTAAAGAAAGTTATCCCTACAAAATCATATAGTCTGGCTATGCTCCCTCTTCATCACACAAAATATTTATATAATGCACAACCCCGATTTCAGCCAAGCACTTGTTTTCATACTCTATTCTTTCAAACCTTTCAACTTTCACGCAATACATGAGCGTGATCCATGGACATAGCACTATGGGTGGAATAGAGAGGTGGTTGTGGAGAAGACAAAAAGGAGGGAGATATTCTCACATCAACTTAGCGTATCAACGAGCTATGGAGATGCCCATCAATAGATATCAATGTGAGTGAGTAGGGATTGCCATGCAACGGATGCACTAGAGCTAAATATGTATGAAAGCTCAACAAAAGAAACTAGTGGGTGTGCATCCAACTTGCTTGCTCACGAAGACCTAGGGCATTTGAGGAAGTCCATCGTTGGAATATACAAGCCAAGTTCTATAACAAAAATTCCCACTAGTATATAAAGTGGCTAAGCATGAGACTCTCTACAAGGAAGAACATGGTGCTACTTTGAAGCACAAGTGTGGAAAAAAGATAGTAGCAATTGTCTCTTTTTCTTTTTTCCCTTTTTTTATTTTTTGGGCCTTTCTTTTTTCTTTGGCCTTTTTTTTCTTTTTTCTTCTTTTTTTTGGCGGAGGGGCTTTATTGATTTAGCCTTTCCTCCCATCGGACAGTGCTCTAATAATGATGATCATCACACTTTCATTACAACTCGATACTACAACAAAGTATGACTCTATATGAATGCCTCCGGCGGTGTACCGGGATGTGCAATGAAACAAGAGTGACATGTATGAAAAGTTATGCACGGTGGCCTTGTCACAAATACGATGTCAACTACATGATCATGCATGGCAATATGTCAATATGATGTGTGTCATATGAACGGAACGATTTAAAGTTGCATGGCAATATATCTCGGAATGGCTATGGAAATGCCATGATGGGTAGGTATGGTGGCTGTTTTGAGGAATAATATGGCGGCTGTTTTGAGGAAGGATATATAGTGGGTGTATGGTACCGGCGAAAGTTGCGCGGTACAAGAGAGGCTAGCAATGGTGGAAGGGCGAGAGTGCGTATAATCCATGGACTCAACATTAGTCATAAGAACTCATATACTTATTGCAAAAATCTACGAGTCATCAAAACAAAGCAATCAACGCATGCTCCTGGGGGGTAGGTTGGTAGGAATTAACCATTGCGCGCCCCCGACCTCCACACAAAGGTTGGCACTTTACAAACACTTCATGCTCTAACTTCGTCACATAGCGGTTCACCATACGTGCATGCTACGGGAATCACTAACCTTAACACAAGTATTTCTCAATTTAATAATAACTCCACTAGCATGACTCTAATATCACTATCCTCGTATATCAAAACAATTATCAAGCATCCAACATCTCATCATATTCAATGAACTTAGTGTGAAAGTTTTTACTACATTGATATTGGATGTTTATCATGTGAAGACTAGTTTAATAGCCTAAACACATTACCATGCTGTTTTAATAGACTCTCAAAAGGATATAAGTGAAGCATGAGAGTTCAACAATTTTTTCAAATATTATCACCACCGTGCTCTAAAAGATATAAGTGAAGCACTAGAGCAAAACTATTCAACTCAAAAGATATAAGTGAAGCACATAGAGGGTTCTATCAATTCCTAGGCCATATTTAACTCTCTCAAATAGGTGTGTCCAGCAAGGATGATTGTGGCAAGCTAACAAGCAAAGACTCAAATTATACATGACGCTCCAAGCAAAACACATATCATGTGGTGAATAAAAATATAGATCCAAGTATAGTTACCGATGGATGAAGACGAAAGAGGGGATGCCTTCGCGGGGCATCCCCAGGCTTAGGCTTTTGATTGTCCTTGAATTTTACTTGGGGTTCCATGGGCATCCTCAAGCTTAGGCCCTTGCTACTCTTTGTTCCATAGTCCATCAAAGCAATACTCAAAACTTGAAAACTTCACAACACAAAACTTAGACAAAAATCCTCATGAGCTCCGTTAGTATAAGAAAACAAATCACTACTCAAAGGTACTGCAATGAATTCATTATTTGTTTGTATTGGTGTTAAACCTACTGTATTCCAACTTCTCTATGGCTCATACCTCCCAATATTACTCATAGATGCGTTGAAATAAGCAAACAACACACGAAAAACAGAATCTGTCAAAAACAGAACAATCTGTAGTAATCTGTAGGTTTCGCATACTTATGTAAATCCAAAATATTCAAAATAAATATGTAAACGTGAGGAATTTGTCTACTAATCATCTGCAAAAAGAATCAACTAAATATCACGCTCCAGTAAAATCTGATGACCATTCTAGCGAGCGCTAACGATTCTGTTTTTCACAGCAAGATCACATAAACTTCACACAAGTCTTCCCAAAGGTTCTACTTGGCACAAACACTAAACAAAACATGAAACCACATCTAAACAGAAGCTAGATGCAATATTTATTTCCTAACAGCAGCAAAAACAAAAAATATAACATTGAGTCGCCTCCCAACAAGCGCTATCGTTTTACGCCCCTAGCTAGGCATGATACATGGATATATCTAGGTATTGCCATCCTTGGACGACAATTCTTTGATTAAGCACTTATTATTCTTAGGCACTTCTTTATCCCTATTAATAATCAAACTCTTGGGCAAGAAATCAAGAAATACTAAAGTGTCAAAAGGGTCCCTTGCAAAAGTAAGAAAATTAGGGTGAACACTTATGGATTTGAGATCCGCAATTCCTTTACTAGATGTTTCACCCTTGTCTTTAGGGACATACATGAACTTAGATAATTTAGTGGTAGAGGTATTTGGAGTAGTTTTTATAGCAGAAAGAGTAGAACCCACATTAGTGATAATATCCTCAAGCTTATTGATTCTAGTAGAATCCTGATCTACCTTTTCTTTAACTATGGGCTCCTTTTCCTTAAGATTTTTCAGAACGACTCCTACCTTAGATCCATATTGGGTAATTTCATTATGGATTTTTCTATCCAAGTTCTCTACCAGTTCTACGGTAGCAACTTTGTTTTCAATGATTTCTAACCTTTGCATAACATGCTCCAAAGTTAGAACGGTCCCATTAACCATAAGAGGTGGTGAGCCAAATAATTAGTCATAGCATTATAAGAATCAAAGGTATGGCTACCCAAGAAATTCCCTCCGGTAATGGTATCTAAGATAAATCTATTCCACGGAGTTATGCCAACATAAAAATTGCGAAGAAGCACGGAAGTGGAAAGCTTCCTATTGGATCTAATTTGAGCATTGCAAATTCTATACCAGGCATCTTTTAAGTTTTCTTCCTCCCTTTTGTTTAAAGTTGAGGACCTCACTCTTGGGAATGTTGATAATGATAGGTGTGCTAGACATGATGACAAGCAAGCAAGCAACACACAAACAAACAAGAAGCAAGCGAACGATAAACACACGGCAGAAGAAGGGCCAATAAAACGACAAGGGTGAAGTGGGGGAGAGGAAAATGAGAGGCAAAAAATGTAATGCGAAGGATAAGGGTTTGTGATAGGTACATGGTATATGACTTTTGCGTAAGCCTCCCCGGCAACGGCGCCAGAAATTCTTCTTGCTACTTCTCGAGCTTGCGTTGTATTCCCTCGAAGAGGAAAGGGAGATGCAGCACAGTAGCGTAAGTATTTCCCTCAGTTTCTGAGAACCAAGGTATCAATCCAGTAGGAGACCACGCGTGAGTCCCTCGCACCTGCACAAACAAATAAGAACTTCGTAGCCAACGTGATAAGGGGTTGTCAATCCCTTTACGGTCACTTATGAAAGTGAGATCTAATAGAGATGATAGTTTATATTTTTGGTATTTTTGTTTATAAGAACAGAAAGTAAAATCAGAAAAAGTAAAGTAGATGTAGATTGATATGTTGAGAATAGACCCGGGGGCCATAGTGTTCTCTAGTGGCTTCTCTCAAGATAGTGATATTCTACGGCGGGTAAACAAATTACTGTCGAGCAATTGATAGAAAAGCGAATAATTATGAGACTATCTAGGCATGATCATTGTATATAGGCATCACGTCCGAGACAAGTGGACCGACTATTGCCTGCATCTACTACTATTACTCCACATATCAACCGCTATCCAGCATGCATCTAGTGTATTGAGTTCATAAGAACAGAGTAACGCCTTAAGCAAGATGACATGATGTTGAGGGATAAACTCAAGCAATATGATATAAACCCCATCTTTTTATCCTCGATGGCAACAATTCAATACGTGCCTTGCTGCCCCTACTGTCACTGGGAAAGGACACCACAAGATTGAACCCAAAGCCAAGCACTTCTCCCATTGCAAGAACTATAGATCTAGTATGCCAAACCAAACCAATAATTCGAAGAGACTTGCAAGGATATTATGAGCACACATAAAGAGCTCAGAAAAGAACCAAATATTTCTCGTAGATAATCTTGATCATAAACTCACAATTCATCGGATCTCGACAAACACACCGCAAAAAGATATTACATTGAATAGATCTCCTCGAAGACCGAGGAGAACTTTGTATTGAGATCCAGAGAGAGAGAGAGAGAGAGAAGAAGCCATCTAGATACTAGCTATGGACCCGAAGGTCTATGGTAAACTACTCACAACTCATGGTGAGGGCGATGATGATGATGTAGAAGCACTCCGTGATGGATCACCCCTTCGACGGAGCTCTGAAACAGGCTCCAAGATGGAATCTCACGGGAACAGTAGGTTACGGTGGTGGAATTAGGGTTTTCTCTCTGTTGCTGATGGTTTTGGGGGTACGTAGGCTTATATAGGAGGTAGGAGGACACCGGGGGACTCAAGAGGGACCCACGAGGCAGGGGGCGTGCCCTGGGAAGGGGGGCGCGCCCCCACCCTCGTGGGCACCTCGTGGCCCCTACTCCGTGGTTCTCAAGTCTCCCGTGCGTGATTTTCTCCAAAAATATCTCTCCCGAAGGTTTCATTCCGTTTGGACTCCGTTTGATATTCCTTTTATACAAAACCCTGAAGCAGGCAAAAAACAGCAATCTAGACTCTGCCTTTGGGTTAGTAGGTTAGTCCCAAAAATGATATAAAAGTGTATGACAAAGCCCATTAAACATCCAAGACATCATAAATAATAGCATGGAACAATCAGAAATTATAGATACGTTGGAGACATATCAGATCCGGGGATACGTTGGTGGAGCACCAGGGGGCCCACGAGTCAGGGGGGCGCGCCCTAGGGGGGGCCCCCCACCCTCGTGGACAGGGTGTGGGCCCCCTGGTCCGGATCTTCTTGCAAGTAATTTTTATATTCTCCAAAATAATTCTCCGTGGATTTTCAGGTCATTCCGAGAACTTTTATTTCTGCACAAAAACAACACCATGACAATTCTGCTGAAGACAGTGTCAGTCCGGGTTAGTTCCATTCAAATCATGCAAGTTAGAGTCCAAAACAAGGGCAAAAGGGTTTGGAAAAGTAGATACGTTGGAGACGTATCACTATCCAGCGCAGCAGCTGGCCAGCCAACTTGGCGTTGCATGCCTCGTCAGCATGGACGCGTGTCGAGACGGAGCGGGACCACGACAGACGGGACGGGTCCTACTCCCGTCCCCGATAAAGCTGGAGGGCACACAAGTAACGCATTTAAGGCGTTTGTCCTAAGACGCTGATGATAAACATGGACATTATAGCTACTTAATACCTCTTGTATGCCAATGTGGCAACCCCTTGGACATATAAAAGGAGGCCCATGGCATACTGGAGGAGGATTGGATCTTTTGAACCTCTCGGCCCAGCTTGCATGCATAGCAGCGAGTTGAAGCTCAAGAACACATAATATACACTCAAGCAGGACTAGGGTTTTAAGCTGCTCAGTGGCCCGAACCTGGGTAAAAGTCTGTCGTATTGACCGTTAGATCTGCTCTTTGCTCTGCCCGTCTTCCCTGCCAAACTGTAGAAGGGATCCACGTGACCCTGTAGGTGTTGTTTTGCACCGACACTCCTAAAGAGGATGTCGCGTCCCATCTTAATACCTTCGTGGAATTATGAGATATGCAAAAGAAAAAAGATGTGGACAATGATATTGTGAAAATGAAATTATTTCCGTTATCTTTGCATGATTCTGCAAAAAATTATTTCTCTTCTTTGCCTCGCAATAGTATCGATTCTTGGAATACGTGCAAAGATACTTTTCTTACTAAGTATTTTCCGCCCGCGAAAATTATTTCCCTTAGAACCCAGATCATGATTTTCAAGCAACTTGAACATGAGCATGTTGCACAATCTTGGGAAAGGATGAAAATGATGCTAAGGAATTGCCCAACTCATGGGTTAAATCTTGGGATGATCATACAAAATTGTTATGCAGGGTTGAATTTTGTTTGTCAAAATCTTTTGGACTCTCCCGCTGGTGGTACTTTTATGGAAATTACTTTGGGTGAAGCCACCAAATTGCTTGATAATATTATGGAGAATTATTCGCAATGGCATACCGAAAGGGCGCCTACTAGCAAAAAGATTAATTCGGTTGAGATTAATTCTTTGAGTGAAAAAGTGATGCTCTTATGAAATTGGTTGCTAGTAAAAGTGCTCCTATTGATTTCAATAATATGCCTTTGTCTACTTTGATTGAGAAAAATAGTGATGGCATAGATGTGAATTTTATCTCTAGAAATAATTTCAATAACAATGCTTGTAGAGGTAATTTTAATCCTAGGCCTTTCCCCGGAAATTCCTCTAATATTTATGGTAATTCTTCTTACAATAATAATAGGAATACCTCTGATCTAGAGAAAAATATTAAAGAATGATAAGATACTCAAAAGGTTTTCAATGCTTCCATAGATGAAAAATTGAATAAGATTGATGATATGTCTAGGAGCATTGATGGAATTTCTCATGATGTGGAAAATCTCAAGTTGAAATTTTTTGTGCCTAAAGTTGAGGAATCAATTAAAGCTCTTTATGTTTCCATGGATAAAAGTAAGAAAAGAACCGCTATGCTTAGAGCTAGAAGAGAATTTTTAGAAAAAGCTTTTTCTAACGATCGATTTCATAAAAATGATGAAGATCTTAAAATGATTGGTGTTTCCTCTATTGATTCTTTGTTTAGTAAAGTTCAACTTGATGAAAAAGGGACTGGAGAAGGGTCAACTTTAGTTAGAAGGTGTCCCGATATTTCGGAGGGTGAAAATCTTATTGAGAAAATTGATAAAAGTGGGTTTGAAGAGGTCAAGACTTTAACTAGTGATGTGCCCACTCTGTTGGATTACAAATACTTTAATTATGATAGTTACTCTTTGATTGATTGTATTCGTTTGTTGCAATCCATGATTAATTCACCCCATGCCTATGAACAAAATAAATCTTTTACTAAACATATTGTTGATGCTATGATGGAAGCTTTAGATGATAAGTTGGAATTAGAAGCATCAATTCCTAGAAAGTTGCATGATCAATGGGAACCTACTATCAAATTAAAAATTAAAAATTATGAGTGCAATGCTTTTTGTGATTTGGGTGCTAGTGTTTCCACAATTCCTAAATCTCTTTGTGATGTTCTTGGTCTTACCAATATTGAAGATTGCTCTCTTAATTTGCATTTGGCGGATTCCACTATTAAAAATCCTTTGGGAAGGATCAATGATGTTCTTATTCTTGCAAGTAGGAACTATGTACCCATAGACTTTATTGTTCTTGACATCGATTGCAATCTGCCTTGCCCTATTATACTTGGTAGACCGTTTTTGCGCACGATTGG
The DNA here is from genome assembly GCA_902687465.1 of Secale cereale. Lineage (NCBI taxonomy): Eukaryota > Viridiplantae > Streptophyta > Magnoliopsida > Poales > Poaceae > Secale > Secale cereale. The sequence goes on along the minus strand of LR738709.1, from coordinate 119,456,269 downwards.
CGCGGTGATTGATATGAAAGAAGGGAATATAAAATTCCAATTTCCCTTGAGAAATGGCATGGAACACTTCCCTAGAACAAAGATCAAATTTCCTTATGAATCTATAATGAGGGCAACATATGGATCATCAAACAAGGATGACAACACTTGAGATCTTTGTATTATGCTTAGCTAAGGGCGTAAAACGATAGCGCTCGTTGGGAGGCAACCCAACTGTCGGGGTATTTGGATCGACACCTATGGGATCACAAGAATCCCTACTACGGTTGCGGGGCGTAGGGTTGAGAGAAGAGCGGATCTAACGATCAGAACACGGTTCCTTTACCCAGGTTCGGGCCGCAAAGATGCGTAAAACCCTACTCCTGCTTTGGTGGATTATATGTTGGTGTTCTTCAGCTAATGAGGAGCTCCAAAAGAGTCGTGAGGGGTTCCGAAAAGCCGAATCCTCCTCCTGGTCGCCTCGGGCCTCCTTTTATAGGGAAAAGGGGTTGCCACAGTGGCACACAGGAGGTGGAAAGGGTACAGTGATGCGAGGTTATCCCTCGCATTACAGGACAAGGTGCATTTAATGCGCCCTGCTTAGGTGTCCTTGCTTTATCGGGGACGAGGGGAGACGCCCGTCTTGTCCGTCGCCACTCCTCCTCGTGTCGACACGTGCCCCGGCCAGCGGTGCCTGAGGTGCCATGTAGGCAGGCAGGCAGCTGAGCTGGCGCAACGGCGGGCCTCCATGAGGACCTGTGGGTTGCCACGCAGGAGCCTATCCAGCTGGTTGGGTCGGCAACTGCGTGGGTCGGTGGAGACCCAGTTGGCGCAGGCCTCACGGTGGCCCCGTGGGTGTCCTCGGCAAGGACCTTGCCGGGGCCCCGGCAAGGGTCTTGCCGCGGCGCCTGCTGTCATCCCCGGCAAGGTGCTTGCCGGGGGCCTTGTGGATCCCCTTGGCTGGGATCCCGCCAAGGGTCGTCGTCTTCTTACCTTGTATCTGATCTTGAAGGTCTTCACAAAGATCTGCATGCCACCACGGGGACATCTCCCGAATCCTCCCCCCATGGGGGTGGCGGACTCAAGGGCGATTCGCTCCGTAGGCGGGGGGGCGAGCTGCCGCGGCAAGGGCCTTGCTGGGGCTGCCAGAGCCGGCCCCGGCAAGGATCTTGCCGGGGAAAACTGCTCCGTCCCCTTGCTCTTCGTGGTCTTGTTCTTGGTGTCGCTCCAGTCTTCATCGAGCTTCAGTCTTGCCCCGGCTTGCCTCCCTTGCCATGCTTGGTGTGATGGCACCGTGGCTCAGACTGCCCGTGCACAGTCATAGGGGTACAAAAAGTGTACCCCTCTTTTTGTACACCGACAGGAGCCCCCGGGCCTGGGCCACACATAAGCGCGACACGTTGTTGGGCCAGGCCCAGAACGGTGTGCGGGCAGGCGGGGTGGTTCTCACCGTGGTAAAATTTCCGCGCGCTGCGCCTCCCACGACCTGCGCGCGCGGCGCGGGGTGGAGGGGTGTGCATGACGTGGGCGGCATCCGTGGGACGGTTTCCGCACGCATGCGTCACGTCGCAGTAAATGCGAAAGGAGGTGGCCCGCGCCTTCCCCATAAAAAGGAATAACCGCGAGCGCGCTACTCACTTCCTCCACTTTCCTCGCGCCCCTTCCAATCTCAGAGCCGCTGCTCCCTTGCTTCCTTCCTTCCGAAGTTTTCGTCGTCGCCCGCCGCCGTTGCTTCGCCATCCCGTCCCCTCAGCCTTCCCATTCAGCCGTCATGGCGTCCAAACTCGCCAAGGGCAAGGGGGCGGCCAAGGGTGCCGGGCCTTCGGCGCCGCCGGAGGGCGTATTCACGGGGGATCGGACGAAGGCCGCCATCTTCATTCTGTCGTCGGTCGACGTCTTCGAGCTCCGGGCCATCTTCAAACCCCTTTGGGGGGCGGAGACGGGGGATCAGGCGAAGGGCTTGGGCCATCCGGCGACGCGCGTTGTTCCGGTCGCCTGCGCTCCGCCCAGCTCAAATCGGTATCCCTTCTTCATTGATTATTTCTCCTGCGGGTTGTGTCCTCCCTTCTCCGACTTTTTCTGCGACATCATGCACACTTTTGGCTTCCGTCTTTTGGATTTCACCCCAAATGCGGTGGCGTGCATGGCCTTCTTCGCGCACCTCTGCCAGGGCTTTGTCGGAGTGCAGCCCAACACGGCGCTCTTCCGCCACTACTTCATCCCTCGGATCCAGCCGGGAAGCTCGGTCTACGGAGGCATCGCCTGGATTCCGAGACTCAAGGTGGTGTATCCGGAGGGCGCCGTGAAGGAGAGGTGGGACGAATGGCGCGGCCGGTGGTGCTGGATCGAGGAGGACGAGCCGCCAACGTTCTGCAAGGTCCGCCGGGTGCCGCTGGTCCGTGGCAGCGATTGGAGCAACGTCGACGCCGCCGACGGGAAGCTCGCCGTCGCTGTCACCAGGATCACCCGGCTTGTCCAAGCCGAACTCACCCTCGAGATGATCGGGGCGGATTTCATCCGCCGTCAGATCGCTCCGCTGCACCAAAAGGGGAGGCCAGCCTGGCTCTTCAGGAACCCGGTCGATGTCATGTGGCTCCGCACTGGCCTCAAGCACAACTTTACAGTGATGGGACATGCCCATTTCTGTCAGCAGCTCTTCCAGCTGGATGTGAGTCACGGCGACGAGGTTGAGCGGACCGGCAAGGCTGCGAAGGCCACCGCCAAGGCCGGCAAGGCCGTCAAGGGGCAACTCTTCAAGCTGCCAGCGGGAGTGGTCCCGCTGTGCAATAACTCGCACCAGTCCGAAATCGTCACCATGATGTCGGAATGTAGCGCGCACGGCCCCGTCCTGAGCTGGCAGGAGCCGGAGGACGAGGTCGTGCAACAGTTCTTTGATTCCCTGGTCGAGGTGTGCGTCAATCCTGATGCCGAGCGCTGGCTCCTCAGGGACACCACCCCGGAGGAGTTGGACTACATCGCCGCCAGGGCAAAGGAGGCTCAGCTCATCAAGGAGGCCGGCAGCGCCGGAGGCATGGAGGACAGGCCGCCGCGGCTGCGGAGGAGGAGGAGTTCGCCCAGTGGGCAGCGGCTGCCGGAGAAGCTAGCAGCGCCAGCACCGGGGCCCCATTGGTTGAGGATGCGGCCGACGAGTCGTCGTCGTCGGATGATGTGATGGCTGGCTCATCGCCAATCAGGGGAAGAGGGCGAACCTTGCGGCGGGCCTGCTCCGGTGAGCCGGTCCGGCCCGGCAAGGGTGCGCAGCCTCAATTGGCCCTGGAGGAGTCCGGGCGCCTCACGAGGGCCACGGCGGCGAAGAAGTTGGCGAAGGGCGCCGAGAAGAAGAAAGCGGCAGCTCCCTCTCCGTCGAGGCGCATACGAACTCTGCTCCCTCCTTCGCCTCCCTCGGCAGACGTTGATTCGGAGGGCGACACGGAGTTCCCCTTCGACCTCGGGCCCCTCAGCCCGAAGAGGAAGAGGAAGACGGCAGAGGAGGAGGAGGAGATGGACGATGAGTAAGTTTTCTTCATCGTCACCCCATCTCTCTTGCTCATGCCACTCATCTTAACTTGTCCTTGCTTCTTCAGGGACGCAGAGACGTTGGCCCAGAGGGTGAAGAGGGACAAGGCTTCAGCGAGCAGCCAGCCCCCGGCCGGGGCTATAGAAACACCACTGGTGGTGTTGAGTAGCTCCGACGGCAGCCCCCGGCATAGCCCCCGGCGTAAGTCCGCCAACCTTTTCTCGCTCGACACGCAGTCGGCGTTAGATGCTGAAGGCGTCGACCTAGCCGGTTCTGTAGGACGGGAGCGGCAGCAGGAGGAGCCGCAGAGGGCTACTCCCAACATGCCACCCCCATCAACCACGCCGCCACGAGGGGCGTCCCCGGCAAGGGCACCAAGCATGGAGCCCACACGCATGGAGGAGGAGGAGGACTTGGGTGCTGGTGGCCAGCCCCCGGCGGGGAGGGAACTTTCGCTGCGCAGCCTGGTGCCGGTGAGTTGCTCGCTTTCGCCTTTGCTTTTCCCTTGTGTTTTTTCTTGACTTCGTTTCCCCCGTCACGGCCCAGGCCCTCCTCAAAAGGATGTGGAGGATGTGGACGCCGTCATCGAGGAGGTTGCTGAGGAGGCCGCGGCGGAGGCCGACGAGATCGCCGCCGGAGAGGCCGCCAAGGACGCCGCCGCGGCCGCCGTGGACGAGACTGCTGAGGATGCCGCCAAGGGTGCCGCCGAGGGCGCCAGCGGCGCGCCTGCCGGGGAGGCCGGCAAGGCCACAGCTGAGGAGGAGGCGACTAATGACCAGCCCTCTTCCTCCGCGACCCCGGGCCCCGGCAAGTATCTAAAGGTAAGCGACAACCTCTTCATCCACCTTGCCGAGGCGTCAAGCTCCCGGGCGCCCGCCGGGGAGGAAGTCTTCGACGGCGAGGTGTTCGCTGCCGCCGGGCTCGAGGTTGTCGAAGAACCGAGCGCCGGCGGCGATGGCTCCCCAGAGGAGCAGCTCTTTCGGGCCATGGGGGCCAACTTCCAGAAGCTCCAGGCGCTCTACCACCCCCGTTTGGACAAGGTTAAGTCCAGAATGGCAGCGGTGGACGAGGCGGAGGCGGACTTCCAGGCGCGCGTCGCCGAGGCGCAAGCCTGGTTCCACTAGTCCCGTGAGGAGCAGAGGGCCTCCTAGGAAGATCTAGCTCAGCGCAACGTGGAGCTCATCATGAAGATGGCCGCTATCGAGAAGGCCCAGGAAGAGGCGGCAAATTCGGCTACTGCGGCGGAGGCCGCCCGGAACCAGCATCAAGCCGCCCTCGATTCCCAGGAGGAGGACCTCTCCGCGCGTGAGGCGAAGCTTGCCGCGACACTCCGCGGCAAGGATGAGGAGCTTGAGGCCCTTGACGAGCGGTGGACTCACGAGCTGGGGCAGAGGCACAAGGAGGCGCTCGATGCCCAGGCTCTGGCTCACGCCGGCAAGATACAAGAGCTAGAAGCGGAACGGGATAGGCTGAAGGAGCAGGCCCTCAAGCTGGCTGACGAGAAGACCAGACTCAACTGCGCCTTGACAGAAGCGTAGGGAGTGGTCATCAGCAAGACTGGGGAGCTCTCCGATGCGCAAGGCTCCATCAGATATCTCAGGCCGAGGCTAGAGAATCTCGAGAAGGCGTTGGCGGAGAGCTCTGCTCGGGAGGGGGCCTTGGCCAAGAGCCTAGAGGAGGAGAAGCAGCTGCGGGCAGATGAGGGCGCCTCCCACCAGGAATACGTGGTGGAGGAGAACAGGTGGATCAGCCGGCTGGAGGACATCGCCGGCAGGGTTACCTCACAGTTGGCCCTCATGGGGGTGCCGTATGTGAGGTATGCCCCTGAATGGAGCGGGTCCGTCAACGCCAAGCTGACCCTGTTCTTCGAGGGCGTCCTCAGCGCCTTGACTGATCTTCACTCCAACAGAACTGCCACGCTTGCCAGGGAGGCCCGGCGGCTCTACCGGGGAGTCATGACCAAGGTCCTCACCAAGGTGGCGTTCTGGAACCCCGCCCTCGACTTCGAAGCCGCGATGGACAGCTTGCCGGAGGATGCCAACCTCAAGGCGCTCAAGCAGCGCATCAAGCCTGTCATCAGCCGCATCGACAAAATCAAGAGGGTGGAGGGCCAGCGCTGGGATTAGATATCCCGTTCTTCTTTGCCGCTGCGAGTTCATGCCCAAGACAAATTTTATCTTTAGTTAGAACCGCAGCAATGGCATGATGTAATATAACTTTGAAATATCTTCAGAAACATGCATGTTATTTTCCTGTTTGCTGCCTCCCTGTGTTTCCACCCTACGTTAACTGGGTAGGCTCGCCGGCGCGAAATACCCAAGCGGCGTCTTGGGGACGGGTCCCCGTTGGCCTGCCGGGTGAGCGTGCTACCGGGTTTGTCACCTTGCCACTCTTAACGCAGCTGCTCGAACTGTCGAGTTTGACTCGAGTCGGAGTCGAGAACTTTGCCAATTGCGGAAGGGTCTGCCACCTTGCCGCTCCCAATGCAGCCGCTCGAACTGTCGAGTTTGACTCGAGTCAGAGTCGGGAGCTTTGTCAGTCGCGAAAGGTTACCCTACCGTTTCAACACAGCCGTTGGAACTGTTGAGTTGACTCGAAACAGAACAAGGCGTTGCCGATCAGGAAGGGCCCCATCCGCGTGCAGGTTTCTTTTTGCACAAGGAATGACAGCTCCGAGGATAATAACTTTAAATGATAGGATGGAAATATCCAAAATTCGATGTAACTTAGCTTTTATTTGCAGCCGCTCGAAAACAAGTCTTCTGGCTTCCTCAAAGAGCCACGGAGACGAGAGACGGCCGGGCCGATCACCAGAGCCGATTCTCACAACTGCGCCCCTACCTCGCGCGCCAAAGATGTCGGGGTATTTGGATCGACACCTATGGGATCACAAGAATCCCTACTACGGTTGCGGGGCGTGGGGTTGAGAGAAGAGCGGATCTAACGATCGGGACACGGTTCCTTTACCCAGGTTCGGGCCGCAAAGATGCGTAAAACCCTACTCCTGCTTTGGTGGATTATATGTTGGTTTTCTTCAGCTAACGAGGAGCTCCAAAAGAGTCGTGAGGGGTTCCGAAAAGCCGAATCCTCCTCCTGGTTGCCTCGGGCCTCCTTTTATAGGGAAAAGGGGTTGCCACAGTGGCACACAGGAGGTGGAAAGGGTACAGTGATGCGAGGTTATCCCTCGCATTACAGGACAAGGTGCATTTAATGCGCCCTGCTTAGGTGTCCTTGCTTTATCGGGGACGAGGGGAGACGCCCGTCTTGTCCGTCACCGCTCCTCCTCGTGTCGACACGCGCCCCGGCCAGCGGTGCCTGAGGTGCCATGTAGGCAGACAGGCAGCTGAGGTGGCGCAACGGCGGGCCTCCACGAAGACCTGTGGGTTGCCACGCAGGAGCCTGTCCAGCTGGTTGGGTCGGCAGCTGCGTGGGTCGATGGATACCCAGTTGGCGCGGGCCTGACGGTGGCCCCATGGGTGTCCTCGGCAAGGACCTTGTCAGGGCCCCGGCAAGGGTCTTGCCGCGGCGCCTGCTGTCATCCCCGGCAAGGTGCTTGCCGGGGGCCTTGTGGATCCCCTTGGCTGGGATCCCGCCAAGGGTCGTCGTCTTCTTACCTTGTATCTGATCTTGAAGGTCTTCACAAAGATCTGCATGCCACCACGAGGACATCTCCCGAATCCTCCCCCCATGGGGGTAGCGGACTCAAGGGCGATTCGCTCCGTAGGCGGGTGGGGCGTGCTGCCGCGGCAAGGGCCTTGCCGGGGCTGCTAGAGCCGGCCCCGGCAAGGATCTTGCCGGGGGAAACTGCTCCGTCCCCTTGCTCTTCGTGGTCTTGTTCTTGGTGTCGCTCCAGTCTTCATCGAGCTTCAGTCTTGCCCCGACTTGCCTCCCTTGCCATGCTTGGTGTGATGGCACCGTGGCTCAGACTGCCCGTGCATAGTCATAGGGGTACAAAAAGCGTACCCCTCTTTTTGTACACCGACACCAACTTGTATCTTTTTTTGGTTTTCTTGTTGTTTTCAATAAAATACCCTTTACTACCTCTATTTAGATGTGTTTTTGTGGTTTGAATAAATGATTGTGCCAAGCGAAGCCTTTAGGATCATGTTGGGTGATAGTAGATTTGATCTTGCTGAAAAACAGAAACTTTTGCGCTCACGAAAAAAAATCTCGTTTTTAACATAAGAGTGTTTTTAAGTTGATTATTTTTGCAGAAGATTAATATACAAATTGTTCACGTGGTACTAATTTTTCAAAAAAAATAGAGTTACAGAAGTATTCGAAATATCCAGATTGCTACAAACTGTTATGTTTTTGACAGATTCTGTTTTCTTTGCGTTGTGTGCTTGTTTTGATGATTCTATGGTTCTCTTTGATGCATTTTTGCCATAGAAAAGTTGGAATACAGTAGATATAATGCAAGAATAAAATACGAATTGGTTTGGTACAGTACTTATAGTAGTCATTTGTTTTCTTATACTAACGGATCTCACGAAGGTTTTTGTTGAGTTTCGTGTGATTGGAGTTTTGAAGTTTTGGGTGATGTTATGATGGATGAAGGAATAAGGAGTAAGAAGAGCCTAAGCTTGGGGATGCTCATGGCATCCCAAGCTATTATCCAAATAGAAGGAAGCAACTAAGCTTGGGGATCCCCAGAGTGGCATCCCCTCCTTTTTCTAACGACCATCGGTATTTTACTCGAAGCTATATTTTTATTCGTCACATACTATGTGTTTTTCTTGGAGCGTCTTGTATGATATGAGTCTTTGCTTGTTTTGTTTTGCTTTTTAAGTCTTGAATCCTTAGTGGACACACCTATTTTAGAGAGCCATAATTATTCCATGACTAGTTAGAATAGCTCTCTTTGCTTCACTTCAATTTTTATGAGCTATGGATTTGCTCTAGTACTTCACTTATATCTTTTTTGAGTACGGTGTGCTTTAATATTTTTGAAGAAATACTCTCTTGCTTCACTTATATTTATTTGAGAGTTAGTAAAATTTTCAAGAAATTCTCTCTTGCTTCACTTAAATTATTTTGAGAGAAAGGAAAAAATCATGCTCATGATCTTCACTTATATTTGTTTGAGCTTATCAAAAGCAATGCATGAAAATTAGTCCCAAAGTGATAGATGTCCAAGAAGGATATAATAAAAACTTTCATGAAGACCATTGGACAAAATAAACTTGATTCCTTGTAATAGTTTTGAGATATGATAATGTGATATATGAGTCATGTTGATGAGTAATTGTGCTTTAGTAAGAATATTGGTGTTAAGGTTTGTGATTCCCTATCCAAGCACGAAAGTCAATAGTCATGCAACGAAATTACATCCTACTTGTGGTGCATTATTCAGTGTTAATTATGATTAATGCTCGCTTATGAGATTATTTGTTTCTTAGTTGGTCGATTCCCATCTTTTGGTAGCCTTCATTTTGCACTAAGTATGATCACTACTTGTGCATCCAAAATCCTTTAAACCAGTTTTGCCACATGAGTCCACCATACCTACCTATATGCAGTATTATTTTGTCGTTCTAAGCAAATTTGTATGTGCCATCTCTAATTTTCAAAATAAATTTCTCTTTTGTGTGCTCGTACCGCTCGCGAGGCGGTGAGGGGTGGCCAATATTTTCCATGCTAGATGTGTTATTCTCATGATGAGTGTTTATTCACTTGTCATTGCACGAGAGTAAGGTAAAGGTATTAGGGATGCCCAATCCTGAAATGAAAAAATGAATTTACTTTATGTTGTAAAATAATAAATTCCTTGGAAAGTGTTGGTATGGAAGGCACTCGTGGATACAGTTAGCCATGGCTTGTGAAAGTTTGGTGGAAAATGGAATAAACTTTATTTTATATTTGGTAACCGCCTATGATATATCTAGCATGGAAAGTGTTGGGAACTCTAAGTCATTTTCGTTTGTGGGAAAAGTATACCACCCAAAATAATTTTATCTCTCAATTTAAGCTTTGAGCTCCGGCACCTCTACAAATCCCTACTTGCCTCTGTGAAGGGCCTTTCTTTTACTTTATGCAATTTTTATTTTAAATTTGAGTCTCCATCTTCTCTTATAAAGCACCAACTAGGAGGCACTATGATCGTACTTGAGTATTGGGTGTAGTTAATATGCGAGTGTGTTTCATGAATGGATCAATGGTTGAGCATGATGGGCTAGGGATAACTTACTATAGCGTTGATATTTTGAAAGACATGGTTGCTTGTTGATATGCTTGAGTATTTAAATCTCATGTCAAAACTAGACTATTGCTTTGAACCATATAAACGTCCAAATGTCCATGCTATAAAGAAAAGACTATGATATGACAAGTTAGGCAGCATTCCACATCAAAAATTCTGTTTTTATCATTTACCTACTCGAGGACGAGCAGGAATTAAGCTTGGGGATGCTAATACATCTCCAACGTATCTATAATTTTTTATTGTTCCATGTTGTTATATTATCATTATTGGATGCTTTATAATCATTTTATAGTCATTTTATATCATTTTTTGGTACTAACCTATTGACACAGTGCCAAGTGCTAGTTGCTGTTTTCTGCATGTTTTTCACATTGCAGGAAATCAATACCAAACGGAGTCCAAACGCAGCAAAACTTTTTGTGGAATTTTTTGCACCAGAAGACATCTAGTGGGCCGGAGAAGCGCCTGGGCGTGCTCCGAGGGGAGCACAACCCACCAAGGTGCGCCAGGAGGCTCAGGCACGCCCTCGTGGGTTGTGCCCACCTTGGGTGCCCCCGGACCGCCTCTTTGCTTTATAAATACCCAAATATTCCAGAAACCCTAGGAGAGTCGACGAAAATCAATTCCAGCCGCCGTAGAGACCAGAACTACCAGATCCAATCTAGACACCATCACGGAGGGGTTCACCACTTCCATTGGTGCCTCTCTGATGATGCGTGAGTAGTTCTTTGTAGACCTATGGGTCCGTAGTTAGTAGCTAGATGGCTTCCTCTCTCTCATTTGTTTATCAATACAATGGTCTCTTGGAGATCCATATGATGTAACTCTTTTTGCGGTGTGTTTGTTGGGATCCGAGAACTTTGAGTTTATGATCAGATCTATCTTTTTATATCCATGAAAGTTATTTGAGTCTTCTTTGATCTCTTATATGCATGATTGCTTATAGCCTCATATTTCTTATCTGATATTTGGGTTTTGTTTGGACAACTTGATCTATTTAACTTGCTATGGGAAGAGGTGCTTTGTAGTGGGTTCAATCTTACGGTGCTTGATCCCAGCGACAGAAGGGGAACCAACACGTATGTATCGTTGCTACTAAGGATGAAACGATGTGGTATATTTCTACATAAATAAATCTTGTCTACATCATGCCATCGTTCTTATTGCATTACTCTGTTTTTCCATGAACTTAATACACTAGATGCATGTTGGATAGCGGTCGATGTGTGAAGTAATAGTAGTAGATGCAGGTAGGAGTCGGTCTACCAATCTTGGACGTGATGCCTATATAATGATCATTGCCTGGATATCGTCATGATTATTTGAAGTTCTGTCAATTTCCCAATAGTAATTTCTTCATCCACCATTTGCTATTTTCTCGAGAGAAGCCACTAGTGAAACCTACGGCCCCCGGGTCTCTTTCTTATATTATTTGCCTTTGCGATGTACTTTTCCTTTGCTTTTATTTTCAGATCTATTAAACCAAAAATACCAAAATACCTTGTTGCAATTTATCTTATTTGGCGTTCAATCTATCAATATTTACAACTCTCTCACTTGCCTATCTCTAGGCGTCGTTACCCGAAAGGGATTAACAACCCCTTTTACATGTCGGGTTGCGAGTATTTGTTATTTGTTACTAATCTTGGACGTGATGCTAATATGTCTCCAACGTATCTGTAATTTTTGGTTGTTCCATGCTGTTATATTATCTTTCTTAGATGTATTCCAACAATTTTATATCATTTTTTGGGACTAACCTATTGACTCAGTGCCCAGTGCCAGTTGATGTTTTTTGCTTGTTTTTTACATCGCAGGAAATCAATATCAAACAGAGTCCAAACACCTCGAAACTTTTTGTGGGTTTTTTATGGACTAGAAGACATCCAAAGTGCCAGAGCAGCACTTGGTGGGTGCCCCGAGGGGGGCACAACCCACAAGGGCACGCCTGGGCCCCTAGGCGCGCCCAGGAGGGTCGTGCCCACCTTGGTGGCCTCCTGCACCGTGTCTTCGCTCTATAAATGCCCAAATATTCCAAAAAACCTTGGGGCGTTGACGGAATTTTGTTCCAACCGCTGCAGGCTTATGTATCCACGAGATCCAATCTAGAGCCCTTTCCGACACTCCGCCTGAGGGGGAAATCATCACCGGTGGCCATCTTCTTCATCCCGGTGGCCACCATGATGAGGAGGGAGTACTCCACCCTCAGGGCTGAGTGTTTGTACCCATAGCTATGTGTTTAATCTCTCTCTCTCTCGCGCGTGTTCTTGAGATGCACAATCTTGATGTATCGCAGGATTTGTTAATATAGTAAGCTCATATGGTGTTTTCCCCTCTCTATCATATTGTGATGAATTGAGTTTTCCCTTTGATATTTCTTTGGATTGAATAGTTTTATGGATTTAAGAACACTTGATGCATGTCTTGCTATGAATACTCGTGGTGACAATGGGGTATCATATTGATTCACTTGATATGTGTTTTGGCACTCACCTTGCGGATTCCCGCTGTGACATTGGGGTAATCTTTGCATAGGGGTTGATGCACGTTCTTGTCTTTGTTTCTCCGGTAGAAATCTTGGGGCACTCTTTGAGGTACTTTGTGTTGGATTGAGTATTATGAATTTGAATATGTTTTGGTGTTATCTTTGTACGAACTCTTGATAGATCGATCGGAAAGAATAACTTATTTTAGTACGAACTCTTGATAGATCGATCGGACAAGAATAGCTACAAATAATTTATTCTTATGTTCTCCGCTAGATAGGAACTTTGGAGTGATTCTTCATCACACGTTGAGGGATGGTTATGTGATCCAATATATTAGTATTGTTGAGAGATTGCACTAGCGAAAGTATGAACCCTAGGCCTCATTTTCAAGAATTGCAATACCGTCTATGCTCACTTTTGTCACTTGCTACCTTGCTGTTTTTATTGTTACTATTACAAAAATCAATATCTACTATCCATATTACACTTGTATCACAATATCTTCGCCGAACTAGTTCACCTATACAATTTTCCATTGTATTGGGTGTGTTGGGGACACAAGAGACTTTTTATTATTTGGTTGTAGGGTGTTTGAGAGAGACCATATTCATCCTACACCTCCCACAGATTGATAAACCTTAGGTCATCCACTTGAGGGAAATTTGCTATTGTCCTACAAAACTCTACGCTTGGAGGCCCAACACGGGTCTACAAGAACAAGTTGTGTAGTAGACATCAAGCTCTTTTTTGGCGCCATTGCCGGGGAGGTTAGGTAAGCGGCACTCACATCCTGTTAAGAAGCTCTTTTTTGGCACCGTTTCCTGGGAGGTGAGTGCTTGAAGGTATATCTTTAGATCTTGCAATTGAATCTTCTTGTTTCTTGTTTTATCACTAGTTTAGTTTTGTAAAAGAAAACTAAAAATATGGAATTGAGGTTGCATCATATTATTCATCTTTATAATGTCTTTCGTGAAAATGATGGAAATGAAAATCATGCTCAATTGATAGAAGAGAATTCAATAAAATGTTTGGCATAAAGGATGAGCATGAGTGCAATGTTGTTAGTATGAATTCTTTAAATATCCATGATGCTAATGACATTCAAAGCCATAAGCTTGGGGATGCTATATTTGATGAAGATGATATTTTTAGCCCCCCAAGATTTGATGTGGAAATTTGTTATAATGGTAGCATGCCTTCTATTTATGGTGATTATATTGATAAAAGTGGATTTGGAGAGGTCATGACTTTATTTAGTGATGAATCCACTACTTTGGAGGATGTTTCAATTGACTATGATAACAAAGTTGCTATCTATGATGATTATGGTGATGGCATGTATGCTATATTGAATAATGATAACCATGAAACTTGTCGTCATGACTTTAATTTTCAATCTCATGATAGCTATTTTGTTGAGTTTGCTCCCACCACTATTCATGAGAATAAATTTGCTTATGTGGAGAGTAGAAAATTTTCTATGCTTTTGCATCATGAAAAGAATGATTTACGTGATGTCTATATTGTTGAATTCATTCATGATGCTACTGAAAATTACTATGAGAGAGGAACATATGCTTGTAGGTATTGCAATAATATCAAGTTTCCTCTCTATGTGTTGAAAGTTTTGAAGTATTGCTTATTTTGCCTTCTTATGCTAGTTGATTCTTGCTCCCATAAATTATTTTCTCACAAAATCCCTATGTATAGGAAGTGGGTTAGGCATAAATGTCCTTGCCATGTGATTCATGATGCTCTCTTGCATGTTTGAATTCTTTACTTTTACACGAGCATCATTGAAATCATCATGCCTAGCTAAAAGGTGTTAAAGAAAAACGCTTGTTGGGAGACAACCCAACACTTATACCTACTGTTTTTGTGTGTTCACATGGTTAATGTACTGTAGTAATCTTGTTTTACATGTTTTGTTTCAATAAAGTGCAAAGTAAAACCTTTGGGGTAGTGTGGATGATAGTTGATTTGATTTTGTGCAAAAACAAAAAGTTTTGCATCCAGTGGATAAAATTCAATAAATCACTGGAACGTGATAATTAGCTGAAATTTTAACACATGACTGGTATACAAATTTCCTACGTTTTCCTAATTTTCAGAATTTTTAGAGTTGAATATGTGTGGTGGTTGTCGAGATCATTACAGACTGTTTTGTTTTTGACAGATTCTGTTTTTCATGCATAGTATGCTTGTTTTCTACTCCCTCTGTTCCGGAATACTTTTCGTCGGGGGGTTTTAGTACAACTTCCATCGTGTTGGGATATTTATGTCGTTTCCCGAACTACCCTCCCGTTCGCTCACTCTCTCACTCGCTCTCGCTCACCCACTCTCTCCTGAATCCTCTCGAATCCCTAGCTCATCGCCGCTGGCACCGCACCTCTCCCTCGCACGCGTCGCTGGCAGAGGGTGAGCAGCTTGCCGCGCCCACGAACAATAAGAGCGCGAAGAGGCCGAGCACAGAGCGGGGGAGGGCCGGGAGCGGGGGCGGGGCGGGGAGCTGGTGGATGACGCCCAGCTGGGTCTGCATCTTGGAGACCAGCGGGTTCTCACCCCCGACGCGGTAGCCCCCCGCCGCGAAGGCCGGGGAGGGGCGTGCAGGGGAGGCGAAGGTGGAAGGTGGTGGGGTCTGCTCGGGGGCTGCCGCTCTCCGCCACGAAGGCCGGGGAGGGGCGTGCGAGGGAGGTGGAGATGGACTGTGGTGGAGGTTGCTGGCGAAGAGCGGGCTGCACGTCGTGGTGGAAAGGCGACGGCTTTGCGGACGGGGAGGCAAAGCTGACCGCCGCTATGGGCTCAGAAGCGAGGTCAGAGCTCAGAAGCGAAGCTGGCAGCGCTTTTGCTCCGTCGGGGGCTCGCTGACCGCCACCGTGGAAGCCATGGCCATGGGGAACAGATGAAGCGGAGCAGAGCGGCTAGAAAGAGAACTAGGAGCAGAGCGGCACTGGTATAAATGGATCGAGGAGAGCTGGGGGTTGGAATCTGGGACAAAGATTGTGCGAGAAAGAGAGAAAAATTGGGGAGATGCCTGAAACACTTCAGAAAGTTTGGGTATGTTTTTCTTTTCCTTTGCTTCTGAAGCTATTCTGTACTTAGGCCTGAAGCTATAAAATTTTGTTTCCTTGGCAAAAAATTCAGTTTACAAAAATTCAGAAAGCGGGGAGTAGTTTTTAACTGAAGAGATTACTGTTGTAATTGACATGAGTAGAGATTAGTTGGTGTAGTACTACTTGAAGTGACATTACTTGGTGTAGTACTGCTTGGAGTAGCCTGCTTGGAGTACTTCTTTTCATGGAGCTGCTTGTAGTAGTTTATGATTTGCAGTCAGATTAGCTTGGAGCAGAATCATTGCTTGATGTGCTATTCTCTTCTCTTCTTTATTTTAATTAAAATTAACTCAACCTTTTCCTTTCATAAAATTAGCTGAAACTTTCCCAGTTAATTAAAAGAATTGAAATTGTTCCTTTAATGCTTGCATAAAGTTTTTTAATACTCTAATGAAGGTTTTGTGTACTCTACTGCTTGCATCAGTACTTTTCTAATGAAGGAGTATTACAACGAGAAGGTTAATTTAAGTTAATGCTATGAGTATTCTTCTCACTGGTTATGTTTGGGTTCTGGTTCTGGATGGATTAGCTGTAGATGGAGTATATGCAAGGTTCAGTAGGTGATGTGTTGTAATCCAAGCAGTATACTGCAGTCCTAGTACTCCTAGTAGGAGGAAATCTTTTATGTTTGGACATTTGTACTCCAAATCAACTGAACCTTTTCCTTTAATTTAAATTAAATGAAACTTTCCTTCTCTCTTCTCTCTTCTTTCTCTCTTTTGCTCTCTTCTCTTCTCTTCTCTTTTCTTATCTTGTCTTCTGAAACTTAACAGCAGCAAGAGTTCAGAATTGTGTAACTATGTCAGTGTAATTGTGTAACAATAAGCATTCATTTTAAATCAAGAATGACAAAGCATTCCATTTTCAGTGTAATTGTGTAACTATGTCAGTGTAATTGTGTAACTTAAGTTGATTTAAAATTTTACTCCATCTGCTATATTTGTCCTACTGACAGTATGGTACTCTTTTTGTTCGCTAGCTGTGTTGTTCAGTGTTTCTACACCTTTCCCCCCATGTCTGTACAATGATTTGATGAGTGCATCTGAGCACGTCTCTTTCAACGATTTCTTACAGGTTTAACATGCACAATTCAAGCTCAGGTGGTGTGGTATCTGCCCGTTTAAAGTATCTGAAATCAGTAATTCATCAATGAAGACTTCTGTGTGCTGTTGCAGAGAGAGCTATTCTGTCAGGTTATATCCGTGGGTTTTGTGGTTCTGCACAATTCAAGCTCAGCTCAGGTTTGCTTGATGTGTGATTCAGTGTTCTGCACCTTTTTTCCCTATGTCTGCACAGTTATTTGATGAAAGCATTTGGGCTTTTGGTTCTGTTCGAAGGAATTCGGAATTTTGTTTGGGTAAGCTAGCTAGCTGAAAGTCAAGATTCTCTTTGTTTGGGCAAGCTAGCTAGCTGAAAATGAAGATTTTCTTTGTTTGGGTAAGCTAGCTAGCTGAAAGTGAAGATTCTCTTTGTTTGGAGTAGTAGTAGGATTACTAGGAGTAGGATTAGTAGGAGTAGGAGTAAAAATAAAAGCTTCTCTTCTCTCTTCTTGTCTCTTCTTGCTCTCTTCTTCTCTTTCTCTTCTCTTCTCTTTCATTTAAATGGAATACTCCACACAAGCAAATGAAATCTTTCCTTTAATTAATTAAATGAAACATTTCCTGTAATTAATTAAACTTAAACCTTTTCTTTAATTAATTAAAGATCAATTAAAGAAAATGTTTTTGTTTAATTAAAACTAAAGGATATGTTTACAAAGGTTTTAGTTTAAGTAAACCTAAAGGATTAAACATACAAGTCTCACAAAATGGAGAAAAAATATATGGAGTAAAAATGATCACAAAATGGAGGAAAAAATATATTGAGTAAAAATGATCACAGAATGGAGTTACACATACAAGTGTCACAAAATGGAGTTACTCCACGTCTAAACAAGCCTCATCTCAAGCATCTGAACAAGCCTCATGACAAGCAGTACATCCTCATCACAAGCATCATCACGAGCATCAGAGCCTCATCACAAGCAACACAAGCCTCATCTCAAGCATCTACACAAGCCTCACCTCAAGCATATAAACAAGCCTCATCTCAAGCATCTAAACAAGCCT
>LR738709.1:119219975-119433012 GCA_902687465.1 Secale cereale | reverse complement strand
GTCGCCGTGCTTCCGACTCTTCGCCGCCGTGCTTCCGACCTCGCCGCCGAGCCGTGCTTCCGAAGTCGCCGAGCCGTGCTTCCGAAGTCGCCGTGCCGTGCTTCCGAGCCAGCCGCCGCCGCCGTTCGAAGAGGATCGGGAGGAGCCCGATCCAGATCTGCCTCTCCGGGCCGAAACCCTAGCGGGCCGGGACCCGGTAGCCCGTTAGCCCGCGGGGATCCGCCACCCGCTTTGGCCCGACCCGCGCCGGATCTGTTGACCGCGCCCGTTGACTTTGACCCTGAGGTTGCTTCTAATTTCACTAAGTCCCCAGTTTTCAGTTTCTGATGCTGTTTTGCGAGGTGGATAACTTTTACTGTGCATGTCTGATTTGGGCATATGATATGTCAAAATGATCGTGGTGACTTGTACTATGTTTTGTTCCATTGTGCCATGCATGTTTGAGGTCATCTAGATGTCTTAATCTTCATGGGAAGAGTGCTACTTGTTATAAACTGCTGCTATTAGATGTTTTCATGCCATGTTTGCAATGTGATATCTTGGTGCATGTTTATCCAAATGAAGCAAAATGATATGTCCAGATGTTCATCATGAGATGCTCTACATGTTGGTTGCTATAGCATGCTTGTTTGAGTTCATATGGCCATGTTTATCTATGTTACAAAAGTGCATTTGGCTGTTATGTCCTGAAACTTGTTACGAGATGCCTAGTTGAGGAGATCATTGCTATTGTTGTGTTTGTCCCCTTGTCACATGCCTAGTTGTTTTAGATTCTCCATGATGTGTTCTTTGATGTGGTGCATTTAGCTTTCCATAATATGCCTTGTGTTGACTTAAACATGCTTGCAAACTTGCCATGTTGCTGTTACTGTTTTAACACTTAGTGAAATTTCACTAAGTCTGGAATCTGTAATTTCCAGATGCCATGTTTGCTTGTTGTTCTAGGAAAATCCATGCTAGTTTTGGGGTGACTCTTGATGAATCCTTGTTGTATATGTTGTTGGCTATCCATTCATGCTCTCACATGCTCTTTTGGGTGGCTGTAGCATATTTAACTATTGCTCCCAAGTTGCTATAAATTACTACTGTTAGGATTTTGTTGTCATGTTCAAAATGTTTTAGCTTGTTGCTATTGATCCATGCCTCCTATGGATATGCTCCAATGGACTTGTTTGCTGTAGAATATGTCTACTTCATGTTCATGCTTCTTATCACCATGTTTGAGTGCTGTAGCTTATATTTATCATGCTCCAAAGTTGCTATGTGGCTGTTAATTTCAGCTTGTTGATATATCTTGGTTCATGTGTATCTTTTAGCCCGTTGCTCCGTTTGGGGTGTTCTTTATATGAAACTTGTGTGATTTTGCATGTGGATTCATAATATCCTCTGGTTATCATGTTTTGAAGTATCTTGCTTTTTGCATATTGCCATGCTCCTTGTGATATATCTCTGTGCTTCCTATGTTGACTTTCTGTGCTTCCTAAGTGCATCTGCAGAGCTTCCTTAGTGCATCAGCCATGCTTCTTGTTTAGTCTTGTCATGCATCATACCTTGCCATGTAATGCATCACATATAGACTTGTGTTGTTTGTTGTGCTTCCTACCTTGCCATGTTTTGCTTCCTGTGTAGACTTTCTGTGCATCATAAGTAGACTTGTTTTGCATCCTACTTGGTAGTGCCTATTGTCATGTTCTTGAGTGGTTTGTTTACCGTATTGCTTGCTTCTTCTCGATAGTGCTTGTTCCGTGCATTCGTGAGGATTCGTCGTCTACCCGTGGCTCTTCTTCAAGGCTTCTTCTCCGTCTTCTTCACGGAACAGTTCTTCTTCCTTGCAGGATCTCAGGCAAGATGACCGTAACCTTGGATACCTTTACTATCATTGCCTATGCTTAGTGTCTCGATGCTATCGTTACATGTCGCGCTACCCATCTTTATTGTCAGCCTCTCCTTGTTGCCATGAAACCTCTAACCTTTGAAACCTTCCTAGCAAAACCAATGTTTGGTTATGTTACCTGCTTGCTCAGCCCCTGTTATAGCGTTGTTAGTTGCAGGTGAAGATGAAGCTTGTTCCAGGAGGGAACTTGTTGTTGGCATATCACAATATCTATAATTATTATTAACACACCTATATACGGGGCATGGGTGGAAGGCTTGGCCTTTTGCTCGGTGTTTTGTTCCACTCATGCCACCTTAGGCGTCGATAAACCGGCATTATGTTCCTTGATTTTGTGTTCCTTACACGATGGGTGGATGGGGACCCCTTGACAGTTCGTCTTTGAATAAAACTCTTCCAGCAAGGCCCAACATTGGTTTTAATTTGCTCATAATAACAACTTAATTAATTAATTAAATTGCATAGGGAGTTAGCGCTACCCGAGGATTCTTTCTACATAGCAGGGGGGCCAGTGCTGATGGTGTTGGTCCCAAACGGGGAGTATGCGGGGCCACCACGGGGAAACTCGAGGTTTGGTTTTACTCGTATAATCGCCCATCCGGTCGTGGCCTGAGACGAGATATGCGTGGCTACTATCAAGGTGTCGACACACCGGGAGGTCTTGCTGGACTTGTTTTACCATTGTCGAAATGTCTTGTGCACCGGGATGCCGAGCCTGATCGGATTTCCCTAAGATAAGGGGTGATGATATTATATTTATCACTTCAGCTAATCATGAGAGCTCGTGATGGGCTAAGTTGGGACACCCCTGCAGGGTTATGATCTTTCGAAAGCCGTGCCCGCGGTTATGTGGCAGATTGGAATTTGTTAATGTCCGGTTGTAGAAAACTTGACAGAGGATCCGAAGTAAAACACACAACTGTGTGAGTAACCGTGACTGCCTCTTTTCACTTTGAGAAGAGAACACGGTGGGGTTATGTTTGACTCGTATGTAGTTCAGGATCTTTAGCGATCACTACTAGTTGTGACCGTTTGCGTAGAAGCTCATCTTATTCTTGTACTCGTAAGTTAGCCACCATATATTATGCTTAGCCGCTGCTGCAACCTCACCACTTTACCTCTTCCTACCTATTAAGCTTTGATAGTCTTGTTACCCATGGTTATGGGATTGCTGAGTCCTCGTGGCTCACAGATACTACAACAACAGTTGCAGGTGCAGGTTTCCGATGTCTTGACGTGAGAGCGTTGATCGTTGTTTGGAGTTCTTTCTTCTTCTTCTTCTTCTTCAGTCTTGGGTTAGGTTCCGGGTCGACAGCCTGGGATAGCAGATGGATGTCTTTGTGCTTGTATTGTTTGTATCCATAGTCGGATACTGGTATTGATGTTGTTGTATTCATGTGACTTGTATGTAATGTTGTATCCCCTATGTATGTATGTAATGGTACGATGTAATGATATCCATCTTGCTAAGCGCCCGAAATGCGGTTGTGCCCCAATCACGTAAGTGTCACGTGATCGGGATAGAATCGCATCTTGGGCCTGACAGTCAGGCAGGGGGCAGGAGATGAGCGCTGGCCTGGAGGAGCCCGACGGAGAAGCACGCGTGACGAGGAGAGGCGGCAAGCAGGGGCGGCGAGGGGCCTGGCAGAGGGGCAAAGAGGAGGTCCGCTCGCCTGGAGGAGCCTAGCGGAGGGGCGCTTGCCTAGAGGAGCCCGACTGAGGGGCGCTGGCCTGGAGGGGCCTGGAGGAGCGCTGCCTCGCGGATGGAGGAAGACGATGATCTGTTTTCAAAATAGGGGTATTTCTGTACTTTTGTACGTTTTCACCTGGTCCAAAAATTCTCTCAGCGACAAGTATTCCGGAACAGAGGGAGTAGTTACTATGGCTTATATTGATCAATATAAATTGTAGAAATGATATGCTACAATAGGAATTGTGGGGAAAAATTATGAATCTTGTATTTGACATTACCCAAAGTGAATGATTGGTTTTATCATACTAACACATCTCACGAAGTTCCGTTAAGTTTTGTGTGATTGAAGTTTTCAAGTTTTGGGTGAGATGTCGATATGAGGAGAATAATGAGTGGCAAGACACTAATCTTGGGGATTCCCAAGTCACCCCAAGGTAATATTCAAGGAAGACCCAAGAAACTAAGCTTGGGGATGTCCTTTCATCTCCAACATTATCGGTAACCTCACTTGAAGCTATATTTTTATTCGTCACATGATATGAGTTCTGCTTGGAGCATCATTTTATTTTGTTAGCATTTTCTTACTGGTATTTATAATAATGTTTTGCATATTTATTTCAATAAAAATGTCAAGTATAGCCTTTGTCATGCTTATTTTGCAAGTCTATATGTTGCTATTTGAAAACAGAAAGTTTATTGTTGTTGCAAAAATTCCCGAGAAAAGTCAGAATGTGATAAAATGTTGAAACTTTTTGCACATCAAGCTATGATAAATTTCCTACATCATGTTAAAATTTCAGAATCTTTTTGAGTTAGGGAAGTATGGATGCTCTTGCCTTCTTTATAGATTGTCTTGTTTAGACAGATTGCTGTTATGTTTGCATTGTTTGCATATGTTTGCGTGTTTTATGATTCTATTTAAGGATAGGAATATTAAATATGCAGAGGCATTTAGTATGCAATGTTAAATTATAATTTTAGTGATTTGATACAGTAGAGGATGATAAGGTTATTGCATTGATTTATACTAACTTATCTCACGAGTTCTTGTTGAGTTTTGTGTGGATGAAGTTTTTAAGATTTAGGGAAACCGTGATGTAAGAGGAATGAAGAAGACACAAGAGCTCAAGCTTGGGGTTGCCCAAGGCATCCCAAGTTAACATTTCAAGAAGTCTCAAACATCTAAGCTTAGGGATGCCCCGGTAGGCATCCCACCTTTCTTCATCAACAATTATCGGTTAGTATCGGTTGACCCTACGTTTTTGCTTCTTCACATGAGATGTGCTATTGTTGAATGTAATTTTACTTTGTTTTTCTTGCTTTTAGAATAAAATACTTAGATCTGAAAGTTTTAAATAAAAGAGAGTATTCACATAGCTACCTATTTACATAACTACTCGCTTAATCTTCACTTATATCTTTTTGGAGTAGTTTGTCATTCACTCTATTACTTCACTTATATATTTTTGAGCACGGTGTGATTTATTATTTTTTAATAAAATATCTCATGCTTCACTTAGATTAATTTGAGAGAAGAAAATATTATGCTCATGTTCTTCACTTATATGTGTTTGAGCTTATCAAAAGCAACACATAAAATTAGTCCCAATATGATAGATATCCAAGGGGGATATAATAAACTTTCATGAAGATCATTGGACAAAATAAAACTGATTCTTTGTAATAGTTTTGAGATATGATGATAGTGGTATGTGAGCCATGTAATGAGTAATTATGTTTTAGTAAGAATATTGATGTTAAGGTTTGTGATTCCCTATGCAAGCATGAAAGTCAATAGTTATGCGATGAAATTACATCCTACTTATGGTGCATTATTCAATGTTAGTTATGTTCAATGCTCGCTTATGTGATTTTTCGTTGCTTGGTTGGTCGCTTCTCAATCAATTTGCTAGCATCCGCTTGTACTAAGTAGAAATACTACTTGTGCATCCAAACTCTTTAAACCTAGTTTTGCCACATGAGTCCACAATACCTACCTATATGCGATATTCCCTTGCCGTTCTAAGCAAATTTGTATGTGCCATCTCTAATTTTCAAAATAAACTTCTTTTTTGTGTGCCTATACCGCTCACAAGGCGGTGAGGGGTGGCCGATATTTTTTCGTGCTAGTTGTGTTATTCTCAAGATGAGTGTTCATTCACTTGTCATTGCACGAGAGTACGACAAAGGTATTAGGGATGCCTAGTCCCGAAATGAAAAATGAATTTACTTTATGTTGTCAAATAATAAATTCCTTGGAAAGTGTTGGTACGGAGGGCACCCGTGGATACGGTTAGCCATGGATTGTGAAAGATTGGTGGAAAAAGGAATAAACTTTACTTTCTGTTTGGAAACCGCCTATGATATATCTAGCATGGAAAGTATTGGAAACTCGTAGTCATTTTCGTTGGCAAGAAAAGTATGCCTCTAAAAAAATATCTCTCAATTTAAGCTATGAGCTCTGGCACCTCTACAAATCCCTACTTCCCTATGCGAAGGGCCATTCTATTTACTTTGTGCAATTTTATTTGAGTCTCCATCTTCTCTTATAAAGCACCAACCAAGGGGCACTACGATCGTACTTGAGCATTGGTTGTAGCTAATATGCGAGTGTGTTTCATGAATGGATCAATGATTGAGCATGATGGGCTAGGGATAACTTGCTTTAGTATTGATATTTTGAAAGGCATGGTTGTTTGTTGATATGCTTGAGTATTAAAGTCCTCATGTCAAAACTAGACTATTGCTTTGAACCATATAAAAGTCCAATTGTCCATGCTATAAAGAAAAGAATATGTGATGAACATGATAGGCAGCATTCCACATCAAAAATTCTGTTTTTTTATCATTTACCTACTCGAGGACGAGCAAGAATTAAGCTTGGGGATGCTGATACGTCTCCAACATATTTATAATTTTGATTATTCCATGCTATTATATTATAATTCTTGGATGTTTTACAATCATTTTACAACCATTTTATATCATTTTTTGGGACTAACCTATTGACTCGGTGCCCAGTGCTAGTTGTTGTTTTTGCTTGTTTGTTACATCACGCGAAATCAATATCAAACGAAGTCCAAACACCGCGAAACTTTTTGTGGATTTTTTATGGACCAGAAGACATGCAAAGGGGCAGAGCAGCACCTGGGGGTGCCCTGAGGAGGGCACAACCCACCAGGGCGTGCCTGGGCCCCCAGGCGCGCCCAGGTGGGTTGTGTCCACCTCGGTGGCCTCCTGCACCGCCTCTTCGCTCTATAAATGCCCAAATATTCCAAAAACCCTAGGGGAGTCACGAAATTTTGTTCTAGCCGCCGCAAGCTTCTGTATCCATGAGATCCAATCTAGATCCCTTTTCGACACTCCGCCGGAGGGGGAAATCATCACTGGTGGCCATCTTCTTCATCCGGGCGGCCACCATGATGAGGAGGGAGTAGTCCAGCCTCGGGGCTGAGGGTTTGTACCAGTAGCTATGTGTTTAATCTCTCTCTCTCTCTCTATCTCTCTCTCTCTCGTGTTCTTGAGATGCACAATCTTGATGTATCGCGGGATTTGTTAATATAGTCGGATCATATGGTGTTTTCCCCTCTCTATCTTGTTGTGATGAATTGAGTTTTCCCTTTGAGATTTCTTTGGATTGAATACTTTTATGGATTTAAGAACACTTGATGCATGTCTTGCTATGAATACTCGTGGTGACAATGAGATATCATATTGATTCACTTGATATGTGTTTTGGCACTCAACTTGCGGATTCCCGCGGTGACATTAGGGTAATATTTGCATAGGGGTTGATGCACGTTCTTGTCTTTGTTTCTCCGGTAGAAATCTTGGGGCACTCTTTGAGGTTCTTTGTGTTGGATTGAGTATTATGAATTTGAATATGTTTTGGTGTTATCTTAGTACGAACTCTTGATAGATCAATCGAAAAGAATAACTTATTTTAGTACGAACTCTTGATAGATCGATCGGAAAGGAATAGCTACAAACAATTTTTCTTATGTTCTTCGCTAGATAGGAACTTTGGAGTGATTCTTCATCGCACGTTGAGGGATGGTTATGTGATCCAACTATATGAGTATTGTTGAGAGATTGCACTAGCGAAAGTACGGCCCCTAGGCCTCATTTTCAAGCATTGCAATACCGTTTGTGCTCACTTTTGTCACTTGGTACCTTGCTGTTTTTATTGTTACTATTATAAAAATCAATATCTACTATCCATATTACACTTATATCACCATCTCTTCGCCGAACTAGTGCACCTATACAATTTGCCATTGTATTGAGTGTGTTGGGGACACAAGAGACTTTTTATTATTTGGTTGCAGGGTTGTTTGAGAGAGACCATCTTCATCCTACACCTCCCACTGATTGATAAACCTTAGGTCATCCACTTGAGGGAAATTTGTTACTGTCCTAAAAAACTCTGCGCTTGGAGGCCCAACACGAGCCTACAAGAACAAGTTGTGTAGTAGGCATAAGATGCCTATATAATGATCATTGCCTGGATATCGTCATGAGTATTTGAAGTTCTATCAATTTCCCAACAGTGATTTGTTCATCCACCATTTGCTATTTTCTCGAGAGAAGCCACTAGTGAAACCTACGGCCCCCGGGTCTCTTTCTTATATTATTTGCCTTTGCGATCTACTTTTCCTTTGCTTTTTATTTTCAAATCTATTAAACCAAAAATACAAAAAATACCTTACTGCAATTTATCTTATTTGTCGTTCGATCTATCAATATTTACAATGCTCTCATGTATGTTTGCCTATCTCTAGGCGTCGTTACCCGAAAGGGATTGACAACCCCTTTTACACGTCGGGTTGCGAGTATTTGTTATTTGTGTGCAGGTGTCGTTTACATTGTATTGCTTGGTTCTCCTACTGGTTTGATAACCTTGGTATCATCACTGAGGGAAATACCTACAGTTGATGTGATGCATCATCCCTTCCTCTTTGGGGAAATACCGACGTAGTTCTAGCAAGCATCAACATGCGCTTGAGATGCGTCGGTATTTCCCCAAAGAGGAAGGGATGATGCAGCACAACGACGGTAAGTATTTCCCTCAGTTATGAAACCAAGATTATCAAACCAGTAGGAGAACCACGCAACACTATGTAAACGGTACCTGCACACAAATAATAAATACTTGCAACCCGACGCGTTAAAGGGGTTGTCAATCCCTTTCGGGTAACGGTGCCAGAAATTGACGTGTTGACGGGATAAAATTGTAGTAGATTGAAAGATGCAAATAAAAGCAAATAAAATGCAACGAGGTATTTTTGTGTTTTCGATAATATAGATCTGAAAATAAAAGTTGCAAATAAAATAAAAGGCAAATGGCAATATAGATCTGAAAGTATATTATTGGAGAATAGACCCGGGTGCCGTAGATTTCACTAGTGGCTTCTCTCGAGAAACTAGCATGCGATGGGTAGACAAATTGTTGTTGGGCAATTGATAGAAAAGCAAATAATTATGATGATATCCAATACAATGATCATGTATATAGACACCACGTTCAATATTAGTAGACCAACTCATGCGTGCATCTACTACTATTACTCCAGATATTGACCGCTATCCGACATGCATCTAGTGTATCAAGTTCATGGAAAATGGAGTAATGCAATAGGAACGATGATATGATGTAGACAAGATCTATTCATGTAGGAATATAACCCATCTTTTTATCCTTAATAGCAATGATACATGCGTGCCTTGCTGCCCCTTCTGTCACTAGGAAATGACATCACGAGATCGAACCCATTACAAAGCACCTCTTCCCATTGCAAGATAAATAGATCAAGTTGGCCCAACAAAATACAAATATTGGAGAAGAAATACGAGGCTATAATAATCAAGAATGGATATTAAATCAAGGCATATCTGATCATAAACTCACAATTCATCCGATCCCAACAAACACACCGCAAAAAGTCACTACATTAAATAGATCTCCAAGAGACCATTGTATTGAGATACAAAGAGAGAAGAAGTCATCTAGCTACTGCGTACGTACCTGTAGGTCTGTGGTAAACTACCGCATCATCGGAGAGGCACCAATGAGGATGATGAACCCCTCCGTGATCGTGTTCCCCTCCGGTGGACTGCCGGAAAAGGTCTCTACATTGGATCTAGTGGTTCTGGAACTTTGCAGCGACTGGAATAAAATTTTGTCGACTCCTCTAGGGTTTTTGGAATATTGGAGTATTTATAGAGCGAATAGGAGTTGCATGAGGCCAACGAGGTGGGCACAACCCACCTGGGCACGCCTGGGGGTCCAGGCGCGCCCTGGTGGGTTGTGCCCCCCTCGGGGCACCCCTCAGGTGCTTCTCTGGCCCACTGGATGTCTTCTGGTCCAAAACATCCACAAAAAGTTTTGCTGCATTTGGACTCCGATTGGTATTGACTTTCTGCGATGTAAAACACAAGAAAATAAATAGCAACTGGCACTGGGCATTATGTCAATAGGTTAGTCCCAAAAAATGATAAAAAATGATTACAAAACATCCAAGAATGATAATATAACAACATGGAACAATAAAAAGTTATAGATACGTTGGGGACGTATCAGTTTTTAACATAATTTTTTTCAAACTTTACTAAGTTTGACTTAAGACAACCTAATATGCGGAGTAAGAAGAAACATACGGAGTACATCAGAGTTGTCGACACATTTCCTCCTCCACAAGAGGCTCCTAAGGCGACTAGGGTTTTGCTGCCTTTCGTCGTCACCATCGTCGATTCGCCTAGTCTCCTGTGGCCTTATGTCCATGAAAGCGTGATGGATCTCGACCCTTTCCTATAGGAGGGCTCCTACATCATTTTAGGTATTTTTTCGAGTTTGGTTAGGGTTTCTATCTTTCCCAGAAAGGCGAGGTCACGACGGCTTCTTGAAGATGGAATATGTTCTCTCCGCTTAGCCATGTCTCGGCGATGTGTCTAACATCATCAGAGTGTGTGTGTGTGTGTGTGTGTGTGTGTGTGTGTGTGTCTTCGATGGATCTTGTGAGATTCAGTTGTTTGTCTTCCGTGAATCTGCTTGGATCGGTTTTCATTCATTTGCGTCTGTGTGTCTACTGGTTGGATCTTTCCGATCTATGCTTATGGTCAGCAATGATTGTCGTTCTTTTGCATTGGTTCTTCGAGTCTTACCATGAAGACTTCCCGATTGTCTACTACAATAAGGTTT
This sequence comes from Secale cereale, assembly GCA_902687465.1. Taxonomy (NCBI): domain Eukaryota; kingdom Viridiplantae; phylum Streptophyta; class Magnoliopsida; order Poales; family Poaceae; genus Secale; species Secale cereale. The sequence continues at coordinate 119,422,227 of LR738709.1, read as the reverse complement.
GCCCAGCTTCGGTGTAAGATAGGCGATGATGACGGCGCGCCTTCGGCTCGCTCCAGTGCTTTGATACGTCTCCAACATATCTATAATTTTTCATTGTTCCAAGCTATTATATTATCTGTTTTGGATGTTTTATATGCATTATTATGCTATTTTATATTATTTTTGGGACTAACCTATTAGCCTAGAGCCTAGTGCCAGTTTCTGTTTTTTCCTTGTTTTTAAGTTTCATAGAAAAGGAATATCAAACGGAGTCCAAACGGAATGAAACTTTACGATGATTTTTCTTGGACCAGAAGACACACCAGAGACTTGAGAAACAAGTCAGAAGAGCCACGAGGTGGCCACAAGGGGGAGGGCGCGCCCCCACCCTTGTGGGCCCCCGTGACTCTACCGACCTATTTCTTCCGCCTATATATTCACATATATTCGAGAAACCCTGGAGGAGGCATGGAAACCACTTTTCCACCGCCGTAACTTTCTGTATTCGTGAGATCCCATCTGGAGGCCTTTTTCGGTACTTTGTCGGAGGTGGATTCGACCACGGAGGGCATCTACATCAACCCTATTGCCCTTCCGATGAAGCGTGAGTAGTTTACGACAGACCTACGGGTCCATAGCTAGTAGCTAGATGGCTTCTTCTCCGTCTCTTTGATTCTCAATACCATGTTCTCCTCGATGTTCTTGGAGATCTATCAGATGTAATCTTCTTTTGCGGTGTGTTTGCCAAGATCCGATGAATTGTGGATTTATGATCAGCTTATCTACGAATATTGTTTGAATCTTCTCTGAATTCGTATGTGCTTGATTTGATATCTTAGTTAATCCCTTCGAACTATCAGTTTGGTTTGGGCAACTAAATTGGTTTTTCTTGCAATGAGAGAAGTGCTTTACTTTGGGTTCAATCTTGCGGTGCTTTCACCTAGTGACAGAAGGAGATGAGACACATATTGTATTGTTGCCATCAAGGATAACAAGATGGGATTTTCATCCTATTGCTTGAGTTAATTCCGCTACATCATGTCATCTTACTTAATGCGTTACTCTGTTCTTTATGAACTTAATACTCTAGATGCAGGCAGCAGTCGGTCGATGTGTGGAGTAATAGTAGTAGATGCAGGTAGGAGTCGGTCTACTTGTCACTGACGTGATGCCTATATTCATGATCATTGCCTTAGATATCGTCATAATTATGTGCTCTTCTATCAATTGGTTGGCAGTACTTTGTTCACCTACCGTAATATTTTCTATCTTGAGAGAAGCCTCTAGTGAAACCTTGAAGGAATATGCCCTAGAGGCAATAATAAAGTTATTATTTATTTCCTTATATCATGATAAATGTTTATTATTCATGCTAGAATTGTATTAACCGGAAAGTTAGTACATGTGTGAATACATAGACAAAACAGAGTGTCCCTAGTATGCCTCTACTAGACTAGCTCATTGATCAAAGATGGTTATGTTTCCTAGCCATAGACATGAGTTGTCATTTGATCAACGGGATCACATCATTAGGAGAATGATGTGATGGACAAGACCCATCCGTTAGCTTAGCACTATGATCATTTAAGTTTTACTGCTATTGCTTTCTTCATGACTTATACATGTTCCTATGACTATGAGATTATGCAACTCCCGAATACCAGAGGAACACTTTGTGTGCTACCAAACGTCATAAAGTAACTGGGTGATTATAAAGGTACTCTACAGGTGTCTCCGAAGGTACTTGTTGGGTTGATGTACTTCGAGATTAGGATTTGTCACTCCGATTGTCGGAGAGGTATCTCTGGGCCCACTCGGTAATGCACATCACTATAAGCCTTGCAAGCATTGTAGCTAATGAGTTAGTTGCGGGATGATGTATTATGGAACGAGTAAAGAGACTTGCCGGTAACGAGATTCAACTAGGTATTGAGATACCGACGATCGAATCTCGGGCAAGTAACATACCGATGACAAAGGGAACAACGTATGTTGTTATGCGGTTTGACCGATAAAGATATTCGTAGAATATGTGGGAGCCAATATGAGCATCCAGGTTCCGCTATTGGTTATTGACCGGAGACGTGTCTCGGTCATGTCTACATAGTTCTCGAACCCGTAGGGTCCGCACGCTTAAGGTTTCGATGATAGTTTTATTATGAGTTTATGAGTTTTGATGTACCGAAGGAGTTCGGATTCCCGGATGAGATCGGGGACATGACGAGGAGTCTCGAAATGGTCGAGACGTAAAAATCGATATATTGGACGACTATATTCGGACATCGGAAAGGTTCCGAGTGATTCGGGTATTTTCGGAGTACCGGGGAGTTGCGGGAATAGAAGAGAGAGGCCAAAAGGAAGGAGGCGCGCGCCCCCCTTCTGGTCTGAATTGGACAAGGGGTGGAGCCCCCTTTTCCTTCTCCCTCTCCCCCTCTTTCCTTCTCTCCTACTCCAGAAAGGAAAGGGGAATCCTACTAGGACTTGGGAGTCCTAGTAGGACTCCCCACACTTGGCGCGCCCCCTCTAGGGCCGGCCTCTCCCCCCCTCCTTTATATATACGGGGGCAAGGGGGCACCTCTAGACACAACAATTGATCTCTTGATCTCTTAGCCGTGTGCGGTGCCCCCCTCCACCACAGTTCTCCTCGATAATATTATAGCGGTGCTTAGGCGAAGCCCTGCGACGGTAGAACATCAAGATCGTCACCACGCCGTCGTGCTGACGGAACTCTCCCTCGACACTCGGCTGGATCGGAGTTCGAGGGACGTCATCGAGCTGAACGTGTGCTAGAACTCGGAGGTGCCGTAGTTTCGGTGCTTGATCGGTCGGGCCGTGAAGACGTACGACTACATCAACCGCGTTGTTCTAACGCTTCCGCTTTCGGTCTACGAGGGTACGTGGACACACTCTCCCCTCTCGTTGCTATGCATCTGGTAGATAGATCTTGCGTGATCGTAGGAAAATTTTGAAATACTACGTTCCCCAACAAACCTATGGCCCCCGGGTCTATTTTCAATCGTATAAGTTTCCAATCTACAATATTAGTTTCCTATTTACTCCTTTTGCAATCTTTTACATTCCAATCTATAAACCAAAATACCAAGAATATTTACTTTAATGTTTATCTATCTCTATCAGATCTCACTTTTGCAAATAACCGTGAAGGGATTGACAACCCCTTTATCGCATTGGGTGCAAGTTGTTCATTGTTTGTGCGGGTATTTGGCAACTTGCACGTTGTCTCCTACTGAATTGTTACCTTGGTTCTCAAACTGAGGGAAATACTTACTCTACTTTGCTGCATCACCCTTTCCTCTTCAAGGGAAAAACTAACGCAAGCTCAAGAGGTAGCAGGAAGAATTTCTGGCGCCGTTGCCGGGGAGATGTACGCCAAGTCAAGAGTCAAGATTTGTCTTGTGTCAACTCGCCAATCTCTGGTGAGATCTACGTCAAGTCAAGACATACCAAGTACCCTTCATACAACTCTCGTCTTTTGCATTTACATTATTTGCCATTCGCCTCTCATTTTCCTCTCCCCCACATCTAAAACGATTTTCGAAAAGATTTGCCTTTTCTTCACCCCTTTTCCGTTTGCCTTCTTCGTTTGCTTGTTTTGTTTGCTGCCACCATGTGTGAAATTGGGGAGGTTATCGTTGAAAATCTTGAGGAAAAACTTGAATTTTGTTCTTTGGATCACGAAAGGGAAACTCCTCCTAATTACATAAGAAAAAGCTTTCGCATGGGGGATGGTAATATTATTGGAAAGAGTATTATCCAAGAGTTATTTGATTGTACGGGATCCATGCCTATTAATAAAAAAAATATTCTTCTTGAGACAAATTGTTATGCGGATGCTATTGTTATGCTTGTTGAGAAATTAGAAAGAAAATTTGTGCATCTTCATCCTGCTTTGCAAAAAGTGTTTTACGAAGTTCCTAATATTAATCATCCAATAGCTAAAAAGATTGCCACTATTATCCTTATGCGTGAATTTGATTTCATAATACAAGAAGCTAGGGATATTTTTTATTTCTATAAAAAGTATGTTGAACACCCTCCAATTATAGATATCCTTCATGATAAAGAAACTATGCGTAGTTTGGAATCTAGGGATTATCAATCTTATAGTGAAAATCTTAGGAGAAGAGTTCCCCATTCAGAAATATCTCAATCTTTGTATCTTGAGGCCTTTGAGGAATTTGATTGAATAACTAGGGGTATTTATGTAGGATTTGACAGGGCTTGGTTGAATAAAATGATGAAAGAACCCATTAGAAACAAGCTACGTATTTTACATGATGATATTTACGGTGATGATCCCGACTATGGGTTTATGAATATTAAAATTACCAATCAAAGTCCTTTTCATGATCTAAGTTCATCCATTAGGAGGTAAATTAAGGAAAGGATAGAATTGTTAAGACGAGTTTTGGAGGATTTGATGAGAAAAGAATTGCATACTGAAGATGACAATACCTAGATATATTCGTGTTTTATGCCTAGCTAAGTGCGTTAAACAATAGCGCTTGTTGGGAGGCAAGCCAATTTTATTTTTGCTTTTTGGTTCTTTTTTTCAATGTTCACACATTATTACTTCTATAGTAATTGTTTTTTGGTGTTTTAATTAGTGTTTGAGCCAAATAAGACTTTTGGGATGGCTTACGATGATCGTTGATTTGATTTTACTGAAAACAGAAATTTTTACGCCCAGTGCAGAAAATTCAATAATTCACTGGAACCTGAAAATCTTCTGAAATTTTTACACAAAATTGATATACAAATTCCCCACGGCGTCCTAATTTTTCAGAATTTTTAGAGTTACAGAAGTATGCGAAGTTTTTAGATTGCTATAGACTGTTCAGTTTTTCACAGATTCTGTTTTCTATGTGTTGTTTGCATATTTTGATGAATCTATGGCTAGTATCGGGGAGGGGGGGTATGAAGCATGGAAAAGTTGGAATACATTAGATCTTACACCAATATAAAATAAGAATGAGATCACAACAGTACCTTGAGTGGTTATTTGCTTTGTTTTACTAACGGAGCTCACGAGTTTCCTGTTGAGTTTTGTGTTGCGAAGTTTTCACGTTTTGGGTAAGTATTTGATGGACTATGGAATAAGGAGTGGCATGAGCCTAAGCTTGGGGATGCTCAAGGCACCCCAAGGTAATATTCAAGGACAACCAAGAGCCTAAGCTTGGGGATGCCCCCGGAAGACATCCCCTCTTTCGTCTTCGTCTATCGGTAACTTTACTTGAGGCTATTTTTGTATTCACCACATGATATGTGTTTTGCTTGGAGCGTCTTGTTTGATACGAGTCTTTACTTTTTAGTTTGCCACAATCATCCTTGTTGTACACACCATTTGAGAGGGACACGCTTGAATCATGATTTATTAGAATACTCTATGTGCTTCACTTATATCTTTTGAGCTAGGCAATTTTGCTCTAGTGCTTCACTTATATATTTTTAGAGCACGATAGTTGTTTTATTTTATATAAATTGTTGAACTCTTTTGCTTCACTTATATTATTTCGAGAGTCTTTAGAAACAACATGGTAATTTGCTTGGGTTATGAATTTAGTCCTAATATGATAGGCATCGAAAGGAGATATAATAAAAACTTTCATATAAAGAGCATTGAACACTATGAAAAGTTTGATTCCTTATAATTGTTTTGAGATGTTGAGATGGTAATATTAGAGTCATGCGAGTGGTAGTTTGCGAGGTTAAAGAAATAATTGTGTTGAGGTTTGTGATTCCCGTAGCATACACGTATGGTCTATGTAACCAAATTGGCGCGCACTGCATCTTGATTGTTTATCTTTGTGTGAAGGTCGGGGGCGCGCTATGGTTAACTCCTAACAACCTCCCCCTAGGAGCATGCGTCGTAGTGTTTTGCTTTGAGGGCTAAGTAGATTTTTCGCAATAAGTATGTGAGTTTTTTATGACTAATGTTGAGTCCATGGATTATACGCACTCTCATCCTTCCACCTTGCTAGCCACTCTAGTGCCGCGCAACTCTTGTTGTGCATCAAATCACCTTAGACCCTTCCTCAAAACATCCACCATACCTATCTATTATGGTATTTCCATAGCCATTCTGAGATATATTGCCATGTAACTCCACCTTTCTGTTTGTTATGACACACATCATCATTGTCATATTGCTTTGCATGATCATGTAGTTGACATAGTATTTATGACAAAGTCACCGTCCATATTTTTCATACATGTCACTCTTGATCATTGCACATCCCGGCACACCACCAAATGCATTCATATAGAGTCATACTTTGTTCTACTATTGAGTTGTAATATCGAGTTGTAAGTAAATAAAAGTGTGATGATCATCATTACTAGAACATTGCTTCATATGAGATTATAAATAAAAGAGGCCAAAGAAGCCCAAATAAATAAAAGAGGCTAAAGAATCCCACAAAAAAGAAAAGAGGCCGAAGAGCCCAAAAAAAAAGAAAAAAAAAAGAAAAAAAGAAAAAAATGAGAGAAAAAGATAGAAGGGACAATGCTACTATCTTTTTTCCACACTTGTGCTTCAGAATAGCACCATGTTCTTCATGATAGTGAGTCTCCTATGTTGTCACTTTCATATACTAGTGGGGATATTTCATTATAGAACTTGACTTGTATATTCCAACGATGGGCTTCCTCAAATGCCCTAGGTCTTCATGAGCAAGTAAGTTTATGCACACCCACTAGTTAGTTTTTTGAGCTTTCATACAGTTATAGATCTAGTGCATCCATTACATGGCAATCCCTCTCACTCATATTGATATCGATTTGATGGACATCTCCATAGTCCATTGATTTATCTAGTTGATGTGAGACTTTCTTCCTCCTTTTGCCTATCACCGCCTTCTATTCCACCCATAATGCTATGTCCATGGCTCGCACTCATATATTGCGTGAAGAGTTGGAAAAAGGCTTGAAAAAGTAGAGTATGAAAGCAATTGCTTGGCTGACACCGGGATGGGCATGAGGGGTATCTTGTGTTAAGAAAAGGCACCATAAAGACTATATGATTTTGTAGGGATAACGTTCTTTAGCCATGTTATTTTTTGAAGCTTCGTAGATTGCTTTTGGTATGCTCGAAGTATCACTGTTTTGATATTGATAAACTTTTATTTCAAGTCTTATGGATCTGAACATACATGCTATAATAAAGAAGAATTACATTGATAAATATTATAGATGGCATTCCACATCAAAAATTCTGTTTTTATCATTTACCTACTCGAGGATGAGCATGAGTTAAGCTTGGCGATGCTTGATAGGTCTCCAACGTATCTATAATTTTTATTGTTCCATGCTATTATATTATCTGTTTTGGATGCTTTATATGCATTATTATGTTATTTTATATTATTTTTGGGACTAACCAATTAACCTATAGCCCAGTGCAAGTTTATGTTTTTTTCCTTGTTTTTTAGTTTCGGAGAAAAGGAATATCAAACGGAGTCCAAACGGAATGAAACTTTACGATGATTTTTCTTGGACTAAAGGACACCCCGGAGACTTGAGAAACAAGTCAGAGGAGCCACGATGCGGCCACAAGGGGGAGGGCGCGCCCCCACCCTTGTGCCGCCCCCATGAGTCTACCGACCTATTTTTTCTGCCTATATATTCACATATATTCCAGAAACCCTAGAGGAGGCATCGAAACCACTTTTCCACCGCCATAACTTTTTGTATCCGCGAGATCCCATATGGAGGCCTTTTCCGGTACTCTGTCGAAGGGGGATTCGACCACAAAGGGCATCTACATCAATCCTATTGCCCTTCCGATGAAGCATGAGTAGTTTACCACAGACCTACGGGTCCATAGCTAGTAGCTAGATGGCTTCTTCTCTCTCTTTGATTCTCAATACCATGTTCTCCTTGATGTTCTTGTAGATCTATCAGATGTAATGTTCTTTTGCGGTGTGTTTGCCAAGATCCGATGAATTGTTGATTTATGATCAACTTATCTATGCATATAATTTGAATCTTCTCTGAATTCTTATATGCATGATTTGATATCTTAGTAATTCCCTTCGAACTATCAGTTTGGTTTGGCCAACTAGATTGGTTTTTCTTGCAATGGGAGAAATGCTTTGCTTTGGGTTCAATCTTGCGATGCTTTCACCCAGTGACAGAAGGGGAAGAGACACGTATTGCATTGTTGCCATTGATGATAATAAGATGGGGTTTTCATCATATTGCTTGAGTTAATTCCGCTACATCATGCCATCTTACTTAATGCGTTACTCTGTTCTTTATGAACTTAATACTCTAGATGCAGGCAGGAGCCGGCCGATGTGTGAAGTAATAGTAGTACATGCAGGCAAAGTCGGTCTACTTGTCACAGACGTGATGCCTATATTCATGATCATTGCCTTAGATATTGTCATAATTATGCGCTCTTCTATCAATTGCTTGGCAGTACTTTGTTCATCCACCGTAATATTTTCTATCTTGAGAGAAGCCTCTAGTGAAACCTATGACTCCGGGGTCTATTTTCCATCATATAAGTTTCCAATCTACAATATTAGTTTCCTATTTACTTTTTTGCAATCTTTTACATTCCAATGTATAAACCAAAAATACCAAAAATATGTACTTTAACGTTTATCTATCTCTATTAGATCTTACTTTTGCAAATAACCGTGAAGGGATTGACAACCTCTTTATCGCGTTGGGTGTAAGTTGTTTATTGTTTGTGCAGGTATTTGGCGACTTGCGCGTTGTCTCCTACTGGATTGATATCTTTGGTTCTCAAAGTGAGGGTAATACTTACTCTACTTTGCTGCATCACCCTTTCCTCTTAAAGAAAAAACCAACGCAAGCTCAAGATGTAGCGTGTTTGTAGTCGTCGGTAGGTGGTCCATTAAGATGTAATTTCTATTGTTTGTGTTCTTTTTACTGTCATGACATTTGATGAATGCTAAGTGTTGGCCTACCCACCGTGAGATCAACCATAATCAAGTAGCCCACAACGCCCCACTTGCCTCATACATTATCAATGACACTTAAACATTGCAACATTGATCATTTTTCAGCAATACTAGTGATGTTGCAATCCCGTGAGCTCACATATTTGTATCTATGCAACAAGGATGATCTTTTAGAAACGTGCCTCCGCAACAACATTTTAGAAACATGCTTTTGCTTCAAAAAAAACATGTTTTTGCAACAACAACGATGTTTCAGAAATACCGATGACATTGCAATCTAGACGCATGCAATCTAATTCAAAAACTAGTCTCTGCAACAACAACATTGTTTCAGAAACTTGCTTGTCCAACAACGACGATGTCTCAGAAACGTCAATAACATTGCAATCCGGACACGTGTCGATCACACATGGTGGTTTGCCGCACTGTACGATCATGTTTAATCCGACGACATAGCAGGCGAATGATGTCCTGGGCGCATCAGCTGGCAGAACGCAAGCGTTTTCCTTGATGAATAAATCAAAAGTATTTTTAAAAAACATAAGTAATTTCCCCCAACAAGAATAATTTCAAAACCCACACCAAAAACAAATCCACCTGAATTCCGCCGTCCCCGCCCTTCCCCTCACTCCACTCTCCGTCGACCGTGGCTCTCCTTCCCATTCTCTCTCTCCTCGCGATCTCGCCGAAACCCTAGGAGAACCCCGGGGAGGCCGGGATGCTGCACGAGCTCCTCCTCGCCCTCCTCGGCTTCACCGGTGACTTCGTGCTCGACAACTCCTCTGCCCGCCGCCGCCCCGAGCCGGACGAAGCGGGTGGCGCCGGAGACGGCGACGTGGGCCCCGCCTTCCGCCTGGCGCCCGACCTCACCTTCCTCCAACCGTCCGAGAGGTATGGGAGATCCGAGACCTGTCCTCTGCTGCGAATCTGTAACCACGCCGTGGTGTCTGTGATCTGTGGTGTAGTTAGGTGGTCGAATTCGATGCGATGCGGCACAAGCAAGCAAACATGAAAAGTCAGGGTACTTGTTTCCCTGGTCGTATTGCTTGAGTAAGCATAGTTTCTGCCGCGTTAAGTGCTTTATGACTGCCTAAATCAGAGTTAACCGCAATCGGTGAATGGAGGATTGGACCAATTTGCTTCGTTTTCATCATTTAGCTTGTAATAATGCCTACCAGTTGGTCCGAGAGTGTATCAGTTGATACAGAATTGCATAATGCCATGGTTGACCGTGCTGTGCGAACATTGGGATGGAGCAAGACATTGGCACATGATGAATTTACGAGAAATATGGCTTCAACTAAGGGACAAACTAACAGATTCTGAAATGAGATATTTCGTAGAAATGCAGCCTTAGTAGTCCAAGTCTAGACTTAAGAGCTTCAAATGTTTCACACTTTAGTTCTTGTCAACCTCTGTAGATAACTAGGTTTGGTAGATAATTCAAATCAGTTAAGCAGATAAAGATGAATGCACCTCAGAAGCAAGCACATACATTTACAGGTTCATCCATTGCACATTTAGTGCTTTCCGTGTGTACCCAATCTGCTCTTTTACATGATAAATACACAAAAAACTACTGCTTAACAATTTTTTAAAAAGGGCAGCCGGTGCATGTAAGCTCCCGCTTGCTCAGTGTCCAGGGAAGGGTCCGATCACTTTACATGATAAATACACAAAAAACTACCGCTTAACAATTGTACCTAAAAAAAACATATTTAATACATATAGAGTGCTTTTGCTCTACATGTAAGTGTTCATTTTGTGCGTGAACTGCGAAGTACCCTACTGGATACACTAATAGGAAGGAATATCACATCAGAATCTCAATGTATAGAAGTTTTCAGTGCCCAGAAGTATTAGCAATGATTTTGGTGCATTTAGTTCTTAGAATTGTCATCAATGTTGTAGGACATGGCCTGGCAAGCAAGATATAGATAGAAGACAGTATGTTTTGTCTTTAGATCATGGTTCACCAAATACTAAATGGCTTTTCCTATTTGTGCAGGAGTGCTATTGAAAGGCTCATATCTCTGGGATTTTATTACAGAGAACTGAATCGTTTTGCGACCGAGTCTCGTGATCTGAGTTGGATTCAGTCTTCTGTTGAGGTTTCATCACCTAATGCTGATATTACTCTGAAGGGTGTGAGAAAAGGGAGTGCATACCGAAGGGCAATTGCCAATGGTATCGCTGAGATTTTATCAGTTTATAGGTCAGCTGTGCTGCAGGTTGAGCAAAACCTGTTGTCAGATCCATTGCCTATCCTGGCGACAGTAACCCATGGGCTAAATAAGGTCTGTTCTTCGACATCTTGCACTAACAGTTTCTGTCTCCATGTGTCATTTTTTAATTTCTGCACAACCATGGACTTAACTATTGCATTTACAATATTTGTTAAGCACTGACTCTACTGTCTTTATGAGCTTTTGCACAGAGATCAATATTATATTTCTTTGGCGTGCATTATCTGATGTGATTTGTCTGGTTTTTGACACTGACCCCATCCACTGTTGTGTGAATCTGTAGTTTGAGGTTCTTCTGCCTCCACTTTATGAGCTTGTTATGGAAATCGAGCAGAAAGACATCAAGGGAGGACAGCTTCTTAACCTGTTACATAAAAGATGCCACTGTGGAGTTCCAGAATTGCAAAGCTGCATTCAGAGGTATTGCCTCAATTATTCTTATATATATGCGGCGTTTGAAGAAATATAACTTTCATTTCCAGTCCTTTCGTGTTTGCATGGGAAACATTGTACTTCTATTTTCATTGCCACTATTTCACTGCATATTTCTTATGCCCCTTATGATTAGTTGTTTGCTTATTCATTTTCTTTTTATTGATGGTAAAAATAAGAATAGGCTGCTTTGGCATGGACACCAGGTCATGTTTAACCAGCTGACTTCTTGGATGGTTTATGGTATTCTTCAAGATCAGTACCATGAATTTTTCATCAGAAGGTCAGCATGACTTACAGAGCTTCCATTAAATTATCTTGTAATTTTGTCATTGCTATGCTCCTATCCAGTTGCTGCTTCTGATATATTATAGCGGCATATCCAGTTAGACATTGTGGCCTGCTAAATGGCATGTGAAATTTCAACTATAGGAGCACAAATCCTGAGTGTTTTTGAAGTTTTGGTTACATATTTTGTTGTGCATATTTACTTTATTTCATAATTTGGCCCCTTAATCAGCAAACAGTTCTGTGATAATTCTAATTATGATTCACAAAAAGTCTAATATTGTCAACTGATGGGCACGAGAATTTGCTTGCTTGGAGCTTTGTCTGATGATTTTGAGTATCTCTATATCCAACAGTCTATAGAAGGAATTGTATCAGTTGCCTTTTGCATGAAAACTACTAGTTTGTGTTTTTGAACATGAAATGACTGTAGGAGAGTTTCGTACAGTCTTAAATTAATAAACGAGAGAAGACAAGTTACATGTTACAGTATTTACAAGGGCAGCCTTTGGCCAAAACCCAGAGGAGCTTGAACTAAGGGCATCAAGAAAGTATCAAAAGAGGGAAAAGTAATCCAACTGATTCCCTGAACCAGAGTAATATAAAACTTCTTACCTTTCTTTTCAGACAGGTTGACAGGGACGAGGAGAATGAATCGGCTCAGTCTGATGTTGCTGATAAATTTGCGCGGAAATTAGCTAAAGACACATCCCTTACTAGTTGGCACTCAGGATTTCATGTATCATTGGTATGCTTATACTCTTATTCGGAAATGCATGTGTATGAGGCAATAAATGTTCCCCTAGCTAATTGTATCCGTTTTTCTCTCACTTGACAGGACATGTTGCCGGAGTATATCCACATGCGAGTTGCAGAATCAATTCTATTCGCTGGCAAAGCAATAAGGGTTCTTAGAAATCCTAGTCCTGGTGCTACATTGCTGGATCCAACTAACCAAAGTCAGACAATGAAAGGATCTCATAGAATGCAAAGTTTCACAGGGGGCTCTGGTGCTCTGAAAGAGCTGCCAAACTTCTCTAACATTAGTTCAGAAGAATTATTGCCACAGGCTGAAGCAGATAAAGTTGATGCCATGCTTAAGCAGCTAAAGGTTAGTTGTTAGCTTTCTGCTTGCAATATTTAAAATCATTATCTTATATTGCTGTATGCATCTTTCCCTGTTTTGTGTGTGTCAAAGTTTTCATTTATCCTTATCCTTTATGGGAGCATTATTGACATATGTCCATATTGTTTCTGCAGCATGCTTCCGAGTTTCATAAAAGGTTGTTTGCGTCTGCTGTTAGCTCAATACGTACAATTGCAGCTAATCATCTTTGGCAGGTACTAGATGGCTTAAAGCATTATATTCTATCAATGTTTTATTGCACATGAGCATCACCGATTGTTTTCTTTGGTAAAAGTTAGTGGTTGTACGTGCTGATCTCAATGGCCACTTGAAGGCACTTAAAGATTATTTTCTTTTGGCAAAAGGTGATTTTTTCCAGGTAATATATCTTCTGTATTCCTTCTTTTGCATGTATGTACTTTTGTGGTTGCGCTAGTACAGTGCAAATTGTGCTATAGTGCCTTCTTTGGTTGTTTTCGGAAACTCAAAATCATGATTTTGAACCAGTGTTTTCTTGAGGAAAGCCGTCAATTAATGCGCTTACCACCTCGTCAATCTACAGCTGAAGCAGATCTCATTGTCCCATTTCAGTTGGTATGTGACACAACCCCTTTTTCGTTGCCAAAGACCTACAGATACACAATTTTATTATTTCAGTTTATTATGTGGTTTAATTGTCACCAACTTAACAGAATCCTGCTGAGTTCTGTTTTCTGCTGCGTTACCTCATGTTAGCAAATAGGTTTGATTTATTTCCTGTTCTTAATTCTGCAGGCTGCGCTGAAAACTATAGGCGATGAAGACAAATACTTCACCAGGGTATCTCTAAGGTTAGCATTTCTGTTTGGCACAGAGTAATTGATGTCAAGCCATGCTTTTTGAATTTTAGTGCCGTACATTGACAACTGATTTTGACATTTTGTTTTTTCTTTCGTAGGATGCCACTGTTTGGTATGAAATCTAGTACATCACAGAAAGATCTTCAGAAGTCCAACACATCAGATCTTTCCTTGCAAGGAAAGGCTAGCTCAGAGTTGGCACTTGATGGTTGGCATAGTATTGCTCTGGAATATTCCGTTGATTGGCCACTACAACTCTTCTTTACTCCTGACGTTCTTTCTAAGTAAGTGCTGTACTTCATATGTTACTCTCAACAAAATTATTATATTTTGAATTTCGTAGATCTTTTAGTGTGATTAATATCCTGAAAAACTACATCAAGACTTGCTAAACTCAACTGGGAAGTCAGGGGAAGTCTTTTGAGCTTTTTACATTCCCGTTTTTAAGATACACAAACTGTATCCAGGTATCGCAAAGTTTTTCAGTATCTCATTCGATTGAAGAGGACACAAATGGAATTGGAGAAATCCTGGACAGCTGTAATGCATCAAGATCATGTTGATTTTTCTGATTATTGCAAGGATCGGAAGAATTCCTCTGCAACACAACTGCGTCGGTTACGCACGAAGCCTTTTTGGCGAGTAAGGGAGCATATGGCTTTCTTGATCAGAAACCTACAGTTCTACATCCAGGTAATAACCAGATAAACTACCATTTACCTTTGGTAATAATTCGGAGGATGTGCATGGCGTTTGCTTAATAACGAGAAGCTACAACATGACGGCATTTGACCAGATAGCTGCTAGGAATGTGCTGGTTTCAAATTTATTCTAGACGTTAATAGAAATTTGTTTAGTTTGATAATTTTCACTTTTCCTTTCTTATTGACTTCCTTTTGCAGGTTGATGTAATTGAGTCACAGTGGAATGTCTTACAAACTCACGTTCAAGACTCACATGATTTTACAGAACTAGTGACCTTTCATCAAGAGTAAGCAACCATTTTACTTTTTTTATTTGTTTTTACCGATAGGAAGGTAGCTTTTTATTTGATACTGTTTACTGAATCCATGCTACGACATGTTCATCTTTTGAGTAGAATATTTTCATAAGGTCCGATCCTAGAAGATATGGAAACATTATGGATCTGTGTTCATACCAACTTGTTCTTTTGCTTCACTACCAATGGTGTTGGTTTCATTGCATATTGGTGCTGTCTATTATCTGAAGCTTATATAGATGGATGTTTCGGTTTTGCATAGCCCCCTGTACTTTTGTGTAGTCGACCCTGGCCAGTTAATTATACTATAGTGATTTCCTTGCCTAGTTACATGGAAATACTACCACAACTAGTGTTACCTTTGAATTTCCACGGTCGCAACAGATTTAATCTGTTATGGTATCTTGGCTGACTATAACCTCTTGCATTGCAGCTATTTGTCGGCATTGATATCACAGTCCTTCTTGGATATAGGATCAGTGTCTAGAATACTGGACAGTATAATGAAGCTCTGCTTGCAGTTCTGCTGGAGTATCGAGCAATATGAAACAGGCGCAAACATGTTTGAGATTGATCACATAACTGAGGTATTTTCCCACCCAACACTATTGGCCTTCTGTGAACAAATAGGGATGTGCCAGTACTTGCCACATCACTCATGGATGTCTAAGCTAGCCAGCTTTTTGCTTAGTTTCCTAGTATATGTAGCATAAACTTACATACATTTGGTGATATTCAGGAGTTCAACAAGAAATCAAATTCGCTCTACACTATCCTAAGGAGTAGTCGACTTGCGGGAAGTCAGAGAGCACCTTTCCTGAGACAGTTTCTGATGAGACTGAACTTTAACTCTTTCTTCGAGGTAAGCTCTTCCAAATTCGGATCGGTTAACTATCCATAGACATTGCCCTAGTACTTAATACAATTTTCTCCCTGTTTTAGACAACTGCAAGGGGTGTGATGAATTCGGGCAGGCTGCGGCCAGGCACAGCGAGTACCCAGCTGTAAGCCTATCGCCACAGCGGCTGTTGTCGCCGCGATTTACACGACAATGCTGCTACGTACTGACAACGGCGCAAACCCGTCACACAAGAAGAGGAGGAAGAATCTGTAGGATCTGTAAATTAGCTGTAGCATGTGAGTTGTTTTGCCCTGGGAAGTAAACACTTGGTGATGTTTGTTTGGCTAGTGTTGTGATGTGCACGCCTTTGCGTTGCTTGCCAACCTTTCCCATGTTATTGGTATATCTATTGGGAACATGGTGTGTGGCTTTAGATGAAATGGTAGCAGACTAGCAGACCCGTTCAGTACTTCAGCAACACTGCAAGGTTTACATTGCAACTGTTCTGGGAGGATGAATGCAACATTGAAATGAATGCCAAAGAATACGGGGATTTACAATAGGTATACGGACGTGCTTCTTCTTCCACAACCTCTGAAATGTTCTAGAAGCTTCTATGTGCATGAACATTTGTTGGCCTGGTGATTTGGGCGGGGCGGGGTCATCGGTACGAGTTGGAGATCATGAGCATGGCCATGGTGATGGCAAGGTCCATCCCCGGCTGCACCACCAGCGACAGCACGTCCTTGCCCAGCAATGTTGCTTTCTCTGGACCCCCTCGTTTTCGCTGCACCTCGGCGACGAGCTTGTCCTCGCCGTCTGAGCTGCGCCGGTGGATCCTCGACCACTCCTCCCGCCGGGACCAGCTCAGATGGTAGAGTTCTGGCTCCTCCACGGCAAGCACGGAGGTGGTGCAGCTGGACCTGCACAGGTCCTTGGCGGCTCTCATCATGAGATGCCGCTCACTGTGGCCGCCGTTGGAGTTTGAGTCGTCGTCGACGTCGCCATTGTACACCTCCCATGTCTCCGGCACCAAGCTCAGAATCTGCATGCGGCCAATTGTCGAACGGTTTCATGTCATGCACGAAGCTAACTAATCAGTGCCTGTAATGTATAGTGCTCCTAGTAGCCAAAAAAAATAAGTAGATAATATAATAGGTCGACCCGATCGATCAGTGATCACCTTGTGTTGGCGGCGGCGGAGGGTGAGGAGGACGCGGCCGGCGTGGTCCATGAGCGCCATGCTTCCCGGGCCGACGCCGTAGTTGTCCACGCGGAACACCATACGGCCGTCCGCGTCGTCGAACACCGCGTACCCGTCGCCGCGGAACACCAGCGACTTGCACCACACCGTCAGTCGCCGAGGCGTTGCCGCCGCGGGCGGGGACGGCTCACCGGCGGCGGCGCCACCGCCCTCCGACGGCCTCTGGGATCTCGGGGTCCCCTCCGGCTCCGCCATCACCATGGTCGGTCGTTGCCAAGCTAGCTCCGACGACGTGCGCGCCTGCGCGTGGTGCTCTTCTTTATAAGCCTATATATCTGGACTCCGTTGCGTCTGCATGGATGCGACACTGTTTTGACTTTGGATTGCTCAATTTTTATTATCAGATTTATTTGTTCATAAAATTATTTTTGAGATCACTGATTGCATTTTTTTTGCATTTTTATTCGGTAAATTAATGGATACTGCTGATTCTTTGGGACCATGCACGAGATAATAACCTATATTTTTGCACGTTGGAGTTAATTTGTGGGGATCCCATAGTTGACCTAGCTAGACCAGCTAGCTAGCTAACATACTTCTAAAGTTTGTGATATATTTTGTGCTATCTTATCTTTCAAATACTCCTGCAATATATCAGATGCAACTCTGTGTGATTGTGCAACTCCAATTCAGTTGGAACATCAGATCAACATGGAAAAATTCAACCAAATAAAATAACTCAATATCTACTCCGAAAAGAAAAGGCCGGGCCATCAGATTTCTCTACTTTTGACAATTGACAAAAAACCAATTGTTTGAAATGGCCGGATACAAATGATACCATTAGATTGGCCATGGATAATACTCTCATGTATAATAGTTCCAGTTTTTACTATATAGAATACACATGTAAACAAACTTGATGGTTGAAGTCTTCAAATGCATCCTTGGGCAGGGCGGTGGTCCAGCGGGTGTATTTGTTTGCCAATTTTTGCTGTAATTATATAATATTCTCCGTAGAGTTGACATTTGGGTCGTGATTCACGTGTGCAAATAGCTTATGGCTACGATATTAGGAGATATCCCAGGATCGGAATAATAATTCAGTTGGGGAACGGTCTGCTTGATACAGCTAATTCAGGAAAGCTTAAGTTAGTTAAAGCAATCAATCAGTGAACTACAACTAATTATTCTGTTTTTTTAAACTATTAGCTATTCTAAATTTCGGATAGTGACTGGTGCTGAACTTTAGTTAAATGAGTTAAATTATATATGGACCAAACAACCACATATTTTGATAACAATTTGGTTCTTCGACTATTTTTACAAAGAAGAAACCGTGTTCACTTATGACACAATCAAATTTGTGACGATTTCTAGAAATACTGATGACATAAGAATAATTAACACGTTGAAACACGTTATGTATGTAATCTAGAGGGAGAGCTATCCATACATGCAAGTGTAATTAAACAAAAAGGTCACTACATAGGAATGGATACATGAGAAAATGTCATATATATTTGTGCATGTCAACATTCATCCCAATCTTCCGCGAAAAGGATATTCAACTCAATCTCCATTTATACCGAATGGTTTTGCTAAAACCTAACTAGCTGAGATTGACTTGTGTGTCATTCACACCCATGACTGTCCGATTAGACAATTCGTCAAGATTATTTTCTTAGGGGAAAAAAGACACTTAATCGGTGTTCATAGACATAGTAGACAAGATATATCAGGAGGACTGTCGGAATATTAGGCAAATTCATGATTAATTTCAGCAAATAATTCATGACTAGAATAATAATTAGCATGCATATCTCTAGCATACTAGATGAACAGAACAACAACATCGCACATACGACATCAACCATAACTATAGACATGATCAAATCACAATACACCATTGTTCCTTGGTAGCCATGGCTGCTGCAAAAGCAATGTTGTAGACGACGTTGGTGAAGACCTATCTTTGGAGACGACATTGCAGACGCCAGTACTCATCTTCGCCTGACTTGGATGGAAGACAAACCATCGTGAAGAACGCGAGTAGTCACGCAAAGTGCTCCCCAGAAACCGAATTCACCCTCTCCCGGTGTAGGATCACAAGGATGACAGGTTCTGGAGACCCGCTCTCCCACTCGCTGGTGTACGTCAACGTTTAGTGTGGAGTAGAACCGAGGAAAAACCGTAGCTTATTCCAGTGTATATTTGGCCGCAACCGGTAAGTCATATATATAGGAGAACCCAGATGGCATTGTTTAGTGATCATCATCTCAAATTGACATGATTTCCAAGTCCTAAACTGTCGGACAAGAAAACAACCAACTTATCTGCCAAGGAATTAAAAAATAAAACGACAAAAGGAAGCTGCACTCCTCCAAGGCCATGGAGTGGATTTTGGCGAACCATTCACGTGCATGTCGCATGCCCGCGCTCTTCGTCCCGGCCCATGCCTGAGCCAGGTCAAGCGAGGCGAGCGAGCGCGTGCTATTCTCTTTCTCTCCTCATACTCATCATAAGGTGTAGTGAGGAGAATCCACTATATAAAGTGGCCTCACATCTCCTCGACTAGAAGTATGGAACTACAGATTTACACCACCTCTTGCCATTTATTAGGGGGGCCTTTGAGATTTCTTAGGGTCTAGCTATTGGGCCCACCCCAAATATTCTAGCAACCCCCACCAGATCTCAAATGTTCATTTAGAGATTTGCCTCATTTCGCTACTTGTTTAATATACCAGTGTTTTAACAAAGAGTTTTAAGCTGAACTTCTGCCTGGAACTTGAAGCTACATCCATTCACTACTTGATAATGAAATATGTCTTGAATTGCAAGTTTTGCGTCAACAGATATCACTCAAAGGCATAATTGCATAGTTTTTGCACCATGTTTTTGTCATTTTCTATACTAGCATATTAATTTAGTGCCAAATGCCAATTTTTGTCTCCTACTATTTTTAAATTTTTTTAGGAAACAATTTTTTCGAGGACTAAAAAATCCAGAGAAAAAAGTACTCCATGAGTTTCAAGCGATGATTGGGCTAGAGCCACCTGGGTCGAGCAAAGCCCCCGAGGTAGCATGGGCCTTAACCACCAAAGCCCCCCTCCCCCCCACAGGAAGCACGCACCCCTAAGATGCAACCAAGACGCGTGTTGGGGATGAATGGTGACCTTGCACCACCTTTCCACCGTCTCTTTCTTTCGTTGCCATTATATATTTTCAAAAACCCCAATTTTATTTACCGAGGATGTTTTCACCACTGTCACCTCTCTGTTTCGAGGAAGATCTAATATGGATGTCTGTTCCGGTACTCTGCCGGAGGAGGAATTCATCACCGAGCCATCTTTATCATCCTTGTTGCCATCATGCCTATGCGTGAGTAGTCCTCCTTGGAACTATGGATTCATAATAGTAGTTAGATGGCAATCTCTCTCCCTTGTTCTTCAATAAAATGATCATATGAGCTTCTTTGCATAACTGTGATTCATCTGATGTAATTTATGGTGTGTTTGTTGGGGTTTGATGAATTTTCACTGATGATTAGATCTATACATGTTTTATTCATAGATCCATATGAGTCCTTTGTTGCATAATTCATAGTCATATATGCTCCCGATCTATTAGTCTTGTGAAAGGGCATTTCCCGCCTATGTTTTGGTGTTGATGACAATGCAATTTGTGGACTAACCGTGGGCCTACGCTACTCATGTATACTTAATATGGAAAAAGATGGTTGGGCACCACTGCAGATGGAAAAGAGCGAAGATGACATTTCCAACGCGTTTTATTTATTTGGTCGTAGGAAACTCGTACTATTAAGAGGGGTCTGCATCGGAAGGTATGATGAAATCAAACACGCACACAAAATCATATTTTACCCATCATATTGCCTTCTGCTTCGAGGAGAGAGCCCATTTTCTAACCTATACAAGAAGATTACCAAGAGCGGTTGTACCACATGTGCCAACAGTTGTACCGCTCCCTTGTGGGGCGGTCGCACTTCACTGTCACGACGGTTGCACCACGGGCTAGGACGGGTGTACCAGCCCGCTTGCGGGCGATACTATCGGCCCTTGCACCAGCCCAACCAACACCTGAGGGGTGATTTTCCTTGGGTATGGCGTGCGGTAGCTGGCGGTTTCTGTCGGGTTGTTCCGGTGTATGGTTTATATACCGGTACAGCCGAGGCCCCTGGCAGTTGTGAAGGAAATATGCCCTAGAGGCAATAATAAAGTTGTTATTTATATTTCCTTGTATATCATGATAAATGTCTTTTATTCATGCTAGAATTGTATTAACCGAAAACTTGCTACATGTGTGAATACATAGACAAAACAGAGTGTCCCTAGTATGCCTCTACAAGACTAGCTCGTTAATCAAAGATGGTTATGTTTCCTAACCATAGACATGAGTTGTCATTTGATCAATGGGATCACATAATTATGAGAATGATGTGATGGACAAGACCCATCCGTTAGCTTAGCACTATGATCGTTCAGTTTTACTGCTATTGCTTTCTTCATGACTTATACATGTTCCTCTGACTATGAGATTATGCAACTCCCGAATACCGTAGGAACACCTTGTGTGCTATCAAATGTCACAACGTATCTGGGTGATTATAAATATGCTCTACAGGTGTCTCCGAAGGTGTTTGTGGTGTTGGCATAGATCGAGAATAGGATTTGTCACTCCGAGTGTCAGAGAGGTATCTCTGGGCCCTCTCGGTAATACACATCGTAATAAGCCTTGCAAGCAAACGACTAATGAGTTAGTCATGAGATGATGTATTACAGAACGAGTAAAGAGACTTGCCGGTAACGAGATTGAACTAGGTATGATGATACCGACGATCGAATCTCGGGCAAGTAACATACCGATAACAAAGGGAACAACATATGTTGTTGTGCGGTTTGACCGATAAAGATCTTCGTAGAATATGTAGGAGCCAATATGAACATCCAGGTTCCACTATTGGTTATTGACCGGAGATGTGTCTCGATCATGTCTACATAGTTCTCGAACCCATAGGGCCCGGACGCTTAACGTTTGATGACGATTGGTATTATGAGTTTATGTGCTTTGATGTACCGAAGGTTGTTTGGAGTCCCGGATGAGATCACGGACATGACGAGGAGTCTAGAAATGGTCGAGACGTAAAGATTGATATATTGGACGACTATATTCAGACACCGAAAATGTTCCGGAGAAGTTTCGGATAAAACCGGAGTGCCGGAGGGTTAGCGGAACCCCCCTGGGGAACTAATGGGCCACATGGGCCTTAGTGGAGAGAGAGAGGGGCGGCTAGGGAAGGCCGCGCGCCCCCTCCCCCTTGGGTCCGAATTGGACTAGGGAAGGGGGGGGGGTGCCCTCCTTTCCTTCTCCCTCTCCCTCTCCTTCCTTCCCCTCTCTTCCCTTGTTGGAAACCTACGAGGAATAGGATTCCTATTCCTTGTAGGAATCCTACTTGTGGCGCGCCCTATAGGGGCCGGCCGGCCTCTCCCCTTGCTCCTTTATATACGGGGGCAGGGGGCACCCTAGAACACACAAGTTGACAATTGTTTTAGCCGTGTGCGGTGCCCCCCTCCACTGTTACACACCTCGGTCATATTGTCGCAGTGCTTAGGCGAAGCCCTGCATCGGTAACATCATCAACACCGTCACCACGCCGTCGTGCTGATGAAACTCTCCTTCGGCCTCAACTGGATCAAGAGTTCGAGGGACGTCACCGAGCTGAACATGTGCAGATCGCAGAGGTGCCGTGCGTTCGGCGCTTGATCGGTTGGATCGCGAAGACGTTCGACTACATCAACCGCGTTGCTAAACGTGAAAGTGCAACTAATCCCCGGGTGGTTTTGGTAATTAATAACAACATATATATCATTGAACTAATAGTTACTTGAGAATCATTTCAGAGAAGTTCAGTGATATGGGTATGGCAAGGTCTGAAGAAGTGGACCCCTCAAAATGCTAAGGCAAGCATTGGCAAAAGCTCAAGACTCCATTTTTGGTTTAGTGATCCAAGATCACATTGAGTCCATAGGAAAAGCCAATACTATTAAAAGGGGATGAGGTTATGATGATGGTCTGGTTGCTCAAGTGCTTAGTGATACATCTCCTAAACTATCAGCAACTTTCACTGCCATATACACTCATAAGTAATCTCGGTCCCACCGATATTCCAAACTCAGTCACACCGAGATGAACCACCTCAGCCATAAGCCAAACCCTAGTAAACTCGGATTTTCCGATTCTGAACTCGGTTTCACCGAAACATGAGTTGCCAAGCTTCTGTAACCTTCTGTCATCAAATCGGTGTCACCGAGATGATGAAGTCGGTCCCACCGAAACTGGCATGCTCTTGTCATTGCACGAATCGGACTAACCGAGATTGTATATTCGGTCCCACCGAAAACCCCAACGTTCACATTATTTGAACTTTCGGTCTCACCGAGTTGTCCACTTCGGTCCCACCGAGATTGCTCAAATGTGTGTAACGGTTGGATTTTGTGTGGAGGCTATTTATACCCCTCCACCCCCTCTTCACTCGTGGAGAGAGCCATCAGAAAGAACTACCACTCCTACCTTACATTTCTGAGAAGAGAACTACCTACCCTTGTGTTGAGATCAAGTTGCTCCACTCCCACCATATGAAGCTTGATCTCTAACCTTCCCAAGTTGCTTTCCACTCAATCCTTTCTTCCACCACAGCCAAATCAGTGAGGAGAGTTGAGTGTTGGGGAGATTATCATTTGAAGCACAAGAGCAAGGAGTTCATCATCATCTACAACATCTATTACCTTTTGGAGGGTGGTGCCTCCTAGATTGGTTAGGTGTCGCTTGGGAGCCTCCGTCATCGATGTGGAGTTTAACCAAGAAGTTTGTAAGGGCAAGGAGATCGCCTACTTCGTGAAGATCTACCTCGAGTAAGGCTAGCCCTCCGTGGGCGTAGGCCATGATGGAATAGACAAGGTTGCTTCTTCGTGGACCCTTCGTGGGTGGAGCCCTCCGTGGACTCGCGCAGCCGTTACCCTCCGTGGGTTGAAGTCTCCATCAACGTGGATGTACGATAGCGCCACCTATCGGAACCACGGGAAAAATCACCGCGTCTCCAAAATTGTGTTTGCTCTTCTCCACCTCTCTTTACTACATGTGCAATTTACTTTCCGCTGCCTATACTCTAGAATTGCATGTGTAGGGTGATGCTTGACTTGATCAAAACTGTGAATCTGCCAAAAACTGTTCTTTGTCAAAAGGCAGAATTTTTATACTTACAAGTAGTCTAATCACCCCCCCTCTAGACATACTTTCGATCCTACAAGTGGTATCAGAGCTTTGGTCTCCATTGTATTGGTTTCCATTGCATTGGACTCCATAAGCTTGGTTTCACAACCTAGGAGAGTATGGCGTCTAGTGAGGGTAATTTTCGTAGAGGTCCTTACTTTGATGGTACAAATTTTGCTAGTTGGAAGCATAAAATGAAAATGCATATTCTTGGTCATAACCCAGCCGCATGGGGCATTATTTGTGTTGGTATGCAAGGTGAATTCTTCGAGGAAGGAAAAGTTCCGGATCGCGAAGCTACACCTGAAGAATTGCGGATGTTGCAAAACAATGCTCAAGCTTGTGACATTCTCTTCAATGCCTTGTGTCCCGAGGAGTTCAACAAAATCAGCCGTCTTGAAAATGCAAAAGAGATTTGGGATACTTTGGTTGAAATGCACGAAGGTACCGAGTCCGTGAAGGAATCAAAGCTAGATATTCTTCAAGGTCAACTTGACAAGTTCAAGATGAAGGATGGTGAAGGAGTCGCTGAAATGTACTCTAGGCTTGCTCTCATCACAAATGAGATTGCCGGCTTAGGAAGCGAAGAAATGACCGACCGATTCATCATCAAGAAGATTCTCAGAGCTTTGGATGGAAAGTATGACACCGTGTGCACTTTGATCCAAATGATGCCAAACTACAAGACTCTCAAGCCAACCGAAGTCATTGGAAGAATTGTTGCTCATGAGATGACACTTAAGGATAAGGAAGAGCTTCACAACAAATCGAGTGGTGCTTACAAAGCTACAAGTGATGCTCCCACAACCTCAAGTGACAAGTTAGTTTCCAATGAAGAAATAAGCCTAATGGTTAAGAACTTCAACAAATTCTACAAGTATAGAGGCAAAGAGAGAAGCTCAAAGTCTAGATCATATGATGAAAAGAGATCTTCTAGTCGTGATCGAAACTGCTACAATTGTGGAAGACCCGGACACTACTCAAATGAGTGTACGACTCCCCACAAGAGAAGAGAAGTATCTCCAAGAAGAAGAAGTTCAAGAGATGAGTCACCTCGGAAAGAGAGAAGGAGTAGAGATGATCGTTATGAACGAAGACCCTCTCGGAGAAGCAAGGATTCGGAGAGGAAAGACAAGTCATCAAGGAGCTACACAAGAAGAAAACATCAAGCTCATGTAGGTGAATGGGTCTCCGGCTCCGACTCTGACAATCAATCCGATGGAAGCTATCACTCCGACTCCGACTACAGTCAAGATGAAGGTGTTGCCGGTCTTGCTCTCGTATCCTCCAACTCCAACTCCTACGACTTATTTGATTCACCAAATGAGGGAATTGGAAGATGCTTCATGGCTAAAGGCCCCAAGGTATCACACCCTGAATTCATTGACTTCAATAGTGATGAGGATGACTTGCTTGGTGAAGATGAGCTCTTGCATGATAAATCCAGTGAGCCTAGTAACGATGAACATGCTAGTAGTCTTTATAGTCGAGAAGAGTCGAATGACAATGCTATGAAGGAGATTGAGCGTCTAACTAAAGAACTAAACACTCTTAAGTTAGCTCATGAAACAACTCAAGAAGATCATAGAGAGCTCCTAAGATCTCATGAGAAGCTACGCTTCGAGAAGCTCACTCTAGAGCAAGAACATGAGTTTCTAAAAGCAATCAATGACGATCTTCGAAAGAAGAGTTCTTCATATCTTGCCAAACGACTTCTCTTGTCTAATTTCTTGCCATCCATTAAGACTAAGCATGACAAGCATAAGAAAAATTCTTCCTCTAGCAGTAACAATAACCATGCTAAATCCAATGTTGTTGCTTCTAGTAGTTCTCTTGATTCCACTAACAATGTTTCAAGCCAAGTTACACTTGAGCAAGAGAATAGTTTATTGAAAGGGATCATAGAGAAAGGTGTCTACAAGAGCCTTGCCGGAAGCAAGAACTTTGAGGAAATTGTTCGCAAGCAAGGAAGGCACCGGAAGAATCAAGGGATTGGTTTTGAGCGAAAGTTCAACGCCGAAGGTGTTGAGTGGGAAGAAGGTCAATATCCTACTCCACAGTTTGTTTCTCAAAAGGAGAAGTATGATCCTACTTCTTCCAATGTGGAACAAGCTCAAGATGACCTTCCACCACAAGACCACAAGCTAAAAGCCAAGGACAAGCTTCAAGAGGAGATTGATGCATTCATTGAAGCACCTCAAGCCATGGTCAAGTGGGTTCCTAAGGACACGTCAAGTTCTACTTCGTCAAGCTCAACTACAACCCCAAGGATTCCCATCAAGATGATGTGGATCCCGAAGAAGAAGAACTAGAAGGTTCTTGAGGGTGACTCCGCCAACATACTTCACTCACATTCATTTTGGCAACTTGTGCAATCAACTTCCACATCATGCACTAGTTCATGGAGTCACAAACCCTCTTGTTGGTAAGTCAAGGGACAAGGTAATCATTGCTTTCATGGACATCATCTATTGTGAACTTCAATCTATGTCTATGGATATCTTTGTTTGTTCCTTGTGGGACTAACCCATGTAGGTATTGAAAGTGCCCTAATCCAAAGGATAGCTCCCAACTCTTGATGATCTACATCAACATTGAGCATCCACATCTTCAACATCTACATGAAGTCTTCTACGACAACCCAAGGTTAGTTTGACCCTTTAAAAGGGGTTCTCACATCTAGGGGGAGCTTTGCTCTAAAAAAATTGAGCTAAAGCATCTTCAAATGATGTGAACACATCAATGCTTTATGTAAAAGTGGTAACCCCACTTGTGCTTAAACGATGAGTATGACCTATGATCAAATGTTCTCATTTGGCTCCTAAGTCAATATACTCATATAAAGATGACCTAGTCATCGACAAATTGTGTGTTAGTTGCTAGAGTTTTGGTTGTGCATGTTTGACACATATTTCATTTGCTATCTTATTGTGTGAGCATGTTGGATGCATGATTTTATCCATTCGAGGACATCCATTTGTTGTTTTGGTCGTTTTGATTTTTCTGACCAAATGGATGGACAAGAATGCCTAAGTACCTCCCCTAGCTATCTATGCTTTCTTGTCTCAAATTCTATTCATGCTTACATCACAAACTTTGAACAAGTCATTTTCGGACCCTCCGGGTGAGGAGCACTCGGAGCCACCGATCCGTCAAGGGCTAATCTCCAAAACCTTCTAATTGATTTCGGTCAGACCAACTCACTCAAACTCGGTCGAACCGAAAGCATTTAGACTGATCTAGGTTTTCATCTCGGTGAAACCGAGTTGTGATTTTCGGCGTGACCGAAGTACATAACTGCCTAGCAGTTATCCATCTCGGTGCCACCGAGTTTTACAACTCGGTCCCACCGACAGCAAAGGGGTATATATTCCAAGGGCCGCGCGCGTTGATTCCTCCTTCAAACGTTTCGCCCCCACATCCCCTGCTGCCGTCGCCTTGGTCTCCGGATCGTCGCCGTCGTCGCCTGTGCGCCCACGCCGCAGGTCTCCGTCGCCGTCAACGGCCATCTCCTCCGCGCCGTTGCCGCCGTAGAAAAACTCCACCAAGTTAGGGTGAGTTTTGATCCCACTCGTGCTCCCATCTCCGATTCAATGCACGTTTGGATTGCCTAGTATCTTGCCACGATTGAAATCCTCCTGTACACCAGATTGGTTCGTTTGAACTAGATTCGAGTAAAATTTTTAGGGTTAGGTTTCCACGGAACACATCTCGGTGAGACCGATTTTATAATTTCGGTGTGACCGATTTGGCCTATGGCCATTGCACTGCACCCTTCAGTCCAACCGAGTTGTGCAAAATCGGTGTGACCGAAATATAGTTTTTGTGAAACCCTAGTGTTTTCGGCAGGACCGAAACCCACTTCGGTCAAACCGAAAGTGGTGTGCCAAGCTCCTGTTTAACACTTCGGATTCACCGAAACTTAAACTCGGTCTGACCGAAATGTCTTCTGTGAAAACTTAATACTAGAATTTGAACTCATTTTTTTTGCAAAAACTTCTGCAGTTTGTGATGACTCTTCTTCTCTGCCTATACCTTATCTATTCACAGGTTGTCAGCCATGTCAGATACCAGTGACAGTCAGAACAGGTCAGAGACACCCATTGCAGACATTCCAGAGGCAGACACTAGTCCTGATCCTAGCAGCTCTTCTGATGATGGTGAGAGGAGTACACCAAGTGGCATGCCTCCTGCAGCCACCAGAGCTAGAAAGGAGAAGAATTCCGATGATGAGGATTCAGATTTTATTGTTGAGGAAGAGGTGACCTCAAAGCCTAAAAGGAAGGTTGTTGCCAAAGAGCAACAAGGTCAACAGTCTAAGAAGGGCACCAGCAAAGTCAAGCAGTCAACTGTTGCTAAGAAGCTGAATTTGGGAGAGGCAGCTGCAAGCAAAGTGAAGAAAACCACCAAGAGAAAGAGGGTAGTGCATGTGTCAGATTCTCATGCAGATGCAGCAGTCGAGGATGAGGATGAGGAAGCACCCGAGCCTCCCCCTCAGAAGCAGAAGCTCATGGGTGATGCCATTAAGGCTGGAGCCACATCAAAGCCCAAGAAATCTGCTCCAGCTAGGGCAGCTCCAGCAAAGCCTGCTGCCAAGCCCAAGAGGACCATCAAAAACATTCCAGCGTCTGAAAAGAACAAGGATGATGTGCCACCAGCTGAGTCTGACGATGAAGGACAAGTTTTGCTGAAACTTCGCCCAAAACTGCCACTCCATAATGATGCTCATCCTCAAGCCGAGGATATGAAGGCAAGGAAAGATAGAGGTCTCAGGCTATGGAGACAAACTGACCCATATGCCGTGAGGAGAAGAACTGCTGTAGATCCCAGATTTCACACCAGAGAGCAGCAGGACTTCTATGAGACCGTGCTGATGGACAAGAAGCCCATAGTCGCAGACACCAGATATGTTGACTGGGAGTACATTGACAGCGAAGAGCACAGAGATTTCTTTCCACATGTGCATGAAAGTTTCACTGCATGTGGAGTTGCAGATTTTGTAGGTCAGAAATTGACCAGTTGGAACGATGAGATGATAATGCAATTTTATGCCACAGCTCACTTCTACCCTGATGGAAAGATTACATGGATGACTGAAGGTCAAAAGGTTCTCTTCTTCTGTTGAAGAATGGACAGAAATTCTGAATGCTCCAGTGCAACGAGAAGATGATATTGATGTATATGGGATTCCAAAGAAGAATCATGAATCCATGAAAAACATGTACAAAGAGATTCCAGCAGAGGATTTGGAAGTCTGGAAGCTCGGCTCAGTCTACCATCTCCAGGCAGGCTTACCTACCACTAATACCATTTTGAGGCATACCTTGATGCCCAAGTCTGGAGATCATCGCATGATCAGAGGATATTCTATCAACATGCTGCATATACTTGATGAGAAAGCACCTTTCAAGGTGATGGACTTGATGGTAGAGACCATTAAGAGGACTGCAGCTGACCAGAAAAGGTCATGTGGATTTGCCCCGCAGATTCAGATGCTTATCAATGCCAAGTTTGGCACGGGCAAATTCTTGTTGGATAAAAAACATTTACCACTGCAGCCAGAGCATGAAGACAATGTTGTTGTGATGGATGAGGAGGATCCGACATCTGTTGAAGGTCAAGCCAAGATCGCAGCTGCTAAGAAAGCCAAAGCTGACAAAGCAGCAGCAGCAGCAGCTAAACCAAAGAGTTTCGGAGAGCAAATTCTTGAAGCTACTCGAAGGATTGAACAACGCCTGGCCAGCATTGAACAGTCTCAGGAGAGCTTAGAGAGGATTGTTGACGAGAAGATCCACGCTCTGGACGTGAAGCTGACTGAAATACAAGTGACCGTCAACAAGCTCGAGGCAGACATTGAGGAAGCAAAGCAGGACAAGGCAGAGCTTATGCGTGAGTTGCAGGATGACTTAGTCCAGGATTCTCATCGACAGACTGCTCCGGTTCCCAAAGGATCCCGATCAGCTGCTATTCCAGTGACTGACACCAGGACTACAGCTTCAGCACCTCCCACAGTTCCAGCGGTTACTCCAGCTCCAGTGTCCACTCCTCCAGCACAGACATCAGCTGAAGTCTTCGTCGATGCTGTCATATCCACTCCGACATCAACCCAGACGGGAGCCGCCAGCAGAGTCCACAGTGACGTTTAGCTCTATGCTTTTTCGAACTTTTTGGTAACTTGTTGCCAAAGGGGGAGAAATTGTATAGATCATAGGGCTTCGAGAGAGAGAGTGCTGTTGTCTTTGCGCTTTTGCTCTTTCGTTCTTTTGCGGTTTCTTTGAGATACTTTTAGTTTTCGAGACATTCAGTGTGCTTGATACTCCGTTTGATGCTACCTTAATGAGTGCTTGGTCGTACTATGCTTTAATGTGTGCTTAATGCTTATCATATGCCATTCCTATCTCGTATGACTATTTACTCATGTCTTGGTGATTGGGTGCATGCTGTTCACTCTTATCATTTTGTGCGCTCCACCAAGATGTATGTGACATGGAAGAGTGACCCATGATCCTAATCGATTGTGCATTTGCATTCAAACGCAAATCTTAAATAATGCACAAATTTAGGGGGAGCTCTTGCTTATCACATACTTCTCAAAGCGACGATATTATTCATTGATTATTTCCTTTGTCGAAGCTTTGATCTATATGTTGTCATCAATTACCAAAAAGGGGGAGATTGAAAGTGCAACTAATCCCCGGGTGGTTTTGGTAATTAATAACAACATATATATCATTGAACTAATAGTTACTTGAGAATCATTTCAGAGAAGTTCAGTGATATGGGTATGGCAAGGTCTGAAGAAGTGGACCCCTCAAAATGCTAAGGCAAGCATTGGCAAAAGCTCAAGACTCCATTTTTGGTTTAGTGATCCAAGATCACATTGAGTCCATAGGAAAAGCCAATACTATTAAAAGGGGATGAGGTTATGATGATGGCCTGGTTGCTCAAGTGCTTAGTGATACATCTCCTAAACTATCAGCAACTTTCACTGCCATATACACTCATAAGTAATCTCGGTCCCACCGATATTCCAAACTCAGTCACACCGAGATGAACCACCTCAGCCATAAGCCAAACCCTAGTAAACTCGGATTTTCCGATTCTGAACTCGGTTTCACCGAAACATGAGTTGCCAAGCTTCTGTAACCTTCTGTCATCAAATCGGTGTCACCGAGATGATGAAGTCGGTCCCACCGAAACTGGCATGCTCTTGTCATTGCACGAATCGGACTAACCGAGATTGTATATTCGGTCCCACCGAAAACCCCAACGTTCACATTATTTGAACTTTCGGTCTCACCGAGTTGTCCACTTCGGTCCCACCGAGATTGCTCAAATGTGTGTAACGGTTGGATTTTGTGTGGAGGCTATTTATACCCCTCCACCCCCTCTTCACTCGTGGAGAGAGCCATCAGAAAGAACTACCACTCCTACCTTACATTTCTGAGAAGAGAACTACCTACCCTTGTGTTGAGATCAAGTTGCTCCACTCCCACCATATGAAGCTTGATCTCTAACCTTCCCAAGTTGCTTTCCACTCAATCCTTTCTTCCACCACAGCCAAATCAGTGAGGAGAGTTGAGTGTTGGGGAGATTATCATTTGAAGCACAAGAGCAAGGAGTTCATCATCATCTACAACATCTATTACCTTTTGGAGGGTGGTGCCTCCTAGATTGGTTAGGTGTCGCTTGGGAGCCTCCGTCATCGATGTGGAGTTTAACCAAGAAGTTTGTAAGGGCAAGGAGATCGCCTACTTCGTGAAGATCTACCCCGAGTAAGGCTAGCCCTCCGTGGGCGTAGGCCATGATGGAATAGACAAGGTTGCTTCTTCGTGGACCCTTCGTGGGTGGAGCCCTCCGTGGACTCGCGCAGCCGTTACCCTCCGTGGGTTGAAGTCTCCATCAACGTGGATGTACGATAGCGCCACCTATCGGAACCACGGGAAAAATCACCGCGTCTCCAAAATTGCGTTTGCTCTTCTCCACCTCTCTTTACTACATGTGCAATTTACTTTCCGCTGCCTATACTCTAGAATTGCATGTGTAGGGTGATGCTTGACTTGATCAAAACTGTGAATCTGCCAAAAACTGTTCTTTGTCAAAAGGCAGAATTTTTATACTTACAAGCAGTCTAATCACCCCCCCTCTAGACATACTTTCGATCCTACAAAACGCTTCCGCTTTCGGTCTACGAGGGTACGTGGACACACTCTCCCTGCTCGTTCCTATGCTTCTCCTAGATAGATCTTGCGTGATCGTAGGATTTTTTTTGAAATACTACGTTCCCCAATAGTGGCATCATGAGCCAAGTCTATGCATAGATGATATG
Organism: Secale cereale; assembly: GCA_902687465.1. Lineage (NCBI taxonomy): Eukaryota > Viridiplantae > Streptophyta > Magnoliopsida > Poales > Poaceae > Secale > Secale cereale. Next base: position 119,389,699 of record LR738709.1, on the reverse strand, counting down.
CACGAGTAGAACACAATGAGTTGTGGGCGATAATAGTCATACTGCTTACCAGCATGGCATACTTTGATTCGGCGGTATTGTGAGATAAAGCGGACCGGACCGACATTACGCGTACGCTTACGCGAGACTGGTTTTACCGCTACGAGCACTCGTTGCTTAAAGGTGACCGATGGGTGTCTGTCTCTCTCACTTTAGTTGAGCCGAGTGTGACCACGCCCGGTCCTTGTGAAGGTTAAAATAGCACACTTGACCAAAAATTGATGTGGTTTTGATGCGTAGGTAAGAACAGTTCTTGCTAAGCCCGTAGCAGCCACGTAAAACTTGCAACAACAAAGTAGAGGACGTCTAACTTGTTTTTGCAGGGCATGTTGTGATGTGATTGAAGGAAATATGCCCTATAGGCAATAATAAAGTTGTTATTTATATTTCCTTATATCATGATAAATGTTTATTATTCATGCTAGAATTGTATTAACCGGAAACTTAGTACATGTGTGAATACATAGACAAAATAGAGTGTCCCTAGTATGCCTCTACTAGACTAGCTCATTGATCAAAAGATGGCTATGTTTCCAAGCCATAGACATGAGTTGTCATTTGATCAACGGGATCACATCATTAGGAGAATGATGTGATGGACAAGACCCATCCGTTAGCATAGCACTATGATCGTTTAGTTTTACTGCTATTACTTTCTTCATGACTTATACATGTTCCTATGACTATGAGATTATGCAACTCCCGAATACCGTAGGAACACCTTGTGTGCTATCAAACGTCACAATGTAACTGGGTGATCATAAAGATGCTCTACAGGTGTCTTGAAAAGTATTCGTGGTGTTGGCATAGATCAAGATTAGGATTTGTCACTCCGAGTGTCGGAGAGGTATCTCCGGGCCCTCTCGGTAACACACATCATAATAAGCCTTGCAAGCAAAAGACTAATGAGTTAGTCACGAGATGATGTGTTACGGAACGAGTAAAGAGACTTGCCGGTAACGAGATTGAACTAGGTATAGAGATACCGACGATCGAATCTCGGGCAAGTAACATACCGATGACAAAAGGAACAACGTATGTTGTTATGCGGTTTGACCGATAAAAGATCTTCGTAGAATATGTAGGAGCCAATATGAACATCCAGGTTCCGCTATTGGTTATTGACCGGAGATGAGTCTCGGTCATGTCTACATAGTTCTCGAACCCGTAGGGTCCGCACGCTTAACGTTTGATGACGATCGGTATTATGAGTTTATGAGTTTTGATGTACCGAAGGTAGTTCGGAGTCCCGGATGAGATCACAGACATGACGAGGAGTCTCGGAATGTCCGAGACATAAAGATTGATATATTGGACGACTATATTCGGACACCGGAAGTGTTCCGGAAAAGTTTCGGATTTAACTGGATTGCCGGAGGGGGTTACCTGAACCCCCTACGAGGGGGGATGGTCCATAGTGGGCCTTGAGGAAAGGAGAGAGGCAGCCCATAGAGGCTGGCCGGTGCCCCACCTAGGGATCCTAGTTGGACTAGGATTGGGGGGCGCCACCTCTCCCTCTTTTCCTTTCCCTCTCTTCCTTCTTGATGGACTCCTACTAGGAATAGGATTGCAATCCTATTCCTAGTAGGATTGCCCTAGCCGCACCATAGGAAGCCGGCCGGCCCTCCCCTCTTGCTCCTTTATATACGGGGGCAGGGGGCACCCAAAGACACACAAGTTGAATTGTTCTAGCCGTGTGCGGTGCCCCCCCTCCACAGAAACACACCTCGGTCATACCGTCGCAGTGCTTAGGCGAAGCCCTGCGCCGGTAGATACATCATATCCGTCACCACGCCGTCGTGCTGACGAAACTCTCCCGTGAAGCTCAGCTGGATCAAGAGCTCGTGGGACGTCATCAAGCTGAACGTGTGCTGAACGCGGAGGTGCCGTACGCTCGGTACTTGATCGGTTGGATCGCGAAGAAGTTCGACTACATCAACCACGTCACTTGACGCTTCCGCTTCCGGTCTGCGAGGGTACGTAGACACACTTTTCCCTCTCGTTGCTATGCATCTGGTAGATAGATCTTGCGTGATCATAGGAAAATTTTAAAATACTACGTTCCCCAACAGTGGCATCAGAGCCAGGTCTATGCGTAGATGATATGCACGAGTAGAACACAATGAGTTGTGGGCGATACTAGTCATACTGCTTACCAGCATGTCATACTTTGCTTCGGCGGTATTGTGAGATGAAGCGGCCCGGACCGACATTACGCGTACGCTTACGCGAGACTGGTTTCACCGTTACGAGCACTCGTTGCTTAAAGGTGACTGGCGGGTGTCTGTCTCTCTCACTTTAGCTGAATCAAGTGTGACTACGCCCGGTCCTTGTGAAGGTTAAAACAGCACATACTTGACGAAACATCGTTGTGGTTTTGTATGCGTAGGTAAGAACGGTTCTTGCTAAGCCCGTAGCAGCCACGTAAAACTTGCAACAACAAAGTAGAGGACGTCTAACTTGTTTTTGCAGGGCATGTTGTGATGTGATATGGTCAAGACATGATGAGTTATACGGTTTTGTATGAGATGATCATGTTTTGTAATGTTATCGGCAACTGGCAGGAGCCATATGGTTGTCGCTTTATTGTATGAAATGCAATCGCCATGTAATTGCTTTACTTTATCACTAAGCGGTAGCGATAGTCGTGGAAGCAATAGTTAGCGAGACGACAACGATGCTACAATGGAGATCAAGGTGTCGCGCCGGTGACGAAGGTGATCATGACGGTGCTTTGGAGATGGAGATCAAAAGCACAAGATGATGATGGCCATATCATGTCACATATTTTGATTTGCATGTGATGTTTATCTTATTATGCTTCTTATTTTGCTTAGAACGACGGTAGCATTATAAGATGATCCCTTACAAAATTTCAAGGTATAAGTGTTCTCCCTGAGTATGCACCATTGCGAAAGTTCGTCGTGCCGAGACACCACGTGATGATCGGGTGTGATAAGCTCTACGTTCAAATACAACGGGTGTAAGCCAGTTTTGCACACGCAGAATACTCGGGTTAAACTTGACGAGCCTAGCATATGCAGATATGGCCTCGGAACACTGGAGACCGAAAGGTCGAGCGTGAATCATATAGTAGATATGATCAACATAAGATGTTCACCAATGAAACTACTCCATCTCAGGTGATGATCGGACATGGATTAGTTGATTTGGATCACGTGATCATTTAGATGACCGTAGGGATGTCTATCTAAGTGGGAGTTCTTTAAGTAATATGATTAAATTGAACTTTAATTTATCATGAACTTAGTCCTGGTAGTATTAGCATATCTATGTTGTAGATCAATAGCTCGCGATGTTGCTCCACGTTTATTTTTATGTTCCTAGAGAAAACTAAGTTGAAAGATGTTAGTAGCAATGATGCGGAATTGTTCCGTGATCTGAGGATTATCCTTATTGCTGCATAGAAGAATTATGTCCTTGATGCACCGCTAGGTGACAGACCTATTGCAGGAGCAGATGCAGACGTTATGAACGTTTTGACAAAAGCTCGGTATGATGACTACTTGATAGTTTAAGTGCACCATGCTTTACGGCTTAGAACCGGGACTTCAAAAATGTTTTGAACGCCACAGAGCATATGAGATGTTCCACGAGTTGAAATTAGTATTTCATACTCATGCCCGTGTCGAGAGGTATGAGACCTCTGACAGTACTTTGCCTACAAGATGGAGGAGAATAGCTCAACCAGTGAGCATGTGCTCAGATTGTCTGGGTACAACAATTGCTTGAATCAAGTGGGAGTTAATCTTCCAGATAAGATAGTAATTGACAAAGTTCTCTAGTCACTATCACCAAGTTAGTAGAACTTCGTGATGAACTATAATATGCAAGGGATGACGAAAGTAATTCCCGAGCTCTTCACGATGCTGAAATCGGCGAAGGTAGAAATCAAGAAAGAGCATCAAGTGTTGATGGTTAACAAGACCACTTGTTTCAAGTAAAGGGCAAAGGGATAGAAGGGGAACTTCAAGAAGAATGACAAGCAAGTTGTCACTCCCATGAAGAAACCCAAAGCTAAACTCAAGCCTGAAACTAAGTGCTTCTACTGCAAAGGAAATGCTCACTAGAAGTGGAACTCCCCTAGACACTTGGCGGATAAGAAGGATGGCAAAGTGAACAAAGGTATATTTGATATACAGATTATTGATGTGTATTTTACTAGTGTTCATAGCAACCCCTCGGTATTTGATACTGGTTTAGTTGCTAAAGAGTAGTAACTCGAAACGAGAATTGCAGAATGAACAGAGACTAGTTAAAGGTGAAGTGACGATGTGTGTTGGAAGTGGTTCCAAGATTGATATGATCATCATCGCACACTCCCTATACTTTCGGGATTAGTGTAAAACCTAAATAAATGTTATTTGGCATTTGCGTTGAGCATGAATATGATTTGATCATATTTGTTGCAATACGGTTATTCATTTAAAGTCATAGAATAATTGTTATTCTGTTTACATGAATAAAACCTTCGATGGTCACACACCCAATGAAAATAGTTTGTTGGATCTCGATCGTGGTGATACACATATTCATAATATTGAAGCCAAAAGATGCAAAGTTAATAATGATAGTGCAACTTATTTATGGCACTGCCGTTTAGGTCATAATGGTGTAAAGCGCATGAAGAAACTCCATAGTGATGGACTTTTGGAATCACTTGGTGCTTGCGAACCATGCCTCATGGGCAAGATGACTAAAACTCCGTTCTCCGGAACAATGGAGCAAGCAACAGATTTGTTGGAGATCATACATACAGATATATGTGGACCAATGAGTGCTGAAGCTCGCGGCAGGTATCGTTATTTTCTGACCTTCACTGATGATTTGAGCAGATATGGGTATATCTACTTAATGAAGCACAAGTCTGAAACATTTGAAAAGTTCAAAGAATTTCAGAATGAAGTGGAGAATCATCGTAACAAGAAAATAAGAGTTTCTACGATATGATCGTACAGGTAAAATATTTGAGTTAGCGAGTTTGGCCTTCAGTAAAAACAATGTGAAATAGTTTCACTACTCACGCCACCTGGAACACCATAGTGTAATGGTGTGTCCGAACGTCGTAACCGTACTTTATTAGATATGGTGCGATTGATGATGTCTCTTACCGATCTACCACTATCGCTTTTGGGGTTATGCATTAGAGACAGCTACATTCACGTTAAATAGGGCACCATCTAAATCCGTGGAGATGACACCGTATGAACTGTGGTTTGACGAGAAACCTAAGCTGTCATTTCTTTAAGTTTGGGACTGCGATGCTTATGTGAAAAAGTTTCAACATGATAAGCTCGAACCCAAATCGGAGAAGTAAATCTTCATAGGATACCCAAAAGAAACTGTTGGGTACATCTTCTATCACAGATCCGAAGGCAAGGTCTTTGTTGCTAAGAGTGGATCCTTTCTAGAGAAGGAGTTTCTCTTGAAAGAAGTGAGTGGGAGGAAAGTAGAACTTGATGAGGTAATTGTACCTTCTCCCGAATTGGAAAGTGGAACATCACAGAAACTAGTTCTAGTGATTCCTAGACCAATTAGCGAGGAAGCTAATGATGATGATCATGAAACTTCAGATCAAGTTTCTGCTGAACTTCGTAGATCAACCAGAGTTCGTTCCGCATTAGAGTGGTACGGCAACCCGGTTCTAGAAGTCATGTTACTGGACCATGATGAACCTACGAACTATGAGGAAGCGATGATGAGCCCAGATTCCGCAAAATGGCTTGAGGCCATGAAATCTGAGATGGGATCCATGTATGAGAACAAAGTGTGGACTTGGGTTGACTTGCCCGATGATCGGTAAGCCATCAAAAATAAATGGATCTTCAAGAGGAAGACTGACGCTGACGGTAATGTTACTGTTTACAAAGCTCGACTTGTTGCGAAAGTTTTTCAACAAGTTCAAGGAGTTGACTACGATGATACTTTCTCACCCGTAGCGATGCTTAAGTCTGTCCGAATCATGTTAGCAATTGCCGCATTTTATGAAATCTGGCAAATGGATAACAAAACTGCATTCTTTAATGGATTTATTAAAGAAGACTTGTATATGATGCAACCAGAAGGTTTTGTCAATCCAAAAGGTGCTAACAAAATGTGCAAGCTCCAGCGATCCATCTATGGACTGGTGCAAGCATCTCGGAGTTGGAATATATGCCTTGATAAGTTGATCAAAGCATATAGATTTATACAGACTTGCGGTGAAGCCTGTATTTACAAGAAGTGAGTGGGAGCACTACAACCTTTCTGATAAGTATATGTGAATGACATATTGTCGATCAGAAATGATGTAGAATTTTTTGGAAAGCATAAAGGAGTGTTTGAAAGGAGTTTTTCAAAGAAAGATCTTGGTGAAGCTGCTTACATATTGGGCATCAAGACCTATAGAGATAGATCAAGACGCTTGATAAGACTTTCGATGAGTGCATACCTTGATAAGATTTTGAAGTAGTTCAAAATGGATCAGTCAAACAAGGAGTTCTTGCCTGACTTGTAAGGTGTGAAGTTGAGTAAGACTCAAAGCCAGACCACGGTAGAAAAATATAGAGAGAATGAAAGTCATTCCCTATGCCTCAGCCATAGGTTCTATAAAGTATGCCATGCTGTGTACCAAACTTGTTGTGTACCTTGCCATGAGTTTGTCAAGGGGGTACAATAGTGATCCAGGAGTAGATCACTGTACAGCGGTCAAAATTATCCTTAGTAACTGGATGACTAAGGAAATGTATCTCGATTATGGAGGTGATAAAGAGTTCGTCGTAAAGGGTTACGCCGATGCAAGCTTTGACACTAAATCCAGATGACTCTAAGTATCAATCTGGATGCGTATTGAAAGTGGGAGCAATTAGCTAGAGTAGCTCCATGCAGAGCATTGTAGACATAGAAATTTGCGAAATACATATGGATCTGAATGTGACAGACCCGTTGACTAAACTTCTCTCACAAGCAAAACATGATCACACCTTATTACTCTTGGGTATTAATCACATAGCGATGTGAACTAGATTATTGACTCTAGTAAACCCTTTGGGTGTTGGTCACATGGCGATGTGAACTATGTGTGTTATTCACATAACGATGTGAACTATCAGTATTAAATCACATGACGATGTGAGCTAGATTATTGACTCTAGTGCAAGTGGGAGACTGAAGGAAATATGCCCTAGAGGCAATAATAAAGTTGTTATTTATATTTCCTTATATCATGATAAATGTTTATTATTCATGCTAGAATTGTATTAACCGGAAACTTAGTACATGTGTGAATACATAGACAAAACAGAGTGTCCCTAGTATGCCTCTACTAGACTAGCTCATTGATCAAAAGATGGCTATGTTTCCAAGCCATAGACATGAGTTGTCATTTGATCAACGGGATCACATCATTAGGAGAATGATGTGATGGACAAGACCCATCCGTTAGCATAGCACTATGATCGTTTAGTTTTACTGCTATTGCTTTCTTCATGACTTATACATGTTCCTATGACTATGAGATTATGCAACTCCCGAATACCGTAGGAACACCTTGTGTGCTATCAAACGTCACAACGTAACTGGGTGATCATAAAGATGCTCTACAGGTGTCTCCAAAAGTATTCGTGGTGTTGGCATAGATCAAGATTAGGATTTGTCACTCCGAGTGTCAGAGAGGTATCTCTGGGCCCTCTCGGTAACACACATCATAATAAGCCTTGCAAGCAAAAGACTAATGAGTTAGTCACGAGATGATGTGTTACGGAACGAGTAAAGAGACTTGCCGGTAACGAGATTGAACTAGGTATAGAGATACCGACGATCGAATCTCGGGCAAGTAACATACCGATGACAAAAGGAACAACATATGTTGTTATGCGGTTTGACCGATAAAAGATCTTCGTAGAATATGTAGGAGCCAATATGAACATCCAGGTTCCGCTATTGGTTATTGACCGGAGATGAGTCTCGGTCATGTCTACATAGTTCTCGAACCCGTAGGGTCCGCACGCTTAACGTTTGATGACGATCGGTATTATGAGTTTATGAGTTTTGATGTACCGAAGGTAGTTCGGAGTCCCGGATGAGATCACGTACATGACGAGGAGTCTCGGAATGTCCGAGACATAAAGATTGATATATTGGACGACTATATTCGGACACCGGAAGTGTTTCGGAAAAGTTTCGGATTTAACTGGATTGCCGGAGGGGGTTACCGGAACCCCCTACGAGGGGGGATGGTCCATAGTGGGCCTTGAGGAAAGGAGAGAGGCAGCCCATAGAGGCTGGCCGGCGCCCCACCTAGGGATCCTAGTTGGACTAGGATTGGGGGGCGCCACCTCTCCCTCTTTTCCTTTCCCTCTCTTCCTTCTTGATGGACTCCTACTAGGAATAGGATTGCAATCCTATTCCTAGTAGGATTGCCCTAGCCGCACCATAGGAAGCCGGCCGGCCCTCCCCTCTTTCTCCTTTATATACGGGGGCAGGGGGGCACCCAAAGACACACAAATTGAATTGTTCTAGCCGTGTGCGGTGCCCCCCTCCACAGAAACACACCTCGGTCATACCGTCGCAGTGCTTAGGCGAAGCCCTGCGCCGGTAGATACATCATATCTGTCACCACGCCGTCGTGCTGACGAAACTCTCCCGTGAAGCTCAGCTGGATCAAGAGCTCGTGGTACTTCATCAAGCTGAACGTGTGCTGAACGCGGAGGTGCCGTACGTTCGGTACTTGATCGGTTGGATCGCGAAGAAGTTCGACTACATCAACCGCGTCACTTGACGCTTCCGCTTCCGGTCTGCAAGGGTACATAGACACACTCTTCCCTCTCGTTGCTATGCATCTGGTAGATAGATCTTGCGTGATCGTAGGAAAATTTTAAAATACTACGTTCCCCAACAGTGATATGGTCAAGACATGATGAGTTATACGTTATTGTATGAGATGATCATGTTTTGTAAATTATCGGCAACCGACAGGAGCCTTATGGTTGTCTATTTATTGTATGAATTGCAAAAGTGTAATTGCTTTACTTTATCACTATGAGTTAGCGATAGTAGTAGTAGCAATAGCTGGCGATACGACCACGACACTACGATGAAGATCATGGTGTCAAGACGGTGACGATGGAGATCATGACTACGTTTTGGAGATGGAGATCAAAAGCACAAGATGATGATGGCCATATCATGTCACATATTTTGATTGCATATGATTTTTATCTTATTATGCTTCTTATTTTTCTTAGTACGGCGGTAGCATTATAAGATGATCCCTTACAAAATTTCAAGGTACAAGTGTTCTCCCTGAGTATGCACCGTTGCGACAGTTCGTCGTGCTGAGACACCTCATGATGATCGGGTGTGATAAGCTCTACGTTCAAATACAACGGGTGTAAGACAGTTTTGCACATGCAGAATACTCGGGTTAAACTTGACGAGCCTAGCATGTACATACATGACCTCGGAACACTGGAGACCGAAAGGTTGAGCGTGAATCATATAGTAGATATGATCAACATAAGATGTTCACCATTGAAAACTACTCCATCTCACGTGATGATCGGACATGGTTTAGTTTATTTGGATCACGTGATCATTTAGATGACTAGAGGGATGTCTATCTAAGTGGGAGTTCTTTAGTAATATGATTAATTGAACTTTAATTTATCATGAAGTTAGTCCTGATAGTTTTTGCATATCTATGTTGTTGTAGACCAATGGCCCGTGCTACTGTTCCCTTGAATTTTAATGCGTTCCTAGAGAAAGCTAAGTTGAAAGATGGTGGTAGAAACTACGCGGAGTGGGTACATAACTTGAGGATTATCCTCATTAGTGCACAAAAGAATTATGTCCTTGAAGCACCGCTAGGTGACAGGCCCGCTGCAGGTTCAACTCGTGACATTATGAACATCTGGCAAGCTCGTTCTGATGACTACTCGATAGTTCAGTGTGCCATGCTTTACGGCTTAGAATCGGGACTTCAAAGATGTTTTGAACGTCATGGAGCATATGAGATGTTCCAAGAGTTGAAGTTAATATTTCAAGCAAATGCCCGAATTGAGAGATATGAAGTCTCCAACAAGTTCTATAGCTGCAAGATGGAGGAGAATAGTTCTACCAGTGAACACTTACTCCGAATGTCTGGGTATTACAATCACATGAATCAACTTGGATGCAAAGTTGATGAAGATAGTGTTATTGATAGAGTTCTTCAATCACTGCCATCAAGCTATAAAGGCTTCGTGATGAACTATAATATGCAAGGGATGCAGAAGACTATTCCCGAGCTCTTTGCTATGCTCAAAGCTGCGGAGGTAGAAATAAAAAAGGAGCATCAAGTGTTGATGGTTAACAGGACCACTAGTTTCAAGAAAAAGGGCAAGGGAAAGAAGGGGAACTTCAAGAAGAATAGCAAGCCAGTTGCTACTCCCGCGAAGAAACGCAAGTCTGGAGCCAAGCCTGAAACTGAGTGCTTCTACTGCAAAGGGACTCGATACTGGAAGCGGAACTGCCCCAAGTATTTGGCGGATAAGAAGGATGGCAAAGTGAACAAAGGTATATTTGATATACATGTTATTGATGTGTACCTTACTAATGCTAATAGTAGCACCTGGGTATTTTATACTGGTTCAATTGCTAATATTTGTAACTCGAAACAGGGACTGCAGATTAAACGAAGATTAGCTAAGGACGAGGTGACGATGCGCGTGGGAAATGGTTCCAAAGTTGATGTTATCGCCGTCGGCACGCTACCTCTACATCTACCTTCGGGATTAGTTTTAGACCTAAATAATTGCTATTTGGTGCCAACGTTGAGCATGAACATTATATCTGGATCTTGTGTGTTGCGAGACGGTTATTCATTTAAATCATAGAATAATGGTTGTTCTATTTATATGAGTAATATATTTTATGGTCATGCACCCTTGATGAATGGCTATTTTTGTTGGATCTCGATCGTAGTGATACACATATTCATAATATTGAAGCCAAAAGATGCAAAGTTGATAATGATAGTGCAACTTATTTGTAGCACTGTCGTTTAGGTCATATTGGTGCAAAGCGCATGAAGAAACTCCATGCTGATGGACTTTTGGAATCACTTGATTATGAATCACTTGGTGCTTGCGAACCATGCCTCATGGACAAGATGACTAAAACTCCGTTCTCCGGAACAGTGGAGCGAGCAACTGACTTATTGGAAATCATACATACTGATGTATGCGGACCAATGAGTGTTGAGGCTCGCGGCGGGTATCGTTATTTTTTGACCTTCACACATGATTTGAGCAGATATGGGTATATCTACTTGATGAAGGACAAGTCTGAAACATTTGAAAAGTTCAAAGAATTTCAGAGTGAAGTAGAGAATCATTGTAACAAGAAAATAAAGTTTCTACGATCTGATCGCGGAGGCGAATATTTGAGTTATGAGTTTGGTCTTCATTTGAAACAATGTGGAATAGTTTCACAACTCACGCCACCTGGAACACCACAACGTAATGGTGTGTCCGAATGTCGTAACCGTACTTTATTAGATATGGTGCGATCTATGATGTCTCTGTTGGAGAACGTAGTATTTTCAAAATTTTCCTACGATCACTCAAGATCTATCTACTAGATGCATAGCAACGAGAGGGGAGAGTGTGTCTACGTACCCTCGTAGACCGAAAGCGGAAGCGTTTATCAACGCGGTTGATGTAGTCGTGCACCTTCACGATCCGTCCCGATCTAGTACCGAACGTACGGCACCTCCGCGTTCAGCACACATTCAGCTCGATGACGTCCTCGCCTTCTTGATCCAGCAAGACGGGCGAAGTAGTAGATGAGTTCCGGCAGCACGACGGCGTGGTGACGGTTGTTGATGAAGAACAATCTCTGCAGGGATTCGCCAAGCACTGCAGAAACTAGACGGAGGATAAACTAGAGGGTCGGGGTAGCCGGCACATGGCTTGGTGTATCTTGATGTGTCTTGGGTGCTAGCCCTACCCCTCTATTTATATGTTGAGCCTTGGGGTCGAAACTTGGAGTAAAAGCCTTCACAAAGTCGGTTTCACCCGAAAGGCAAGAGTCCTTCTCGGACTCCAGGGCCAGACGCCAGGGTTCCCGGCGTCTGGAACCAGACGCCAGGGACCCTGGCGTCTGGCCCCTGGACTCCGCAAAACTTCCTTTTGCGCCTTCCAAAAACCTTGTGTGCTTTCCCTTTTGGCCCAAATAAAGTGTTCTCGTACCCAAACACTTCGGGAAACATCCGGAACCCCTTCCTATGAATTCCGAAACCCTTCCGGAGGTCAAACACTATTATCCCATATATTAATCTTTATCTCCGGACCATTCCGGAGTTCCTCGTCATGTCCGTGATCTCATCCGGGACTCCGAACAACATTCGGTCACCAACATACACAACTCATTCAATACTATATCGTCAACGAAACGTTAAGCGTGCGGACCCTACGGGTTCGAGAACTATGTAGACATGACCGAGACACTTCTCTGGTCAATAACCAATAGCGGAACCTGGATGCCCATATTGGCTCCTACATATTCTACGAAGATCTTTATCAGTCGAACCGCATAACAACATACGTTATTCCCTTTGTCATCGGTATGTTACTTGCCCGAGATTCGATCGTCGGTATCATCATACCTAGTTCAATCTCGTTACCGGCAAGTCTCTTTACTCGTTCCGTAATACATCATCTCGTGACTAACTCATTAGTCATTTGCTTGCAAGGCTTATTATGATGTGCATTACCGAGAGGGCCCAGAGATACCTCTCCGACAATCGGAGTGACAAATCCTAATCTCGAAATACGCCAACCCAACAAGTACCTTCGGAGACACCTGTAGAGCACCTTTATAATCACCCAGTTACGTTGTGACGTTTGGTAGCACACAAAGTGTTCCTCCGGTAAACGGGAGTTGCATAATCTCATAGTCATAGGAACATGTATAAGTCATGAACAAAGCAATAGCAACATACTAAACGATCAAGTTGCTAAGCTAACGGATGGGTCTTGTCCATCACATCATTCTCCTAATGATGTGATCCCATTGATCAAATGACAACTCATGTCTATGGTTAGGAAACATAACCATCTTTGATCAATGAGCTAGTCTAGTAGAGGCATACTAGGGACACTCTGTTTTGTCTATGTATTCACACATGTACTAAGTTTCCGGTTAATACAATTCTAGCATGAATAAAAGACATTTATCATGATATAAGGAAATATAAAATAACAACTTTATTATTGCCTCTAGGGCATATTTCCTTCAGTCTCCCACTTGCACTAGAGTCAATAATCTAGTTCACATCGCCATGTGATTTAACACCGATAGTTCACATCATCATGTGATTAACACCCATAGTTCACATCGCAATGTGACCAACACCCAAAGGGTTTACTAGAGTCAATAATCTAGTTCACATCGCTATGTGATTAATACCCAAGAGTAATAAGGTGTGATCATGTTTTGCTTGTGAGAGAAGTTTAGTCAATGGGTCTGTCACATTCAGATCCGTATGTATTTCGCAAATTTCTATGTCTACAATGCTCTGCATGGAGCTACTCTAGCTAATTGCTCCCACTTTCAATACACATCCAGATTGATACTTAGAGTCATCTGGATTTAGTGTCAAAGCTTGCATCGGCGTAACCCTTTACGACGAACTGTTTATCACCTCCATAATCGAGAAATATTTCCTTTAGTCATCCAATTACTAAGGATAATTTTGACCGCTGTACAGTGATCTACTCCTAGATCACTATTGTACCTCCTTGCCAAACTCATGGCAAGGTACACAACAGGTTTGGTACACAGCATGGCATACTTTATAGAACCTATGGCTGAGGCATAGGGAATGACTTTCATTCTCTCTATATTTTTCTGCCGTGGTCTGGCTTTGAGTCTTACTCAACTTCACACCTTACAAGTCAGGCAAGAACTCCTTCTTTGACTGATCCATTTTGAACTACTTAAAAATCTTATCAAGGTATGTACTCATCGAAAGTCTTATCAAGCGTCTTGATCTATCTCTATAGATCTTGATGCCCAATACGTAAGCAGCTTCATCGAGGTCTTTCATTGAAAAACTCTTATTCAAGTATCCTTTTATGCTATCCAGAAATTCTATATTATTTCCAATCAACAATATGTCATCCACATATAATATTAGAAATGCTACAGAGCTCCCACTCACTTTTTTTTGTAAATACAGGCTTCTCCAAAAGTCTGTATAAAACCATATGCTTTGATCACCTCATCAAAGCGTATATTCCAACTCCGAGATGCTTGCACCAGTCCATAGATGGATCGCTGGAGCTAGCATACTTTGTTAGCACCTTTTGGATCGACAAAACCTTCTGGTTGCATCATATACAACTCTTCTTTGAGATATCCATTCAGGAATGCAGTTTTGACATCCATTTGCCAGATTTCATAATCATAAAATGCGGCAATTGCTAACATGATTCGGACAGACTTAAGCATCGCTACGGGTGAGAAAATCTCATCGTAGTCAACACCTTGAACTTGTCGAAAACCTTTCGCAACAAGTCGAGCTTTGTAGACAGTAACATTACCATCGGCGTCAGTCTTCCTCTTAAAGATCCATTTATTTTCAATGGCTTGCCGACCATCGGTCAAGTCAACCAAAGTCCATACTTTGTTCTCATACATGGATCCCATCTCAGATTTCATGGCCTCAAGCCATTTTGCGGAATCTGGGCTCATCATTGCTTCCTCATAGTTCGTAGGTTCATCATGGTCTAGTAACATGACTTCCAGAACTGGGTTGCCGTACCACTCTGGTGCGGAACGTACTCTGGTTGATCTACGACGTTTAGCAGAAACTTGATCCGAAGTTTCATGATCATCATCATTAGCTTCCTCACTGATTGGTGTAGGAATAACTGGAACAATTTTCTGTGATGTACTACTTTCCAATTCAGGAGAAGGTACAATTACCTCATCAAGTTCTACTTTCCTCCCACTCACTTCTTTCGAGAGAAACTCCTTCTCTAGAAAGGATCCACTCTTAGCAACAAAGACATTGCCTTCGGATCTGTGATAGAAGGTGTACCCAACAGTTTCTTTTGGGTATCCTATGAAGATTTACTTCTCCGATTTGGGTTCGAGCTTATCATGTTGAAACTTTTTCACATAAGCATCGCAGTCCCAAACTTAAAGAAATGACAGCTTAGGTTTCTCGTCAAACCACAGTTCATACGGTGTCATCTCCACGGATTTAGATGGTGCCCTATTTAACGTGAATGTAGCTGTCTCTAATGCATAACCCCAAAAGCGATAGTGGTAGATCGGTAAGAGACATCATCGATCGCACCATATCTAATAAAGTACGGTTATGACGTTCGGACACACCATTACACTGTGGTGTTCCAGGTAGCGTGAGTAGTGAAACTATTTCACATTGTTTTTACTGAAGGCCAAACTTGCTAACTCAAATATTTTACCTCTACGATCATATCGTAGAAACTCTTATTTTCTTGTTACGATGATTCTCCACTTCACTCTGAAATTCTTTGAACTTTTCAAATGTTTCAGATTTGTGCTTCATTAAGTAGATATACCCATATCTGCTCAAATCATCAGTGAAGGTCAGAAAATAATGATACCCGCCGCGAGCTTCAACACTCATTGGTCTGCATACATCAGTATGTATGATTTCCAACAACTCTATTGCTCGCTCCACGGTTCCGGAGAACGGAGTTTTAGTCATCTTGCCCATGAGGCATGGTTCGCAAGCACCAAGTGATTCATAATCAAGTGATTCCAAAAGTCCATCACTATGGAGTTTCTTCATGCGCTTTACACCAATATGACCTAAACGGCAGTGCCACAAATAAGTTGCACTATCATTATTAACCTTGCATCTTTTGGCTTCAATATTATGAATATGTGTATCACACGATCGAGATCCAACAAACCATTTTCATTGGGTGTATGACCATAGAAGGTTTTATTCATGTAAACAGAATAACAATTATTCTCTAACTTACATGAATAACCGTATTGCAATAAACATGATCAAATCATATTCATGCTCAACACAAACACCAAATAACACTTATTTAGGTTCAACACTAATCCCAAAAGTATAGGGAGTGTGCGATGATGATCATATCAATCTTGGAACTATTTCCAATACACATCGTCACTTCATCCTTTAACTAGTTTCTGTTCATTATGCAACTCCCATTTCGAGTTACTACTCTTTAGCAACTAAACCAGTATCAAATACCGAGGGGTTGCTATGAACACTAGTAAAATACACATCAATAATCTGTATATCAAATATACCTTTGTTCACTTTGCCATCCTTCTTATCCGCCAAGTATCTAGGGCAGTTCCACTTCTAGTGACCATTTCCTTTGCAGTAGAAGCACTTAGTTTCAGGCTTGAGTTTAGCTTTGGGTTTCTTCATGGGAGTGACAACTTGCTTGTCATTCTTCTTGAAGTTCCCCTTCTATCCCTTTGCCCTTTACTTGAAACAAGTGGTCTTATTAACCATCAACACTTGATGCTCTTTCTTGATTTCTACCTTCGCCGATTTCAGCATCGCGAAGAGCTCGGGAATTACCTTCGTCATCCCTTGCATATTATAGTTCATCACGAAGTTCTACTAACTTGGTGATAGTGACTAGAGAACTTTGTTAATTACTATCTTATCTGGAAGATTAACTCCCACTTGATTCAAGTAATTGTAGTACCCAGACAATCTGAGCACATGCTCACTGGCTGAGCTATTCTCCTCCATCTTGTAGGCAAAGTACTGTCAGAAGTCTTATACCTCTCGACACGGGCATGAGTATGAAATACTAATTTCAACTCTTGGAACATCTCATATGCTCCGTGGCGTTCAAAACATTTTTGAAGTCCCGGTTATAAGCCGTAAAGCATGGTGCACTAAACTATCAAGTAGTCATCATACCGAGCTTTTGTCAAAACGTTCATAACGTCTACATCTGCTCCTGCAATAGGTCTGTCACCTAGCGGTGCATCAAGGACATATTTCTCTGTGCAGCAATGAGGATAATCCTCAGATCACGGAACAATTCCGCATCATTGCTACTAACATCTTTCAACTTAGTTTTCTCTAGGAACATATAAAAAATAAACGGGGAGCAACATCGTGAGCTATTGATCTACAACATAGATATGCTAATACTACGAGGACTAAGTTCATGATAAATTAAAGTTCAATTTAATCATATTACTTAAGAACTCCCACTTAGATAGACATCCCTCTAGTCATCTAAATGATCACGTGGTCCAAATCAACTAAACCATGTCCGATCATCACGTGAGATGGAGTAGTTTCAATGGTGAACATCTTATGTTGATCATATCTACTATATGATTCACGCTCGACCTTTCGGTCTCCAGTGTTCCGAGGCCATATCTGCATATGCTAGGCTCGTCAAGTTTAACCCGAGTATTCTGCGTGTGCAAAACTGTCTTACACCCGTTGTATTTGAACGTAGAGCTTATCACACCCGATCATCACGTGGTGTCTCGGCACGACGAACTTTCGCAATGGTGCATACTCAGGGAGAACACTTGTACCTTGAAATTTTGTAAGGGATCATCTTATAATGCTACCGTCGTTCTAAGCAAAATAAGAAGCATAATAAGATAAACATCACATGCAAATCAAAATATGTGACATGATATGGCCATCATCATCTTGTGCTTTTGATCTCCATCTCCAAAGCACCGTTATGATCACCTTCGTCATCGGCGCGACACCTTGATCTCCATCGTAGCATCGTTGTCGTCTCGCCAACTATTGCTTCTACGACTATCGCTACCGCTTAGTGATAAAGTAAAGCAATTACATGGCGATTGCATTTCATACAATAAAGCGACAACCATATGGCTCCTGCCAGTTGCCGATAACATTACAAAACATGATCATCTCATACAAAACCGTATAACTCATCATGTCTTGACCATATCACATCACAACATGCCCTGCAAAAACAAGTTAGACGTCCTCTACTTTGTTGTTGCAAGTTTTACGTGGCTGCTACGGGCTTAGCAAGAACCGTTCTTACCTACGCATACAAAAACCACAACGATGTTTCGTCAAGTATGTGCTGTTTTAACCTTCACAAGGACCGGGCGTAGCCACACTTGTTTCAGCTAAAGTGAGAGAGACAGACACCCGCGAGTCACCTTTAAGCAACGAGTGCTCGTAACGGTGAAACCAGTCTCGCGTAAGTGTACGCGTAATGTCGGTCCGGGCCGCTTCATCTCACAATACCGCCGAAGCAAAGTATGACATGCTGGTAAGCAGTATGACTAGTATCGCCCACAACTCATTGTGTTCTACTCGTGCATATCATCTACGCATAGACCTGGCTCATGATGCCACTGTTGGAGAACGTAGTATTTTCAAAATTTTCCTACGATCACGCAAGATCTATCTACTAGATGCATAGCAACGAGAGGGGAGAGTGTGTCTACGTACCCTCGTAGACCGAAAGCGGAAGCGTTTATCAACGCGGTTGATGTAGTCGTGCACCTTCACGATCCGTCCCGATCTAGTACCGAACGTACGGCACCTCCGCGTTCAGCACACGTTCAGCTCGATGATGTCCTCGCCTTCTTGATCCAGCAAGACGGGCGAAGTAGTAGATGAGTTCCGGCAGCACGACGGCGTGGTGACGGTTGTTGATGAAGAAAAATCTCTGCAGGGCTTCGCCAAGCACTGCAGAAACTAGACGGAGGATAAACTAGAGGGTCGGGGTAGCCGGCACATGGCTTGGTGTATCTTGATGTGTCTTGGGTGCTAGCCCTACCCCTCTATTTATATGTTGAGCCTTGGGGTCGAAACTTGGAGTAAAAGCCTTCACAAAGTCGGTTTCACCCGAAAGGCAAGAGTCCTTCTCGGACTCCAGGGCCAGACGCCAGGGTTCCCGGCGTCTGGACCCAGACGCCAGGGACCCTGGCGTCTGGCCCCTGGACTCCGCAAAACTTCCTTTTGCGCCTTCCAAAAACCTTGTGTGCTTTCCCTTTTGGCCCAAATAAAGTGTTCTCGTACCCAAACACTTCGGGAAACATCCGGAACCCCTTCCGATGAATTCCAGAACCCTTTCGGAGGTCAAACACTATTATCCCATATATTAATCTTTATCTCCGGACCATTCCGGAGTTCCTCGTCATGTCCGTGATCTCATCCGGGACTCCGAACAACATTCGGTCACCAACATACACAACTCATTCAATACTATATCGTTAACGAAACGTTAAGCGTGCAGACCCTACGGGTTCAAGAACTATGTAGACATGACCGAGACACTTCTCTGGTCAATAACCAATAGCGGAACCTGGATGCCCATATTGGCTCCTACATATTCTATGAAGATCTTTATCGGTCGAACCGCATAACAACATACGTTATTCCCTTTGTCATCGGTATGTTACTTGCCCGAGATTCGATCGTCGGTATCATCATACCTAGTTCAATCTCGTTACCGGCAAGTCTCTTTACTCGTTCCGTAATACATCATCTCGTGACTAACTCATTAGTCATTTGCTTGCAAGGCTTATTATGATGTGCATTACCGAGAGGGCCCAGAGATACCTCTCCGACAATCGGAGTGACAAATCCTAATCTCGAAATACGCCAACCCAACAAGTACCTTCGGAGACACCTGTAGAGCACCTTTATAATCACCCAGTTACGTTGTGACGTTTGGTAGCACACAAAGTGTTCCTCCGGTAAACGGGAGTTGCATAATCTCATAGTCATAGGAACATGTATAAGTCATGAACAAAGCAATAGCAACATACTAAACGATCAAGTTGCTAAGCTAACGGATGGGTCTTGTCCATCACATCATTCTCCTAATGATGTGATCCCATTAATCAAATGACAACTCATGTCTATGGTTAGGAAACATAACCATCTTTGATCAATGAGCTAGTCTAGTAGAGGCATACTAGGGACACTCTGTTTTGTCTATGTATTCACACATGTACTAAGTTTCCGGTTAATACAATTCTAGCATGAATAAAAGACATTTATCATGATATAAGGAAATATAAAATAACAACTTTATTATTGCCTCTAGGGCATATTTCCTTCAGTCTCTTACCGATTTACCACTATCGTTTTGGGGTTATGCATTAGAGACAACTGCATTCACGTTAAATAGGGCACCATCTAAATCCGTTGAGACGACGCCTTATGAACTGTGGTTTGGCAAGAAACCCAAGTTGTTGTTTATTAAAGTTTGGGGCTGCGATGCTTATGTGAAAAAGCTTCAACCTGATAAGCTCGAACCCAAGTCGGAGAAATGTGTCTTCATAGGATACCCAAAGGAAACTGTTGGGTACACCTTCTATCACAAATCCGAAGGCAAGATAGTCGTTGCTAAGAATGGATCCTTTCTAGAGAAGGACTTTCTCTCGAAAGAAGTGAGTGGGAGGAAAGTAGAACTTGATGAGGTAATTGTGCCTTCTTCCAAATTGGAAATTAGTTCATCACAGAAACTAGTTCCAGTGATTCCCACACCAATCAGTGAGGAAGCTAATGATGATGATCATGAAACTTCAGATCAAGTTACTACTGAACCTCGTAGGTCAACCAGAGTACGTTCCGCGCCAGAGTGGTATGGTAACCCGGTTCTGTAAGTCATGTTACTATACCATGATGAACCTACGAACTATGAGGAAGTGATGATGAGCCCAGATTCTGCAAAATGGCTTGACGCCATGAAATTTGAGATGGATCCATGTATGAGAACAAAGTGTGGACTTTGGTTGAGTTTCCTGATGATCGGCAAGCCATTGAAAATAAATGGATCTTTAAGAGGAAGACTGACGCTGATGGTAACATTAGTGTCTACAAAGCTCGACTTGTTGCAAAAGGTTTTTGACAAGTTCAAGGAGTTGACTACGATGAGACTTTCTCATCTGTAGCGATGCTTAAGTCTGTCCGAATCATGTTAGCAATTGCCGCATTTTATGATTATGAAATCTAGCAAATGGATGTCAAAACTGCATTCCTTAATGGATATCTCAAAGAAGAGTTGTATATGGTGCAACCAGAAGGTTTTGTCGATCCTAAAGGTGCTATCAAAGTGTGCAAGCTCCAACGATCCATCTATGGACTGGTGCAAGCATCTCAGAGTTGGAATATACGCTTTGATGAGGTGATCAAAGCATATGATTTTATACAGACTTTTGGAGAAGCCTGTATTTACAAGAAAGTGAGTGAGAGCTCTGTAGCATTTCTGATATTATATGTGGATGACATATTGTTGATTGGAAATGATATATAATTTCTGGATGGCATAAAAGGATACTTGAATAAGAATTTTTCAATGAAAGACCTCGGTGAAGCTGCTTATATATTAGGCATCAAGATCTATAGAGATAGATCAAGACGCTTAATTGGACTTTCACAAAGCACATACCTTGATAAAGTTTGGAAGAAGATCAAAATGGATCAGTCAAAGAAAGGGTTCTTGCCTGTGTTACAAGGTGTAAAGTTGAGTAAGACTCAATGCCCGACCATTACAGAAGATAGAGAGAAAATGAAAGTCATTCCCTATGCTTCAGCCATAGGTTCTATCATGTATGCAATGCTGTGTACCAGACCTGATGTGTGCCTTGCTATAAGTCTAGCAGGGAGGTATCAAAGTAATCCAGGAATGGATCACTGGACATCAGTCAAGAACATCCTGAAGTACCTGAAAAGGACAAAGGATATGTTTCTCATTTATGTAGGAGAAAAGAGCTCGGCGTAAACGGTTACATCGATTCAAGCTTTGACACTGATCTGGATAACTCTAAGTCAAAAACGGGATACCTATTTTTATTGAACGGTGGGGCTGTCAGTTGGTGCAGTTCCAAGCAGAGCGTCGTGGCAGGATCTATGTGTGAAGCGGAGTACATAGTTGCTTCGGAAGTAGCAAATGAAGTAGTATGGATGAAGGAGTTCATATCCGATCTAGGTGTAATACCTAGTGCATCGGGTCCAATGAAAATCTTTTGTAACAACACTGGAGCTATAACCTTAGCAAAGGAATCGAGGTTTCACAAGAGAACCAAGCACATCAAGAGACGCTTCAACTCCATCCGCGATCAAGTCAAGGAGGGAGGCATAGAAATTTGCAAGATACATACAGATCCGAATGTTGCAGACCCATTGACTATGCCTTGTTGGAAATATGTCCTAGAGGCAATAATCAAATGGTTATTATTATATATCCTTGTTCATGATAATTGTCTATTGTTCATGCTTTAACTGTATTATCTGGAAGCAGTAATACATGTGTGAATACATAGACCACAACATGTCCCTAGTGAGCCTCTTGTTGACTAGCTCATTGATCAATAGATGGTTACGGTTTCCTGACCATGGACATTGGATGTCATTGATAACGGGATCACATCATTAGGAGAATGATGTGATGGACAAGACCCAATCCTAAGCCTAACACAAGATCGTGTAGTTCGTATGCTAAAGCTTTTTCAGTGTCAAGTATCCTTTCCTTAGACCATGAAATTGTGCAACTCTCGGATACCGTAGGAGTACTTTGGGTGTGCCAAACTTCACAACGTAACTGGGTGGCTATAAAGGTACACTACAGGTAGCCCCGAAAGTATCGGTTGGGTTGGCACGAATCGAGACTGGGATTTGTCACTCCGTATGACGGAGAGGTATCTCTGGGCCCACTAAGTAATATATCATCGTAATGAGCTCAATGTGACTAAGGGGTTGGTCACGGGATGATGTGTTACGGTATACCCACTCGATAAATGCAGGTAATGCTAACATGATTCCGATGGACTTAAGCATCGCTACGGGTGAGAAAATCTCATCGTAGTCAACTCCTTGAACTTGTGAAAAAAACTCTTCGCCACAAGTCGAGCTTCATAGACGGTGACATTACCGTCCACGTCCATCTTCTTCTTAAAGATCCATTTATCTCAATGGCTTGCCGATCATCGGGCAAGTCCACCAAAGCCCATACTTTGTTTTGATACATGGATCCTATCTCGGATTTCTCGGCTTCTAACCATTTGTCGGAATACGAGCCCACCATCACTTCTCCATAGTTCGTAGGTTTATTGTTGTCTAACAACATGACATCCTAGACAGGATCACCGTACCACTCAAGAGTAGTACATATCCTTGTCGACCTGCGAGGTTCGATAGAAACTTGATCCGAAGCTTCATGATCACTATCATTAGTTTCCTCTTCAACAGTCGTAGGTTCCACAGAAACATCTTTCTGTGTTGCACTACTCTCCGGTTGAAGTGAGGGTTCAACAACCTCATCAAGTTCTATCTTCCTCCCACTCAATTCTTTCGAGAGAAACTCATTCTCGAGAAAGGACCCGTTCTTAGCGACAAACATTTTTGCCCTTGGATCTGAGATAGAAGGTATACCCAACTATTACCTTTGGGTATCCTATCAGGATGTATTTGTCCGCTTTGGGTTCGAGCTTTTTCCGGCTGAAGCCATAAGCATCGCAGCCCCAAACATTAAGAAACGACAAATTTGGTTTCTTGCCAAACCATAGTTCACACGGCGTCGTCTCAACGGACTTAGATGGTGCCCTATCTAAAGTGAATGCAGCTGTCTCTAATGCATAGCCTCAAAATAATAGCGGTATATCGGTAAGAGACATCATAGATCGCACCATATCTCACAAGGTTCGATTACGACTTCCGGACACACCATTATGCTGTGGTGTTCCAGGTGGCTTCAACTGCGAAACAATTCCACACCGTGATTGCCAAACTCATAACTCAGAAAATCTCCCCTTGATCAAATCGTAGGAACATGATCTTCTTCTTATGATGATTCTTAACTTCACTCTGAAATTGCTTGAACTTTTCTAACGTTTCAGACTTTTGCTTCATTAAGTAAATATACCCATATCTACTCAAATCATTAGTGAAGATGAGAAAATAACGATATCCACCACACGCCTCAATTCTCATTGGATCACACACATCGGCTCGTATGATTTCCAACAAGTCACTTGCCCGTTTCATTGTACCTGAAAACGGGATCTTAGTCATTCTGCCCATGAGACATGGCTTGCATGTGTCAAGTGATTCAAAATCAAGTGACTCCAAACATCCATCAGCATGGAGTTTCTTCATGCATTTTATGCCAAAATGACCTAAGCGGCAGTGCCACAAGAAAGTGGTACTATCATTATTAACTCTACATCTTTTGGCGTTAATATTATTATCATGTGTATTACTATGATCGTGATTCAATAAACCATTAGGTGCATGACCATAAAGGTATTATTCAGGTAAACATAATAACCATTATTCTCTAACTTAAATGAATAACCGCATTGCAATGAACATGATCTAATCATATTCATGCTCAACGTAGACACCGGATAACATTTATCTAGGTTCAACACTAATCCCGAAGGTAGAAGGGAGCGTGCGATGGTGATCTTATCAACGTTGGAAACACTTCCAACACACATCGTCACCTCGCCCTTAGCTAGTCTCCGTTCAGTCCGTAGCTTTTGCTTCAAGTCACTAATAATAGCAATTGAACCGGTATCCAATACCCAGTTACTACTAGGAGTACTAGTAAGGTACACATCAATAACACTTATATCAAATATACTTTGTTGAAGTTACCAGCTTTCTTATCTACCATGTATTTGGGGTAGTTCCGCTATCATGTGACCGTTCCCCTTACAATAGAAGCACTTAGTCTCGAGGTTTGGGTTCAACCTTGGGTTCCTTCATTAGAGCGACAACTGGTTTGCCATTCATGAAGTTTCCCCTTCTAGCCCTTGCCCCTTTTGAAACCAGTGGTCTTGTTAAACCATCAACATTTGATGCTCCTTCTTGAGTTCTGCTTTTGTGGTCTTAAGCACCGCTAATAGCTCAGGGATCATCTCCATCCTTTGCATGTCATAGTTCATCACGAAGTTCTAGTAGCTTGGTGATAGTGTCTAGAGAATTCAGTCAATCACTATCTCATCTGGAAGATTAACTCCCACTTGGTTCAAGTGATTTTAGCACCCAGACATTCGGAGCACATGCTCACTAGTTGAGCTATTCTCCTCCATCTTGTTGGCAAAAGAACTCGTCAGAGGTCTCATACCTCTCAACACGGGCATGAGCCCGAAATCCCAATTTCAGCTCATATGTCTTATGGCGTTCAAAACGTCATTGGAATCCCGATTCTAAGCCGTAAAGTATGGCGCACTAAACTATCCAGTAGTCATCAGGACGTGTTTGTCAGGTGTTCACAACATCCACAGACGACGTTGTAGGGGTTTGCACATCAAGCGGTGCATCAAAGACGTAAGCCTTCTGTGTAGCAGTGAGGACACTCCCCGGACTACGGACCCAGTCCGCATCAGTGCTTACAATATCTTTCAACTTAGTCTTTCTCTAGGATCGTATTAAACAGGGAGCTACAACGCAAGCTATTGATCTATGACATAATTTGCGAAGACAACTTAGACTATTGTTCATGATAACTAAGTTCATCTAATGAACTCCCACTCAGATAGACATCTCTCTAGTCATCTAAGTGATACATGATCCGAATCGACTAGGCCGTGTCCGATCATCACGTGAGACGGACTAGTCATCAACGGTGAACATCTTTATGTTGATCGCATCTTCTATACGACTCATGTTCGACCTTTCGGTCTTCCGTGTTCCGAGGCCATGTCTGTACATGCTAGGCTCGTCAAGTGAACCCTAAGTGTATCGCGTGTGTAAATCTGGCTTACACCCGCTGTATGCGAACGTTAGAGCCTATCACACCCGATCATCACGTGGTGCTTCGGAACAACGAACCTTAGCAACGGTGCACAGTTAGGGGGAACACAATTCTTGAAATTTTAGTGAGAGATCATCTTATTTACTACCGTCGTTCTAAGAAAATAATATGTAAAACATGATAAACATCACATGCAATCAAATAGTGACATGATATGGCCAATATCATTTTGCTCCTTTTGATCTTCATCTTCGGGGCTCCATGATCATCATCGTCACCGGCATGACACCGTGATCTCCATCATCGTGTCTCCATGAAGTCGTCTCGCCAAACATTACTTCTATTATTATGGCTAACAGTTAGCAACAAAGTAAAGTAATTACATGGTGTTTTCAGTGACACGCAGTTCATACAATAAAATAAGACAAGTCCTATGGCTCCTGCCGGTTGTCATATTTATCGACATGCAAGTCGTGATTCCTATTACAAGAACATGATCAAACTCATACATCACATATATATCATTCATCACATCCTTTTGGCCATATCACATCACACGGCACATGCTGCAAGAACAAGTTAGACGTCCTCTAATTGTTGGTGCAAGTTTTACGTGGCTGCTATAGGTTTCTAGAAAGAACGTTTCTTACCTACGCCAAAACCATAATGTGATATGCCAAATTTCATTCACCCTTCATAAGGACCCTTTTCATCGAATCCGATCCGACTAAAGTGGGAGAGACAGACACCCGCTAGCCACCTTATGCAACTAGTGCATGTCAGTCGGTGGAACCTGTCTCACGTAAGAGTACATGTAAGGTCGGTCCGGGCCGCTTCATCCCACGATGCCGCCGAATCAAGATAAGACTAGTAACGGCAAGTAAATTGATAAATTGACGCCCACAACTACTTTGTGTTCTACTCGTGCAAGATACTACGCATAGACCTAGCTCTGATACCATTGTTGGGGATCGTAGCAGAAATCAAAAATTTTCTATGCATCACCAAGATCAATCTATGGAGTAATCTAGCAACGAGGGAGAGGGTAGTGCGTCTACATAACCTTGTAGATCACGATGCGGAAGCGTTACAAGAACGCGGATGAAGGAGTCGTACTCGCAGTGATTCAGATCGTGGTTGATTCCGATCTAAGCGCCGAACAACGGCGCCTCCGCGTTCAACACACGTGCAGCCCGATGACGTCTCCCACGCCTTGATCCAGCAAGGAGAGAGGGAGAGGTTGGGGAAGACTCCATCCAGCAGCAGCTCTACGGCGTGGTGGTGGTGGAGGAGCGCGAGACTCCAGCAGGGCTTCGCCAAGCACTGTGAGAGACGAGGAGGGAGAGAGGTAGGGCTGCGCCAAGAGAGAGAGGTCAAACCGTGTGTTGGGCAGCCCCAAACCTCAAGTATATATAGGGGGAAGGGAGGGGCTGCGCCCCCACCTAGGTTTCCACCCCTAGGGGCAGCGGCCAGCCCTAGATCCCATCTAGGGGGCGGCCAAGGGGGAGAGAGGTGGGGGGGGGGGCGCACCACTAGGTGGGCCTTAGGCACATCTGAGCCTAGGGTTTCCCCTCCTTCCCTTCTCTCTTCGCCTTGGGACCTGGTGGGGGGGCGCACCAGCCCACCTGGGGTTGGTCCCCTCCCACACTTGGCCCACGCAGCCCTCTGGGCCAGTGGCCCCACCCGATGGACCCTCGGGACCCTCCCGGTGGTCCCGGTACGCTACCGATAGTGCCCGAAACTTTTCCGGTGACCAAAATGGGACTTCCCATATATGAATCTTTACCTCCGGACCATTCCGGAACTCCTCATGACGTCTGGGATCTCATCCAAGACTCCGAACAACATTCGGTAACCATGCATATCTATTCCCTATAACCCTAGCGTCATCGAACCTTAAGTGTGTAGACCCTACGGGTTAGGGAACCATGCAGACATGACCGAGACAACTCTCCGGCCAATAAACAATAGCGGGATCTGGATACCCATGTTGGCTCCCACATGTTGCACATTGATCTCATCGGATGAACCACGATGTCAAGGATTCAATCAATCCCGTATACGATTCCCTTTGTCTATCGGTATAGCACTTGCCCGAGATTCGATCTTCGGTATACCGATACCTTGCTCAATCTCGTTACCGGCAAGTCTCTTTACTCATTCTGTAACACATCATCCCGTGATCAACTCCTTGATCACATTGTGCACATTATGATGATGTCCTACCGAGTGGGCCCAGATATACCTCTCCGTCACACGGAGTGACAAATCCCAGTCTCGATTCGTGCCAACCCAACAGACACTTTCGGAGATACCCGTAGTGCACCTTTATAGCCACCCAGTTACGTTGTTACGTTTGGCACACCCAAAGCATTCCTACGGTATCTGGGAGTTGCACAACCTCATGGTCTGAGGAAAGGATATTTTACATTGGAAAAGCTTTAGCATACGAACTACACGATCTTGTTCTAGGCTTAGGATTGGGTCTTGTCCATCACATCATTCTCCTAATGATGTGATCCCGTTATCAATGACATCCAATGTCCATGGTCAGGAAACCATGACCATCTGTTGATCAACGAGCTAGTCAACTAGAGGCTTACTAGGGACATGGTGTTTTCTATGTATCCACACATGTATCTGAGTTTCCTATCAATACAATTCTAGCATGGATAATAAACTATTATCATGAACAAGGAAATATAATAATAACCAATTTATTATTGCCTCTAGGGCATATTTCCAACAGTCTCCCACTTGCACTAGAGTCAATAATCTAGTTCACATCGCCATGTGATTAACCCTCACAGGTCACATCGCCATGTGACCAACATCCAAGGAGTTTACTAGAGTCAATAATCTAGTTCACATCACTATGTGATTAACACTCAATGAGTTATGGGTTTGATCATGTTATGCTTGTGAGAGAGGTTGTAGCCAACGGGTCTGCAACATTCAGATCCCTATGTATTTCGTAAAACTTTATGTCATATCATGGATGCTGCCACTGCGTTCCACTTGGAGGTATTCCAAATTGTTGCTCCATTATACGTATCCGGTATCTCTACTCAGAGCTATCCGGATAGGTGTTAAGCTTGCATCGAGGTAACTTCTCTACGTCGAACTCTTTATCACCTCCATAACCGAGAAACATTTCCTTATTCGTCTAAGGATAATTTTGTCCGCTATCTAGTGATCCACTCTTGGATCACCTTTGTACCCTCTTGCCAGACATGTGGCAATGCACACATCAGGTGCGGTACTCAGCATGGCATACCGTATAGAGCCTATGACAAAAGCATAGGGGACGACCTTCGTCCTTCCTCTTTCTTCTGCCGTGGTCAAGCTTTGAGTCTTACTCAACTTCACACCTTACAACTCAGGTAAGAACTCCTTCTTTGACTGATCTATTTTGAACTCCTTCAAAATCATGTCAAAGGTGTGTGTTCTTTTGAAAGTATCATCAGGCGTCTTGATCTATCTCTATAGATCTTGATGCCCAATATGTAAGCAGCTTTATCTAGGTCTCCCTTTGAAAAACTCGTTTCAAACAACCCTTTATGCTTTCCAGAAATTCTACATCATTTCGGATCAACAATGTGTCATATACTTATCAGAAATGTTGTAGTGCTCCCACTCACTTTATTGAAAATACAAGTTTCTAACAAACTTTGTATAAACCCAAAAACTTTGATCACTCCATCAAAGCGTATATTCCGACTCCGAGATTCTTGCTCTAGTCCATGGAAGGATCACTGGAGCTAGCATACCTTTTAGCATCCTTAGGATCGAGAAAACCTTTCTGATTGTATCACATATAACCTTTCCTTACGAAAACTGGTAAGGAAACTTGTTTTGACATCCATCTGCCAGATTTCATAAATGCAGCTAACGCTAAAATGATTCCGATGGACTTAAGCATCGCTACGGGTGAGAAAATCTCATCGTAGTCAACTCCTTGAACTTGTGAAAAAAAAAATCTTCGCCACAAGTCGAGCTTCATAGACGGTGACATTACCGTCCACGTCCATCTTCTTCTTAAAGATCCATTTATCTCAATGGCTTGCCGATCATCGGGCAAGTCCACCAAAGCCCATACTTTGTTTAGATACATGGATCCTATCTCGGATTTCTCGGCTTCTAACCATTTGTCGGAAAACGGGCCCACCATCGCTTCTCCATAGTTCATAGGTTCATTGTTGTCCAACAACATGACATACTAGACATGATCACCGTACCACTCAGGCGTAGTACATATCCTTGTCGGCCTGCGAGGTTCGATAGCAACTTGATCCGAAGCTTCATGATCACTATCATTAGTTTCCTCTTCAACAGTCATAGGTTCCACATAAACATCTTTCTGTGTTGCACTACTCTCCGGTTGAAGTGAGGGTTCGACAACCTCATCAAGTTCTATCTTCTTCCCACTCAATTCTTTCGAGAGACACTCCTTCTCGAGAAAGGACCCGTTCTTAGCGACAAACATTTTTGCCCTTGGATCTGACATAGAAGGTATACCCAACTGTTACCTTTGGGTATCCTATGAAGATGTATTTGTCCGCTTTGGATTCGAGCTTTTTCCGGCTGAAGCCATAAGCATCGCAGCCCCAAACATTAAGAAACGACAACTTTGGTTTCTTGCCAAACCATACTTCACACGGCGTCGTCTCAACGGACTTAGATGGTGCCCTATCTAAAGTGAATGCAGCTGTCTCTAATGCATAGCCTCAAAATAATAGCGGTAGATCGGTAAGAGACATCATAGATCGCACCATATCTCATAAGGTTTGATTACGACGTCCGGACACACCATTATGCTGTGGTGTTCCAGGTGGCTTCAACTACGAAACAATTCCACAACGTGATTGCCAAACTCATAACTCAGAAAATCTCCCCTTGATCAGATCGTAGGAACATGATCTTCTTCTTATGATGATTCTTAACTTCACTCTGAAATTGCTTGAACTTTTCAAACGTTTCATTTTTTTGCTTCATTAAGTAAATATACCCATATCTACTCAAATCGTCAGTGAAGATGAGAAAATAACGATATCCACCACACGCCTCAATTCTCATTGGATCACACACATCGACATGTATGATTTCCAACAAGTCACTTGCCCGTTTCATTGTACCTGAAAACGGGATCTTAGTCATTCTGCCCATGAGGAATGGCTTGCATGTGTCAAGCGATTCAAAATCAAGTGTCTCCAAACATCCATCAACATGGAGTTTCTTCATGCATTTTATGCCAAAATGACCTAAGCGACAGTGCCACAAGAAAGTGGTACTATCATTATTAACTCTACATCTTTTGGCGTTAATATTATTATCATGTGTATTACTATGATCGAGATTCAGTAAACCATTAGGTGCATGACCATAAAGGTATTATTCAGGTAAACAGAATAACCATTATTCTCTAACTTAAATGAATAACCGCATTGCAATGAACATGATCTAATCATATTCATGCTCAACGTAGACACCTGATAACATTTATCTAGGTTCAACACTAATCCCGAAGGTAGAAGGGAATGTGAGATGGTGATCTTATCAACCTTGGAAACACTTCCAACACACATCGTCACCTCGCCCTTAGCTAGTCTCCGTTCAGTCCGTAGCTTTTGCTTCAAGTCACTAATAATAGCAACTAAACCGGTATCCAATACCCAGTTACTACTAGGAGTACTAGTAAGGTACACATCAATAACACTTATATCAAATATACTTTGTTGAAGTTGCCAGCTTTCTTATCTACCATGTATTTGGGGTAGTTCGGCTATCATGTGACCGTTCCCCTTACAATAGAAGCACTTAGTCTCGAGGTTTGGGTTCAACCTTGGGTTCCTTCATTAGAGCGACAACTGGTTTGCCATTCATGAAGTTTCCCCTTCTAGCCCTTGCCCCTTTTGAAACCAGTGGTCTTGTTAAACGATCAACATTTGATGCTCCTTCTTGAGTTCTACTTTTGCGGTCTTAAGCACCGCTAATAGCTCTGGGATCATCTCCATCCTTTGCATGTCATAGTTCATCACGAAGTTCTAGTAGCTTGGTGATAGTGTCTAGAGAATTCAGTCAATCACTATCTCATCTGGAAGATTAACTCCCACTTGGTTCAAGTGATTTTAGCACCCAGACATTCTGAGCACATGCTCACTAGTTGAGCTATTCTCCTCCATCTTGTTGGCAAAAGAACTCGTCAGAGGTCTCATACCTCTCAACACGGGCATGAGCCTGAAATCCCAATTTCAGCTCATATGTCTTATGGCGTTCAAAACGTCATTGGAATCCCGATTCTAAGCCGTAAAGTATTGCGCACTAAACTATCCAGTAGTCATCAGGACGTGTTTGTCAGGTGTTCACAACATCCACAGACGACGTTGTAGGGGTTTGCACATCGAGCGGTGCATCAAAGACGTAAGCCTTCTGTGTAGCAGTGAGGATACTCCTTGGACTACGGACCCAGTCCGCATCAGTGCTTACAATATCTTTCAACTTAGTCTTTCTCTAGGATCGTATTAAACAGGGAGCTACAATGCAAGCTGTTGATCTACGACATAATTTGCGAAGACAACTTAGACTATTGTTCATGATAATTAAGTTAATCTAATGAACTCCCACTCAGATAGATATCTGTCTATTCATCTAAGTGATACATGATCCGAATCGACTAGGACGTGTCCGATCATCACGTGAGACGGACTAGTCATCAATGGTGAACATCTTTATGTTGATCGCATCTTCTATACGACTCATGTTTGACCTTTAGGTCTTCCGTGTTCCGAGGCCATGTCTGTACATGCTAGGCTCATCAAGTGAACCCTAAGTGTATCGCGTGTGTAAATCTGGCTTACACCCGTTGTATGCGAACATTAGAGCCTATCACACCCGATCATCACATGGTGCTTCGGAACATCGAACCTTAGCAACGGTGCACAGTTAGGGGGAATACAATTCTTGAAATTTTAGTGAGAGATCATCTTATTTACTACCGTCGTTCTAAGCAAATAAGATGTAAAACATGATAAACATCACATGTAATGAAATAGTGACATGATATGGCCAATATCATTTTGCTCCTTTTGATGTTCATATTCGGGGCTCCATGATATCATCGTCACCGGCATGACACCATGATCTCCATCATCGTGTCTCCATGAAGTCGTCTCGCCAAACATTACTTCTACTACTATGGCTAACGGTTAGCAACAAAGTAAAGTAATTACATGGCGTTTTCAGTGACACGCATGTCATACAATAAAATAAGACAACTCCTATGGCTCCTGCCGGTTGTCATATTCATCGACATGCAAGTTGTGATTCCAATTACAAGAACATGAGCAAACTCATACATCACATATATATCATTCATCACATCCTTTTGGCCATATCACATCACATGGCACATGCTGCAAGAACAAGTTAGACGTCCTCTAATTGTTGTTGCAAGTTTTACGTGGCTGCTATAGGTTTCTAGCAAGAACGTTTCTTACCTACGCCAAAACCATAACGTGATATGCCAAATTTCATTTACCCTTCATAAGGACCCTTTTCATCGAATCCGATCTGACTAAAGTGGGAGAGACAGACACCCGCTAGCCACCTTATGCAACTAGTGCATGTTAGTCGGTGGAACCTGTCTCACGTAAGAGTACATGTAAGGTCGGTCCGGGCCGCTTCATTCCACGATGCCGCCGAATCAAGATAAGACTAGTAACAACAAGTAAATTGACAAATCGACGCCCACAACTACTTTGTGTTCTACTCGTGCAAGATACTACGCATAGAGCTAGATCTGATACCATTGTTGGGGATCGTAGCAGAAATCAAAAATTTTCTACGCATCACCAAGATCAATCTATGGAGTAATCCAGCATCGAGGGAGAGGGGAGTGCATCTACATACCCTTGTAGATCCCGATGCGGAAGCGTTACAAGAACGCGGATGAAGGAGTCGTACTCGCAGCAATTCAGATCGCGGTTGATTCCGATCTAAGCGCCGAACAACGGCGCCTCCGCGTTCAACACACGTGCAGCCCGATGACGTCTCCCACGCCTTGATCCAGCAAGGAGAGAGGGAGAGGTTGGGGAAAACTCCATCCAGTAGCAGCACGACGGCATGGTGGTGGTGGAGGAGCGCGATATTCCAGTAGGGCTTCGCCAAGCACTGTGAGAGACGAGGAGGGAGAGAGGTAGGGCTGCGCCAAGAGAGAGAGGTCAAACCGTGTGTTGGGCAACCCCAAACCTCAAGTATATATAGGGGAAAGGCCCCCACCTAGGGTTCCACCCCTAGGGGTGGCGGCCAGCCCTAGATCCCATCTAGGGGGCGGCCAAGGGGGAGAGAGGGCGGGGGAGGGGGGGGTGCACCACTAGGTGGGCCTTAGGCCCATCCGAGCCTAGGGTTTCCCCTCCTTCCCTTCTCTCTTCGCCTTGGGCCCTGGTGGGGGGGGGGGGGCGCACCAGCCCACCTGGGGTTGGTCCCCTCCCACACTTGGCCCACACAGCCCTCTGGGGCCGGTGGCCCCACCCGGTGGACCCCCGGGACCCACCCGGTGGTCCCGGTACGCTACCGATAGCGCCCGAAACTTTTCCGATGACCAAAACAGGACTTCCCATATATGAATCTTTACCTCTGGACCATTCCAGAACTCCTCGTGATGTCCAGGATCTCATCCGGGACTCCGAACAACATTCGGTAACCACACATATCTATTCCCTATAACCCTAGCGTCATCGAACCTTAAGTGTGTAGACCCTACGGGTTCGGGAACCATGCAGACATGACCGAGACAACTCTCCGGCCAATAACCAACAGCGGGATCTGGATACCCATGTTGTCTCTCACATGTTCCACGATTATCTCATCGGAAGAACCACGATGTCAAGGATTCAATCACCCCGTATACGATCCCATTTGTCTATCGGTATAGCACTTGCCCGAGATTCGATCGTCGGTATACCGATACCTTGCTCAATCTCGTTACCGACAAGTCTCTTTACTCGTTCCGTAACACATCATCCCGTGATCAACTCCTTGATCACATTGTGCACATTATGATGATGTCCTATCGAGTGGGCCCAGAGATACCTCTCCGTCACACGGAGTGACAAATCCCAGTCTCGATTTATGCCAACCCAACAGACACTTTCGGAGATACCCGTAGTGCACCTATATAGCCACCCCGTTACGTTGTGACGTTTGGCACACCCAAAGCATTCCTACGGTATCCGGGAGTTGCACAACCTCATGGTCTAAGGAAAGGATACTTGACATTGGAAAAGCTTTAGCATACGAACTACATGATCTTGTTCTAGGCTTAGAATTGGGTCTTGTCCATCACATCATTCTCCTAATGATGTGATCCCGTTATCAGTGACATCCAATGTCCATGGTCAGGAAACCGTGACCATCTGTTGATCAACGAGCTAGTCAACTAGAGGCTTACTAGGGACATGGTGTTTGTCTATGTATCCACACATGTATCTGAGTTTCCTATCAATACAATTCTAGCATGGATAATAAACTATTATCATGAACAAGGAAATATAATAATAACCAATTTATTATTGCCTCTAGGGCATATTTCCAACAGTCTCCCACTTGCACTAGAGTCAATAATCTAGTTCACATCGCCATGTGATTAATCCTCACAGGTCACATCGCCATGTGATCAACATCCAAGGAGTTTACTAGAGTCGATAATCTAGTTCACATCACTATGTGATTAACACTCAATGAGTTATGGGTTTGATCATATTATGCTTGTGAGAGAGGTTGTAGCCAACGGGTCTGCAACATTCAGATCCCTATGTATTTCACAAAACTTTATGTCATATCGTAGATGCTGCCACCACGTTCCACTTGGAGGTATTCCAAATTGTTGCTCCATTATACGTATCCGGTATCTCTACTCAGAGCTATCCGGATAGGTGTTAAGCTTGCATCGACGTAACTTCTTTACGTCGAACTCTTTATCACCTCCATAACCGAGAAACATTTCCTTATTCCTCTAAGGATAATTTTGACCGCTATCTAGTGATCCACTCCTGGATCACCTTTGTACCCTCTTGCCAGACATGTGGCAAGGCACACATCAGGTGCGGTACTCAGCATGGCATACCGTATAGAGCCTATGACAAAAGCATAGGGGACGACCTTCGTCCTTCCTCTTTCTTCTGCCATGGTCAAGCTTTGAGTCTTAATCAACTTCACACCTTACAACTCAGGAAAGAACTCCTTCTTTGACTGATCTATTTTGAACTCCTTCAAAATCATGTCAAAGGTGTGTGTTCTTTTGAAAGTATCATCAGGCGTCTTGATCTATCTCTATAGATCTTGATGCCCAATATGTAAGTAGCTTTATCCAGGTCTCCCTTTGAAAAACTCGTTTCAAACAACCCTTTATGCTTTCCAGAAATTCTACATCATTTCGGATCAACAATGTGTCATATACTTATCAGAAATGTTGTAGTGCTCCCACTCACTTTATTGAAAATACAAGTTTCTAACAAACTTTGTATAAACCCAAAAACTTTGATCACTCCATCAAAGCGTATATTCCGACTCCGAGATGCTTGCTCTAGTCCATGGAAGGATCGCTGGAGCTAGCATACCTTTTAGCATCCTTAGGATCGACAAAACCTTTCTAATTGTATCACATACAACCTTTCCTTACGAAAACTGGTAAGAAAACTTGTTTTGACATCCATCTGCCAGATTTCATAAATGCAACTAATGCTAACATGATTTCGATGGACTTAAGCATCGCTACGGGTGAGAAAATCTCATCGTAGTCAACTCCTTGAACTTGTGAAAAAAAACTCTTCGCCACAAGTCGAGCTTCATAGACGGTGACATTACCGTCCACATCCATCTTCTTCTTAAAGATCCATTTATCTCAATGGCTTGCCGATCATCGGGAAAGTCCACCAAAGCCCATACTTTATTTTGATACATGGATCCTATCTCGGATTTCTCGGCTTCTAACCATTTGTCGGAATACGGGCCCACCATCGCTTCTCCATAGTTCGTAGGTTCATTGTTGTCCAACAACATGACATCCTAGACAGGATCACCGTACCACTTAGGAGTAGTACATATCCTTGTCAACCTGCGAGGTTCGATAGCAACTTGATCCGAAGCTTCATGATCACTATCATTAGTTTCCTCTTCACCAGTCGTAGGTTCCACAGAAACATCTTTCTGTGTTGCACTACTCTCCGGTTGAAGTGAGGGTTCGACAACCTCATCAAGTTCTATCTTCCTCCCACTCAATTCTTCCGAGAGAAACTCCTTCTCGAGAAAGGACCCGTTCTTAGCGACAAACATTTTTGCCCTTGGATCTGAGATAGAAGGTATATCCAACTGTTACCTTTGGGTATCCTATGAAGACGTATTTGTCCGCTCTGGGTTCAAGCTTTTTCCGGCTGAAGCCATAAGCATCGCAGCCCCAAATATTAAGAAATGACAACTTAGGTTTCTTGCCAAACCATAGTTCACACGGCGTCGTCTCAACGGACTTAGATGGTGCCCTATCTAAAGTGAATGCAACTGTCTCTAATGCATAGCCTCAAAATAATAGCGGTAGATCGGTAAGAGACATCATAGATCGCACCATATCTCATAAGGTTCGATTACGACGTCCGGACACACCATTATGCTGTGGTGTTCCAGGTGGCTTCAACTGCGAAACAATTCCACAACGTGATTGCCAAACTCATAACTCAGAAAATCTCCCCTTGATCAGATCGTAGGAACATGATCTTCTTCTTATGATGATTCTTAACTTCACTCTGAAATTGCTTGAACTTTTCAAACGTTTCAGACTTTTGCTTCATTAAGTAAATATACCCATATCTACTCAAATCGTCAGTGAAGATGAGAAAATAACGATATCCACCACACGCCTCAATTCTCATTGGATCACACACATCGGCATGTATGATTTCCAACAAGTCACTTGCCCGTTTCATAGTACCTGAAAACGGGATCTTATCATTCTGCCCATGAGGAATGGCTTGCATGTGTCAAGCGATTCAAAATCAAGTGACTCCAAACATCCATCAGCATGGAGTTGCTTCATGCATTTTATGCCAAAATGACCTAAGCGGCAGTGCCACAAGAAAGTGGTACTATCATTATTAACTCTACATCTTTTGGCGTTAATATTATTATCATGTGTATTACTATGATCGAGATTCAATAAACCATTAGGTGCATCACCATAAAGGTATTATTCAGGTAAACAGAATAACCATTATTCTCTAACTTAAATGAATAACCGCATTGCAATGAACATGATCTAATCATATTCATGCTCAACGTAGACACCTGATAACATTTATCTAGGTTCAACACTAATCCCGAAGGTAGAAGGGAGCGTGCAATGGTGATCTTATCAACCTTGGAAACACTTCCAACACACATCGTCACCTCGCCCTTAGCTAGTCTCCGTTCAGTCCGGAGCTTTTGCTTCAAGTCACTAATAATAGCAACTGAACCGGTATCCAATACCCAGTTACTACTAGGAGTACTAGTAAGGTACACATCAATAACACTTATATCAAATATACTTTGTTGAAGTTACCAGCTTTCTTATCTACCATGTATTTGGAGTAGTTCCGCTATCATGTG
This sequence comes from Secale cereale, assembly GCA_902687465.1. Lineage (NCBI taxonomy): Eukaryota > Viridiplantae > Streptophyta > Magnoliopsida > Poales > Poaceae > Secale > Secale cereale. The sequence goes on along the minus strand of LR738709.1, from coordinate 119,351,264 downwards.
ACCGTTCCCCTTACAGTAGAAGCACTTAGTCTCGAGGTTTGGGTTCAACCTTGGGTTCCTTCATTAGAGCGACAACTGGTTTTCCATTCATGAAGTTTCCCCTTCTAGCCCTTGACCCTTTTGAAACCAGTGGTCTTGTTAAACCATCAACATTTGATGCTCCTTCTTGAGTTCTACTTTTGCGGTCTTAAGCACCGCTAATAGCTCTGGGATCATCTCCATCCTTTGCATGTCATAGTTCATCACGAAGTTCTAGTAGCTTGGTGATAGTGTCTAGAGTATTCAGTCAATCACTATCTCATCTGGAAGATTAACTCCCACTTGGTTCAAGTGATTTTAGCACCCAGACATTCTGAGCACATGCTCGCTAGTTGAGCTATTCTCCTCCATCTTGTTGGCAAAAGAACTTGTCAGAGGTCTCATACCTCTCAACATGGGCATGAGCCTGAAATCCCAATTTCAGCTCATATGTCTTATGGCGTTCAAAATGTCATTGGAATCCCGATTCTAAGCCGTAAAGTATGGCGCACTAAACTATCCAGTAGTCATCAGGACGTGTGTGTCAGGTGTTCACAACATCCACATACGACGTTGTATGAGTTTGCACATCGAGCGGTGCATCAAAGACGTAAGCCTTCTGTGTAGCAGTGAGGACACTCCTCGGACTACGGACCCAGTCTGAATCAGTGCTTACAATATCTTTCAACTTAGTCTTTCTCTAGGATCGTATTAAAAGGGAGCTACAATGCAAGCTGTTGATCTACGACATAATTTGCGAAGACAACTTAGACTATTGTTCATGATAACTAAGTTAATCTAATGAACTCCCACTCAGATAGACATCTCTCTAGTCATCTAAGTGATACATGATCCGAATCAACTAGGCCGTGTGCGATCATCACATGAGACGGACTAGTCATCAACGGTGAACATCTTTATGTTGATCACATCTTCCATACGACTCATGTTCGACCTTTCGGTCTTCCGTGTTTCGAGGCCATGTCTATACATGCTAGGCTCGTCAAGTGAACCCTAAGTGTATCGCGTGTGTAAATCTGGCTTACTCCCGTTGTATGCGAATGTTAGAGCCTATCACACCCAATCATCACGTGGTGCTTCGGAACAACGAACCTTAGCAACGGTGCACAGTTAGGGGGAACACAATTCTTGAAATTTTAGTGAGAGATCATCTTATTTACTACCGTCGTTCTAAGCAAATAAGATGTAAAACATGATAAACATCACATGCAATCAAATAGTGACATGATATGGCCAATATCATTTTGCTCCTTTTGATCTTCATCTTCGAGGCTCCATGATCATCATCGTCACCGGCATGACACCATGATCTCCATCATCATGATCTCCATCATCGTGTCTCCATGAAGTCGTCTCGCCAAACATTACTTCTACTACTATGGATAGCGGTTAGCAACAAAGTAAAGTAATTACATGGCGTTTTCCGTGACACGCAGGTCATACAATAAAATAAGACAACTTCTATGACTCTTGCCGGTTGTCATATTCATCGACATGCAAGTCGTGATTCCAAGAACATGATCAAACTCATACATCACGCAGGTCACATCACACGGCGCATTCTGCAAGAACAAGTTAGACGTCCTCTAATTGTTGTTGCAAGTTTTAGGTGGCTGCTATAGGTTTCTAGCAAGAACGTTTCTTACCTACGCCAAAATCATAACGTGATATGCCAAATTCCATTTACCCTTCATAAGGACCCTTTTCATCGAATCCGATCCGACTAAAGTGGGAGAGACAGACACCCGCTAGCCACCTTATGCAACTAGTGCATGTCAGTCGGTGGAACCTGTCTCACGTAAGAGTACGTGTAAGGTCGGTCAGGGCCGCTTCATCCCTCGATGCCGCCGAATCAAGATAATACTAGTAACGACAAGTAAATTGACAAATCGACGCCCATAACTACTTTGTGTTCTACTCGTGCAAGATACTACGCATAGAGCTAGCTCTGATACCACTGTTGGGGATCATAGCAGAAATCAAAAATTTTCTACGCATCACCAAGATCAATCTATGGAGTAATCTAGCAACGAGGGAGAGGGGAGTGCATATACATACCCTTGTAGATCGCGATGCGGAAGCGTTACAAGAACGCGGAGGAAGGAGTCGTACTCGCAGCGATTCAGATCGCGGTTGATTCCGATCTAATTGCCGAACAACGGCGCCTCCGCGTTCAACACACGTGCAACCCGATGACGTCTCCCACGCCTTGATCCAGCAAGGAGAGAGGGAGAGGTTGGGGAAGACTCCATCCAGCATCAGCACGACGGCGTGGTGGTGGTGGAGGAGCGCGAGACTCCAGCAGGGCTTCGCCAAGCACTATGAGAGACGAGGAGGGAGAGAGGTAGGGCTGCGCCAAGAGAGAGAGGTCCAATCGTGTGTTGGGCAGCCCCAAACCTCAAGTATATATAGGGGGAAGGGAGGGGCTGCGCCCCCACCTAGGTTTCCACCCCTAGGGGCGGAGGCCGGCCCTAGATCCCATCTAGGGGGGGGGGCAAGGGGGAGAGAGGGGGGCGCACCACTAGGTAGGTCTTAGGCCCATCTGAGCCTAGGATTTTCCCTCCTTCCCTTCTCTCTTCACCTTGGGCCCTGGTAGGGGGCGCACCAGCCCACCTGGGGTTGGTCCCCTCCCACACTTGGCCACGCAGCCCTCTGGGGCCGGTGGCCCCACCCGGTGGACCCCCGGGACCCTCCCGGTGGTCCCGGTACGCTATCGATAGCGCTCCATATATGAATCTTTACCTCCGGACCATTCCGGAACTCCTCGTGATGTCCGGGATCTCATCCGGGACTCCGAACAACATTCGGTAACCACGCATATCTATTCCCTATAACCCTAGCATCATCGAACCTTAAGTGTGTAGACCCTACGGGTTCGGGAACCATGCAGACATGACCGAGACAACTCTCCGGCCAATAACCAACAGCGGGATCTGGATACCCATGTTGGCTCCCACATGTTCCACGATGATCTCATCGGATGAACCACGATGTCAAGGATTCAATCAATCCCTTATACGATTCCCTTTGTCTATCGGTATAGCACTTGCCCGAGATTCGATCGTCGGTATACCGATACCTTGCTCAATCTCGTTACCGACAAGTCTCTTTACTCGTTCCGTAACACATCATCCCGTGATCAACTCCTTGATCACATTGTGCACATTATGATGATGTCCTACCGAGTGGGCCCAGAGATACCTCTCCGTCACACTGAGTGACAAATCCCAGTCTCGATTCGTGCCAACCCAACAGACACTTTCGGAGATACCCGTAGTGCACCTTTATAGCCACCCAGTTACGTTGTGACGTTTGGCACACCCAAAGCATTCCTACGGTATCCGGGAATTGCGCAACCTCATTGTCTAAGGAAAGGATACTTGACATTGGAAAAGCTTTAGCATACGAACTACACGATCTTGTGCTTGGCTTAGGATTGGGTCTTGTCCATCACATCATTATCCTAATGATGTGATCCCGTTATCGATGACATCCAATGTCCATGGTCAGGAAACCACGACCATCTGTTGATCAAGGAGCTAGTCAACTAGAGGCTTACTAGGGACATGGTGTTTGTCTATGTATCCACACATGTATCTGAGTTTCCTATCAATACAATTCTAGCATGGATAATAAACCATTGTCATGAACAAGGAAATATAATAATAATTAATTTATTATTACCTCTAGGGCATATTTCCAACAGGGAGGGTAGTCGCACCCAAGCTCTGGCGCCGCCCTCCCCCTCTCCCAACTGCTCCTCCTCTCCCGCGGTGCTTGGCGAAGCCCTGCAGGATTACCACGCTCCTCCATCACCACCACGCCGTCGTGCTGCTGCTGGACAGAGTCTTCCCCAACCTCTCCCTCTCTCCTTGCTGGATCAAGGCGCGGGAGACGTCACCGGGCTGCACGTGTGTTGAACGTGGAGGCACCGTTGTTTGGTGCTTAGATCGGAATCGCTTCATGTACGAATCCACCGACCGCGTTCATGCAACGCTTTCGCATCGCGATCTTCAAAGGTATGAAGATGCACTCCCCTCTTGTTGCTAGTAATCTCCATAGATAGATCTTGGTTATGCGTAGGATTTTATTTTATTTTCTGCAACGATCCCCAACATGCCTCTTCCACGAGCAAAACATGATCAGCACCCAAACTCCATGGGTCTTAGAATCAATACTATGTAATCTAGATTATTGACTCTACTACAAGTGGGAGACTGAAGGAAATATGCCCTAAAGGCAATAATAAAGTTGTTATTTATATTTCCTTGTATATCATGATAAATGTCTTTTATTCATGCTAGAATTGTATTAACCGGAAACTTGATACATCTGTGAATACATAGACAAAACAGAGTGTCCCTAGTATGCCTCTACAAGACTAGCTCATTAATCAAAGATGGTTATGTTTCCTAACCATAGACATGAGTTGTCATTTGATCAACGGGATCACATGATTATGAGAATGATGTGATGGACAAGACCCATCCGTTGGCTTAGCACTATGATCGTTTAGTTTTACTGCTATTGCTTTCTTCATGACTTATACATGTTCCTCTGACTATGAGGTTATGCAACTCCCGAATACCGTAGGAACACCTTGCGTGCTATCAAACGTCACAACATAACTGGGTGATTATAAAGATGCTCTATAGGTGTCTCCGAAGGTGTTTGTGGTGTTGGCATAGATCGAGAATAGGATTTGTCACTCCGAGTGTCGGAGAGGTATCTCTGGGCCCTCTCGGTAATACACATCGTAATAAGCCTTGCAAGCAAATGACTAATGAGTTAGTCATGAGATGATGTATTACGGAACGAGTAAAGAGACTTTCCGGTAACGAGATTGAACTAGGTATGATGATACCGACGATCGAATCTCGGGCAAGTAACATACCGATAACAAAGGGAACAACGTATGTTGTTGTGCGGTTTGACCGATAAAGATCTTCGTAGAATATGTAAGAGCCAATATGAACATCCATGTTCCACTATTGGTTATTGAACGGAGACGTGTCTCGGTCATGTCTACATAGTTCTCGAACTCGTAGGGTCCGCACGCTTAATGTTCGATGACGACCGGTATTATGAGTTTATGTGTTTTGATGTACCGAAGGTTGTTCGGGGTCCCGGATGAGATCACGGACATGACGAGGAGTCTCTAAATGGTTGAGACGTAAATATTGATATATTGGACGACTATATTCGGACACCGGAAATGTTTCGGAGAAGTTTTGGATAAAACCAGAGTGCCGGAGGGTTACCGGAACCCCCCGGGGGAACTAATGGGCCACATGGGCCTTAGTGGATAGAGAGAGAGAGGGGCGGCTAGGGCAGGCTGCGCGCCCCTCCCCCTTGGGTCCGAATTGGACTAGGGAAGGGGGGGGGGGGCGGCGCCCCCCTTTCCTTCTCCCTCTCCCTCTCCTTCCTTCCCCTCTCTTCCCTTGTTGGAAACCTACTAGGAATAGGATTCCTATTCCTAGTAGGAATCCTACTTGTGGCGCGCCCTATAGGGGCCATCCGGCCTCTCCCCTTGCTCCTTTATATACGAGGGCCAGGGGCACCCTAGAACACACAAGTTGACAATCGTTTTAGCCGTGTGCGGTGCCCCCCTCCACTGTTACACACCTCGGTCATATTGTCGCAGTGCTTAGGCGAAGCCCTGCGTCGGTAACATCATCAACACCATCACCACACTGTCGTGCTGACGAAATTCTCCCTCGACCTCAACTGGATCAAGAGTTCAAGGGACGTCACCGAGCTGAACGTGTGCAGATTGCGGAGGTGCCGTGCGTTCGATGCTTGATCGGTTGGATCGCGAAGACGTTCGACTACATCAACCACGTTACTAAATGCTTCCACTTTTGGTCTACGAGGGTACATGGACACACTCTCCCCGCTCATTGCTATGCTTCTCCTAGATAGATCTTGCGTGATCGTAGGATTTTTTTTGAAATACTACGTTCCCCAACAAGTTGTACAACAAGGGACTTAGTGACCACCGGAGGTCGCTTTTGGCCGGTTGAAACAACGCTTGTACCAACCCAGCTAGTGGAAATATGCCCTAGAGGTAATAATAAATTGGTTATTATCATATTTCCTTGTTCATGATAAAGGTTTATTATTCATACTAGAATTGTATTGATCGGAAACTTAAATAGATAAAAATACCATGTCTCTAGTGAGCCTCTACTAGACTAGCTCATTGATCAAAGATGGTTAAGGTTTCGTAACCATAGGCATGAGTTTTCATTTGATAATGGGATCATATCATTAGGAGAATGATGTGATGGACTAGACCCAACCGTAAGCTTGGCATCAGACCGTTTAAGTTATTTGCTATAGATTTCTTCATGTCAAGTATCTGTTCCTTCTACCATGAGATCATGCAACTCCTGGATACTAGAGGAATACCTTGTGTGCTATCAAACATCACGTCGTAACTTGGTGATCATAAAGATGCTCTACAAGTATCTCCAAAGGTGTCTGTTGGGTTGGCATTGATTGAGACCGGGATTTGTCACTCCGTGTTACGGACAGATATCTCTGGGCGCTCTAGGTAATACAACATCACAAGAAGCTTGCGAGCATGTGACTAATGAGTTTAGTCACGGGATCTTATATTATGGAACGAGGAAAGAGACTTGTCGATAACGAGATGGAACTAGGTATGGAGATACCGATGATCGAATCTTGGGAAAGTAACATATCGCGGGACAAAGGGAATTGCATACGAGATTGACTGAATCCTTGACATCATGGTTCAACCGATAAAGATCTTTGTGTAATATGTGGGAATCAATATGGGCATCCAGGTCCCCCTATTGGTTATTGACCGGAGAGCAGTCCCGGTCATGTTTACATGATTCTCGAACCCGTAGGGTCGCACGCTTAACGTTCGGTAGCGCTAGGATAGTATTGAGATATTAAGAGTGGAAAATCCAAAGGTTGTTCGAAGCCCCGGATGCGATCCGAGATATCACGAGGAGCTCTGGAATGGTCTGGAGGTAAAGATTTATATATGGGAAGTCGTATTTTGGGTTTCGGAAAAAGTTCAATCTTTTTTGGTATTGTATTAAAAAGGTTCTAGAAGGTTCCACCGTGGGGCCCAACGACATAGGAAGGGCCCACATGGACCGAGGGGTGGGGCTACAACCCACATAGGCTGGCAGCCCCATTCCCCAAGGCACATGTTGTTTAAATCTAGAGATAATGTCTTACCTCTAAATTTAAAGGGTTGAATCTAGAGATAAGATGTTATCTCCAAGTTTAAAGGGATTTCAACCTTGTGGACGGCCGTAGATAGGTTTTGAATGCCCCTACCCCTAGCCTATATATAGATGGGGAGGCGCATGGGGGAGGCCACCCCTTGACCCTTGCCCGTTCCCGCTCCCAATTCCTCCCACGTCCCTCCGGTACGCGCTTGGTGAAGCCCTGCCAGAATTCCGCTGCTGCCACCACCACCATACCGCCATGTTGGTTCAGATCTCATCTACCTCATCTCCCTCACTTACTGGATCAAGAAGGAGAGGATGCCGCCGAGCCATACATGTGCTAAACTCGGAGGTGTCGCACATGTGATACTTGGATCAGATCGGATCGCGATGCAAGTATGACTACGTCAACCACGATCTCTAGATCGTTAACGCTTCCGGTCTACAAGGGTATGTAGACCCCCCTCTCGTAGCTATACATATCCTAGATTGGATCTTGGGTGTTTCGTAGATTTTTTTCATGGTTTGTTCCCCTACAGTGGCATCATGAGCTAGGTCTATGCATAGATGTATATGCACGAGTAGAACACAAAGAGTTGGGGGCGTTGATGCTCAAAATTGCTCACCTCTCTTGTCTTATTTGGATTCGGCGATATTGTGGGATGAATCGGCTTGGACCAACTTTACATGTCCTCGCACATGAGACCGGTTCCACTGACTAACATGCAACTTGTATTGCATAAGATGGCTAGCGGGTGGCTGTCTCTCCTACTTTAGTTGAATCTGATTTGACAAAGGCGGTCCTTGTAGAAAGTTAAAAGGCAACTTAATTATCACTGTGGCTTTGCGTAGATAAGAATGGTTCTTATAGTTTGCCCTAGCAGCCACGTAAAAGGTGCAACAACAAACTAGAGGACGTCTAACTTGTTTTTGCAGGGCATGTTGTGATGTGGTATGGCCAAAACATGATGTGATATACGGTGATGTATGAGATGATCGTGTTTTGTAATAAGTTGACGACTTGCATGTTGATGAGTACGGCAACCGGCTGGAGCCATAGGGTTATCTTTAATTAATTGTATGACTTAGGTGTCAATCATTAAATGCCATGTAATTGCTTTACTTTATCGCGATGTGTTAGCAATAGTTCTAGAAGCAATAGTTGGTGGAGACAACCATGATGATGACACGATGATGGAGATCATGGTGTCATGCCGGTGACGATGGAGATCATGCCGGTACTTTGGAGATGGAGATCAAAAGCACAATGATGATGATGACCATATCATGTCTGTCGGTGTACACAAATAGGGGTATTTGTTTCCTCCTGACCGGTGTGCCGACATACCGGCAGAGTGCCCCTGCCGGGCACATTATCAAACCAAAGAAGACCAAATCAAGCAGAAGAGTGGCTTGGGAAAGCCTCCCTTGGCGGGCAGGAGAGCCCGGCCAGGTCAAGGCCGTACCCAAGAGCGAATCAAGATTGCCCCGGTAGGCTTGCCGGGGCCACCAAGACCAAGCCCCGCATAGCTCCCTTGGTGGAAAACCTCCACCAAAATGCCACCACTCCACCTCACTGCACCCAAGTAACTAATCGGTGCGGTGTCAAGGTGCTAAGCAGCCAGGTGGACCCTATCAAGCACGTGGCGGCACGGGAGGCAAGTGATTAGCTTTATTGACACGTGTCCAGGAGGCGTGTCAAGCTGAGGGGAAGAAGCAGATAAGCGGTGTGGCAGACTTGCTGGGTTTCAACCTCGACACGACACCTAGCAGTGCATTTAATGCACTTTGTACTAACTACCAAAGTTAGGTATGATGGCACTGCTAGCAATCTAATCACTTCAAAATGACTGTTTTGCCACTGTGGTCGCCCCTTAAGCTATAAAAGGAGGCCTGGTGCAACCTAGCAAGGGGTTTGAACTTTCTGTCCCTAACACTTGTAAGCTCATGTTGCTCTCCCCGAGGCAACCTTGCCGGGCTAGAGCACGTCGAGCCTTCGTGTTCCTCCAGATCAATCCACCATAGCAGGAGTAGGGTTTTACGCTGCAAAGCAGCCCGAACCTGGGTAAAAGAGAGCTATCCGCCGCCGTGCTGTCCCCTACTGCCTCTGCTCTTTGTTCAACATGGTAGTCCCCTTACCGAACCGTAAAGGGGCACCTATGCCCCATAGGTGATCGTGGTTCCACACCGACATCTTTGGTGCGCCAGGTAGGGGGCGTCACTAGTGCAAACCTGAAGCAGTAGCCAGCATGTTGATCTTCGTCCATCTTTGTCCTCATGGCTCCCAGAAAGTGAGGGGTGGAGTGGCGACCCCATCCCCCGATCCGTCAAATCCCTCCGCCTACGGCTGCAAACACTGAGGACGCCACTGCTGCGGCAGATGGATGGGCACGACGGGCGATGCGACCATCATGAGCAGTGTTGTTATCACCCCTGCCACGACCTTGTTCATGCAAGAGGGGTGCAATTGCGTTGGAACGGGAGCGGAGAAACCAATCAATGATGAGCTGAGCCTGTCGGTGTGGACGTTCTTTCTACGGAAACAAATGTTTAGCTAAAGTCATGGGCAGCGGCAAGTCCATCAGGCCTCCCTTCCCGACCCGCGGAGCAGCGCTGTCCAGAAAAGGAGTCGTGACAGGGTGATTTTGCCCCACCCCGGAAAGCCTCCTTGCACACGGTGATGCCTCGCGATCGTCTTGCGCATGCATCAAGCACTACCTATGGTGCGTGGGGTGGGCTTCCCGGGAGAAAGGGGGGCTTGCGCCCTCGCGACTACAAAAACAATCAAAAAAAGAAAAGATAAGTTGCGACAACCCTTATTGACACTGGGATTTTTCTTTGTGTGTCCTTTGCGATTCCCTTGGTTTAAATCCTAGCGTCAGTATGAGATATCCGTAATGCAAAGGGACTCTTCCGTTCTCGCTTGCGTCCTCGTCTGTTTCGAGTCCGCTCAACAAACCAGGCAACCGCATCGAGAACGTCGAAGGGTAACTTGCCGGTGGTGACTATGCTTACGAGAATGCTAAGCGTTCGTTCCCGACAGCAGCATAGCTAGTGTCCGCCCCGACAAGATCTCGGCATGCGCATGATTCATGATCATACAAGAATAATAGGGAATATAAACTAAAAGGATAGCATTGGTCCACACAACTACTTAAGTGTATTATTACATCACGGAAAGTAGCAATGATTAACATTATGCCGAAATGTGTCTTTTTGGTTGGCAGCATTCTGGCAAATGGAGCAGGAGAAGTTAGTACCGGCGTCCTCCTAGGACCCGAGGCACACGAAGGACCTTGTCGACCAAAGGCCTTACTACTTGAGCAATAGGAGAAGTGTCCGTCCCGGCTGACAGCCTTTTGAAAGCCCCGAGAATGTCCGCGTCGGGATGGCGATGCACATAGTGAACAAGAAGAGTGAAGATGGCGTCCCGATCAAACTTCATGGACTCGCTGGCGAAGCTTGCAGATCTGTCGTCCTCAGAAGGCCCAACTCTTCATGTTCATATTGGCAATCTAGGAAGAAAGGCATTCAGCTATGTCCACGAGGTTCTTTGACCAGAGGCTGTATAATTCAACTTGCTCCTTAAGCTTGAGCTCTGCGCCCTTGCAAAGGGTTCTGGCGGTATTGACTTTTTCCTTTAGGGCCCTCTCTCGGACCTTGGCCTCTTCAAGATCCTTCTCAAGGGTGGCCATCTTGGTGCTCAGATCTTCAATGGTGCCGGCGGCTATCTTTAGGTCCTGGTCCTTGGATGCGAGCTGCGATTGCAGTCCCTCCAACATGGAGGTTGTCTTCCGCTCTTCTTCCCGGAGGGCCTTGACCTCTTGCTTGCTCCCAGCAAGATCTTCCTCCAGTTTTGCCATGCGGGATTCGAGCTCTGTCTTCGCTCCAGAAACTGCGACAGGGTTGTCGGAGATCTCCTTCAGTTTGGCTGCCACTTCATGGGCCTGCGAGTTGATGGCTTTTTGATGGCCGTCCTACATATCCTTTGTGCATTGCTGAACGACGCTCTCTAGCTCATCATCCTTCGCCCGGACGGCATCGACCAAGGCCTGCTCGCGAGCAATAAGATTTTTAGCCTGGGCGTTGAGCTGCGCTTCGCGCTCCATTAGCTTGGCATCGCGAACTCTCGCCTCCTCCGCAGCAACAACCATCTTCTCCTTCTGGGCCTTGAGTTCGTGGAATCGGTCATTATACCAGGAGCACAGTTCCTCAGCTTTATCGTTCAGTTGCTGGGTGGTCGAGTCATAAACTCTGCGATCGTCCTGGATCGCTTGCCACTCCTGGTCGTACCTCTCCTGTACCTCCTTAAGACCGGTAGTCACTGCCTCCAGGAAGGCCAGGTCTTTGGAACTGTCTTTCGCCGGAGTGTGCGAGCAACTAGGTACCAGGGCTTCAAGCCACCTTCTATGGCAAATTCCAAGCGAAGAGCTTCTTATGTCAAGCCTAGGAGGAACCCGGCCATCCTTCAACTGCAACATAACACTTCATCTGAGGGTTCATCATCTTCCGCTCCAGTTCCGCCACATACTCCAATTGAAACCCTACAGCGGCTGGGAACAATGCAATGTGCAATCCCCGTGGAGGAGCTTACCAAGGATAAGCTGCTTGAGCCCCTGAAAGGAAACAAGCAGAATGAAGCTTAGAGGCTTATTTAAGTCTTTTCTTTTCTGTTGGCACTGTCTTAAGTTTATTTTGCACTCTACCATTTAAAACTATGATGGTCGCTTTAATGTGGAATATTTTGTGCTGGAATATTCGTGGTTTGAATGCTACTTCCAAGTGTGATGCTCTTCGTAACAAAATTGATGAATCTAATTGCTCCATTATATGTTTACAAGAAACGAAGAAGTCGGAATTTGATCACTCTTTTCTTCGGAAGTGCTATCCCAGGCGGTTCGATAAATTTGAATTTGTTCCATCTGAAGGAGCCTCGGGTGGTCTTCTTGTAGTTTGGTGTAGTAGCCAATTTTCGGGACAAGTCATACATCAACTACCCTTTGTTCTAACTCTGAAATTGACATCAGTACAATCTAACGAAAGTTGGTTCCTCTCTAATATTTATGGACCTTGTGATGGACCAGCAAGAATTATTTTCGCTGATTGGCTTGACAATGTAACATTCGACCCTGAAGACCTATGGCTATTCATGGGAGATTTCAATTTCATGAGATCACTGGAAAACAGAAACCTACCAGGAGGAAATATGGAGGATGTCCTTCAATTTAATGAAATTATCAGTCATATTAGACTACTTGAGATACCCATCAAGGGCCGCAGATTTACATGGAGTAATATGCAGGAGAATCCTCTTCTAGAACAACTGGACTGGTTATTCTCCTCACCTGAATGGATTTTAAAATTCCCTAATACCACTGTTAAACCACTGGCGCGCCCAATATCAGACCATGTTCCCTGTGTACTTTCAGTGGAGACGGCGATCCCCAGGTCTAAATTATTCAGGTTTGAAAATTTCTGGTCCTCTCACCCTGGGTTTTTAGATGTGGTTAAAACCTCTTGGAATGCCCCCATTAAAGCATCCTCAAGTGCTACTACGATCTCTGCTAAGCTCAAGAGGCTTAGATATGCATTGAAAAAAAATGGAGTAAGTCACTTTCCAAACTAAAACTACTGATTGACAATTGTAACCAGATTCTATTACAACTGGATAATCTTGAAGATCTTCGCCAATTGTCTATTCCAGAAGCTAATTTCAGGATCATTTTAAAAGCTCACGTAATGCGATTACTGAAATACCAAAGTGACTATTGGAAGCAACGTTATACAGTCAGGTGGGCTATCAAAGGAGAGGAAAATACTAAGTATTTCCAAGCACGAGCTACTGAAAGAGCCAAGATGAATTCTATCACTAATTTGGTCTTGGCCGATGGTAGTGTAATAGAGAATCATGAGGAAAAGGCGAATGCCTTTTTTACCTGCTTCAAGAATCGGATGGGGATCTCAACACTCCCAATTTATGATTTTGAACTTGCAGACATCGTTCAAAAATGCCCCGATCTGGAGGATCTATCGCTACCATTTTTGAAAGAGGAGGTTGACCATATCATCAAAATCATTCCGGCGGACCGAGCGCCAGGACCAGACGGATTTAACGGCTTTTTCCTCAAAATGTCTTGGGACATTATAAAAGAAGATTTCTATAGATTGACAGAGGAATTTTGGGCTGGGTCACTTAATTTACAATGCATCAACACCTCCCTAATCACATTGATACCAAAAAAACTAGTGCCTGAATCGGTGAATGATTACATATCCATCTCATTGATGAATTGTGTGCTTAAGGTACTTACTAAAATATTTGCTGAACGATTACAACGTCGGATTCTCCAAGTGGTCCATAGAAACCAATATGGTTTCATTAAAACAAGGACAATACAAGATTGATTGGGCTGGGCTTTTGAATACTTACATCAGTGCAAGCATTCGGGCAAAGAGATTGTGATTCTGAAATTAGACTTTGAAAAGGCGTTCGACACAATGGACCACTCCTTCATCTTGAAAATGCTTGAATGTAAAGGCTTTGATGACAGGTGGTGTATGTGGATGAAAAATATCCTACAGTCTGGATCGTCGTCTATTCTTTTAAATGGGATTCCAGGTACAGAGTTTAAGTGTAAACGTGGTGTGAAGCAGGGAGATCCGGTGTCGCCACTGCTATTTGTACTTGCAGCAGATTTACTGCAATCTATGATTAATAAGGCTTGGCGAGAAGGTCTCATCACACTCCCAATATATCAGCCTGATTCAGAGGATTATCCGGTGATTCAATATGCGGACGATACATTGATCGTTTTACCTGCAGAACCACGGGAGTTGCAAATAGTCAAATAGATATTGGATTCATATGCCCGGGCAACTGGCCTGAAAATCAATTACGCCAAGTCACAACTGATGCCGATAAATGTGAGTGCACAAAAAACCACAGAGCTAGCTAATGATTTGGGCTGTCAGGTTGGTTCGATGCCCTTTACATATCTGGGTCTACCGCTTGGCACTGCGAGGCCGACTGTCAGGGAATTAATGCCCTTGGTGGACAAAATAGAGAGAAGATTTACAGCAACTGCCATCTGGTTGTCTTATGGAGAACGGGTTTAGCTCATTAATTCTGCTCTATCGTCGTTATTATCCTTTGCGATGTGCGTTCTCAAGTTACCGTTAAGACTGATTGACATCTTTGATCGAGCGAGGAGACACTGTCTTTGGAGAAAAGAGATTGATAGAGAAGCGAAAACCAATTCTTTGGCTGCCTGGGAGATGGTTTGCAGACCAAAGAAAAAGGGAGGGTTAAGGATCCTTGATCTAAAAATTCAAAATAAAGCGCTGTTGCTCAAATACATACACAAGTTTATTCATAAACATGATACTCCCTCGGTGATGCTGGTCTGGAATGCTCAATATAATGATACACCCCCCATGCTAGACCACCTTGTGGATCATTTTGGTGGCGTGACGTCTTTCCCTAATGGACATTTATAGAGGGATCACCACATGTGTGCCTGCTGCGGGTGACACTATTTTGTTTTGGAAGGATGTATGGCATAATGAAAGGTCGTTGGCGGAAACACACGATCATCTTTTCTCTTTCGCCCTTAATGAAGACATCTCGCTGGCTCAATTCTATCATAATGATGCGGCGGTGGATAACTTTATGCTCCCTTTGTCCTTGGAAGCCCGAGAAGAACTGAATGACTTGCAACAGGTAATGACTGGAATGGTTTTGACACCCATGGAAACTGATGAATGGATCCTATGCTGGGGAGATACAAAGTTCAATCCGAAGAAATTCTATAACTATGTATTCAGAAACATCACGGCTCCACAGTGCATCACCTCCGTATGGAAGACTAAATGCATCATGAGGCACAAGGTTTTTGCGTGGTTGATGTTAAATGATTGAGTTAATACTAGAGACCTCCTCCTACGAAGGCATTTCAACATTGGGGATGATCATGACTGTCCTATGTGCAACATGAGAATACTTGAAATGAATAAACATCTGTTCTACGACTGCCCATTCGCTGCAACATGCTGGGAGGCTGTAGGCATAAGCTGGGGAGATCACCACGATTTACAAACCAGATTTGACACGGCAAAAACTGGGTGGCATGGACCTCTCTTCAAGGATATAACCATCTTGGCGGCTTGGAACATTTGGAAATAGCGCAATAATGAGATCTTCGATGGGGTGACTGCCACGCATGTAGACTGGTTGAGGAGA
The DNA here is from genome assembly GCA_902687465.1 of Secale cereale. Classification (NCBI taxonomy): domain Eukaryota; kingdom Viridiplantae; phylum Streptophyta; class Magnoliopsida; order Poales; family Poaceae; genus Secale; species Secale cereale. The sequence continues at coordinate 119,335,775 of LR738709.1, read as the reverse complement.
TTTAAAGAAGACCTGGTGATCTCTGGTTATAGGATCAACCCTCAAAGTCTCACTTTTTTAGAGCCTTTAGCAACTCTCTTTCTATTTAAACACCTTTCTTTCTCTGCCTGGATTTTAGTTCTTTGTATCCCCCTGTCTTGTCAAATATGTAAATACTAGCTTGGGTGCCAACTCTTGGCTGGCATTCATGGCATATAAATGAAAAAAGGGCTGTAGGAGACTCTCCTGCTATTTTCAGAGTGTCAAAAAAAAGTATTTTAAAAATTCCTATGATCACGCAAGATCTATCTACTAGAAGCATAGCAACGAGAGGGGAGAGTGTGTCTACATACCCTCGTAGACCAAAAGCGGAAGCGTCTAGTGACGCGGTTGATGTAGTCGAACGTCTTCGCGATCCAACCGATCCAAGCACCGAACGTACGGCACCTCCGCGTTTAGCACACGTTCAGCTCGATGACGTCCCACGAGCTCTTGATCTAGTTGAGCTTCACGAGAGAGTTTCGTCAACACGACGGCGTGGTGACGGTGATGATGAAGCTACCGACACAGGGTTTCTCCTAAGCACTTCAACGATATGACCGAGGTGTGTATCTATGGGGAGGGGCACCGCACATGGCTAAAATCAACTTGTGTGTCTATGGAGTGCCCCCTCCCCACGCATATAATGGAGGGAGGGGAGGAGGAGGCGGCCAAGGAGGAGGGGCACGCCATGGGGAGTCCTACTCCCACCGGGAGTAGGATTCCTTCTCCTTCCCTAGTTGGAGTAGGAGAGGAAGGAAAGAAGAGAGGAAGAGGAAGGAAAGGGGGGCCGGCCCCCTAGTCCATTTCGGTTTGGGCTAGGGAGGCCGCGCGCCCCAAGCTAGCCGCGGCTCCTCTTCTTCCACTTGGGCCCATGAGGCCCAATAACCCCCCGGGGCGTTCCGGTAGCCCCCCGGTACTCTGGTATTTATCCGATAACCCTCGGAACTCATCCGGTGTCCGAATATAACTTTCTAATATAATAATCTTTATGTCTTGGACATTCCGAGACTCCTCGTCATGTCCGTGATCACATCCATGACTCCGAACTACCTTCGGTACATCAAAACACATAAACTCATAATACCGATCGTCATCTAACATTAAGTGTGCGGACCCTACGAGTTCGAGAACTATGTATACATGACTGAGACTCATCTCCGGTCAACAACCAATAGCTGAACCTGGATGCTCATATTGGTTCCTTCATATTCTACGAAGATCTTTATCGGTCAACCCGCATAACAACATACGTTGTTCCCTTTGTCATCGGTATGTTACTCGCCCGAGATTCGATCGTCGGTATCATCATACCTAGTTCAATATCCTTACCGGCAAGTCTCTTTACTCGTTCCGTAATACATCATCTCGTGACTAACTCATTAGTCATTTGTTTGCAAGTCTTATTACGATGTGTATTACCAAGAGGGCCCAGAGATACCTCTCCGATACTCAGAGTGACAAATCCTATTCTCAATCTATGCCAACACCACAAACACCTTCGGAGACACCTGTAGAGCAACTTTATAATCACCAAGTTACTATGTGACGTTTGATAGCACACAAGGTGTTCCTCCGGTATTCGGGAGTTGCATAATCTCATAGTTAGAGGAACATGTATAAGTCATGAAGAAAGCAATATCAGTAAAACTAAACGATCATAATGCTAAGCTAACGGATGGGTCTTGTCCATCACATCATTCTTCTAATGATGAGATCCCGTTGATCAAATGACAACTCATGTCTATGGTTAGGAAACATTACTATCTTTGATTAACGAGCTAGTCTAGTAGAGGCATACTAGGGACTCTCTGTTTTGTCTATGTATTCACACATGTACTAAGTTTCCGGTTAATACAATTCTAGCATGAATAATAAACATTTATCATGATATAAGGAAATATAAATAACAACTTTATTATTGCCTCTGTGGCATATTTCCTTCTATCTCCCACTTGCACTAGAGTCAATAATCTAGTTCACATCGCCATGTGATTTAATATCGATAGTTCACATGGTTATATGAATAACACCCATAGTTCACATCGCCATGTGACTAACACCCAAAAGGTTTACCAGAGTCAATAATCTAGTTCACATCGCCATGTGATTAACACCCGAAAGATTACTAAGGTCTGATCATGTTTTGCTTTGTGAGACAAGTTTAGTCAGCGGGTCTGTTACATTTAGATCCGTATGTATTTTGCAAATTTTTATGTCTACAATGCTCTACATGGAGCTACTCTAGCTAATTGCTCCCACTTTCAATACGTGTCCAGATTGATACTTAGAGTCATCTGGATTAGTGTCAAAGCTTGCATTGGCGTAACTCTTGACGATGAACCCTTTATCACCTCCATAACCGAGAAACTATTCCTTAGTCATCCAGTAACTAAGGATAATTTTGACCGCTGTCCAGTGATCTACTCCTGGATCACTTTTGTACCTCCTTGCCAAACTCATGGCAAGGTACACAATAGGTTTGGTACACATCATGTCATACTTTATAGAACCTATGGCTGAGGCATAGGGAATGCCTTTCATTCTTACTCTATCTTCTGCCGTGGTCGGGTTTTGAATCTTACTCAAATTCATACCTTACAATTCAGACAAGAAATCCTTCTTTGACTAATCCATTTTGAACTTCTTAAAAATCTTATTAAGGTATGTACTCATTGAAAATCTTATCAAGCGTCATGATATCTCTATAGATCTAGGTATCTAATAGGTAAGCAGCTTTAGCGAGGTCTTTTATTAAAAAACTCTTTTAAACAATCCTTTATGCATTCCAGAACATTCTACATCATTTCCGATCAACAATATGTCATTCACATATACTTATTAGAAAGGTTACAGTGCTCCCACTCACATTCTTGTAAATACAGGCTTCACTTCAAGTCTGTATAAAACCATATGATTTGATCACTTCATCAAAGCGTATATTCCAACTCCGAGATGCTTGCACCAGTCCATAGATGGATCGCTGGAGCTTTCACACTTTGTTATCACCTTTAGGATCGACAAAACCTTCTGGTTGCATCATATACAACTCCTCTTTGAGGTATCTATTAAGGAATGCAGTTTTGCACCCATCTGCCAGATTTCATAATCATAAAATGCAGCAATTGCTAACATGATTCGGACAGACTTAAGCATCGCTACGGGTGAGAAAGTCTCATTGTAGTCAACTCCTTGAACTTGTCGAAAACCTTTCGCAACAAGTTGAGCTTTGTAGACAGTAACATTACCATCGACGTATGTCTTACTCTTGAAGATCCATTTATTTTCAATGGCTTGCCGATCATCGGGCAAGTCAACCAAAGTCCACACTTTGTTCTCATACATGGATCCCATCTCAGATTACATGGCCTCAAGCCATTTTGCGGAATCTGGGCTCATCATCGATTCCTCATAGTTCGTAGGTTCATCATGGTCTAGTAACATGACTTCCAGAACTGGGTTGCTGTACCACTCTGGTGCAGAACGTACTCTGGTTGACCTACGAGGTTAAGTAGTAACTTGATCGGAAGTTTCATGATCATCATCATTAGCTTCCTCGCTAACTGGTGTAGGATTCACTGGAACTAGTTTCTGTGATGTGCTACTTTCCAATTCGGGAGAAGGTACAATTACCTCATCAAGTTCTACTTTCCTCCCACTCACTTCTTTCGAGAGAAACTCCTTCTCAAGAAAGGATCCATTCTTAGCAATGAATATCTTGCCTTCGGATCTGTGATAGAAGGTGTACCCAACAGTTTCCTTTGGGTATCCTATGACGACACATTTCTCCGACTTGGGTTTGAGCTTATCAGGTTGAAGCTTTTTCACATAAGCATCGCAACCCCAAACTTTAGGAAACAACAACTTTGGTTTCTTGCCAAACCATAGTTCATAAGGCGTCATCTCAACGGATTTAGATGGTGCCTAACCCAAAACGATAGTGGTAAATCGGTAAGAGACATCATAGACCGCACTATATCTAATAAAATACGGTTTATGACGTTCAGACACACTATTACGCTGTGGTGTTCTGGGTGGCGTGAGCTGTGAAACTATTCCACATTGTTTCAAATGAAGACCAAACTCGTAACTCAAATATTTGCCTCCGCGATCAGATCTTAGAAACTTTATTTTCTTGTTACGATGATTCTCTACTTCACTCTGAAATTTCTTTGAACTTTTCAAATGTTTCAGACTTGTGCTTCATCAAGTAGATATACCCATATCTGCTCAAATCATCTGTGAAGGTCAGAAAATAACAATACCCGCCATGAGCCTCAACACTCATTGGTCCGCATACATTAGTATGTATGATTTCCAACAAGTCATTTGCTCGCTCCATTGTTCCGGAGAACGTAGTTTTAGTCATCTTGCCCATGAAGCATGGTTCACAAGCATCAAATGATTCATAATCAAGTGATTCCAAAAGTCCATCAACATGGAGTTTCTTCATGCGCTTTACACCAATATGACCTAAACGGCAGTGCCACAAATAAGTTGCACTATCATTATCAACTTTGCATCTTTTGGCTTCAATATTATGAATATGTGTATTACTACGATCGAGATCCAACAAACTATTTTCATTGGGTGTATGACCATTGAAGGTTTTATTCATGTAAACAGAACAACAATTATTCTATGACTTTAAATGAATAATCGTATTGCAACAAACACGATCCAATCTTGTTCATGCTCAACGCAAACACCAAATAACATTTATTTAGGTTTAACACTAATCACGAAAGTACAGGGAGTGTGCGATGGTGATCATATCAACATTGGAACTACTTCCAACACACATCGTCACCTCACCCTCAACTAGTCTCTGTTTACTCTGCAACTCCTGTTTCGAGTTACTAATCTTAGCAACCGAACAAGTATCAAATACCCAGGGGCTACTATGAACACTAGTGAGGTACACATTATCAATATGTACATCAAGTATACCTTTGTTCACTTCATCATCCTTCTTATCAGCCAAATATTCGGGGAACTTCCGCTTCCAGTGACCATTTCCTTTGCAATTAGAAGCACTCAGTTTCAGGCTTAGGTCCAGCTTTGGGCTTCTTCACGAGAGTGACAACTGGCTTGCCATTCTTCTTGAAGTTCCCCTTCTATCCCTTTGCCCTTTACTTGAGACAAGTGGTCTTGTTAACCATCAACACTTGATGTTCTTTCTTGATTTCTACCTTCGCCGATTTCAGCATCGCGAAGAGCTCGGGAATTACTTTCGTCATCCCTTGCATATTATAGTTCATCATGAAGTTCTACTAAGTTGGTGATAGTGACTAGAGAACTTTGTCAATTACTATCTTATCTGTAAGATTAACTCCCACTTGATTCAAGCAATTCTAGTACCCAGACAATCTGAGCACATGCTCACTCGTTGAGCTATTCTCCTCCATCTTGTAGGCAAAGTACTGTCAGAGGTCTCATACCTCTCAACACGGGCATGAGTATGAAATACTAATTTCAACTCTTGGAACATCCTATATGCTTCGTGTCGTTCAAAACATTTTTGAAGTCCCGGTTCTAAGCCGTAAAGCACGGTGCACTAAACTATTAAGTAGACATCATATTGAGCTTTGGCAAACGTTCATAACATTTGCATCTGCTCCTGCAATATATCTGTCACCTAGCGGTGCATCAAGGACATAATACTTCCGTGCAGCAATGAGGATAATCCTCAGATCACGGACCTAGTCCGCATCATTGCTACTAACATCTTTCAACTTAGTTTTCTCTAGGAACATATAAAAACATAGGGGAGCTACAACGCGAGCTATTGATCTACAACAACATAGATATGCAAAAACTATCAGGACTAAGTTCATGATAAATTAAAGTTCAATTAATCATATTACTAAAGAACTCCCACTTAGATAGACATCCCTCTAGTCATCTAAATGATCACGTGATCCAAATAAACTAAACCATGTCCGATCATCACATGAGATGGAGTAGTTTTCAATGGTGAACATCTTATGTTGATCATATCTACAATATGATTCACGCTCGACCTTTCGGTCTCCAGTGTTCCGAGGCCATATATGTACATGCTTGGCTCGTCAAGTTTAACCCGAGTATTCTACATGTGCAAAACTATCTTACACCTGTTGTATTTGAACGTAGAGCTTATCACACCCGATCATCATGTGGTGTCTCGGCACGACGAACTTTCACAACGGTGCATACTCAGGGAGAACACTTGTTCCTTGAAATTTTGTAAGGGATCATCTTATAATGCTACCGCCGTACTAAGCAAAATAAGAAGCATAATAAGAAAAAACATCACATGCAATCAAAATATGTGACATGATATAACCATCATCATCTTGTGCTTTTGATCTCCATATCCAAAGCATCGTCATGATCTCCATCGTCACCAGCTAGACACCATGATCTTCATCGTAGCGTCGTGGTCGTCTCGCCAACTATTGCTACTACTAATATCGCTAACTCATAGTGATAAAGTAAATCAATTGCATGGCCTTCGCAATTCATACAATAAAGAGACAACCATAAGGCTCCCGCCGGTTGCCGATAATTTAACAAAACATGGTCATCTCATACAATAATGTATAACTCATCACGTCTTGACCATATCACATCACAACATGCCTTGCAAAAACAAGTTAGACGTCCTCTACTTTGTTGTTGCAAGTTTTACGTGGCTGCTACGGGCTTAGCAAGAACCTTTCTTACCAGCGCATACAAAAACCACAATGATTTTTCGTCAAGTGTGCTGTTTTAACCTTCACAAGGACAGAGCGTAGCCACACTCGATTCAACTAAACTTGGAGAAACTGACACCCGCCAGCCACCTGTGTGCGAAGCACATCGGTAGAACCAGTCTCGCGTAAGCGTACACGTAATATCAGTCCGGGCCGCTTCATCCAACAATACCGCCGAATCAAAGTATGACATGCTGGTAAGCAGTACGACTATCATCGCCCACAACTCATTGTGTTCTACTCGTGCATATCATCTACGCATAGACCTGGCTCATGATGCCACTATTGCGGAACATAGTATTTCAAAAATTTCCTACGATAACACAAGATCTATCTACTAGAAGTATAGCAACGAGAGGGGAGAGTGTGTCTACATACCCTCGTAGACCGAAAGCGGAAGCGTCTAGTGACGCGGTTGATGTAGTTGAACATCTTTGCGATCCAACCGATCCAAGCACCGAACGTACGACACCTCCGCATTCAGCACACGTTCAGCTCGATGACATCCCACGAGCTCTTGATCCAGTTGAGCTTCAAGGGAGAGTTTCGCCAGCACGACGGCGTGGTGACGGTGATGATGAAGCTACTGGCACAGGGTTTCACCTAAGCACTTCAACGATATGATCGAGGTGTGTACTGTGGGAAGGGGCATCGCACATGGCTAAAATCAACTTGTGTGTCTATGGGGTGCCCCCTCCCCACGTATATAAAGGAGGGAGGGGAGGAGGAGGCGGCCAAGGAGGAGGGGCGCGCCATGGGGAGTCCTACTCCCACCAGGAGTAGGATTCCTTCATCTTCCCTAGTTGGAGTAGGAGAGGAAGGAAGGAAGAGAGGGCGAGGAAGGAAAGGGGGGCCGGCCCTCTAGTCTAATTCGGTTTGGACAAGGGGGGCCATGCACCCCAAGCTAGCCGTGCCTCCTCTTCTTCCACTTGGGCCCATGAGGCCCAATAACCCCCCGGGGGGTTCCGGTAGCCCCCCTGGTACTCTGGTATTTATCCGATAACCCCCGGAACTCATCCGCTGTCCGAATATAACCTTCAATATAAGAATCTTTATGTCTTGGACATTCCGAGACTCCTCGTCATGTCTGTGATCACGTCTGGGACTCCAAACTACCTTCGGTACATCAAAACACAGAAACTCATAATACCGATCGTCATCTAACGTTAAGCGTGCGGACCCTACGGGTTTGGGAACTATGTAGACATGACCGAGACTCATCTCCGGTCAATAACCAATAGCGGAGCCTGGATGCTCATATTGGTTCCTTCATATTCTACAAAGATCGTTATCGGTCAACCCGCATAACAACATATGTTGTTCCCTTTGTCATCGGTATGTTACTTGCCCGAGATTCGATCGTCGGTATCATCATACCTAGTTCAATCTTGTTACCGGCAAGTCTCTTTACTCGTTCCATAATACATCATCTTGTGACTAACTCATTAGTCGTTTGCTTGCAAGGCTTATTACGATGTGTATTACCGAGAGGGCCTAGAGATACCTCTTTGATACTCGGAGTGACAAATCCTATTCTTGATCTATGCCAACACCACAAACACCTTCGGAGACACCTGTAGAGCATCTTTATAATCACCCAGTTACGTTGTGACATTTGATAGCACACAAGGTGTTCCTCTGGTATTCGGGAGTTGCATAATCTCATAGTCGGAGGAACATGTATAAGTCATGAAGAAAGCAATAGCAGTAAAACTAAATGATCATAATGCTAAGCTAATAGATGGGTCTTGTCTATCACATCATTCTTCTAATGATGTGATCCCGTGATCAAATGACAACTCATGTTTATGGTTAGGAAACATAACCATCTTTGATTAACGAGCTAGTCTAGTAGAGGCATACTAGGGACTCTTTGTTTTGTCTATGTATTCACACATGTACTAAGTTTCCGGTTAATACAATTCTAGCATGAATAATAAACATTTATCATGATATAAGGAAATATAAATAACAACTTTATTATTGCCTCTAGGGCATATTTACTTCACTGTCACCAGGCTCAATTGCTTCCCTGGTCTTTTGGGTCAAGGGAGCCATAATGCGACAGATCTCTTCATCAAAGTTCGTCCTGACAAGGATCGACGAGCTGCGGGCTGTCAGAATTGAATGAACTACGACCATCGCCAAGCTGCTTGCCGGGAGGACCACCCTCAGGTTTGAGGCATTGCTCTGAAGGGGTATCTTCTCCTTGATTTCCATGATGGGGCCAATCGTGTTGCCGGGGATTCCCTCCTCCTGCGTTGAGATTTCAGGGACGATCTTGGAGGACTCAGCATGATCCTCTCTAGTGGCGATTTTGAGGGCTTCCGCAGCAGCATCCTCCCCTATGTATGCCACATCCTCCAAAAGTTCCTTCTCTTCAAGTATTGGAGCTGCGAGAAAGCAAAGACAGGAGGGAAACAAGGACCAGAAACCAAAATCTAGAATTCAAAAAATGAAGGAATTTATGGCATAAGATCGAAGGTGAATGAATAAGCTATCAGCGATTGGCGGGAAGAGACTTCTCCTTCCCCGACAACACCTGTTGCCGGCAGATGTCTGGCGTCCTCCTCCATGGGAGTAGCTTCGGCTTGAACAGACCCGTGATACGTCTCCAACGTATCTATAATTTTTGATTGTTCCATGCTATTATATTACATGTCTTTGATGTTTTATATGCATTAATATGCTATTTTATATGATTTTTGGGACTAACCTATTAACTTAGAGCCTAGCGCCAATTTCTGTTTTTTCCGTGTTTTTGAGTTTTGCAGAAAAGGAATATCAAACGGATTCCAAACGGAACGAAACTTTACGAGGATTTTTCTTGGTCCATAAGACATCAGATGGACCTGGAGTACACGCCATGGGACCTGCGAGGCGACCACAAGGGTGGAGGGTGCGCCCTAGGGGGTAGGGCACACCCCCTACCTTGTGGGCCCCTGGCACCTCCCCTGTCCGACCTCTTTCGCCTATAAATTCCCAAATATTCCAGAAACCCTAGACGGGAGATCAAAACCACTTTTCCGCCACCGCAACTCTGTTCTCGCAGGATCCCATCTGGAGGCCTTTTTCGGTACTCTGCCGGAGGGGGAATCCACCATGGAGGGCATCTACATCAACACCATTGCCCTTCTAATGAAGTGTGAGTAGTTTACCACATACCAAGGAGTCCATAGCTAGTAGCTAGATGGCTTATTCTCTCTCTTTGTTCTTCAATACCATGTTCTCCTCGTTGTTCTTGGAGATCTATCCGATGTAATCTTCTTTTGCAATGTTTGTCAAGATCTGGTGAATTGTGGGTTTATGATCAGATTATCTAGGAATAATATTTGAGTCTTCTCTGAATTCTTATATGCATGATTTGATATCTTAGTAATTCTCTTCGAACTATCGGTTTGGTTTGGCCAACTAGATTGGTTTTTTTGCAATGGGAGAAGTGCTTTGCTTTGGGTTCAATCTTGCGGTGCTCAATCCCAGTGACAGAAAGGGACATGACACGTATTGTATTGTTGCCATCGAGGATAACAAGATGGGGTTTTCATCATATTGCTTGAGTTAATTCCTCTACATCATGTCATCTTACTTAATGCGTTACTCTGATTTTATGAACTTATTACACTAGATGCATGTTGGATAGCGGTCGATGTGTGGAGTAATAGTAGTAGATGCAGAATCGTTTCGGTCTACTTGTCACGGACGTGATGCCTATATTCATGATCATTGCCATAGATGTCATTATAATTATTCGCTTTTCTATCAATTGCTTAACTGTAATTCGTTCACCCACCGTAATATTTGCTATCAAGAGAGAAGCCTCTAGTGAAACCTATGGCCCCCAGGTCTCTTCACATCTTATAAGTTTCAGATCTACTATTTTACAATCTTTTACTTTTCAATCTATAAACCAAAAACCCAAAAACATTTACTTTACTTGTTTATCTATCTCTATCGGATCTCACTTTTGCAAATAACCTAGAAGGGATTGAAAACCCCTTTATAGCGTTGGGTGCAAGTTGTTTGATTGTTTGTGCAGGTATTTGGCGACTTGTGTGTAATCTCCTACTGGATTGATACCTTGGTTTTCAAAACAGAGGAAATGCTTACTTCACTTTGGTGCATCAACCTTTCCTCTTCAAGGGAAACCCCAACGCAAACTCGGGAAAGTAGCGAGGAAGTCAAGATTTCTGGTGCCGTTGCCGGGGAGATCTATGCCAAGTCAAGACCCACCAAGTACCTTTCATTAAACTCTCATCTCTCGCATTTACATTATTTGCCATTCGCCTCTCGTTTCCTCTCCCCCACTTTTAGAACGATTTTTGAAAAGATTTGCCTTTTCTTCGCCCTTCTTTTGTTCGTCTTATTCACTTGCTTTTTGTGTGCTTGTGTGTTGGATTGTTTGCTTTCTCATGATGGCTCAACCAAAAAACATTGATCCTTACTCTAGTAGGTTTGAAGAAATTGAGAACAGTGTTTGAAGCTTTATGTCTTTACAATTTGAACGCAATAATTTCTTTAGAAATGAGTTCAAGGAGCAGAAAAGTTTTTTGGAATTTATGAATAAAGAGCTTGATGATATGTCTAAGGAATTTTATGGTCTGAAATCTCAGTTTACTCATCTTGAAAAATTAGTTGGACAAATTTCAGATAAGTAGGCCACCTTAGTAAATAAGATGGCTGCTAAACCAGACACTTAAAATAAAGATGAAGATCTTAAAGTGATTGATGTGACTCCCATTGAATCTTTATTTTCCAATATAAATCTTGATAAAGATGGGATCGGAGATGTGTCAACTTTAGCTAAAAGGCGTCCAAATAATTCGGAGTTTTTAGATCTTGATGCGAAAATTGATAAAAGTGGGATTGATGAGGTCAAAACTTTAAGTAGTGATGAACCCACTAGATTGGATATCAAGGAATTTAATTATGATAATTGTTCTTTAATGGATTGTATTTTCTTGTTGCAATCCATGTTGAATTCTCCTCATGCTTATAATCAAAATAAAGCTTTTACTAAACATATCGTTGATGCTATGATGCAATAGTTTGAAGAAAAACTTGAATTAGAAGTTTCTATCCCTCGAAAACTTTATGAGCAGTGGGAACCAACTATTAAAATCAAGATTAAAGATTATGTATGCCATGCTTTGTGTGATTTGGGTGCTAGCGTTTCTACGATTCCAAAAAATTTATGTGATGTGCTAGGGTTCCGCGAAATTGATGAGTGTTCTTTAAATTTGCATCTTGCGGATTCCACTATTAAGAAACCTATGGGAAGGATTAATGATGTTCTTATTGTTGCAAATAGGAATTACGTGCCCGTAGATTTCATTTTTCTTGATATAGATACAACCCTACATGTCCTATTATTCTTGCCAGACCTTTCCTTAGAACAATTGGTGCAATTACTGATATGAAAGAAGGAAACATTAGATTTCAATTTCCATTAAGGAAGGGCATGGAACACTTTCCAGGAAAGAAAATTAAATTGCCTTATGAATCTATTATGAGAGCTACCTATGGATTGCATACCAAAGATGACAATACCTAGATCTATTTGCGTTTTATGCCTAGCTAAGGGCGTTAAACAATAGTGCTTATTGGGAGGCAACCCAATTTTATTTTTTATTTTTACTTTTTGGTTCTGTTTTGCAAGTTTTACACATTATTACTTCTGTAGTAATTGTGTCTTGGTGTTTTAATTAGTGTTTGTGCCAAGTAAGACCTTTGTGATGGCTTACGGTGATCATTGATTTGATTTTACTGAAAAACAAAAACTTTTGCGACCAGTGCAATTTTTTTAATGAATCACTGGAACGTCGAAACCTTCTGATTTTTTTACACAAAATGGATATACAAATTCCCAATGTCGTCCAAATTTTCAGAATTTTTAGAGTTACAGAAGTATGCGAAGTTTTTTGATTGCTACAGACTGTTCTGTTTTTGACAAATTCTGTTTTTTATGTGTTGTTTGCTTATTTTGATGCATCTATGGCTAGTATCGGGGGGTATGAACCATGGAAAAGTTGGAATACAATAGATATTATACCAATATAAAATTAGAATAAGATCACAACAGTACCTTGAGTGGTTATTTGCTTTGTTTTACTAACGAAGCTCATGAGATTTTCTGTTGAGTTTTGTGTTGTGAAGCTTTCAAGTTTTGGGTAAGGATTTGATGGACTATGGAATAAAGAGTAGAAAAAGCCTAAGATTGGGGATGCCCAAGGCACCCTAAGGTAAATTCAAGGACAGCCAAGAGCCTAAGCTTGGGGATGCCCCGGGAAGGCATCCCCTCTTTCGTCTTCATCCATCGGTAACTTTACTTGAGGCTATATTTTTATTCACTACATGTCGTGGGGTTAACACGACAAATGTCCTAGTGAAGGTGTGACGCCCCGAGACCGATGTGCTAGGTGTCATCCTCTTATTCGTCGTCGTTGCCATGTCATCTGCTTGCGTGTTGCATCTTGCCATGTCATCATGTGCATTTCATCGGCATCATTTTCAAAACTTGCATTCGTTCGGGTCCCCCAGTCCTTTCCGTTGTCCGTTCTGAGCCCAGGCACACTTGCACGCGCCCGCGGCACCTCCGGATATTTATTTTATAAGTGGCTGGAAAATGTTATTGGAATGGGATGAAACTTGGCGTGTGGTCTTGTTATAGCATAGGTAGACCGCCTGTCAAATTTCGTCGCGTTCGGAGTCCGTTTGATTCCCCAACGGTTAACCGCGTTAACCGCCAGAAGCCCTCTCTCTTTTAGCCCAACACCCCTTCTCACCAGCCCACTAGCCCATCCAAACCCCATCCATGCTCTCAGTCATTGGATCACGATCGCGTGGCCGAAAACCGCACCTCATTTGGGCTCTCCTAGCTCCCTCTACATATAAATAGGTCCTTCCCCTCCATTTTCGCGGAAGAAACCTAGTCCTCTTCCTCCTCGCGCAGCCGCACATGTCCACCCTCGTCGGACATGTCCAGCCACCACGCCCCTTTAGCCAATCCGAGGCCGCCACCTCAGCCACTCCGCCGCCCTGGCCAATCGCCAGCCGCCACGTCGCCCCCGCGCCTCCTCTCTCCTCCCACCTCCCGTCGTCGGCCCGCAAGGCCCGCTCGGGGCCCGCCCGGGCCCGGAGCGGACCACCCCTCCACTACACGCATGCCGCTCCTCCTCCCAGCGCACCTCGTCGCCCCGCCGCCGCTTCTCGCCGGCGACCAGCGCCGCTTCGCCGCCATCCTCCGCGCACGACCCCGCCTCTAGTTGCCGCCGCCGCCCGAGTCAGCCTCTGCCCCGCGCCTCCCTGCTCCTCGTCGACCACCGCTGCCCAGGCCCGAGCTCCGTGCCGCGCCCTCCTTCGGTCCTAGATCCGACGGGATCCGGTCTCCGCCTCCCGTATCTGGCCGTCTCCGCCGCCTGCGGTCCTCCTCCGGCCTCCCGCACTCGTCCCCAGCCGTCACGCCGATGCCGCCGTCTTCGCCGGCCTCGTCCGGGTCGTCGGGAGGACGAGCGGCGAGCTCGCTAGCTCCCCGTGTGGGCCGGCCTCGCGCGTGGCCCAAATCCGCAGGTTCACCTCCCGACCGGTCTTCCTCGCCTCCTCTCCACTTGGGCTAGGCCGGACTTCGTGAATATGGCTAAGTCCCTGGAAATGTTATCATGATGCATTGTTGTGTGGGGTTTAACTTTGTGCTCATAGATCCAAATGTAGCTTATAATATATCAAAATGTTCGTCTCGAAGTGCTCTTCATGTTAGTTGTGTTTGCCTGCATGTTGCTGTTCATTTTGATGCCTTAATCTTCGTTACAAAACTGCTATGTGATGTTACTGCTCAGTCTTGGTTGTCCGTCAATAATATGTTAGCATGTTTGGGAGGTCACATCTTTGTGCATGTTGGTCCAAATGGAGTGTATGATATGTCAAGATGTTTGTGAAGTGCTCTACATGATGGTGGTTGTTGCATTCATGTTAGGGGCCATATTGCCATGTTTATCTCTGTTGCAAAAGTGCATGTGGCTGTTAAGTGCTGAAACTTGTTATAAGATGCTGATTTGTCTTCTTCATATCTTTATGTGTGATTTTTGTTTGAGCTACATGTCAACATGTGTTAGGAGCACAATCATGTCATCTTTGCTGTGGTGCAATCCACTTTTCATGATATCCCTTGTGGTGAGGGGAACAAGCTTGCAAAGTGGCCTACTCGCTGTTGGCTGATTTCTTACACTTGTTGAAAACTGCTAAGTCTGAAACTGTTATAACCTGACGCCATGTTTGCTTGATGCCCCACTCAAATCCATGAATGTCTTGGGATGTCCAATGATCATGTCTTGATGACCATGTTATGCTCTATCCATTCATGTCCTTGTTTGAAAATATGGCCTGCTGTAGCTTGTTGTTTTCATGCTCTCAAATTGCTATAAAATGTTTCTGCCAGCCTGTTAACAGTAAGCTCAGTTTTGCCATGTGAATAGCTAGTGTTCTATGCATCCTATGACCATGTTCTTGCCAGGAGTAGCTTCATAACCATGTATTCTTGCTGTTGGTTATATTCACATGCCATGATATGCTTTGAGATGACTTGGACAAGCTTGCAAACATGTCTACCTGTCGTTGTTGCTGCCATGCTTAGTTTATTTCACCAAGTCTGTGAATCTGTTATCTTTTGCAATCTTGCCATGATATTTTGAGCATGTTCTAGTGGTGTTTGGTAGTAGCTCAGTGATCATGCTTGTAGTGTTTGACATGTACATGCTTGCCATGCCCTTTGATGCCATGAAATGTTATTGTATCATGTTGTTTTGATGTCAACTATATGCCTACTTGCTGTTTTGGGCTGATTGATGATATATCTTGTTTCATGTGTATGTGTTGAACCGTTGCTCCGTTTTGAGCGTGTCCTATATGAAACTTGTGTGTTTTTGCATGTAGATGCATAATAACATGTTGAATACCTGTTTAGAGTGTGTTTGCTTGATGTTTGAATGCATCCTGCATCTTTGCCATGCTTGACTTGTTTTGCTCATATCTCCTAGGCCGTAGCTCCGAATTAAATGAACTTTATATGTAACTTGACTAGAATTTCGAGTAGATCATCATGGTGCATGTTAACTTGCTGTTTAACAACTTGAACTTAAGGTTTGTTCAGATCTGGACTAATTTCGAAATGTGCATATGAGGACTTACCGGAGTTGTTATATGTGGTTTCCGGCCTCATTTAAACTTGTTTGGTTGTGTAGGTCTTGTATGCATCATCCCTTGCCATGTTTTGCATCATATAGACTTGTCTTGCATCATACTTGTTTGAGCATCATCTCATGTTCTTGTGTTGTGTGTTTACCGTGTTGCTTGCTTCTTCTCGTTAGTGCTTGTTTCGTTACGATCGTGAGGATTCGTTCGACTACGCTTGGTTCGTCTTCGTGGCTTCCTCTTCATCTTCTTCATGGACTCGTTCTTCTTCCTTGCAGGATCTCAGGCCAGATGACCGTCACATTGGATCTCATTACTATCATTGCCATGCTACTTGTCTCGATGTTATCGCTATATGTCGCGCTACCTATCTATTTGTTGTCAGCCTCTCCTTGTTGCCATGAAACCTCTAACCTTTGACACCTTCCTAGCAAACCGTTGTTTGGCTATGTTACCGCTCGCTCAGCCCCTCTTATAGCGTTGTTAGTTGCAGGTGAAGATGAAGTTTGCTCCATCTTGGAACTTGGTTGTTGGAATATCACAATATCTATTACTATAATTAACACACCTATATACTTGGCAATGGGTGGAAGGCTTGGCCTTTTGCTCGATGTTTTGTTCCACTCATGCCGCCTTAAGAACCGATAAACCGGTGATATGTTCCTTGATTATGCGTTCCTAACGCGGTTGGGTATATGGGGACCCCTTGACAGTTCATTTTGAATAAAACTCCTCCAGTAAGGCCCAACATTGGTTTTAATTTGCCTCATACTAAGAACTTAATTAAATTAATTAATAAACTTTCATAGGGGGTCACGTCCCCGGGTTCTTAATTCTACATTACAGGGAGGGGCCAGTGCTGATTGTGTTGGTCCCAAACGGGCAGCCTGCGGGGCCACCACGGGGAAACTCGAGGATTGGTTTTACCCATAGCTTGACCTATCCACACGTGGCCTGAGACGAGATACGCGCGGCTACTATCAGGGTGTCGGCACGCCGGGAGGTCTTGTTGGACTTGTTTTACCATTATCGAAGTGTCTTGTGCACCGGGATTCCGAGTCTGATCGGGTTGTCCCTAAGATAAGGGGTATTATTATTTTACCTCTGCTGATCGTGAGAGCTTGTTATGGGCTAAGTAGGGACACCCCTACAGGGTTTCAAAAGCCGTGCCCGCGGTTATGTGGCATATTGGAATTTGTTAATATCCGGCTGTAGAAAACTTGTCAGAGGATCCGAAATAAAGTGCACGAACCGCGTGAGTAACCGTGACCGTCTCTTTTCACTTTGAGAAGAGAACACGGTGGGGTTATGTTGATTCGTAGGTAGTTCATGATTTCTTAGTGACCATTACTAGTTTGCGACCGTTTGCATAGATGCTCATCTTATTCTTGTACTCGTAAGTTAGCCACCATATAATGCTTAGCCGCTGCTGCAACCTCAACACTTAACCTCTCCTTACCCATTAAGCTTTGCTAGTCCTGATACCCATGGTTATGGGATTGCTGAGTCCTCGTGGCTCACAGATACTACAACAATAGTTGTAGGTGCAGGTTTCCGATGACTTGACATGAGAACGATGTTTACTTGTGTTGGAGTCTTTCTTCTTCTTCATCGATCTTGGGATAGGTTCCTAGTCGGCAGCCTGGGATAGCAGATGGATGTCTTTGTGTTTTCATGTTTGCATCCGTAGTCGGATGTATTTTTCATGATGTGTTGTATTCTTGTCGATCTTGTATGACTTGTATGTATCCCCCATGTATGTATGTAATGGTATGATGTAATGATACCCATCTTGCTAAGCGCTTGAAATGTGGTTGTGTCCCAATCACGAGTTGGTCACGTGATCGGGATAGAATCGCATCTTGGGCGTTACACAAGGACTTAGTTGCGGACCCATCACACCGAGGTTAGCTTAAAGGGGTTAGTCGGGACAAAGGACACAGAGTTTATACTGGTTCGGCCCCTTGTGGTGAAGGTAATAGGCTAATCCAGTTTGAGGTGCAATTATGTAGGTTTCGATTGCCACGGAGCTGTGACACCCCGAGACCGATGCGCCAGGTGTCTTCCAGTTATTCGCCGTCATTCCCATGTCATCTGCTTGCGCGTTGCATTTTTCCATGTCATCATGTGCATTGCATCCTCATGTTTTCAAAACTTGCATCCGATCTTTTCCTTCGTTGTCCGTCTCGGGATCCGACACTCTCACATGCACCCGTTGCACCTCTCAAATCTTGTTTCGTGAGCGGGAGGAAAACATTCTCGGAATGGGCCGAGATTTGTCGAGTGTTCTTGGTACATCATTGTAATGCCCCAGATGTAACGCTTTCCCTATATGGCAATATATAAACTTTGGCTTCACCAATACCATTCCGGGTTCTTCTTCTTTTCGGGTTTCGTCGTTTTGTTGTGTGCGTGTGTGCATTTCATCCATGTCATGTTGTCATGTGCATTGCATTGCATTTGTGTTGTCACTTGCATCCGGTCCCACTCGTCTCTTCCCGTTGTCCGTTTCGAGTTCCGACGCTCTCACACGTGCCCGTGGTATCCCCGAGTCCTTCTTTCGTGTGTGGCCGTCTAACGTTTCTGGAATAGCGTGAGACTTGTCGTGCGATGTTGTTTTGATACGTGTAGGCCGCCTGTCAAGTTTCGTCGCATTTGGAGTTCGTTTGGTACTCCAACGGTTAACCTAGTGGGCTAAAAGAACCTCTTCTTTGAGGCCCAAGACCCCCTCCACAACAGCCCACCAACCCAGCACAACCCTTCCCATCATCTCGATCGTCGAATTGTGATCGCGTGGCCGAAAACCGCTCCCCATTTGGAGTCTCCTAGCTCCTTGTGCCTATAAAAACGTCCCCCATGCCATTTTCGTCCAAAAAACCCTAATTCTTCCTCTTCCCGCAGCGCCGGACGTGTCCGTCCCTGGCAAGACGTGTCCGCCGCGCCCTCGGCCACTCACAGCTTGCCACGTGGCACCATCGCCGTTCCACCGTGCGGCCCGACGCGGGCCCGCCGCCGCCGCCGAACCGGGTCGCGCCCCCGCGCGTCCTTCTCCGCCCCCGCCGCTAGCAGCTCGCCGGAGCGCCGCCGTCCACCGCCGCCACGACCTCGCCGCTCTGCCGCCCGACCTCAGCCACCGCCGCCCCGAGCTCCGAGAGCTCCGGCCGCCGCCGCATCGGTCGCCGCTCCGGGCCCGACCAACGCCTGTTGGGGAACGTAGTATTTTAAAATTTTCCTACGATCACGCAAGATCTATCTACTAGATGCATAGCAACGAGAGGGGAGAGTGTGTCTACGTACCCTCGTAGACCGGGAGCGGAAGCGTCAAGTGACGCGGTTGATGTTGTCGAACTTCTTCGCGATCCAACCGATCAAGCACCGAACGTACGGCACCTCCGCGTTTAGCACACGTTCAGCTTGATGACGTCCCATGAGCTCTTGATCCAGTTGAGCTTCACGGGAGAGTTTCGTCAGCACGACGGCGTGGTGACGGATATGATGTATTCACCGGCGCAGGGCTTCGCCTAAGCACCGCGACGGTATGACCGAGGTGTGTTTCTGTGGAGGGGGGCACCGCACATGGCTGAAACAATTCAACTTGTGTGTCTTTGGGTGCCCCCCTGCCCCCGTATATAAAGGAGCAAGGGGGGAGGCCGGCCGGCCCTTGTTTGGTGCGGCTAGGGTTGCAATCCTACTAGGAATAGGATTGCAATCCTATTCCTAGTAGGAATCACCAAAAGAAGGAAGAGAGGGAAAGGAAAAAGGAGAGGTGGCGCCCCCCCCAATCCTAGTCCAACTAGGAACCCTAGGTCGGGCGCCGGCCAGCCCTATGGGCTGCCTCTCTCTTTCCCTTAAGGCCCACTATAGACCATCCCCCCTCGTAGGGGGTTCCGGTAACCCCCTCCCGCAATCCCGTTAAATCCGAAACTTTTCCGGAATACTTCCGGTGTCCGAATATAGTCGTCCAATATATCAATCTTTATGTCTCGGACATTCCGAGACTCCTCGTCATGTCCGTGATCTCATCCGGGACTCCAAACTACCTTCGGTACATCAAAACTCATAAACTCATAATATCGATCGTCATCAAACGTTAAGCGTGCGGACCCTACGGGTTCGAGAACTATGTAGACATGACCGAGACTCATCTCCGGTCAATAACCAATAGCGGAACCTGGATGTTCATATTGGCTCCTACATATTCTACGAAGATCTTTTATCGGTCAAAATCGCATAACAACATACGTTGTTCCTTTTGTCATCGGTATGTTACTTGCCCGAGATTCGATCGTCGGTATCTCTATACCTAGTTCAATCTTGTTACCGGCAAGTCTCTTTACTCGTTCCGTAACACATCATCTCGTGACTAACTCATTAGTCTTTTGCTTGCAAGGCTTATTGTGATGTGTGTTACCGAGAGGGCCCAGAGATACCTCTCCGACACTCAGAGTGACAAATCCTAATCTTGATCTATGCCAACACCACGAATACTTTCGGAGACACCTGTAGAGTATCTTTATGATCACCCAGTTACGTTGTGACGTTTGATAGCACACAAGGTGTTCCTACGGTATTCGGGAGTTGCATAATCTCATAGTCATAGGAACATGTATAAGTCATGAAGAAAGCAATAGCAGTAAAACTAAACGATCATAGTGCTATGCTAACGGATGGGTCTTGTCCATCACATCATTCTCCTAATGATGTGATCCCGTTGATCAAATGACAACTCATGTCTATGGCTAGGAAACATAACCATCTTTGATCAATGAGCTAGTCTAGTAGAGGCATACTAGGGACATACTGTTTTGTCTATGTATCCACACATGTACTAAGTTTCCGGTTAATACAATTCTAGCATGAATAAAAGACATTTATGATGATATAAGGAAATACAAATAACATCTTTATTATTGCCTCTAGGGCATATTTCCTTCAGTCTCCCACTTGAACTAGAGTCAATAATCTAGATTACAAAGTGATGATCCTCACACCCATGGAGTCTTGGTGCTGATCATGTTTTGCCCGTGGAAGAGGCTTAGTCAACGGGTCTGCAACATTCAGATCCGTATGTATTTTGCAAATCTCTATGTCTCCCTCCTTGACTAGATCGCGGATGGAATTGAAGCGTCTTTTGATGTGCTTTGTTCTCTTGTGAAACCTGGATTCCTTCGCCAAGGCTATGGCTCCAGTGTTGTCACAAAAGATTTTCATTGGACCCGATGCACTAGGTATTGCACCTAGATCGGATATGAACTCCTTCATCCAGACTCCTTCATTTGCTGCTTCCGAAGCAGCTATGTATTCCGCTTCACACGTACATCCCGCCACGACGCTCTTCTTGGAACTGCACCAACTGACAGCTCCACCGTTCAATAAAAATACATATCCGGTTTGTGACTTTGAGTCATCCGGATCAGTGTCAAAGCTAGAATCGACGTAACCGTTTACGACAAGCTCTTTGTCACCTCCATAAACGAGAAACATATCCTTTGTTCTTTTCAGATACTTTAGGATGTTTTTGACCGCTGTCCAGTGATCCACTCCTGGATTACTTTGGTACCTCCCTGCTAGACTTATAGCAAGGCACACATCAGGTCTGGTACACAGCATTGCATACATGATAGATCCTATGGCTGAGGCATAGGGAATGACTTTCATTTTCTCTCTATCTTCTGCAGTGGTCGGGCATTGAGTCTTACTCAACTTCACACCTTGTAATACAGGCAAGAACCCTTTCTTTGACTGATCCATTTTGAACTTCTTCAAAATCTTATCAAGGTATGTGCTTTGTGAAAGTCCAATTAAGCGTCTTGATCTATCTCTATAGATCTTGATGCCTAATATATAAGCAGCTTCACCGAGGTCTTTCATTGAAAAATTCTTATTCAAGTATCCTTTTATGCTATCCAGAAATTCTATATCATTTCCAATCAACAATATGTCATCCACATATAATATTAGAAATGCTACAGAGCTCCCACTCACTTTCTTGTAAATACAGGCTTCTCCAAAAGTCTGTATAAAACCATATGCTTTGATCACCTCATCAAAGCGTATATTCCAACTCCGAGATGCTTGCACCAGTCCATAGATGGATCGCTGGAGCTTGCATACTTTGTTAGCACCTTTTGGATCGACAAAACCTTCTGGTTGCATCATATACAACTCTTCTTTGAGATATCCATTCAGGAATGCAGTTTTGACATCCATTTGCCAGATTTCATAATCAAAAAATGCGACAATTGCTAACATGATTCGGACAGACTTAAGCATCGCTACAGGTGAGAAAGTCTCATCATAGTCAACTCCTTGAACTTGTCGAAAACCTTTTGCAACAAGTCGAGCTTTGTAAACAGTAACATTACCGTCTGCGTCGGTCTTCCTCTTGAAGATCCATTTATTTTCGATGGCCTGCCGATCATCGGGCAAGTCAACCAAAGTCCACACTTTGTTCTCATACATGGATCCCATCTCAGATTTCATGGCTTCAAGCCATTTTGCGGAATCTGGGCTCATCATCGCTTCCTCATAGTTCGTAGGTTCATCATGGTCTAGTAACATGATTTCCAGAACTGGGTTGCCGTACCACTCTGGTGCGGAACGTACTCTGGTTGATCTACGACGTTCAGCAGAAACTTGATCCGAAGTTTCATGATCATTATCATTAACTTCCTCACTGATTGGTGTAGGAATCACTGGAACAATTTTCTGTGATGTACTACTTTCCAATCCGGGAGAAGGTACAATTACCTCATCAAGTTCTACTTTCCTCCCACTCACTTCTTTCGAGAGAAACTCTTTCTCTAGAAAGGATCCATTCTTAGCAACGCATATCTTGCCTTCGGATCTGTGATAGAAGGTGTACCCAACAGTCTCTTTTGGGTATCCTATGAAGACACATTTCTCCGACTTGGGTTCGAGCTTATCAGGTTGAAGTTTTTTCACATAAGCATCGCAGCCCCAAACTTTAAGAAACGACAACTTTGGTATCTTGCCAAACCATTGTTCATAAGGTGTCGTATCAACGGATTTAGATGGTGCCCTATTTAACGTGAATGCAGCTGTCTCTAAAGCATAACCCCAAAACGATAGTGGTAAATCGGTAAGAGACATCATAGATCGTACCATATCTAATAAAGTACGGTTACGACGTTCGGATACACCATTACGCTGTGGTGTTCCAGGTGGCGTGAGTTGTGAAACTATTCCACATTGTTTCAAATGAAGACCAAACTCGTAACTCAAATATTCTCCTCCACGATCAGATCGTAGAAACTTTATTTTCTTGTTACGATGATTCTCTATTTCACTCTGAAATTCTTTGAACTTTTCAAATGTTTCAGACTTGTGTTTCATTAAGTAGATATACCCATATATGCTCAAATCATCAGTGAAGGTCAGAAAATAACGATACCCGCCACGTGCTTCAACACTCATTGGTCCACATACATCAGTATGTATGATTTCCAACAAATCTGTTGCTCGCTCCATAGTTCTGGAGAACGGAGTTTTAGTCATCTTGCCCATGAGGCATGGTTCGCAAGCACCAAGTGATTCATAATCAAGTGATTCCAAAAGTCCATCATTATGGAGTTTCTTCATGCGTTTTACACCAATATGACCTAAACGGCAGTGCCACAAATAAGTTGCACTATCATTATTAACCTTGCATCTTTTGGTTTCAATATTATGAATATGTGTATCACTACAATCGAGATCCAATAAGAATAGACCACTCCTTAAGGGTGCATGACCATAAAAGATATTATTCATTAAAATAGAACAACCATTATTCTCTGATTTAAATGAATAACCGTCTCGCAACAAACAAGATCCAGATATAATGTGCATGCTCAACGCTGGCACCAAATAACAATTATTTAGGTCTAAAACTAATCCCGAAGGTAGATGTAGAGGTAGCGTGCCGACGGCGATCATATCGACTTTGGAACCGTTTCCCACGCGCATCGTCACCTCGTCCTTAGCTAATCTTCGTTTAATCCGTAGTCCCTGTTTCGAGTTACAAATATTAGCAACCGAACCGGTATCAAATACCCAGGTACTACTACGAGCATTAGTAAGGTACACATCAATAACATGTATATCACATATACCTTTGTTCATCTTGCCATCCTTCTTATCCGCCAAATACTTGGGGCAGTTCCACTTCCAGTGTCCAGTCCCCTTGCAGTAGAAGCACTCAGTTTCAGGCTTGGTTCCATACTTGAGTTTTTCTGCGAGAGCAGCAACAATCTTGCTATTCTCCTTGAAAATCCCTTCCTTGCCCTTTTTCTTGAAACTAGTGGTATTGTTAACCATCAACATTTGATGCTCCTTTTTGATTTCTACCTCCGCAGCTGTGAGCATAGCGAAGAGCTCGGGAATTGTCTTTTGCATCCCTTGCATATTATAGTTCATCACGAAGCCATTATAGCTTGGTGGCAGTGATTGAAGAATTCTATCAATAACACTATTCTCATCAACTTGGCAACCAAGTTGAGTCATATGATTGTAGTGCCCATACATTGTGAGCAAGTGTTCACTGATAGAACTATTCTCCTCCATCTTGCAGCTGTAGAACTTATTGGAAATCTCATATTTCTCAATCCGGGCATTTGCTTGAAATATTAACTTCAACTCCTGGAACATCTCATATGGTCCATGACGTTCAAAACGTCGTTGAAGTCCCGGTTCTAAGCCGTAAAGCATGGCACACTGAACTATCGTGTAGTCATCAGACCGCGACTGCCAGACGTTCAAAGCGTCTACATTAGCGGGAGGGGGCTTGTCACCTAGCGGTGCTTCAAGGACATAATTCTTTTGTGCAGCAATGAGGATAATCCTCAGGTTACGGACCCAGTCCGTGTAATTGCTACCATCATCTTTCAACTTAGCTTTCTCTAGGAATGCATTAAAATTCAAAGGAACGGTAGCACGGGCCATTGATCTACAACAACATAGATATGCAATAACTATCAGGACTAAGTTCATGATAAATTAAAGTTCAATTTAATCATATTAATTAAAGAACTCCCACTTAGATAGACATCCCTCCGGTCATCTAAATGATCACGTGATCCAAATCAACTAAACCATGTCCGATCATCACGTGAGATGGAGTAGTTTCAATGGTGAACATCTTATGTTGATCATATCTACTATATGATTCACGCTCGACCTTTCGGTCTCCAGTGTTCCGAGGCCATATCTGCATATGCTAGGCTCGTCAAGTTTAACCCTAGTATTCTGCGTGTGCAAAACTGGCTTACACCCGTTGTATTTGAACGTAGAGCTTATCACACCCGATCATCACGTGGTGTCTCGGCACGACGAACTTTCGCAACGGTGCATACTCAGGGAGAACACTTATACCTTGAAATTTAGTAAGGGATCATCTTATAATGCTACCGTCGTTCTAAGCAAAATAAGAAGCATAATAAGATAAACATCACATGCAATCAAAATATGTGACATGATATGGCCATCATCATCTTGTGCTTTTGATCTCCATCTCCAAAGCACCGTCATGATCACCTTCGTCACCGGCGCGACACCTTGATCTCCATCGTAGCATCGTTGTCGTCTCGCCAACTATTGCTTCTACGACTATCGCTACCGCTTAGTGATAAAGTAAAGCAATTACATGGCGGTTGTATTTCATACAATAAAGCGACAACCATATGGCTCCTGCCAGTTGCCGATAACTTTACAAAACATGATCATCTCATACAAAGCCGTATAACTCATCATGTCTTGACCATATCACATCACAACATGCCCTGCAAAAACAAGTTAGACGTCCTCTACTTTGTTGTTGCAAGTTTTACGTGGCTGCTACGGGCTTAGCAAGAACCGTTCTTACCTACGCATACAAAACCACAACGATGTTTCGTCAAGTATGTGTTGTTTTAACCTTCACAAGGACCGGGCGTAGCCACACTTGATTCAGCTAAAGTGAGAGAGACAGACACCCGCCAGTCACCTTTAAGCAACGAGTGCTCGTAACGGTGAAACCAGTCTCGCGTAAGCGTACGCGTAATGTCGGTCCGGGCCGCTTCATCTCACAATACCGCCGAAGCAAAGTATGACATGCTGGTAAGCAGTATGACTAGTATCGCCCACAACTCATTGTGTTCTACTTGTGCATATCATCTACGCATAGACCTGGCTCATGATGCCACTGTTGGGGAACGTAGTATTTTAAAATTTTCCTACGTCACACAAGATCTATCTACTAGATGCATAGCAACGAGAGGGGAGAGTGTGTCTACGTACCCTCGTAGACCGGGAGCGGAAGCGTCAAGTGACGCGGTTGATGTTGTCGAACTTCTTCGCGATCCAACCGATCAAGCACCGAGCGTACGGCACCTCCGCGTTCAGCACACGTTCAGCTTGATGACGTCCCATGAGCTCTTGATCCAGTTGAGCTTCACGGGAGAGTTTCGTCAGCACGACGGCGTGGTGACGTATATGATGTATTCACCGGCGCAGGGCTTCGCCTAAGCACCGCGACGGTATGACCGAGGTGTGTTTCTGTGGAGGGGGGCACCGCACACGGCTGAAACAATTCAACTTGTGTGTCTTTGGGTGCCCCCCTGCCCCCGTATATAAAGGAGCAAGGGGGGAGGCCGGCCGGCCCTTGTTTGGTGCGGCTAGGGTTGCAATCCTACTAGGAATAGGATTGCAATCCTATTCCTAGTAGGAATCACCAAAAGAAGGAAGAGAGGGAAAGGAAAAAGGAGAGGTGGAGCCCCCCCCCAATCCTAGTCCAACTAGGAACCCTAGGTGGGGCGCCGGCCAGCCCTATGGGCTGCCTCTCTCTTTCCCTTAAGGCCCACTATGGACCATCCCCCCTCGTAGGGGGTTCCGGTAACCCCCTCCCGCAATCCCATTAAATCCGAAACTTTTCCGGAATACTTCCGGTGTCCGAATATAGTCGTCCAATATATCAATCTTTATGTCTCGGACATTCTGAGACTCCTTGTCATGTCCGTGATCTCATCCGGGACTCCGAACTACCTTCGGTACATCAAAACTCATAAACTCATAATATCGATCGTCATCAAACGTTAAGCGTGCGGACCCTACGGGTTCGAGAACTATGTAGACATGACCGAGACTCATCTCCGGTCAATAACCAATAGCGGAACCTGGATGTTCATATTGGCTCCTACATATTCTACGAAGATCTTTTATCGGTCAAAACCGCATAACAACATACGTTGTTCCTATTGTCATCGGTATGTTACTTGCCCGAGATTCGATCGTCGGTATCTCTATACCTAGTTCAATCTCGTTACCGGCAAGTCTCTTTACTCGTTCCGTAACACATCATCTCGTGACTAACTCATTAGTCTTTTGCTTGCAAGGCTTATTGTGATGTGTGTTACCGAGAGGGCCCAGAGATACCTCTCCGACACTCGGAGTGACAAATCCTAATCTTGATCTATGCCAACACCACGAATACTTTCGGAGACACCTGTAGAGTATCTTTATGATCACCCAGTTACGTTGTGACGTTTGATAGCACACAAGGTGTTCCTACGGTATTCGGGAGTTGCATAATCTCATAGTCATAGGAACATGTATAAGTCATGAAGAAAGCAATAGCAGTAAAACTAAACGATCATAGTGCTATGCTAACGGATGGGTCTTGTCCATCACATCATTCTCCTAATGATGTGATCCCGTTGATCAAATGACAACTCATGTCTATGGCTAGGAAACATAACCATCTTTGATCAATGAGCTAGTCTAGTAGAGGCATACTAGGGACATACTGTTTTGTCTATGTATCCACACATGTACTAAGTTTCCGGTTAATACAATTCTAGCATGAATAAAAGACATTTATCATGATATAAGGAAATACAAATAACATCTTTATTATTGCCTCTAGGGCATATTTCCTTCACCGCCGCCGTTCCGCGCTCCCACCGGCCCTCGCCCCCGCCGAAAGCGAGCTCGTCGCCGGAGGCCAGGGCTCCAGCCGCCGCCGGCCCCGCTTCGCCGATCCCGCGGCGCCGCCGATCTCGATCGAGAGGCCGATCCCGATCCAGCCCGAGCCGCCCCGGGTTCGAAACCCTAACAGGCCGCACCCGTTCGCCCGCGGACCCGCTTCGCCCGATCCACCGTTGACCCGGCCCGCAACCCACGTTGACCTTTGAGGTTTTCTTTCCTAAGTCTTTTGTTGTTTTTGTTGTCTGATGCATTTTTGTATTGGCTGCAACTTTTTGTGTGTATGTCCGATTGGTGCATATGATATGTCAAAATGACCGCGGTGATGTGTACTACGTTTTGTTCCATTGTGTCATGCTTGTTTGATTCCGTCTAGATGTCTTAATCTTCGTGACAAGAGTGCTACTTGATATAAACTGCTGCTACTTGTTATTTTCATTCCATGTTTGAGATGTGATAACTTGGTGCATGTTTATCCAAATGAAGCAAATGATATGTCCAAATGTTCATCATGAGATGCTCTACATGTTGGTTGCTATAGCATGCATGTTAGAGTTCACTTTTCCATGTTTATCTCTGTTGCAAAAGTGCATGTGGCTGTTAGGTTTTGTAACTTGTTACGAGATGCCTAGTTGAGGAGCTCGTTGCTATTGTTGTGTTTGTCCCCATGTCGCATGCTCATATGTTTTAGATTCCCCATCATGTGTTCTTTGCTGTGGTGCAAACCATTTGCCATGTTATGCTTTAAGATGAATTAAACATGCTCGCAAACATGCCATGCTAATGTTACTGTTTTGACACTTAGTGAAATTTCACTAAGTCTGGAATCTGTCATATCCTAATGCTATGTTTGCTTGTTGTCCTAGGCAAATCCATGTTAGTTTTGCGGTGGCCATTGATCATTCCTAGCTGTATATGTTGTTGTCTATCCATCCATGCCCTCACTTGCTCATTTGGATTGCTGTAGCCTATTTAATTCTTGCTCCCAAGTTGCTATAAAATATTACTGTCAGGTTTTTAGTGTCATGATCAAAATGTTGTAGCTTGTTGCTATTGATCCATGCCTCCTATGGAGTTGCTCCAATGGAGTTGTTTGCTGTAGGATATGTATACTTCATGTCCATGCTTATTGTCTCCATGTTTGAGTGCTGTAGAGTATATTTTTCTTACCCCAAAGTTGCTATGTGGCTGTTAATCTCAGCTTTGCATTGTTTCTTGTTTCGAGTGTATGTATTGATCCGTTGCTCCGTTTGGAGCGTGCCCTACATGAAACTTGTGTGAATTTGCATGTAGATTCATAATATCTTCTTGTTTAAATGTTTCGAGTATGTTTGCTTGATGTTTGGGGTGCATCTTGCACCATTGCCATGCTTATCTTGTTTTGATCATATCTTCTAGACCGTAGCTCCGTTGTAAAAAAACTTTATATGAAACTTGACTAGAATTTCGCGTAGATCATCATGGTGCATGTTAACTTGCTGTTTAACAACTTTAACTTAAGGTTTGTTCAGATATGGACTAATTTCAAACTATGCATATGAGGACTTATCGGATTTGTCTTAAGTAGTTTCCGGCCTCTTTTAAACTTGTTGTTCTTATGTTGTTTCTCTGTGCTTCATACCTTGCCATGTTTTGCATCTTATATGGATCTGTCTTGCATCCTACTTGCTTGAGCATATTGTCTTGTTCTTGTGTTGTTCTGGTGTGGTTCCTATGTTGTCATGTAGTGCATCCTAAGTGCATCTGCAGTGCATCCTAAGTGCATCATACATGCATCCTGTAGTTTGCGCATTGCACCTTGTTTGATTTCGTGCCTCGTGTGTTCTTGTGTTGAGTAGAGCTGGAAGCCGAGACCGAGTACGAGAATGAGGTTACTACCGAGGTTGAGAACGAGGAGCCGTCTTACGATCCCATCGACGACTCGACATGCAAGATGACCTGACCCAGATATCATTACTATCTTTGCCTATTGCTAGAAGTCTCGCTCTTTAGCTTATTGCCTCGATGCCCATGTTTGTTTGTCAGCCTCCTATTGTAACCATGAATTTGTTTAACTACCCAAACTATGCAAACCTTTGTTTGGCTACGTAGGCTTCGCTCAGCCCCTCTTATAGCATTGCTAGTTGCAGGAGAAGATTTGAAGATTCTTGCTTCATGTTGAAGCTTGTTGGGATATCACACTATATAAACTCTTTAATGAAATCATCTATATATTGGTAATGGGTGGAAGGCTAAGCCTCTTGCTTGGTGATTTGTTCCACTCATGCCGCCCTAGGAACCGTATAAACCGGTGTTATGTTCCTTGATTATGCGTTCCTCACACGGTTGGGGTTATGGGACCCCCTCGATAACCCGCTTAGCGCTAAACCTTTTCCAGCAAGGCCCAACATTGGTACTCCATTTGCCTAATAACTAAAACTTGCATAGGGACTAGCTATCCCCTTTTATTAATCAACCCCCGGGCCAGTGCTCCACATGAGTGTTGGTCCAAACTAGAGCACTGTGCGGGTCCGCCCCTTGGCAACTTGGGGTATCTGGTACCTGTACGCTTCGCTCATCCGGTCGTGGCCTGAGACTAGATACGCGCGGCTACTGTCAGGGTGTCGGCACGCCGGGAGGTCTTGCTGGATTAGTTTTACCTATGTCGGAGTATCTTGAGCATGGGATTCCTAGAATACTCGGGCCTTCCCACCTTGGACTTGCGACTCCGTGGATCGTGGGCTTGTAATGGGCCAAGTTGGAACACCCCTGCAGGGTTTTGAACTTTCGAAAGCCGTGCCCGCGGTTATGTGGCAGATGGGAATTTGCTAATATCCGGTTGTAGAAAACTTGACACCATGTTCAGAACACACTACCAGCGTGAGTACCGTGACAGTCATTTTCCGAAAGGGGTTCAGGAAGTGAACACGGTGGGGTTATGTTTGACGTGCTTAGATAGGATCACTTCGTGATCACTTTATCACTCGTGGCACTTCTCTTCTCGTTCTTAGCACGTAAGCTAGTGCTAGTGCAGCTGCAACCTTTTATTATTTCTTCAGCCTTGTTCCACACCCAAGGCTTAGATAGTTTTGCTACCCGGGAACGGGATTGCTGAGTCCTCCGTGGCTCACAGATTCTACACCACACCAGATGCCGGCACTATGGTGAACTACTCAGGTGACGACACGCAGCTGTACTGGGAGTATGATGAAGAACGTAGCCGTTACTATGTGCACTATCCCGATGATCAGTAGTGGTTTCTACTAGGGGCGATTCGAACATGTGGCTTTATGTATTTTGGTATCTTTCATTTGGATCTTCACCCGTAGTCGGGTTGTGATGTTATTTGGATGATGATTTGCTATGTAATGAATTGTGTGACGTGGCGAGTGTAAGCCAACTATCCTTTTGCAATTTCATCCCTGTTTTTACATGAGTCGTGCAAAGATACCGAACTTGAGATCATTCCAGAATGGGTTTATACCTTTAAGTCGTGCCTGGACACGTAGGAGGTATAGTCCCATCCTGGGCATTACAAGTTGGTATTCAGAGCCTTCTCCGACCTAGAAGCCCCCACTGATTGATCGAATCATTGACGGTTGAGTCTAGGCACACACTTAAAATGTTTTGAGTCCTATATATATATCGGAGAGTAGGATTTCTTTTGCTCCTCATCTCTTTTCACTCTGGTGAGGACTCCTGATGATTACTCTTGTCTCTTCTACTCTCAAAATTCACCAATTTTTTTTAGGAATCTCGCGAGTATTGTTTGGATTGTTCCGATGTCTTTGTGACGAGAACATTGTTCTCGATGCCTCCTGTCATTTAGGGGTTGTGGCAGTGTCCCGGGGAGTTGAGCTCCGAGGTGTTGTCATCACAAATATATCGCATCAGTTCTGGAATACTTAAGACGGCCGACATCGAAAACTCTCCTATGCGGTTAGTGGCAAGATAACCCCGACGTCACCCAGTACTAGGGAGGTAGTTCGGGAGTATTGCTGTAGCTTGTATAGTAGATGCGTTTCGAAGGTCCGAGGTAGACAGTTTCCGGAAATAACTGGTTATGTGTTGAAGGATGGATACAGCTGGATGTAGGATTAGAGTTGAGTGCGCGATGCTTCCCCTGTATCCCCAACACCTGATTGCATAACTGGAAACTTTCGGAAATTAATAGGTGGGTTCATCTAGTAGTTCGTATCATTCTTCCAACGAATGCATGATATGGAGTTCGGGGTTCTACATTGAGTGAAGTAGTTTTATGGCCGTTGTTCCGATCGGGAGTTGCATCTTAAAGGGTCATTGGCTATGCTGATCCGGGGATTGCAAAACCCTTTTGTAACACGTTCCATAAGCTTTCAGCCCGAATTTGTCGAACGAAACTTCTATCTTGTATTTGTTCTATCTGCTCCTTGTTATTTTATTTACCTTTTGTTCTCCCAAGTGGCTTCTCGTGAATATTGTTGTTACTATTAAACTATGGATTTCATCCGTTCATCTTGTTCGACTGTTCTTGTGAAGACTATGTTGCAATTTCTAGCCGTTGATTCAGCTTATATATTCTTTCAATCAATGGCTAATAGTTGTCATGTCACACCCTACATTTTGTAACATGTCATTTGCATCTATGAAGCATGAAAATTTGGACCAGCAAATTTTTTTGGCATCATTTGGCTTTTATTTGGAATTGAGTTTTTCTTCATGTGCTTTTCATGTGCTCATTAAAGTCAACTAGAATTCATCTCCATACCCAAAACTTCTGCCCAATGATCATGCCAAGTGTTATATGGCAGTATAGTATTTTCTTATAAAATTAATTTGGCCAAAATGTATTTTTAAAATTTAGTATTCCAAAAACCCCTGAATTGAGGTTTGCACTGCAAGTACTTGATTTAGGGTGAGAAAATTATTTCAAAAAGTGTATTTGAGACCTAGTAGTCATAGGACTCCCAGAAACCACAAAAGTATAATTTTAAAATTTATTTTCCTATTTTATTTAAAAGCTTTTTCTTAAGGCCAGAAATGGTCTTTAATAGGGAAAAATTATTTAAGTATTTCAAAAATATTTGCCAAAATTCAGGGAGACTCATAGGACATATATTGTCCATATATAAGAGTTTCAATACTTGGTCATGTTCAAAATAATGGGCTAATCCCTCCTAAACCCTTTCTGGATATTTCAAGCTTTTGAAATATTTACAAAGGAAATATTCTCCAAAAATTCCAGGGAAATTCTATCATGTCATATATGACATATTTGATGATCTTGCCAAACCCCATGCCTTGGGAAGCAAGATAACATCCTCAAAACCCTTCAAAACCATTCTGTCCATATTTGAAGTTTGAGCAACTTTACATTGCCAAACTTATCCAAATGCCTTCAAACTTGGTGCATATGCTAGAAATGCCTAATAAGGCATCTAGACCAAATGGCACAAGATTTGGAGTAGGGTAACTTGATCAGAATACCCCTAAACCATTTCTGTTCAAATGCAAATTTGAACAACTTTACATTACCAACTTTTTGCCTGGAGCTTCAAACTTTGTGGGCATGATCAATACCCCAAATTATGAAACTACACCAAGTGGTGCATCAAGGGGAGATGATTAGCTTGACTTAAACAAGATGAAGCCATTTCTGTTGATTTCTAGGGTTCACCAAAGTTACATTGGCTAGTTTCTTCAAATGAGCCCAAATTTGGTGAAACACCCTATTTCCATATGTCATTCAATCCTGTTAAGTGTCATGGCAAGTGGAAATCATTTGCTTGACCAAAACTTGATCAAACACCTTCTGCCTTTTTACCAAAACCATCTTCTTGACCACTTTTACCATTTACTTTTGCCTCAACTCTCTACCACAGCTTCATCTAGTTACATTTTAACTCCAGTAACTTCCCCATGTCCCCAGCTCCATGATTGGGGGGTGAAAACCCCAAATCACCTTGCTGGACAGCCCATTTCTACCTAGTTACCAGCTTCACCTCTCTCCCACTGCATCTCCAGAGCATCCAAGGCCACACCGGAGTTGCTTACGTCGCCCTGGACCCCCCAGACACGGCGGACACGCCCAGAGGGCCAATGACATGCCATGGCATGCAATTAGCACGCTCCAGAGCGCGCTACAGTGCGCCCCGCACTGTAGCTTCGCCCAATCCAGCGCAGCCGACCACCTCGTGCTCCCCCCTCGCGCCAGTCGATGCACCTCGACGTCCTCAACCTCCCCCGGCGTTGTCCCCCTCCTCCTCCTCCCTCCAGTGGCCGCCTTCGCACGCACGCTGGCCGCCCGCAACCTCCACTCGTCGGCCTCACACGCGCGCGTCGTCTGGAGCCTTCCCCGCTCCTCCTCTCCCCTCTACTAGGCATAGAACTCGCCCATGAACCTCCCCGACTCAAACACAAGCACCAGCACGGCCTCTGGCCTCGCCCGTGACCTCGCCGGCGCACGAGTCCACGGTGGACCGTGGGCTCGGCTATATAAGCATGCCCGAGCCTCTCCAACGGCACCAACAGCCTCCCCTCACCCCCAGTAGCACTCCAGCACCACTCACTCATCCCCTGAGAGCCTCAGTGCTCGGGATCGACCGGAGCTCCGCCGCGTCGGGCGACCGGAGATCTCACAGTACAGCCTCCCTCCGCCCTTTCTCTCGCTCGATTTGGAACCGCCGTACCTCACTGATGCTTTCCCCTCTCTTCCCCCTCTCTGCAGCCATCGAAATCGAGCTAGCCAGCAACCTCCCGACGCTCCTCCGCCGTCCCACCTCGCCGCCGATGAGCCAGGCCTCTCCGGCGGGCCGCACCACCACCACTGGAACGGCGACTCACTGCTGAGCCCGTTCCTGCCCTCCGTTTGCCCCGCTGTGCCCGGAATCACCGCCGGTGAGCTCGCCGGCGCTTTGGCCGTGAGGTTGAAGATGATAGGCGGGCCCCGCCTGTCATCCTCACCGCTCTCTCTCTCCCCTCGCAGCCACTGACCGTCGGGCCCCGCCCGTCAGGTTTGAAAACCTGGCGCGCGCGCGCGCTGGCTCCCGTGCGGCTCGGCTGTTTGCCCTGGGCCGTGCACTGTGGCCGTTCTGGCCCAGTGGCACAGGGCCATTTCTTTTTTATTATTTTCTGTGAATATTTCAAACAATTTCACAGAAATAAATATTAGTCCAAATGAATTGATTCCGACTCCTAAAATCTTGTAATATTCCAACCTATTTAATGGTGTCACTTTCACACATATCCATGAAACTTTTCTGTTCTGTTCAAATTTAAATTCAAATTTGAGCATTAAAACTCCTGTTCAAAAATCCTTAGATTTCATTCTGTCACTCCAAAACTCCAACTAAGAATTTTTGCCATCTTAGTTTTCCCTCTAGTATTTAACAAAAATAAGTTGACATTTTTCTGAGCACTTTGATTTTTCTGTTTTTATTGTGGTCTTATTTTCCCGTTGTTATTTTGCGACGTATAGATACCGTATTTGACGAAGTTGCCGAGGAAGGTGGAGAAAGATTTGAAGACTTTGAAGACCAAGCCAATCCAGGCAAGCAGCCCTTTGACCATGATACACTTGCGTTCTTCGGAACCCGTTTGTTTCCGAATACATGATGATAAGAGTTATAGTGGTGGCCTAGTTTGAAACGACCACATGATGCATGCTTACTCATGATCTTGCTATGTGCTAGATGTCATGCAAATGGTTAGTAGTGATGCTTGGTGATGCATGTGTGACATGAACCTTCGTGGTTGAAATCTTTTCATAAACCCCATCGGGTGCCCCTAATGCCCGAGGGTGATGTTGAGTTGGTCATCACTTGAGGAAGAAGTGATGTGCCGGTAAAAATCTTGTGCATGGGTGAAATGATGGATTAGATTTATGTGTGACTACCGTCCCAACCAAACATGTGCAACCACTCTACACCTTATGGGACGGGGCTTTATTGATTACTTAGGCCGATACTAGCATGGTGCCCGCATTACTAGTGACGGGAAGACTTGAGGTCTTTCCCGGGACGGGGTCGTGCTTGGATAGACGACCATGACTGTTTTTACAGGGCATCGGACACACCGTTGGTCCCTTCGGGTACGCGTGACATTGAAATTAGGGCAAGTCCCATGATCTATTGTTTGTACCCAAGGGCCGTGTACCAACGAGTGGACTCTATGTTAGTGTCGTCTAAGGAAAAATAATGACCGGGTGCTTCCCCCGAGTACTTGAGGTACTGCGGGATCGTGGGTGACACGAAAGCTTCCCGGATCTTGTGGGTAAAGTGCGCAACCTCTGCAGAGTGTAAAACTATTCGAATAGCCGTGTCCACGGTCATGGACAGTTGGGTGGTGCTACTTAAACTATGTCCAGAATTTTACTACATCGGTGAAAGTATGGGTGTGTGATGAGTCAAGGCGGTGACTTGACTCGATGAGTTGAATCATATTCATGTTGATATCGGTAACCTGTCTTCGAGGTTACGTGAGTTTATTAATGCATACACTTGATGGTAGAAATTTATTCTAGCTCCTAGCTAGATTGTTCATTGTTGTTCAATTGCATTGTTACTTTGAACCAAATCATGGGTTGCTTGCGAGTACATTCAAAGTACTCATTGGCTTGCCACTGGTTATTTAATTGGCCAGGCATGGAGGAACGGGAGTATGAGGAAGAGTTCTATGGAGACGAACATGCGAACTAGGATGCTATCCCAGTCAGAATGCCTGTAGGGTTAAGGCAGATGGCATGGGTTCTACTTATCATCGAAGACATCCGCTATTCGAGTTATTTGCTATTCAGCCCTTGAGGCTTTATCTATGTAAGACTTGGCCATAATGGCCTTAATTTGTGTAAGACGGTATGTATGGATGTAAGACTCTTGTTATTCAGCTTCTGTGTGTTCAGTGAGCATTGATCTCTGGGATCACTGTACACGTGCATTCGGTGATCTCGACTTCTAAGTCGGGGTCCCCACAGAGCTGGTATCAGAGCCATCCTGACTGTAGGAAGCCTTAGTTAGCATGGGCGTTAGTTAGATGAGACCCTTTTTCAAAAACCTTCTGAACCTCTCTTCTTTTCTAAACCTGAGATTTCATCAGCTTATTAACCCCTCCTATTCCACCTTTGTAGATGGCCGCTGTACCTGAAGAGCACCTGACCACTGGGTTTCCCTTGCTTCTCGAGGATAGCCTCCAGGAGTGCCAGTTCCACCGAGCGCCCATCCTCACCTACCTTGAGCATTGGGTTAGCGACACTAAGGTGGGGTACCATGTGGAAGTGATCGTGAAGGCAAACGATCCTCCCACAAGTTGGTTCTTCGAGGGACCCCAGATGGCAACACTACCTCTCGCTGTCGAGGCGGCTGCACTCAAGGCACTAACCCGTCTCCGCGAGCTTCTTCCGGAGATGGCAGCCAAGATGACAACCCGCTTCTTACCTTACCGGAAGGAAGGTGAAGACGAAAGCAGCGCACTAGCCCCTCCACTAAAGGAAGGACTCACGCTTCGATTCCAGACCTACTTCAGTCTATGTGCCGACAGCTTGGCACAAGACTTGGCCTCGGAATCAATGAAGCTTCGAGAAGAACTTCACAAGACCAAGGCACTTCTTTGTCGAGCACAAGAGAAGACAGATAGGATCAAGAAGGAAGGAGCACCTCCAGGACAATCCGCTATCGCGTACCGAGGCGGAAGGCCCTCCGGAGATGTTGCTTCCAAGGATGAAGAACCACCTCGGCGACGCCGGATGACGGCAAGGGAATATCACAAGCTTTTCCCTGCACCACCGATGAAGCACCGTCGTATCCAACTCCTCCACTCCCCCACACCCTCAAGTGACAAGGGGGCCCAGACAGATGAAGACAAGGAGGAAGACCCCGAAGAGCCAGAATACGCGACCGAGCATTCCGCCGCTTAGGCAATATTCGCTACTCGGATATGCCAGTTCATGACCTCTACGGTAGGATAGGTCGTGTAACCCCTATGCGCAGTCGAGTCCTTGTATGGTTCATATGAAACCATCTAGTGTTTGCTTTTGTTGTGTTTGGATGTATGTCGAATTCTTCCTTCGGGAATATGTAAACGACTGCATCACCCATTTGGATTTTAATGAATGTATTTTGGCCTTTCGGCCCTTGCATGATTTGATTAGTGTCACACCCACCCCCTTACTAGGCACCCATCTATCTTGCTTTCCCTCTTCCAAGTCATGAGACCTTTTACCGCTCCAACATGATGCCTGTTGTAACTCGTACTG
Source organism: Secale cereale (assembly GCA_902687465.1). Lineage (NCBI taxonomy): Eukaryota > Viridiplantae > Streptophyta > Magnoliopsida > Poales > Poaceae > Secale > Secale cereale. Next base: position 119,297,672 of record LR738709.1, on the reverse strand, counting down.
GTACCTCTACCCAGCAGCCTGAAGCCGGAGCATCCACTCAGTCAGAGGCAGGCCACGACCAAACCAACGACCAAGCTCCACCACCACCACCTCCTCCGAACATGGACATGGCTCAGCTTCTCCAAGCTTTCCGAGAGGAACGCCAAGCCAACACTGCAGCCCTTCAGTTGAATGCTCAAGCTGTCACCAGCAACCGCCAGCCGGCGGGGAATGGCAGTGGACGTTCCACGTTGGCAGAGTTGAAGAAGCATGCACCACCAACTTTCATCGAGACTGCTGAACCCCTGGATGCAGACGACTGGGTCCGCACCATTGAGGACTTGCTGGAACTAGTCGGATGCACCGAAGACCGTGAGAAGGTGGCTTATGCAGCCCACTGCCTTGGGGGGATTGCTAGAGCTTGGTGGGATGGATTCAAGGTCATGCATGCTGGACAAGACATCACTTGGTACAACTTCAAGGTAGAATTCCGCAAAGCCCACATTCCTTCCGGAATCATGGCTATCAAAAAGCGTGAGTTCCGAGCCCTGAAGCAAGGAAGTGGCACTGTCAAGGAGTACATGCAGAAGTTCAGTGTTCTGTCAAGGTATGCCCCTGAAGATGTCAGCACTGATGCTGCAAAAAGGCAGCGCTTCATGGAAGGCCTCAATTAGACTCTGCAATACTCGCTTGTTGTGTGCGACTGCCCGACCTTCCCTGACCTGGTGAACAAAGCACTCATGCTTGAAGACAAGCGGCGTGCTCTGGAAGACACTCGCAAGCGCAAGATGGTCAGCAAGGGAAGTTCCAGCAACCAGAAGCCTCGTCCGTGGCAGTCATCCCCGGCCAAGCCAACCTATCAGCAACCAAGAGCTCCTGCACCTCGTACCAACTATCAGCCTCAGCAGTATGCCAACCCAAGGCCAGCTTTCAACCCCAATAACAGTGGTGGCAACAAGATCAACAACCCAAACCAAGTCACTTGCTTTGGATGTGGTCAGTCAGGACACATCTCAAGGGTGTGCCCCAACAAGAAGCCTGATGCCCCGCGCCCCAATGCGCAGAACCCAGGACAAGGCCGCGGAATGCCACCAAGGAACCCAGCTCCTCGCAACCCGCCTAACCATGCGAAGGGGCGTGTGAATCATGTCACTGCTGAAGAAGCCCAGGAAGACCCGGACGTCGTGCTGGGTACGTTCCTTGTCAACTCAGCAGCTGCAACTGTCTTGTTTGATTCTGGAGCAACGCATTCATTTGTCACTCAAAGATTTGCATTAAAAAGTGGCATGACCCCTACACCCCTGAGTAACCCTATGGTGGTACAAACCCCCGGAGCAGAGATGAGAGCCAAGATAGGCTGTAAGGGAGTCAGTATTACCATTAACGGTGTAGATTTCCTAGCAGACCTCATCGTCCTGAGATCACAAGGCTTGGATGTGATCCTAGGCATGAATTGGCTCAGGAAGCACCAAGGCTTGTTAGACTGTGCCAATCGGACAGTCACTGTGACCAATGACCAAGGAGTCGAAGTCAAGTTTGCTCCCAACTCCTCTTCCGCTCAAGCCGTTCAAGTCAACTGTCTATCTGAAGTTGGGCTAGAGCAAGTACCGGTGGTATGCGAGTATCCTGATGTCTTTCTGGATGAGCTACCGGGAATGCCCCCTGACCGTGACATTGAGTTCATCATCGAGCTCGTGCCCGGAGCAGGACCCATCTATAAGAAGCCTTATAGAATGGGGACGGAAGAATTAGCCGAGTTGAAGAAGCAACTGGAAGAGCAGCTGAGGAAGGGATTTATCCGCCCAAGTGCCTCCCCTTGGGGATCACCTGTTCTGTTTGTGGCAAAGAGGGACGGTACCATCCGCTTATGCATTGACTATCGTTCCCTCAATGAAGTTACAATCAAGAACAAATATCCATTTCCCAATATTGAAGATCTGTTTGATCAGCTCAGCGGAGCCAAGGTGTTCTCCAAGATCGACCTCAGATCTGGGTACTACCAGCTGAAGATCAGACCCCAAGATATTCCGAAGACGGCATTCGTAACCAGATATGGCCTATACGAGTGCACGGTCATGTCCTTTGGGTTAACCAATGCCCCAGCCTACTTCATGTATCTCATGAATAAAGTCTTCATGGAATATTTGGACAAGTTTGTTGTTGTCTTCATCGATGACATTCTTGTCTTCTCGAAGACGGAGGAAGAACACGAGCAACATTTGAGGATGGTCCTAGACAAGCTTTGGGAGCACCAACTATATGCCAAATTCAGCAAGTGTGAGTTCTGGCTGCATAAAGTTGGATTCTTAGGTCATGTCTTGACAGAAGAAGGATTGTCAGTTGATCCCGCAAAGATCGAAGCTGTGACCCAATGGCAATCTCCAACGACCGTCAAGGAAGTCAGAAGCTTCCTCGGACTTGCGGGCTATTACCGCAAATTCGTGGAAGGATTCTCTAGCATTGCCCGGCCATTGACTCAGCTCCTCAAGAAGGACAAGAAGTTCGAGTGGACGCCAAAATGCGAAGAGAGCTTCCAAGAGCTCAAGAAGAGGTTGACCACCGCCCCAGTTCTGGCAACACCTGATATTCACAAGGAGTTCGTGATATATTGTGATGCCTCTCGAACCGGATTGGGAAGCGTTCTGATGCAAGAAGGCCGAGTCATAGCATACCTCTCTAGGCAGCTACGACCTCATGAGGAGAACTACGCTACTCACGATCTTGAGTTAGCGGTAGTGGTTCATGCCTTGAAGACATGGCGGCATTACCTCCTAGGGAAACGGTGTGAGATATACACAGACCATAAAAGTCTGAAGTACATTTTCACCCAAAAGGAATGAACATGAGGCAGCGAAGATGGTTGGAACTCATCAAAGACTATGACCTCAGTGTTCAATATCACCCCGGGAAGGCTAACGTGGTGGCCGATGCCTTAAGCAGGAAGGCTTGCTCTTTGAATGTCATTATTCAAAAAAGGCAGCCAGCCTTGTTTAAGGAACTCGAACAATTCAGTTTGGAATTGGTCACCCCTGGATTTCTGGATCATTTGGAAGTCAGACCAACCCTGATGGATGAAGTCAAGAAGGCGCAAGGCGGTCATGCAAGCATTGAAGGCATCAAGAAGAAGATGAAGCTAGGCAAGGCCCCAGAATTCTCTGAAGACGAGCACGGGATTGTTTGGTACAAAGGTCGCATCTGCGTACCAAACGAGATGGAGCTGAAGAACCTGATCTTGCAAGAAGCCCACGACACTCCGTATTCCATCCACCCCGGAGGAACCAAGATGTATCAAGACTTGAAGGAAAGATTCTGGTGGCACGGGATGAAAAGAGAGATTGCAACCTATGTTGCAAAGTGTGATGTCTGCCAAAGGGTCAAGGCTGAATATCAGCGACCTGCTGGATTGCTTCAACCACTCAAGGTTCCTGAGTGGAAGTGGGATAAAGTCGGAATGGACTTCATCACTGGATTACCGAGGTCGAATAGAGGACATGACTCCATCTGGGTCATAGTCGACCATTTGACCAAGGTGGCCCACTTCATTCCTGTCAAAACTACTTATGATGGCAACCGGCTGGCAGCTCTCTACATCGACAGAATCGTAAGCCTTCACGGCGTTCCCAAGGAAATTGTGTCAGATCGAGGAACCCAATTCACCTCAAGGTTCTGGAAGAAGTTCCAAGAAGCCTTGGGAACCAAGTTTTCTTTTAGCACAGCTTTCCACCCGCAGACCGGAGGTCAGACAGAACGAGTAAATCAAATTCTCGAAGACATGCTCCGAGCCTGTGTCTTGGCATATGGAGCCAAGTGGGAAGATTGTCTCCCTTTTGCCGAGTTCTCCTATAACAACAGTTACCAGTCGAGCCTTCAGATGGCACCATTTGAGGTGTTGTACGGACGCAGATGTCGCACACCCCTCAACTGGTCAGAGACTGGAGAAGGACTAGTCTTTGGACCGGATATTCTCCGCGAAGCAGAAGAGCAAGTCCAACTAGTCAGAGAGCGTTTGAAGGCAGCCAAGTCAAGGCAGAAGAGCTATGCTGACACTCACCGTCGGGACATGAGTTTCCATGTCGGGGATCATGTGTACCTACGAGTAACTCCTCTAAAGGGAACCAAGCGTTTCCACGTCAAGGGGAAACTCGCACCAAGGTTCATTGGACCCTTTGAGATCACTGCACGACGAGGAGAAGTGGCTTACCAGTTGGAACTACATCCTGAGCTATCCGATGTGCACAACGTGTTCCATGTGTCACAACTCCGGAAATGTCTCCAAGTTCCGAACAAGCCTAATCTCTACAAGGATGTTGATCACCAAGCCATTGATCTGCAGCCTGATTTGACCTACCGCGAGAAGCCCATTCGCATTCTGGATGAAGCAGAACGACGGACGCGAAGCCGCACCATCAAGTACTTCAAGGTCCAATGGAGCAACCACACGGAAGCAGAAGCAACTTGGGAACGTGAAGACTATCTTAGACCCGAGTATCCCGATCTCATTTAAGACCTAGTTTAGGAATCTCGGGGACGAGATTCTTGTAAGGGGGGTAGGTCTGTCACACCCTGCATTTTGTAACATGTCATTTGCATCTATGAAGCATGAAAATTTGGACCAGCAATTTTTTTTGGCATCATTTGGCTTTTATTTGGAATTGAGTTTTTCTTCATGTGCTTTTCATGTGCTCATTAAAGTCAACTATTACCTCTTGTAGAATTCATCTCCATACCCAAAACTTCTGCCCAATGATCATGCCAAGTGTTATATGGCAGTATAGTATTTTCTCATAAAATTAATTTGGCCAAAATGTATTTTTAAAATTTAGTATTCCAAAAACCCCTGAATTGAGGTTTGCACTGCAAGTACTTGATTTAGGGTGAGAAAATTATTTCAAAAAGTGTATTTGAGACCTAGTAGTCATAGGACTCCCAGAAGCCACAAAAGTATAATTTTAAAAGTTATTTTCCTATTTTATTTAAAAGCTTTTTCTTAAGGCCAGAAATGGTCTTTAATAGGGAAAAATTATTTAAGTATTTCAAAAATATTTGCCAAAATTCAGGGAGACTCATAGGACATATATTGTCCATATATAAGAGTTTCAACACTTGGTCATGTTCAAAATAATGGGCTAATCCCTCCTAAACCCTTTCTGGATATTTCAAGCTTTTGAAATATTTACAAAGGAAATATTCTCCAAAAATTCCAGGGAAATTCTATCATGTCATATATGACATATTTGATGATCTTGCCAAACCCCATGCCTTGGGAAGCAAGATAACATCCTCAAAACCCTTCAAAACCATTCTGTCCATATTTGAAGTTTGAGCAACTTTACATTGCCAAACTTATCCAAATGCCCTCAAACTTGGTGCATATGCTAGAAATGCCTAATAAGGCATCTAGACCAAATGGCACAAGATTTGGAGTAGGGTAACTTGATCAGAATACCCCTAAACCATTTCTGTTCAAATGCAAATTTGAACAACTTTACATTACCAACTTTTTGCCTGGAGCTTCAAACTTTGTGGGCATGATCAATACCCCAAATTATGAAACTAAACCAAGTGGTGCATCAAGGGGAGATGATTAGCTTGACTTAAACAAGATGAAGCCATTTCTGTTGATTTCTAGGGTTCACCAAAGTTACATTGGCTAGTTTCTTCAAATGAGCCCAAATTTGGTGAAACACCCTATTTCCATATGTCATTCAATCATGTTAAGTGTCATGGCAAGTGGAAATCATTTGCTTGACCAAAACTTGATCAAACACCTTCTGCCTTTTTACCAAAACCATCTTCTTGACCACTTTTACCATTTACTTTTGCCTCAACTCTCTACCACAGCTTCATCTAGTTACATTTTAACTCCAGTAACTTCCCCATGTCCCCAGCTCCATGATTGGGGGGTGAAAACCCCAAATCACCTTGCTGGACAGCCCATTTCTACCTAGTTACCAGCTTCACCTCTCTCCCACTGCATCTCCAGAGCATCCAAGGCCACACCGGAGTTGCTTACGTCGCCCTGGACCCCCCAGACATGGCGGACACGCCCAGAGGGCCAATGGCATGCCATGGCATGCAATTAGCACGCTCCAGAGCGTGCTACAGTGCGACCCCGCACTGTAGCTTCGCCCAATCCAGCGCAGCCGACCACCTCGTGCTCCCCCCTCGCGCCAGTCGATGCACCTCGACGTCCGCAACCTCCCCCGGCACTGTCCCCCTCCTCCTCCTCCCTCCAGTGGCCGCCTTCGCACGCGCGCTGGCCGCCCGCAACCTCCACTCGTCGGCCTCACACGCGCGCGCTGTCCGGAGCCTTCCCCGCTCCTCCTCTCCCCTCTACTAGGCGTAGAACTTGCCCATGAACCTCCCCGACTCAAACACAAGCACCAGCACGGCCTCTGGCCTCGCCCGTGACCTCGCCGGCGCACGAGTCCACGGTGGACCGTGGGCTCGGCTATATAAGCACGCCCGAGCCTCTCCAACGGCACCAACAGCCTCCCCTCACCCCCAGTAGCACTCCAGCACCACTCACTCATCCCCGGAGAGCCTCAGTGCTCGGGATCGACCGGAGCTCCGCCGCGTCGGGCGACCGGAGATCTCGCAGTACAGCCTCCCTCCGCCCTTTCTCTCGCTCGATTTGGAACCGCCGTACCTCACTGATGCTTTCCCCTCTCTTCCCCCTCTCTACAGCCACCGGAATCGAGCTAGCCAGCAACCTCCCGACGCTCCTCCGCCGTCCCACCTCGCCGCCGATGAGCCAGGCCTCTCCGGCGGGCCGCACCACCACCACTGGAACGACGACTCACTGCTGAGCCCGTTCCTGCCCTCCGTTTGCCCCGCCGTGCCCGGAATCGCCACCGGTGAGCTCGCCGTCGCTTTGGCCGTGAGGTTGAAGATGACAGGCGGGCCCCGCCTGTCATCCTCACCGCTCTCTCTCTCTCCTCGCAGCCACTGACCGCCGGGCCCCGCCCGTCAGGTTTGAAAACCTGGCGCGCGCGCGCTGGCTCCCGTGCGGCTGGGCTGTTTGCCCTGGGCCGTGCACTGTGGCCGTTCTGGCCCAGTGGCACAGGGCCATTTATTTTTATTCTTTTCTGTGAATATTTCAAACAAATTCACAGAAATAAATATTAGTCCAAATGAATTGATTCCAACTCCTAAAATCTTGTCATATTCCAACCTATTTAATGGTGTCACTTTCACACATATCCATGAAACTTTTCTGTTCTGTTCAAATTTAAATTCAAATTTGAGCATTAAAACTCCTGTTCAAAAATCCTTAGATTTCATTCTGTCACTCCAAAACTCCAACTAAGAATTTTTGCCATCTTAGTTTTCCCTCTAGTATTTAACAAAAATAAGTTGACATTTTTCTGAGCACTTTGATTTTTCTGTTTTTATTGTGGTCTTATTTTCCCGTTGTTATTTTGCGACGTATAGATACCGTATTTGACGAAGTTGCCGAGGAAGAAGGTGGAGAAAGATTTGAAGACTTTGAAGACCAAGCCAATCCAGGCAAGCAGCCCTTTGACCATGATACACTTGCGTTCTTCGGAACCCGCTTGTTTTCGAATACATGATGATAAGAGTTATGGTGGTGGCCTAGTTTGAAACCACCACTTGATGCATGCTTACTCATGATCTTGCTATGTGCTAGATGTCATGCAAATGGTTAGTAGTGATGCTTGGTGATGCATGTGTGACATGAACCTTCGTGGTTGAAATCTTTTCATAAACCCCATCGGGTGCCCCTAATGCCCGAGGGTGATGTTGAGTTGGTCATCACTTGAGGAAGAAGTGATGTGCCGGTAAAAATCTTGTGCATGGGTGAAATGATGGATTAGATTTATGTGTGACTACCGTCCCAACCAAACATGTGCAACCACTCTACCCCTTATGGGACGGGGCTTTATTGATTACTTAGGCCGATACTAGCATGGTGCCCGCATTACTAGTGACGGGAAGACTTGAGGTCTTTCCCGGGACGGGGTCGTGCTTGGATAGACGACCATGACTGTTTTTACAGGGCACCGGACACACCGTTGGTCCCTTCGGGTACGCGTGACATTGAAATTAGGGCAAGTCCCATGATCTATTGTTTGTACCCGAGGGCCGTGTACCAACGAGTGGACTTTATGTTAGTGTCGTCTAAGGAAAAATAATGACCGGGTGCTTCCCCCGAGTACTTGAGGTACTGCGGGATCGTGGGTGACACGAAAGCTTCCCGGATCTTGTGGGTAAAGTGCGCAACCTCTGCAGAGTGTAAAACTATTCGAATAGCCGTGTCCATGGTCATGGACAGTTGGGTGGTGCTACTTAAACTATGTCCAGAATTTTACTACATCGGTGAAAGTATGGGTGTGTGATGAGTCAAGGCGGTGACTTGACTCGATGAGTTGAATCATATTCATGTTGATATCGGTAACCTATCTTCGAGGTTACATGAGTTTATTAATGCATACACTTGATGGTAGAAATTTATTCTAGCTCCTAGCTAGATTGTTCATTGTTGTTCAATTGCATTGTTACTTTGAACCAAATCATGGGTTGCTTGCGAGTACATTCAAAGTACTCATTGGCTTGCCACTGGTTATTTAATTAGCCAGGCATGGAGGAACAGGAGTATGAGGAAGAGTTCTATGGAGACGAACATGCGAACTAGGACGCTATCCCAGTCAGAATGCATGTAGGGTTAAGGCAGATGGCATGGGTTCTACTTATCATCGAAGACTTCCGCTATTCGAGTTATTTGCTATTCAGCCCTTGAGGCTTTATCTATGTAAGACTTGGCCATAATGGCCTTAATTTGTGTAAGACGGTATGTATGGATGTAAGACTCTTGTTATTCAGCTTCTGTGTGTTCAGTGAGCATTGATCTCTGGGATCACTGTACACGTGCATTCGGTGATCTCGACTTCGAAGTCGGGGTCCCCACGTGTAATCTCATTCAGGATGGCTCCTAAAAAGGTTCACAATGCTAACCCAAAAGGTGAAGAGGTTCCTGATCGTCCTCCTTCCCCTCCTCCTCCGTCTGAGGCCTGGAGAGCAATTATGCAAGCGACGAACCAGAACACTTAGATGCTTATGCAAATGATGCAGAACATTCAAGCAAATCAAGCAAATCAGGGTGCTCATGGGAACCAAGGCCAAGGCAATTTGTTCAACCAACCACACTTTGCTACGCTCAACCCGTTCCTGGCAAACCAACCAAAGGCATTCAGTTACTGTGTGGACCCTCTAGATGCTGAAGACTGGATAACAGATATCAAGAAGCATTTCGAGTGCAGTAACGTCAGGCCCGAGGACTATGTGAAGTTTGCAGCCTTCCAACTCAAGGACCAAGCCGTGATTGGTGGCAGCAGTACAAAGATTCCAGAGAGGGTCGTGTAATCTCCTGGGATGACTTCTGCAAGGACTTTCGCTGTCACCACATTCCAACAAGTGTCATCGAGGGTATGCGTGAGCAATTCCGCAACCTGAAGCAAGGCTCAATGCCTGTCTACCAATATAATGTCATGTTCCAGAACCTTGCCTGTTGGGGAACGTAGCAGAATTCAAAAAATTTCTACGCTTTCACCAAGATAAATCTAAGGAGACATCTAGCGACGAGCATATTAGAGTGCATCTACATACCCTTTTGTAGATCGCGAGCGGAAGCGTTCGAAGAAGCGTGGATGAAGTAGTCGTACTCTACGCGTTCTTCGTCACCGATGATCTAGCGCCGAACGGACGGCACCTCCGCGTTCAACACACGTCCGGTACAGCAACGTCACCTCCTTCTTGATCCAGCAAGGGGGAGGAGAGATCGTCGGAGATCCAGCAGCACGACGGCGTGGTGGTGGATGCAGCGGGAAATCCTGCAGGGCTTCGCCGGCGCCCTGCGGAGGAGTAGAAAGGTGTGACGGGAGGGGGAGAGGCGCCAGAGGATTAGGGTGCGGCTTCCCTCTCCCCCCACTATATATAGGGGCCAGGGGGGCGCCGGCCCTGGCAGATCCCATCTGCAAGGGGGGGCGGCGGCCTAGGAGGGAAACTTGCCCCCCAAGGCATAAGGGGCGCCCCCCTCCCCTAGGGTTTCAACCCTGGGCGCATGGAGGGGGGGCCCAAGTGGTGCGCCAGCCCACCAGGGGCTGGCCCCTTCCCCCTTGCGGCCTAGGGGACCCACCGGGATGGGTGGCCCCACCCGGTGGACACCCGGGACCCCTCCGGTGGTCCCGGGACGCTCCCGGTGACCCCGGAGTTCACCCCGGAGTTCATCATCATTAACTTCCTCCCTTGTCAGTGCAGGCACCTCAGGAACAATTTCCAGCGCTGCGCTACTTTCCGGTTCAGGAGGGGTGACTGTCACCTCATCAAGTTCTACTTTCCTCCCACTCACTTCTTTCGAGAGAAACTCTTTCTCCAGAAAGGATCCATTCTTGGCAACAAAGACCTTGCCTTCGGATCTGTGGTAGAAGGTGTACCCAATCGTTTCCTTTGGGTATCCTATGAAGACGCATTTTTCCGATTTGGGTTCGAGCTTTTCAGGTTGAAGTTTCTTGACGTAAGCATCGCAACCCCAAACTTTCAAAAATGACAGCTTCGGTTTCTTGCCAAACCAAAGTTCATACGGTGTCGTCTCAACGGATTTCGACGGAGCCCTATTTAAAGTGAATGCGGCAGTCTCTAAAGCATAACCCCAAAAAGATAGCGGTAAATCGGTAAGGGACATCATAGATCGCACCATGTCCAATAGAGTACGATTTCGACGTTCGGACACACCGTTACGCTGAGGTGTTCCGGGCGGTGTCAATTGTGAAACAATTCCACATTTCCTAAGGTGCGTGCCAAATTCATGACTCAAATATTCACCCCCACGATCTGATTGTAAGAACTTTATTTTCATGTCTCGTTGATTCTCAACCTCATTCTGAAATTCTTTGAACTTTTCAAAGGTCTCAGACTTGTGCTTCATCAAGTAGATATACCCATATCTACTCAAGTCATCTGTGAGGGTGAGAACATAACGATAGCCTCCGCAAGCCTCAACACTCATTGGACCGCACACATCGGTATGTATGATTTCCAATAAGTTGGTTGCTCGCTCCATTGTTCCGGAGAACGGAGTCTTGGTCATCTTGCCCATGAGGCATGGTTCGCACGTGTCAAATGATTCATAATCAAGAGACTCCAGAAGTCCATCAGCATGAAGCTTCTTCATACGTTTGACACCAATATGACCAAGGCGGCAATGCCACAAGTATGTGGGACTATCATTATCAACTTTACATCTTTTGGCATTCACACTATGAATATGTGTATCATCACGATCGAGATTCATCAAAAATAAACCATTGACCAGTGGGGCATGACCATAAAACATATCTCTCAAATAAATAGAACAACCATTATTCTCAGATTTAAATGAGTAGCCATCTCGCATAAGACGAGATCTAGATACAATGTTCATGCTCAAAGCTGGTACTAAATAACAATTATTGAGGTTTAAAACTAATCCCGAGGGTAGATGTAGAGGCAGCGTGCCGACGGCGATCACATCGACCTTGGAACCATTCCCGACGCGCATCGTCACCTCGTCCTTCGCCAGTCTCCGCTTATTCCGCAACTCCTACTTAGAGTTACAAATATGAGCAACTGCACCGGTATCGAATACCCAGGAGCTACTACGAGCGCTGGTAAGGTACACATCAATAACATGTATATCACATATACCTTTGACGTTGCCGGCCTTCTTGTCCGCTAAGAATTTGGGGCAGTTCCGCTTCCAGTGACCCGTTCCCTTGCAATAAAAGCACTCTGTTTCAGGCTTGGGTCCATACTTTGGCTTCTTCCCGGCAACTGGCTTACCGGGCGCGGCAACTCCCTTGTCGTCCTTCTTGAAGTTCTTCTTACCCTTGCCCTTCTTGAACTTAGTGGTTTTATTGACCATCAACACTTGATGCTCTTTCCTGATATCCACCTCCGCTGATTTCAGCATTGAATACACCTCGGGAATGGACTTTTCCATCCCCTGCATATTGAAGTTCAACACGAAGCTCTTGTAGCTTGGTGAGAGCGACTGGAGGATTCTGTCAACAACTGCTTCGTCTAGGAGATTCATTCCCAACTGAGACAAGCGGTTGTGCAACCCAGAAATCTTGAGGATGTGCTCACTGACATAACTGTTTTCCTCCATCTTACAGCTGTAGAATGCGTCGGAGGCGTCATATCTCTCGACTCGGGCATGAGCTTGGAAAACCATTTTCAGCTCTTGGAACATCTCATATGCCCCGTGGTGCTCAAAACGCTTTTGGAGCCCCGATTCTAAACTGTAAAGCATGCCGCACTGAACCAGTGAGTAATCATCACAACGCGACTGCCAAGCGTTCATAACATCTTGGTTTGCCAGGGTGGGAGCGTCACCTAGCGGTGCTTCTAGGACATAAGTTTTCTAGGCAGCTATGAGGATGATCCTCAGGTTACGGACCCAGTCCGTATAGTTGCTACCATCGTCTTTCAGCTTGGATTTCTCTAGGAACGTGTTGAAGTTGAGGGTGACATGAGCGTGGGCCATTTGATCTACAAGACATATTGTAAAGAATTTAGACTAAGTTCATGATAATTAAGTTCATCTTAATCAAATTTTAATGAACTCCCACTCAGATTGACATCTCTCTAGTCATCTAAGTGATACACGATCCGAATCGACTAGCCCGTGTCTGATCATCACGTGAGACGGACTAGTCATCAACGGTGAACATCTTCATGTTGATCGCATCTTCTATACGACTCGTGTTCGACCTTTCGGTCTTCCGTGTTCCGAGGCCATGTCTGTACATGCTAGGCTCGTCAAGTGAACCCTAAGTGTGTTGCGTGTGTAAATCTGGCTTACACCCGTTGTATGCGAACGTTAGAACCTATCACACCCGATCATCACGTGGTGCTTCGGAACAACGATCCTTAGCAACGGTGCACAGTTAGGGGGAACACAATTCTTGAAATTTCAGTGAGAGATCATCTTATTTACTATTGTCGTTCTAAGTAAACAAGATGCATAAACATGATAAACATCACATGCAATCAATTAAAGTGACATGATATGGCCAATATCATTTTGCTCCTTCGATCTCCATCTTCGGGGCACCATGATCATCTTTGTCACCGGCTCGACACCATGATCTCCATCATCATGATATCCATCATCGTGTCTTCATGAAGTTGTCACACCAACTATTACTTCTATTACTATGGCTAACGTTTAGCAATGAAGTAAAGTAATTACATGGCGTTATTCAGTGACACGCAGGTCATACAATAATTAAGACAACTCCTATGGCTCCTGCCGGTTGTCAAATTCATCGACATGCAAGTCGTGATTCCCTATTACAAGAACATGATCAATCTCATACATCACATATATCATTCATCACATCTTCTTGGCCATACCATATCACATAGCACATGCTGCAAGAACAAGTTAGACGACCTCTAATTGTTGTTGCAAGTTTTTACGTGGCTTCTATAGGTTTTCTAGCAAGAGCGTTTCTTACCTACGCCAAAACCACAACGTGATTTGTCAATTTCTATTTACCCTTCATAAGGACCCTGTTCATCGAATCCGATCCGACTAAAGTAGGAGAGACAGACACCCGCCAGCCACCTTATGCATCTAGTGCATGTCTGTCGGTGGAACCAATCTCACGTAAGCGTACGTGTAAGGTTGGTCCGGGCCGCTTCATCCCACAATACCGCCGAATCAAGATTAGACTAGTAACGGCAAGAAAGTTGAGCAAACTCAACGCCCACAACTGCTTTGTGTTCTACTCGTGCAAGATGCTACGCAAAAGACCTAGCTCAGATGCCACTGTTGGGGAACGTAGAAGAATTCAAAACTTTTCTACGCTTTCACCAAGATCAATCTAAGGAGACATCTAGCAACGAGCATATTAGAGTGCATCTACATACCCTTTTGTAGATCGCGAGCGGAAGCGTTCGAAGAAGCGTGGATGAAGTAGTCGTACTCTTCGCATTCTTCGTCACCGATGATCTAGCGCCGAACGGACGGCACCTCCGCGTTCAACACACGTCCGGTACAGCAAGGTCACCTCCTTCTTGATCCAGCAAGGGGGGAGGAGAGGTCATCGGAGATCCAGCAGCACGACGGCGTGGTGGTGGATGCAGCGGGAAATCCTGCAGGGCTTCGCCGCCGCCCTGCGGAGGAGTAGAAAGGTGTGACGGGAGGGGGAGAGGCGCCAGAGGATTAGGGTGCGGCTGCCCTCTCCCCCCCCCCCCACTATATATAGGGGCCAGGGGGGCGCCGGCCCTGGCAGATCCCATCTGCAAGGGGGGGCGGCGGCCTAGGGGGGAAACTTGCCCCCCAAGGCATAGGGGGCGCCCCCCTCCCCTAGGGTTTCAACCCTAGGCGCATGGAGGGGGCCCAAGTGGTGCGCCAGCCCACCAGGGGCTGGCCCCTTCCCCCTTGTGGCCTAGGGGACCCACCGGGATGGGTGGCCCCACCCGGTGGACCCCCGGGACCCCTCCGGTGGTCCCGGGACGCTCCCGGTGACCCCCGGAGTTCACCCGATGGCCGAAACTGGACTTCCTATATATCATTCTTTACCTCCGGACCATTCCGGAACTCCTCGTCACGTCCGGGATCTCATCCGGGACTCCGAACAACTTTCGGATTTCCACGTGCATGTATCTCTACGACCCTAGCGTCACCGAACCTTAAGTGTGTAGACCCTACGGGTTCGGGAGACACGTAGACATGACCGAGACCACTCTCCAGTCAATAACCAACGTGGGATCTGGATACCCATGTTGGTTCCCACGTGTTCCTCGATGATCTTCATCGGATGAACCACTGTGTCAAAGATTCACTCAATCCCGTATGTTATTCCCTTTGTCCATCAGTACGGTACTTGCCCGAGATTCGATCGTCGGTATTCCCGATACCTTGTTCAATCTCGTCATGGCAAGTCTCTTTACTCAATCCGTAATCCATCATCCCGTGACTAACTCCTTAGTCACCTTGAGCTCATTATGATGATGTCTTATCGAGTGGGCCCAGAGGTACCTCTCTGTCATACGGAGTGACAACATCCCAGTCTCGGTTCGTACCAACTCAACAGACACTTTCGGAGATACCCGATGCGTACCTTTATAGCCACCCAGTTACGTTGTGACGTTTGGCACACCCAAACTATTCCTACGGCATCCGCGAGTTGTACAACCTCATGGTCCAAGGAATAAATACTTGACACCGAAAAGCTTATGCGTTACGAACTATACGATCTCGTGTTATGCTCAGGATTGGGTCTTGTCCATCACATCATTCTCCTAATGATGTGATCCCGTTATCACCGACATCCTATGTCCATGGTCAGGAAACCGTGACCATCTGTTGATCAACAAGCTAGTAACTAGAGGCCTACCAGGGACTCATTGTGGTATATATATTCACACATGTATCGTTGTTTCCGTACAATACAATTCAAGCATGAATAACAGACGATTATCACGAACAAGGAAATATAATAATAATACTTTTATTATTGCCTCTAGGGCATATTTCCAACATTGCCCGCTATGCCAAGCAAGACATCCCAGATGCCAAGAGCAAGATCTATCAGTTTCGTGGTGGTCTGAAGGATGAACTCCAACTAGCTCTCACCTTGTTTAAGCCTGATGAGTTTGATCAATTCTATAACATAGCACTTAAGCAAGAGGCAGCCCAGCTCAAGATGGAAGCTTCCAAAAAGAGGATCAGAGATGCTGTTCACTCCTCCTCTTCTTCCCAAGTGCTCGCAAAGCAACAGAAGTTTTGGCTTCCACCTCCTCCAATGATCCGAGCTCCCAACAACAACAACAAGAATTCTGGTGGCCGTGGTTTCTCCCACCCACCCAACCCAATTAATCAGTCAAAGAACCACTTTCAACCTTCAAAGTCAAGTGCTCCTTATCACCGTCCTCTCTCAGAAGTGGTTTGCAACAAGTGTGGTCAGAAGGGTCACTATGCTAACAAGTGCCCCAACCCAAGGCGCCTTCCGCCTCCTCCACCTGTCAGTACTGCTATTGTCAAGCACAACCCCAAGTCAGCAAGAGTGAATCTGATGAATGCAGCTCAAGCGGAGAATTCTTCTGATGTGATACTTGGTAACCTCTCAGTTAACTCAATTCCTGCAAAAGTATTGTTTGACTCTAGTGCATCACTCAGTTTCATGTCAAGGCCATTCTTTACCAAGCATGAGTTCTCATCATCTTATTTGGATAAACCTTTGCGCATTATTTCTCCGGGTTCTCTGTTGAGATCCAACTCAGTTGTTCGGGACGTATCTATTTGCATGGGTGATTCCGCTTTCTGGCTTCTCCGGTTGTTCTCGACAACTCCAGCATTGATCTTATTCTTGGGATGGATTGGCTTTCACAGCATGATGCTCACATTGATTGTACAAATAAGGAAGTCAAGATTACTCATCCTAATGAAGACGTGATTATCTTCGCCTCTCGAGATAACACAATCAGGCTATTCTCTCTCAATGACAAGGGCGAGATTAATGCCATCTCTCAAATTCCGGTGGTCAATGAATATGAAGATGTTTTCCCTGAAGAGCTTCCAGGCATGCCTCCGCATCGTCAAGTTGAATTCGTCATTGAACTCGAGCCCGGTACTGAGCCAGCATGCCGGCGTCCGTACAAGCTTTCCCCTGAAGAGTTGAAAGAGTTGAAGAAACAGCTCGATGAGCAAGAGCGTATGGGTCTAATCAGGCCTAGCACTTCTCCTTGGGGATGTGGTGTCTTATTTGTCAAGAAGAAGGATGGCATGGAGCGCCTTTGCGTTGATTACCGGCCATTGAACAAGAAGACAATAAAGAACAAGTATCATCTCCCCAACATCAATGAATTGTTCGAGCAGCTCAAAGGAGCAAAAGTGTTCTCTAAGCTCGATCTCCGGATGGGTTATAACCAGATCCGTATCCATGAAGAAGATATTCATAAGACTGCATTCAGAACAAGCTACGGCTCCTATGAATATACAGTCATGTCGTTTGGCCTGGCAAATGCTCCACCCACCTTCTCGAGAATGATGCACTACATTTTCAACCCCTACACCAACGAATTTGTGCTTGTGTATCTGGATGACATCTTGGTATTCTCCAAGAATGAAGAAGATCACGAAAAGCACCTCCGTCTGGTTCTCGATAGACTCTGTGAACATAAGTTCTATGCCAAGTTCTCCAAGTGCGAATTCTGGCTCGATAAGGTCTTGTATCTGGGCCATATCATCTCCGCTGACGGTATTGCGGTCAACCCCGAGAAAGTTGAAGCAATTGTCAACTGGGAACCCCCTCAGAACGTCAAGCAACTCCGAAGCTTCCTTGGTCTTGCTAGCTATTGCAGAAGGTTCATTGAGAACTTCTCCAAGATTGCCAAGCCTCTCTCCAACTTGCTGCAGAAGAATGTCAAGTACAACTGGTCTCCGGATTGTGATGTGGCATTCAAAACTCTCAAAGAAAAGCTCATCTCTGCTCCGGTTCTTACCCCTCCAGATGAGTCCAAGCCCTACGAAGTATTCTGTGATGCTTCTCTTCAAGGACTTGGTGGTGTGCTTATGCAAGACAAGAAAATTGTGGCATACACTTCTCGTCAATTGAAGCCAAGTGAGAAGAACTACCCCACACATGATCTCGAGCTAGCAGTTGTGGCACACGCTTTGATCACATGGAGACACCTTCTGTTGGGCAGAAAAGTGGACATTTTCACCGACCACAAGAGCTTGAAGTACATCTTCACACAGCCGAACCTGAACCTTCGCCAGACTCGTTGGGTTGAAATGATCCAAGCATCGAATACACACCTGGGAAGGCCAATGTCATTGCAGATGCCTTGAGCAGAAAGGCATATTGCAACAGTCTCCTTATCAAGCCGTTCCAGCCTGAGCTTTGTGAAGCATTCAGGAAGCTCAACCTCCAAGTTGTTCCGCAAGGCTTTCTTGCAAATCTTCAAGTTGCTCCTACCTTGGAAGATCAGATCCATGAGGCCCAACTCAGTGATGCTATGGTGCAGAAAGTGAAACATGGTATTGCAAAGGGTACTCCCAAATACAAGTGCTATCGCGTTGATGAGAGAGATACCTTGTTCTTTGAGGACAGACTTGTGGTTCCCAAGGGTGATCTCAGGAAGCTCATAATGAACGAAGCACATGACTCCCTCCTCTCCATTCATCCCGGAAGTTCCAAGATGTACCAAGACCTCAAGCAATCTTACTGGTGGACTCGCATGAAAAGGGAGATTGCCCAATTCATGAATGAATGTGTTGTCTGCAGAAGAGTGAAGGCAGAGCATCAACGTCCAGCCGGTCTCCTCCAACCTCTTCCTATTCCCTAGTGGAAATTCGACCACATTGAAATGGATTTCGTCACTGGGTTTCCCAAGTCCAAGAAAGGGGAATGATTCTATCTTTGTGGTGATTGGCAAGCTAACCAAAGTAGCTCACTTCCTTCCAGTCAAAGAATCCATCAATGCAGCTCAGCTGGCAGAGTTGTACACTTCCAGAATTGTGTCCTTACATGGTATTCCTCAAGTTATCTCCTCAGACCGTGGAAGTTTGTTCACATCCAAGTTCTGGGACTCCTTTCAGTCTGCCATGGGCACTAAGATCCATTTCAGCACTTCGTTTCACCCTCAGACTAGTGGTCAAGTCGAGAGAGTGAACCAGATCCTAGAAGACATTCTCAGAGCTTGTGTCATATCTTTTGGCATGAAGTGGGAAGATTGCCTTCCGTTTGCCGAGTTCTCTTACAACAACAGTTTCCAAGCAAGTGTCGGCAAAGCTCCGTTTGAAATCCTCTATGGCAGAAAGTGTTGTACCCCTCTCAACTGGTCGGAGACTGGTGAACGTCAACTTCTTGGCAATGACTTGATCTCAGAAGCCGAAGAAATGTGCAAATTCATACGTGAGAATCTCAAGGCCGCTCAGTCGCGTCAAAAGAGCTACTATGACGGCAAGCATCGTGATTTGGCTTTCAACATTGGTGATCATGTCTATCTCCGTGTTTCTCCTATGAAAGGCACCCAAAGATTCAGTATCAAAGGAAAGCTTGCTCCTAGATACGTGGGACCTTTCAAGATCCTTGGCAAAAGAGGTGATCTAGCCTATCAACTTGAGCTGCCTTCCAACTTCGCTAATGTTCATGATGTGTTTCACGTGTCTCAACTCCGCAAGTGCTTCAAGACACCTGAACGCACCATTCCGTTTGAGGAGATTGATCTTCAACAAGACTTGTCTTACCGAGAGCACCCCGTTGCTATTCTTGAAGAAACCGAGCGCAAGACCCGCAACAAGTCAATCAAGTTCTTGAAAGTTAAGTGGTCACACCATACTGATCGAGAAGCTACGTGGGAATGAGAAGATCACCTTCGTTCCGAGTACCCTTCCTTCTTCCAGTCCTAGATCTCGGGACGAGATCCTTTCGTAGTAGAGGAGAGTTTGTAATGCCCCAGATGTAACACTTTCCCTATATGGCAATATATAAACTTTGGCTTCACCAATTCCATTCCGGGTTCTTCTTCTTTTCGGGTTTCGTCGTTTTGTTGTGTGCGTGTGTGCATTTCATCCATGTCATGTTGTCATGTGCATTGCATTGCATTTGTGTTGTCACTTGCATCCGGTCCCACTCATCTCTTCCCGTTGTCCATTTCGAGTTCCGACGCTCTCACACGTGCCCGTGGCATCCCCGAGTCCTTCTTTTGTGTGTGGCCGTGTAACGTTTCCGGAATGGCGTGAGACTTGTCGTGCGATGTTGTTTTGATACGTGTAGGCCGCCTGTCAAGTTTCGTCGCGTTTGGAGTTCGTTTGGTACTCCAACGGTTAACCTAGTGGGCTAAAGAACCCTTCTTTGAGGCCCAAGACCCCCTCCACAACAGCCCACCAACCCAACACAACCCTTCCCATCATCTTGGTCGTCGAATTGTGATCGCGTGGCCGAAAACCGCTCCCCATTTGGAGTCTCCTAGCTCCTTGTGCCTATAAAAACGCCCCCCATGCCATTTTCGTCCAAAAAACCCTAATTCTTCCTCCTCCCGCAGCGCCGGACGTGTCCGTCCCTGGCCGGACGTGTCCGCCGCGCCCTCGGCCATTCACAGCTTGCCACATGGCACCGCCGCCGTTCCACCGCGCGGCCCGACGCGGGCCCGCCGCCGCCGCCGAACCGGGTCGCGCCCCGCGCGTCCTTCTCCGCCCCCCGCCGCCAGTAGCTCGCCGGAGCGCCGCCGTCCTCCGCCACCACGACCTCGCCGCTCCGCCGCCCGACCTCAGCCACCGCCGCCCCGAGCTCCGAGAGCTCCGGCCGCCGCCGCATCAGTCGCCGCTCCGGGCCCGACCACCGCCGCCGTTCCGCGCTCCCGCCGACCCTCGCCCCCGCCAGAAGCGAGCTCGTCGCCGGAGGCCAGGGCTCCAGCCGCCGCCGGCCCCGCTACGCCGATCCCACGGCGCCGCCGATCTTCATCGGGAGGCCGATCCCGATCCAGCCCGAGCCGCCCCGGGTTCGAAACCCTAACGGGCCGCACCCGTTCGCCCGCGGACCCGCTTCGCCCGATCCACCGTTGACCCGGCCCGCAACCCACGTTGACCTCTGAGGTTGTTTTTTCCCTAAGTCTTTTATTGTTTTTTTTTGTCTGATGCATTTTTGTATTGGCTGCAACTTTTTGTGTGTATGTCCGATTGGTGCATATGATATGTCAAAATGACCGTGGTGATGTGTACTACGTTTTGTTCCATTGTGTCATGCTTGTTTGAGTCCGTCTAGATGTATTAATCTTCGTGACAAGAGTGCTACTTGATATAAACTGCTGCTACTTGTTATTTTCATGCCATGTTTGAGATGTGATAACTTGGTGCATGTTGATCCAAATGAAGCAAATGATATGTCCAAATGTTCATCATGAGATGCTCTACATGTTGGTTGCTATAGCATGCATGTTAGAGTTCATTTTTCCATGTTTATCTCTGTTGCAAAAGTGCATGTGGCTGTTAGGTTTTGTAACTTGTTACGAGATGCCTAGTTGAGGAGCTCGTTGCTATTGATGTGTTTGTCCCCATGTCGCATGCTCATATGTTTTAGATTCCCCATCATGTGTTCTTTGCTGTGGTGCAAACCATTTGCCATGTTATGCTTTAAGATGACTTAAACATGCTCGCAAACATGCCATGCTAATGTTACTGTTTTAACACTTAGTGAAATTTCACTAAGTCTGGAATTTGTCATATCCTGATGCTATGTTTGCTTGTTGTCCTAGGCAAATCCATGTTAGTTTTGGGGTGGCCATTAATCATTCCTTGCTGTATATGTTGTTGTCTATCCATCCATGCCCTCACTTGCTCATTTGGATTGTTGTAGCCTATTTAATTCTTGCTCCCAAGTTACTATAAAATATTACTGCCAGGTTTTTAGTGTCATGATCAAAATGTTGTAGCTTGTTGCTATTGATCCATGCCTCCTATGGAGTTGCTCCAATGGAGTTGATTGCTGTAGGATATGTATACTTCATGTCCATGCTTCTTTTCACCATGTTTGAGTGCTGTAGAGTATATGTTTCTTGCCCCAAAGTTGCTATGTGGCTGTTAATCTTAGCTTTGCATTGTTACTTGTTTCGAGTGTATGTATTGGTCCGTTGCTCCGTTTGGAGCGTGCCCTACATGAAACTTGTGTGAATTTGCATGTAGATTCATAATATATTCTTGTTTACATGTTTGGAGTATGTTTGCTTGATGTTTGGGGTGCATCTTGCACCATTGCCATGCTTATCTTGTTTTGATCATATCTTCTAGACCGTAGCTCCGTTGTAAACAAACTTTATATGAAACTTGACTAGAATTTCATGTATATCATCATGGTCCATGTTAACTTACTGTTTAACAACTTTAACTTAAGGTTTGTTCAGATCTGGACTAATTTCAAACTATGCATATGAGGACTTACCGGATTTGTCTTAAGTAGTTTCCGGCCTCTTTTAAACTTGTTGTTCTTATGTTGTTTCTCTGTGCTTCATACCTTGCCATGTTTTGCATCCTATATGGATTTGTCTTGCATCCTACTTGCTTGAGCATATTGTCTTGTTCTTGTGTTGTTCTGGTGTGCTTCCTATGTTGTCATGTAGTGCATCCTAAGTGCATCTGAAGTGCATCCTAAGTGCATCATACATGCATCCTGTACTTTGCGCATTGCACCTTGTTTGATTTCGTGCCTCTTTGTTCTTGTGTTGAGTAGAGCCGGAAGCCGAGACCGAGTACGAGAACGAGGTTACTACCGAGGTTGAGAACAAGGAGCCGTCTTATGATCCCATCGACAACACGACAGGCAAGATGACCTGACCCAGATATCATTACTATCTTTGCCTATTGCTAGAAGTCTCGCTCTTTAGCCTATTGCCTCGATGCCCATGTTTGTTTGTCAGCCTCCTATTGTAACCCTGAATCTGTTTAACCACCCAACCTATGCAAACCTTTGTTTGGCTACGTAGGCTTCGCTCAGCCCCTCTTATAGCATTGATAGTTGCAGGAGAAGATTTGAAGATTCTTGCTTCATGTTGAAGCTTGTTGGGATATCACACTATAGAAACTCTTTAATGAAATCATCTATATATTGGTAATGGGTGGAAGGCTAAGCCTCTTGCTTGGTGATTTGTTCCACTCATGCCGCCCTAGGAACCGTATAAACCGTTGTTATGTTCCTTATTATGCGTTCCTCACACGGTTGGGGTTATGGGACCCCCTCGATAACCCGCTTAGCGCTAAACCTTTTCCAGCAAGGCCCAACATTGGTACTCCATTTGCCTAATAACTAAAACTTGCATAGGGACTAGCTATCCCCTTTTATTAATCAACCCCCGGGCCAGTGCTCCACATGAGTGTTGGTCCAAACTAGAGAACTGTGCGGGTCCGCCCCTTGGCAACTTGGGGTATCTGGTACCTGTACGCTTCACTCATCCGGTCGTGGCCTGAGACTAGATACGCGTGGCTACTGTCAGGGTGTCGGCACACCGGGACGTCTTGCTGGATTAGTTTTACCTATGTCGGAGTATCTTGAGCACGGGATTCCGAGAATACTCGGGCCTTCCCACCTTGGAGTTGCGACTCCGCGGATCGTGGGCTTGTAATGGGCCAAGTTGGAACACCCCTGCAGGGTTTTGAACTTTCGAAAGCCGTGCCCGCAGTTATGTGGCAGATGGGAATTTGCTAATATCCGGTTGTAGAAAACTTGACACCATGTTCAGAACACACTACCAGCGTGAGTACCGTGACAGTCATTTTCCGAAAGGGGTTCAGGAAGTGAACACGGTGGGGTTATGTTTGACGTGCTTAGATAGGATCACTTCGTGATCACTTTATCACTCGTGGCACTTCTCTTCTCGTTCTTAACACGTAAGCTAGTGCTAGTGCAGCTGCAGCCTTTTATTCTTTCTTCAACCTTGTTCCACACCCAAGGCTTAGATAGTTTTGCTACCCGGGAACGGGATTGCTGAGTCCTCCGTGGCTCACAGATTCTACACCACACCAGATGCAGGTACTATGGTGAACTACTCAGGTGACGGCACGGAGCTGTACTGGGAGTATGATGAAGAACATAGCCGTTACTATGTGCACTATCCTGATGATCAGTAGTGGTTTCTACTAGGGGCGATTCAAACCTGTGGCTTTATGTATTTTGGTATCTTTCATTTGGATCTTCACCCGTAGTCGAGTTGTGATGTTATTTGGATGATGATTTGCTATGTAATGAATTGTGTGATGTGGCGAGTGTAAGCCAACTATCCTTTTGCAATTTCATCCCTATTTTTACATGAGTCGTGCAAAGATATCGAACTTGAGATCATTCAAGAATGGGCTTATACCTTTAAGTCGTGCCTCGACACGTAGGAGGTATAGTCCCATCCTGGGCATTACAATCATGGGTAGACCGTCTGTCAAATTTTGTTCCATTTGGAGGTCGTTTGATGCCCCAACAGTTAACCGCGTTAACCGAAACCCCCTTCTCTTTGCAGCCCAGCACCCCTTCACCACATCCCAATAGCCCATCTAAACCCCTTCCACGCTCTCGGTCGTTGGATCACAATTGTGTGGGAGAAAGCCGCACCTCATTTGGACTCTCCTAGCTCCCTCTACCTAATTAAACACCTCCCCCATCCAAATCTGGAAACCCTGGTTCATTTCCTCGTTTTCCGCGCTCCTCCACAGCTCCTCGCGTAGTCGGACGTGTCCATGCCACTGCCGGACATGTCCATCGCCTCCAGCCACATCACCCGGCCAATCCAAGGCCGCCACCTCAGCCGAACAGCCTCCCCAAGCCAATCGGGAGCCGCCACGTCAACCCCATCGCCTCCATCGCGCCTTCCACCGCCGCGGCCCGCCAGGCCCATCGCGGCCCCGCGCGAGCCCGCGGCCGCATCTGCTTGCCTCCCGCGCCAGCGATCCAACCCCACCGCCTTCGCTCGATGCGCCACCGCTAACGGCCGCCTCCGGTGACCCGGCCCCGATGGAGCAGCCGTCGACGACCCCAGTCCCGAGCGCCTTGTCACGCGTCGTGCAGATCTCGTCATCCACCGCCGCCCGAAGCTCCAGTCGTCGCCGACCTCCCGTGCTTCGTCTTCGACCAGATCCGGTGGCCGGAGGCCTGATCCGGACCTCCCCGCCGTCCCTCCGTTCCTCCGGCACTGTCCCTCACCCTCGCCGGTGTGCCTCGCCTCCTCCATGGCCTCAGTTCTGCCTCCTCAAGCAGGAGGACGAGGTCCGCCTGGGCCGCCACTTCCCTTCGCTCGTGGGCCGGCCTCGCCCGGTGGCACACCTGCCGCCCTGCCGGCCTGCATCGCATCTATCTTCTATCCAGCGCATGGGCGTATTTTTGCTGACTTGCGCTCACTCTGTTTTCCCGAAATATGACTAAGTCCTTTTTTCTGTTCATAATATGTGTGCATGTTTGAGTGGCTGTAACTTTGTGCACGTTTACCCAAATTGAGCTTATGATATGTCAAGATGTTCGTCTCTCTGTGCTCTACATGATGGTTGCCTTTGCATTCAAGTTAGGTTGCATCTTGACATGTAAATCTCTGTTCCAAAAGTGCTAAGTGCTGTTAAGTGCTGAAAACTTGATATAACTTACTGATTTATCTTTTTCATATCTTTTTGTGTGATTTTTGTTTGAGCAACATGTCAACATGTGTTAGGAGCTAAATCATGTCATCTTTGCTATGGTGCAATCCACTTTTGAAGATATGTCTTGTGGTGAGTGAAACAAGCTTGCGAAGTGACCTACTCACTGTTGCTGTTTTCTGAGACTAGTTGAAAAAATGCTAAGTCTGGAACTGTTATATTGTGATGCCATGTTTGCTTGATGCTACAGTCATATCCATGAATGTTTTGGAATGTCAAGTGACCATGTCTTGAAGTCCATGTTATGCTCTATCCAACCATGCCCTTGTTTGCAATTATAGGTTGTTGTAGCTTGTCTCTTTATTGCTCTCAAATTAAAATATAATGTTTCAGTCAGCCTGTTATAAGTAAGATCAGTTTTGCCATGTGAATAGCTAGCGTTCTATGCATCCTTTGACCATGTTCTTGCCATGAGTAGCTACATAAACATGTCTTATTGTTGTTGGTTATATTCACATGCCATGATATGCTTTGAGATGAGTTGCACAAGCTTGCAAACATGCCTACTTGTCATTGTTGCTGCCATGTTCAGTTTATTTCACTAAGTCTGTGAAACTGTTATCCTTTGCAATCTTGCCATGATGTTTTGAGCATGTTCTAGTGGTGTTGGGCAGTAGCTCAGTGATCATGTTTGTAGTGCTTGACATGTATGTGCTTTCCATGCCCTTTGATGCCATGAAATGTTCTTGTAGCACGTTGTTTTGATGATTGCAAAGTGCTTAGTTGCTGTTTTGGGATAGCTTGTCCTTTAATCTTGTTTCATGTGTATGTGTTGATCCGTTGCTCCGTTTTGAGTGTGCTCTATATGAAATTTTCTTGATTTTGTGTGTAGATGCATCATGTCATGTTGTATACATGTTTTGAGTGTTGTGCTTGAGGTTTGAATACTTTTTGCATGAATGCCATGCTTGACTTGTTTTGCTCATATCTTCTAGGTCGTAGCTCTGATTAAATGAACTTTATATGTAACTTGACTTGAATTTTGTTTAGATCATCACGGTGCATGTTAACTTGTTGTTTAACAACTTTAACTTAATGTGTGTTCAGTTCTGGACAAATTTTGAAATTTGCATATGAGGACTTACCAGAATTGTTATTAGTTGTTTCCGGCCTCATTTAAACATGCTTTATGTGTTGATCTTGTGTGCTTCATCTCTTGCCATGAGTAGCATCATTTAGCCTTGTCATGCATCATACTTGTTTGAGCATAATGTTATGTGTTGTGTGTTTACCATGTTGTTTGCTTCTTCTTGTTAGTTCCTATTTCGTTGCGATCGTGAGGATTCGTTTGGCTACACTTGGTTCGTCTTCATGGGTCCTTCTTCATCTTCTTCATGGACTTGTTCTTCTTCCTAGTGGGATCTCAGGCAATATGACCGTCACCTTGGATCTCATTACTATCATTGCTATGCTAGTTGTCTCGATGCTATCGCTACATGTCGCGCTACTGATCTATTTGTTTGTCAGCCTCTCATTGTTGCCATGAAGCACCCTCTAACCTTTGACACCATCCAAGCAAACCGTTGTTTGGCTATGTTACCGCTTGCTCAGCCCCTCTTATAGCATTGTTAGTTGCAGGTGAAGATGAAGATTGCTCCATGTCGGATCTTGGATGTTGGATATCAGAATATCTATTACTATAATTTACACACCTATATACTTGGCAATGGGTGGAAGGCTTGGCCTTTTGCTTGGTGTTTTGTTCCACTCATGCCGCCTTAGGAACCGATAAACCGGTGTTATGTTCCTTGAGTTTCCGTTCCTAACACGGTTGGGATATGGGACCCCCTTGACAGTTCGCTTTGAATAAAATTCCTCCAGCAAGGCCCAACTTTGGTTTTACCATTTGCCTCATAATAAAACTTAATTAATTAAATTAATTTGCATAGGGGCCGGGTCCCCGGGTTCTTAATTCCACATAACATGGGTCCCAGTGCCGATGGTGTTGGTCCCAAACTAGAGGCACGTGCGGTGCCACCCAGTTATCTGGGGTCTTCGGTTGTTCTACGTACTGCTCATCCGTTCGTGGCCTGAGATGAGATACGCGCGACTACTATCAAGGTGTCGGCACGCCGAGAGGTCTTGTTGGACTTGTTTTACCATTGTAAAAATGTCTTGTGCACCATGATTCCGAGTCTGATCGGGTTATCCCTAAGATAAGGGTTTTTTACCTTTGCTGACCATGAGAGCTTGTGATGGGCTAAGTTGGGACACCCCTACAGGGTTATGATCTTTCAAAAGTCGTGCCCGCGGTTATGTGGATAATTGGAATTTGTTAATGTCCGGTTGTTGAAAACTTGATAGAGGATCCGAGATAAAACACACCAACCGTGACCGTCTCTTTTCATTTTGAGAAGAGAACACGGTGGGGTTATGTTTGACTCATAGGTAGTTCAGGATCACTTAGCGATCATTACTAGTTTGCGACCGTTTGCGTAGATGCTCATATTATTTTTGTACTCGTAAGTTAGCCACCATATAATGCTTAGTTGCTGCTGCAACCTCACCACTTAACCTCTCCATACCCATTAAGCTTTGCTAGTCTTGATACCCATGGTTATAGGATTGATGAGTCCTCATGGCTCACATATACTACATCAACAGTTACAGGTGCAGGTTCCCGATGACTTGACGTGAGAGCGATGTTTACTGGTGTTGGAGTTCTTTCTTCTTCTTCGTCAGTCTTGGGATAGGTTCCTGGTCGGCAGCCTGGGATAGCAGGATGGATGCCATTGTGCTTTTCATGTTTTCATCCGTAGTTGGATGTCTTGTGTATTATGTGTTGTATTCATGTGGATGTTGTATGACTTGTTGTATCCCCATCTATTTATGTAATGGTACGATATAATGATACCCATCTTGCTAAGCGCCTGAAATGCGGTTGTGCCCCAATCACGAAGTTATCACGTGATTGGGATATAATCGCATCTTGGGCGTGACAAGTTGGTATCAGAGCCTCGAACGACCGTAAGAGCCCCCTTGATTTATCGTAGTTTGGCCATTGTCGAGTCTAAGAAAAACTATTTTCGGAGTCTAGTTATATCGGAGAGTAGGAATTCTTTTTACTCCTCAGCCCCTTCGTCGCTCTGGTGAGGAATCTTGACGTAGGTGTTTTGAATTACTCCTCTTCCCCTTCAATTTTTTTAGGATCACGCAGTTAGTTTTTGTTTGTTGTGTTGTCAGCTCTTTTCATCCGGTGCAATTCCCTTCGAGTTGATTCGATCCTCTTCATCTTTGCAAGTCAATCCTCAGTTCTTTCCAATCGGCATCGTTCCCATCCGGAGTGGTCTTTATTTTTCCCACCCGCCCAACCTTTTTCTTCTCGGAGCCGGAGTCCTTAATCGAGTATCCATTCTTCTCATGTGAAGCCTTTGCATTCTTTCCTCGATTATTCCAACTGGTGAATTCTCATCTAGTTGTCATTCTTCATCTCGTCTCCTTTTTCCAGTGGTTCCAATTCAATTTGTTTCCGTTGTTGATCATATTCTTTCCCCCAGCTCAAATGTTTCCAATTGCTTGTTCGCCTCTCGTCATTTAATTGTTCTGGAGCTCTAAATTCATCTCGAAGATTCGTGTTTGCGTTTGAATTAATTCGAGGCTGTCACCTCATTCGAGTCTTTCAAACATTCCGGTGCATCATTTCTCATTCAAACATTCCTTTCCAACGGTGGTTTTCCTTCAGTGGGCCCTAACCCACGGGTCTTTTCCGAGGATCTTACCCGAGTCTTCTAATTTTCCGGAGTTATTCTCAAATTCTTTTAAAATGTGACGTAAGTATCGATTCCATCAGTCATATGCCTTCTCCAAGATCGTTTTCAAAAAAAAAATCTTGGTTCAACCTTCCTCTTTTCATTCTTCCGGAGTATCTCAACAATTCTTGGTAGTGTTCCTCGTCGTCATTTGAAGATCGAAGAAGAGCTTTACTCTAATTCTTGTTTGTTCTCTCGAAGATTCTTCGTTCAAGATCGTTGCTATCTCCTTAGTTGTTCCGATCATCAAGAATTATTTTCTTATCCATCTGGAGTATTTCATGAATTATTTCCTTCTTATTCCTCCGAAGGCCATCATCTCAGAAGAGTTCTTCGTTCTCAGTTTTCAAATTCGTCCTCCAAATATTCTTCATTGATGCCTCTTCGTTCGTTTCCGTATTATTCCGATGCTTCGTTCAAGTATTCTTTAATCCATACGTGATCTCTTCGTTCTCTTGTATCTAAACTCACTCGAGTTCTTCATTCGTTTTCTAATTCTTCCCGGCGATTCATTCTCTTTTCTTCATTCATTTTTTAAAAAAAATCTTCAAGGTGGCTTGTTCTTCTTCTTCATCTGGTTTCAATTCTTACGGTGGTTCCTTTTTCCTTTGCTATATCACGTCAATTCGTTCGTTCCTTCCAATACTACCGGTGTGTCATGAAGACTTTCTCAAGTTTCACGCTATATCCCTCTTAATCATTTTCAACGAGAATAAGTAGTATGAAAATCCATTGCTTCTCATCAATTTAATTGGTGGAGGATAAGCATAACATAATTCTTATTCTTCTTTCATCAAGTTGATTAATCTCTTCCTTCGGAGTTTGTTCTTGATGAATAAATTCTAATCCCATGTGTTTTCATCTTTTCTTTTTCAGAGTTCAAAGTTTTCTCGGCTATCTCGACGGAACATCCATCTAAATCATTGCAAGGCTTTATTTCTTATTCTTCTCATACTCCGTTCCGACCTCATCATCCTTTTGTTACCAGACTTCTTCATGGTGTCTCTTCATGATTTAATTAATTCCTCAAATATTCATCAAATTCTTGTGGAGCAGCTCAAGTATTCTTCTTCTTGCGTCTTGAAGTGCAATTAATTCTCCGTATTCTTATCAAGTGGAGTTTTGCATTTCTTCATCCTCAGCTATTCAATCATTTGGTTGCGGCATACTTTCACCTCAAGTTTTGAAATGTTTGCCATAAGTCCACAACAAGTTTATTCTTTTTGTTGTTGATTTTCCAACAACTCCGTTCATTCCTTCTTCGCAAGGCTGCTTTCAAATTCATTTGTGCTCGGAGTGTTGTTCTCTTATCCGTTCTTTACATTCCATTCTTTCAATTCTTCCCGAGGCATTGTGTTGTTTCTCTCGTCAAGTATCGTCTCATCTTGTGAAGTTCATGTTCTATTCCATTCATTTTTCAGCCGGAGCGTTGCCCAGATTCCTTCGTCTGAATTGATTTTTAATCTCTTATTAGCTGGAGTGATTTCTAATTCATTCTTGTTCCTTCAGCTTGTTGTTCAATGTCTTTCAACCATCAAGGTTCTCGTTTGTTCCTTGTTCCTCTTTTGTAACAGAGCTTCTCAATCGCGTTCATCTGCGTTGTATTCTCTCTTTCAAGTGGCTTAACCTCTCAAGGTTCTTTGGTTTCACCTTCTTCCTTTTTCACTTCCGCCTCGTTCCTAAGATCTTGGGACGAGATCTCTTGTTAGTAAGGGAGTGTTGAGACACCCCGAGACCGATGCGCCAGGTGTCTTCCCGTTATTCGCCGTCATTGCCATGTCATCTGCTTGCATGTTGCGTTTTGCCATGTCATCATGTGCATTGCATCCTCATGTTTTCAAAACTTGCATCCGATATTTTCCTCCGTTGTCCATTTCGAGATCTGACACTCTCACATGCACCCGTTGCACCTCTCAAATCTTGTTTCGTGAGCGGGAGAAAAACATTCTCGGAATGGGCCAAGATTTGTCGAGTGGTCTTGGTACATCATGGGTAGACCTCCTGTCAAATTTCGTTCCATTTGGAGGTCGTTTGATGCCCCAACGGTTAACCACATTAACCGAAATCCGTTCTCTTTGCAGCCGAGCACCCCTTTATCACAGCCCACTAGCCCATCTAAACCCCCTCCATGCTCTCGGTCGTTGGATCATGATCGTGTGGGCGAAAACCACACCTCATTTGGACTCTCCTAGCTCCCTCTACCTATTTAAATACCTCCCTCGTCCAAATCTGGAAACCCTAGTTCATTTCCTCATTTTCTGTGCTCCTCCACAGCTCCTCGCGCAGCCGGACGTGTCCGCGCCGCCGCCGGACATGTCCACCGCCTCCAGCGACGTCGCCCAGCCAATCCAAGGCCGCCACATCAGCCGAACAGCCTCCCCGAGCCAATCGGGAGCCGCCACGTCAACCCCATTGCCTCCACCGCGCCTCCCACCGCCACGGCTCGCCAGGCCCATCGCGGGCCCGCGCGAACCCGCGGCCGCCTCCGCTTGCCTCCCGCGCCAGCGCTCCAACCCCGCCGCCTTCGCTCGATGCGCCGCCGCTGCCGGCCGCCTTCGGTGACCCGGCCCCGACGGAGCAGCCGACGGCGACCCCAGTACCGAGCGCCCCGTCCTGCGCCGTGCAGATCTCGTCATCCGCCGCCGCCTCAAGCTCTAGTCGCCGCCGGCCTCCAGTGCCTCGCCTTCGACCAGATCCAGCGGTCGGGGGCCCGATCTAGACCTCCCCGCCGTCCCTCCATTCCCCCGGCTCCGTCCCTCACCCTCGCCGGTGTGCCTCGCCTCCGCCATGGCCTCGGTTCTGCTTCCTCAAGTAGGAGGACGAGGTCCGCCTGGGCCGCCACCTCCCTTTGCTCGTGGGCCGGCCTCACCTGGGGGCCCACCTGCCGCCCCGCCGGCCTGTATCGCCGACCTCGGCCGAGCCCGCTAGGTCAGCTTGCCCAGCCGACCTCCTCTGTCTTCTATCCAGCGCTTGGGCGTCTTTTTGCTAACTTGCACTCATTCTTTTTTCCCAAAATATGACTAAGTCCTTTTTTCTGTTCATAATATGTGTGCATGTTTGAGTGCATGTAACTTTGTGCACGTTTACGCAAATTGAGCTTATGATATGTCAAGATGTTCGTCTCTCTGTGCTCTACATGAAGGTTGCCTTTGCATTCATGTTAGGTTGCATCTTGACATGTAAATCTCTGTTGCAAAAGTGCTAAGTGCTGAAAACTTGATATAACTTACTGACTTGTCTTTTTCATATCTTTCTGTGTGATTTTTGTTTGAGCAACATGTCAACATGTGTTAGGATCTAAATCATGTCATATTTGATGTGGTGCAATCCACTTTTCATGATATGTCTTGTGGTGAGTCAAACAAGCTTGCTAAGTGACCTACTCGCTGTTGTTGTTTTCTGCGACTTGTTGAAAAACTGCCAAGTCTGGAACTGTTATATTGTGATGCCATGTTTGCTTGATGCTACAGTCATATCCATGAATGTTTTCAAATGTCCAGTGACCATGTCTTGAAGTCCATGTTATGCTCTATTCATCCATGCCCTTGTTTGCAATTATAGGTTGTTCTAACTTATCTCTTTCTTGCTCTCAAATTGCTATATAATGTTTCTGTCAGCCTGTTATCAGTAAGATCAGTTTTGCCATGTGAATAGCTAGTGTTCTATGCATCCTATGACCATGTTCTTGCCATGAGTAGCTGCATAAACATGTCTTCTTGCTGTTGGTTATATTCACATGCCATTATATGCTTTCAGATGAGTTGAACAAGCTTGCAAACGTGCCTACTTGTCGTTGTTGCTGCCATGAGTAGCTACATAAACATGTTTATTGATGTTGGTTATATTCACATGACATGATGTGCTTTGTGATGAGTTTCACAAGCTTGCAAACATGCCTACTTGTCATTGTCGCTGCCATGTTCAGTTTATTTCACTAAGTCTGTGAAACTGTTATCATTTGCAATCTTGCCATGATGTTTTGAGCATGTTCTAGTGGTGTTGGGCAGTAGCTCAGTGATCATGTTTGTAGTGCTTGACATGTACATGCTTTCCATGCCCTTCGATGCCATGAAATGTTCTTGTAGCATGTTGTTTTGATGATTGCAAAGTGCTTAGTTGTTGTTTTGGGACAGCTTGTCCTTTAATCTTGTTTCATGTGTATGTGTTGATCCGTTGCTCCGTTTTGAGTGTGCTCTATATGAAACTTGCTTGATTTTGTGTGTAGATGCACCATGTCATGTTGTATCCATGTTTTGAGTGTTGTGCTTGATATTTCAATGCTTTTTGCATCAATGCCATGCTTGACTTGTTTTGCTCATATCTTCTAGGCCATAGCTCCGAATTAAATGAATTTTATATGTAACTTGACTAGAATTTCGTCTAGATCATCATGGTGCATGCTAAATTGTTGTTTAACAACTTTTACTTAAGGTGTGTTCAGTTCTGGACCAATTTTGAAATTTGCGTATGAGGACTTACCGGAATTGTTATTAGTTGTTTCCGGCCTCATTTAAACTTGCTTTGTGTGTTGATCTTGTGTGCTTCATCTCTTTCCATGAGTAGCATCATGTAGCCTTGTCATGCATCATACTTGTTTGAGCATAGTGTTATGTGTTGTGTGTTTACCATGTTGTTTGCTTCTTCTTATTAGTTCCTGTTTCGTTGTGATCGTGAGGATTCGTTCGACTACACTTGGTTCGTCTTCTCGGCTTCGTCTTCATCCTCGTCATGGACTCGTTCTTCTTCCTAGCGGGATCTCAGGCAAGATGACCGTCACCTTGGATCTCATTACTATCATTGTTATGCTAGTTGTCTTGATGCTATCGCTACATGTCGCGCTACCTATCTATTTGTTTGTCAGCCTCTCATTGTTGCCATGAAGCACCATCTAACCCTTGACACCATCCCAGCAAACCGTTGTTTGGCTATGTTACCGATTGCTCAGACCCTCTTATAGCGTTGTTAGTTGCAGGTGAAGATGAAGATTGTTCCATGTCGCATCTTGGATGTTGGATATCACAATATCTATTACTATAATTAACACACATATATACTTGGCAATGGGTGGAAGGCTTGGCCTTTTGCTCAGTGTTTTGTTCCACTCATGCCGCCTTAAGAACCGATAAACCGGTGTTATGTTCCTTGAGTTTGCGTTCCTAACACGGTTGGGGTTATGGGACCCCCTTGACAGTTCGCTTTCAATAAAACTCCTCCAGCAAGGCCCAACTTTGGTTTTACCATTTGCCTCATAATAAAACTTAATTAATTAAATTAATTTGCATAGGGGGTCATGTCCCGGGGTTCTTAATTCGACATAACAGGGGGGGCAGTGCCGATGGTGTTGGTCCCAAACTAGGGCCACTTGCGGTGCCACCCAGTCTTCTGGGGTCTTCGGTTGCTGTACGTACTGCTCATCCGGTCGTGGCCTGAGACGAGATACGCGCGACTACTATCAGGGTGTCGACACGCCGGGAGGTCTTGCTGGACTTGTTTTACCATTGTCGAAATGTCTTGTGCACCGGGATTCCGAGTCTGATCGGGTTGTCCCTAAGATAAGGGGTTTTTACCTCTGCTGATCGCGAGAGCTTGTCATGAGCTTAGTTGGGACACCCCTGCAGGGTTACGATCTTTCGAAAGGCATGCCCACGGTTATGTATGATATTGGAATTTGTTAATGTCCGGTTGTAGAAAACTTGACAGAGGATCCGAGATAAAACACACCAACCGTGTGAGTAACTGATACGTCCATTTTGCATCATGCTTATATGTTGATATTTATTGCATTATGGGCTGTTATTATATGTTTTGTCACAATACTTATGCCTTTTCTCTCTTAATTTACAAGGTTCACATGAAGAAGGGAGAATGCCGGCAGTTGGAATTCTGGGCTGGAAAAGGACCATACTCTGGAAACCTATTCTGCACAACTCCAAAAGCCCTGAAACTCAACAGAACGCCATTTCAGAAAATATACAAATATCTGGGGAAAGAAGTCTGCGAGGGGGGCCACCGGCTGTCCACGAGGGTGGGGGGCGCGCCCCCCTTCCCAGGGCGCGCCCCCTGCCTCGTGGGCCAGCCGGAAGGCCCCCGATGCCCATCTTCTCCTATATGTGGTATCTTGTCCTAGAAAAAATCAGAAGGAGGCTTTCGGGACCAGACGCCGCCGTCTCGAGGCAAAACCGAGGCGAAAACCAATCTAGGGCTCCGGCAGAGCTGTTCTGCCGGGGATACTTCCCTCCGGGAGGGGGAAATCGTCACTGCCATCATCACCAACAACTCTCCCATCTTGGGGAGGGCTATCTTCATCAACATCTTCACCAGCACCATCTCCTCTCAAAACCTAGTTCATCTCTTGTATCCAATCTTTGTACCCAAACCTCAGATTGGTACATGTGGGTTGCTAGTAATGTTGATTAGTCCTTGTAGTTGATGCTAGTTAGTTTATTTGGTGGAAGATCATACGTTCAGACCCATTATGCATATTAATACCCCTCTGATCATGAACAATCTTATGTATTGTGAGTAGTTACTTTTGTTCCTGAGGACATGGGAGAAGTCTTGCTATTAGTAGTCATGTGAATTTGATCTCCGTTCAATATTTTGATGAGATGTATGTTGTCTCTCCTCTAGTGGTGTCATGTGAACGTCGACTACATGACACTT
Organism: Secale cereale; assembly: GCA_902687465.1. NCBI lineage: Eukaryota > Viridiplantae > Streptophyta > Magnoliopsida > Poales > Poaceae > Secale > Secale cereale. Next base: position 119,262,101 of record LR738709.1, on the reverse strand, counting down.
CACCATTATTTGGGCCTAGAGGAAGGCATTAGAAAGTAATAAGTAGATGATGGGTTGCTAGAGTGAAAGAAGCTTAAACCCTAGTTTATGCGTTGCTTCATAAGGGGCTGATTTGGATCCATATGTTTCAGGCTATGGTTAGGTTAACCTTAATACTTCTTTTGTAGTTGCGGATTCTTGCATTAGAGGTTAATCATAAGTGGGAGGTTTGTCCAAGTAAGGTCAACACCCAAGCACCGGTCCACCCACATACCAAATTATCAAAGTACCGAACGTGAATCAGACGATCGTGATGAAAACTAGCTTGGCGATAATTCCCATGTGTCCTCGGGAGTGCTTTCCTTTATATAAGAGTTTGTCCAGGCTTGTCCTTTGCTACAAAAAGGATTGGGCCATATTTCTGCACCTTATTTACTTTTACCTTTTGTCACTTGCTACCAATTACCTTATCACAAAACTATCTGTTACCTATAATTTCAGTGCTTGCAGAAAATACCTTACTGAAAACTGCCTATCATTTTTTTCTGCTCCTCGTTGGGTTCGACACTCTTACTTATCGAAAGGACTACGATAGATCCCCTACACTTGTGGGTCATCAAGACTCTTTTCTGGCGCCGTTGCCGGGGAGTGAAGCGCCTTTGGTAAGTGGAATTTGGTAAGGAAAAATTTATATAGTGTGCTGAAATTTATTGTCACTTGTTACTATGGCTCAAAATTCTTTGGGGGGCTTGTTCGGGGTATCTTCACCCCGAACAGAAGAGCAAAGAGTTGCTCCTCAACCTACTGCACCTATTGAAAATGTTTGCTTTGAGATTCCTTCGGGTATGATAGAGAAACTTCTTGAAAATCCCTTTACAGGAGACGGAACATTGCATCCCGACTTACACCTAATCTATGTGGATGAAGTTTGTGGATTGTGTAAGCTTGCGGGTATGCCCGAGGATGTTATCAAGAAGAAGGTCTTCCCTTTATCTTTGAAGGGAGATGCATTGACATGGTTTAGGCTATGTGATGATATGGGATCATGGAACTATAATCGTCTGAAGTTGGAATTTCATCAGAAGTTCTACCCTATGCACCAGGTTCATCGTGAGCGTAACTATATTTACAATTTCTAGCCTCGCGAAGGAGAAAGCATCGCTCAAGCTTGGGGGAGGCTTAAGTCAATGTTATATTCATGCCCCAACCATGAGCTCTCACGAGAAATGATCATTCAAATTTTTTATGCTCGACTTTCTCTTAATAATCGCTCCATGCTCGATACTTCTTGTTCTGGCTCTTATATGATGAAGACTATTGAATTCAAATGGGATTTATTGGAAAGAATTAAATGAAACTATGAAGATTGGGATCTCAACGAAGGTAAGGAGTCAGGTATGACCCCTAAGTTTGATTGTGTTAAAGCTTTTATGGATACCGATGTTTTCCGTGAATTTAGCACTAAATATGGACTTGACTCTGAGATAGTAGCTTCTTTCTGTGAATCTTTTGCTACTCATGTTGATCTCCCCAAGGACAAGTGGTTTAAATATCATCCCCCTATTGAAGTAAAAGTAGTTGAACCTATTAAAGTTGAAAAAAAGACTATCACTTATAATGTTGATCATGTTATTCCTACTGCTTATATTGAGAAACCACCTTTCCCTGTTAGGATAAAGGATCATGCTCAAGCTTCAACTATAGTTCGTAAGAGTAATACTAGAACACCTACACCCTCTGAGCAAATTAAAGTTGAACCTAGTGTTGCTATGGTTAAAGATCTCTTGGTAGAAGATTTAGATGGACATGTTATTTACCTCCAAGAAGAGTCTGCTAGAATAGCCAAACCCAATGCTAGGAATAAACATAAACCGGTTGTAGGCTTGCCTGTTATCTCTGTTAAGATAGGAGATCATTGCTATCATGGTTTATGCGATGTAGGTGCTAGCGCGAGCATTATCCCTCTTGATCTGTATAACGAAATTATGCATGATATTGCACCTGTTGAGTTAGAAGGGATTGATGTTACTATTAAGCTTGCTAATAGAGATACTATTTCACCAGTTGGTATTGTTAGAGATATTGAAGTCTTGTGTGGGAAGGTTAAATACCCTGCTGATTTTCTTATTCTTAGTTCCCCACAAGATGATTTTTTCCCATTATATTTGGTAGACCCTTCTTGAGTATTGTTAATGCCAAGATAGACTGCGTGAAGGATATCGTTACTGTGGGATTAGGGGATATGTCTCATGATTTTAACTTTGCTAAATTCCGTAGACAACCCCTTGAAAAGGCACCACCCAGTAAGGATGAAATTATTGGTCTGGCTTCTATTGCCGTGCCACCTAATGATCCTTTAGAACAATACTTGCTAGACCACGAAAATGATATGCATATGAATGAGAGAAGGGAGATAGATGAAATATTCATTACACAGGGACCCGTATTGAAAAACAACTTGCCTGTTGAAATCCTAGGGGATCCTCCTCCACCCAAGGGTGATCCCGTGTTTGAACTTAAACCTTTACCTGATAATCTTAAATATGGTTATCTTGATGAAAATAAGATATATCATGTTATTATTAGTGCTAACCTTTCAGAGCAGGAAGAAGAAAAACTATTGAAAACTCTGAAGAAGCATCGTGCTGCTATTGGATATACTCTGGATGATCTTAAGGGCATTAGTCCCACTACATGCCAACACAAGATAAAATTGGAGGAAAATGCTAAACCAATTATTGATCATCAGCGACAATTAAATCCTAAGATGAAAGAAGTGCTAAGGAAGGAAATACTAAAGCTCCTAGAGGCAGGTATTATCTATCCAGTTGCTGATAGCCAGTGGGTAAGTCCTGTCCATTGTGTCCCTAAGAAAGGAGGTATGACTGTCGTTCCTAATGATAAATATGAATTGATCCCGCAAAGAATAGTTACAGGTTATAGGATGGTAATTGATTTCTGTTAAATAAAGCTACTAAGAAAGATCATTACCCCTTGCCATTTATTGATCAAATGCTAGAAAGGTTATCCAAACATACTCATTTCTGCTTTCTAGATGGTTATTCTTGTTTCTCTCAAATACCTGTGTCAAAAGAGGATCAAGAAAAGACCACTTTTACTTGTCCTTTCGGTACCTTTGCTTATAGACGTATGCCTTTTGGTTTATGTAATGCACCTGCTGCCTTTAAAAGATGCATGATGGCTATATTCTCTGATTTTTGTGAAAAGATTGTTGAGGTATTCATGGATGATTTCTCCGTTTACAGAACTTCTTTTGATGATTGCTTAAGCAACCTTGATCGAGTTTTGCAGAGATGTGAAGACACTAACCTTGTCTTGAATTGGGAGAAGTGCCACTTTATGGTTAATGAAGGCATTGTCTTGGGACATAAAATTTCTAAAAGAGGTATTGAAGTTGACAAAGCTAAAGTTGATGCTACTGAAAAGATGACATGCCCTAAAGACATCAAAGGTATACGTAGTTTCCTTGGTCATGCCGGGTTTTATAGGAGGTTCATTAAGGACTTCTCCAAAATCTCCAGGCCTCTGACTAATCTCTTACAAAAAGATATTCCTTTTGTCTTTCATGATGATTGTCTAGAAGCATTTGAAATACTTAAGAAAGCATTGATCTATGCACCTATTGTCCAGCCTCGTGACTAGAATTTACCCTTTGAGATTATGTGCGATGCTAGCGATTATGCTGTAGGTGTTGTTCTAGGGCAAAGAGTTGATAAGAAATTGAATGTTATCCAGTATGCTAGTAAAACTCTAGATAGTGCCCAAAGAAATTATGCTACTACTGAGAAAGAGTTTTTCGCAGTTGTATTTGCTTGTGATAAGTTTAGACCCTACATCGTTGATTCTAAAGTAACTATTCACACTGATCATGCTGCTATCAAATACCTTATGGAAAAGAAAGATGCTAAACCTAGACTTATTAGATGGGTTCTCTTGCTGAAAGAGTTTGACTTGCATATTATTGATAGAAAGGGAGCTGAGAACCCAGTAGCAGATAACTTGTCTAGGTTAGAGAATATACTTGATGACCCACAACCTATTGATGATAGCATTCCTGATGAACAATTAGCTGTCATAAATACTTCTCGTACTGCTCCATGGTATGCTGATTATGCTAATTATATTGTTGCTAAGTTTATACCTCCTAGCTTCACATACCAGCAAAAGAAAAAGTTCTTCTATGATTTGAGACATTACTTCTAGGATGACCCACATCTTTATAAAGAAGGAGTAGATGGTATCATTAGACGCTGTGTACCTGAGCATGAACAGGAACAGATCCTATGCAAGTGCCACTCCGAAGCTTATGGAGGACACCATACGGGAGATAGAACTGCACATAAGGTATTGCAATCCGGTTTTTATTGGCCTACTCTCTTCAAGGATGCCCGTATGTTTGTCTTATCCTGTGATGAATGTCAAAGGATTGGTAATATTAGTAGACGTCAAGAAATTCCTATGAATTATTCACTTGTTATTGAACCATTTGATGTTTGGGGCTTTGATTATGTGGGACCGTTTCCTGCCTCTAATGGGTACACACATATTTTAGTTGTTGTTGATTACGTTACTAAGTGGGTAGAAGCTATTCCAACTAGTAGTGCTGATCACAACACCTCTATTAAAATGCTTAAAGAAGTTATTTTCCCGAGGTTTGGAGTCCCTAGATATCTAATGACTGATGGTGGTTCACACTTTATTCATGGTGCTTTCCGTAAGATGCTTGCAAAGTATGATGTCAACCATAGAATTGCATCTCCTTATCACCCGCAGACTAGTGATCAAGTAGAACTAAGTAATAGGGAGTTGAAACTAATCTTGCAAAAGACAATTAATAGGTCTAGGAAGAATTGGTCCAAGAAACTAGATTATGCATTATGGGCCTATAGAACTGCATACAAAAATCCTATGGGTATGTCTCCATATAAGATGGTATATGGAAAAGCTTGTCACTTACCTCTTGAGCTAGAACATAAGACATATTGGGCCATCAAAGAGCTCAATTATGATTTCAAACTTGCCGGTTAGAAGAGGTTATTTGACATTAGTTGTCTCGATGAATGGAGAACCCAGGCCTATGAGAATACCAAGTTGTTTAAAGAAAAAGTTAAAAGATGGCATGACAAAAGGATACAAAAGCGTGAGTTTACTGTAGGTGATTATGTCTTGTTATTCAACTCTCGTTTAAGATTTTTTGCAGGAAAACTTCTCTCCAAGTGGGAAGGACCTTACGTTATCGAGGAGGTCTATTGTTCCGGTGCCATAAAAATCAACAACTTTGAAGGCATGAATCCGAAGGTGGTGAACGGTCAAAGAATTAAACATTATATCTCAGGTAATGCTATAAATGTTGAAACCAATATTATTGAAACCGTAACCCCGGAGGAATACATAAGGGACACTTTCCAGAACAGTTCAGCCTCCGAAAAGGGAGAGGTATGTGATACGGTAAGTAAACCGACTCCAAAAACAGTTCTAAAGGCAATTTTTCTCCGTTTTGGAATATTTAGAAAAATAGAAAAATAAGAAGTAGTCCAGAGGGGACACGAGGCATCCACAAGGGTGGAGGGCGCGCCCCCCTTCCCAGGGCGCGCCCCCTGCCTCATGGGCACCCCGTGTGTCCCCTGGACTCCGTTTTCTTGTGGGTTACTCCTTTTGGTCGGTAAAAATTCATTATATATACTCCCGAAGGTTTTGACCTCTGTATCACGCAAAAATCCTCTGTTTTTGTTTCGAGCTGCTGTTTTTGACAGATCTAGATCATCATGGCGTCCTCCAACACCCCCAAGGACAAGTTATTCGAGAATATCATCAACCCCTACCTTGCGGAGGTGCTGCACCACCCCAAAACCATGGAGTTGCATGAGGGGGTGCTGCACATCCATGATGTTGAGGGGCCGAGGAGGACCGGAAGCGTGGAAACAAGACTCGAAGCAATGGAGCAGCAAGTTTTCAAGTGCCAAGGTATGGTGGAACGAGGACTCAATGCCAACCACATGATGATCTCGGAGCTCGCCAACAACCTCAAGCTGGACTCAAGGATCTTTGGGGAAGCTATCTCCAATCTTCAAGAGAAGATCGAACACCTCCAAGCCCAGATCTATGACCTGCAAAACCAAAACTATGAGTATGAATATAGATTCAAGAAGATGAGTTTGGCTGCAGATTTGACTATCCCGGAGACTCGATCATCCTTCTACGATGGTGAACCCATGCCCTAGAAGGTGGACAACAAGCCTACATCATCAACAACTCCATCATCACCACCCCCGAAGAAGGAGACATAATCATATGGGTATGGGCACTCCCCTTGGCAACTGCCAAGCTTGGCGGAGTGACCCCGGTATCGTATCACCATCACTCCTATCATTACCGTTTTACTTAGTTCGATCCTTTTGGTAGTATCTTGATTTAGTAGAATAAAGTTAGGATGATCTAGTTGTGAGCTTTTGCTTTGTGAGCTTTACCCTTTGTAATCGAGTCTGTGAGCTATATAATAAAGATTAGTGTTGAGTCAAGGGCTTGATTTCCTCACTTGGGTCATGATAAAAAGAAAGAAAACATAAAGAGTACCAAAGAGATCATATCGATCTTATGGGAAGTAATGACTTCACATACAAGAGTATGATAAATAAAAGTTGTTGGGAGGTGACAAACATAGTTTTGGTCATCTTTGCAATTAATAGGAAGTAATAAAAGAAGAGAGGCTTCACATACAAATACACTATCTTGGACATCTTTTATGATTGTGAGCACTCATTAAAGTATGACATGCTAAAGAGTTGATGTTGGACAAGGAAGACAACATACTGAGTTATGTCTTCTTATATCCGAAATAAAGTATATTGTCATGGATCATCCAACATGTTGAGCTTGCCTTCCCCCCTCATGATAGCCAAAACCTCTTGCACTAAGTAGAGATACTACCTGTGCTTCCATATATATCCTTAAACCCAGTTTTGCCATGAGAGTCCACCATACCTACCTATGGATTGAGAAAGATCCTTCCAAGTAAGTTGTCATGTTGCAAACTCGCTAAAATATGTACGATTTATTAGTGTGGGAGAAATTAGTTTTATACGATCTTGTGATATGGAAGTAATAAAAGCGACGGACTGCATAATAAAGGTCCTTATCACAAGTGGCAATATAAAGTGAAATTCTTCTATGCTAAGACTTTGTGCATCCAACCATAAAAACACATGACAACCTCTGCTTCCCTCTGCGAAGGGCCTATCTATTATGCATGTCTTATAAGTGTCATGGTGAAATCCACCTTTCCTTTCTACATTTTATCCTTTGGCAAGCATATTATGTTGGAAAGATCCTGACATATATACTCACTTGGATGTAAGTTTTCATGATCTATTACTGTTGACATTACCCTTGAGGTAAATGGTTGGGAGGCAACACCATAAGCCCCTATCTTTCTCTATGTCCGATTAAAACTCCATAAACATTAGTATTGCGTGAGTGTGAGCAATTGTGAAAGACTATATGATGGTTGAGTATGTAGGCTTGCTAAAAAGCTCTTGTATTGACTCTTTCGATATTGCGGTAAATTGCAATTGCTTCAATGACCGAGATCAAAGTTTGTTAGTTTCCAATGAAGTTTATGATTCATACTTGATATTGTGGACAATTTGTTACTTTAGCATAAGAATCATATGAATATATTTACTTAAGTTGTTGTTATGAGAATGATCATGATACCCTCATGTCCGTATTTTGTTTTTATCGACACCTCTATCTCTAAACATGTGGACATTATTTTCGATATCGGCTTTCGCTTGAGGACAAGCGAGGTCTAAGCTTGGGGGAGTTGATACGTCCATTTTGCATCATGCTTATATGTTGATATTTATTGCATTATGGGCTGTTATTATATGTTTTGTCACAATAATTATGTCTTTTCTCTCTTAATTTACAAGATTCACATGAAGAAGGAAGAATGCCGGCAGCTGGAATTCTGGGCTGGAAAAGGAGCAAACTCTGGAAACCTATTCTGCACAACTCCAAAAGCCCTGAAACTCAATAGAATGCTGTTTCAGAAAATATAAAAAATATATGGTGAAAGAAGTCCACGAGGGGGGCCACCGGCTATCCACGAGGGTGCCCCCCCCTTCCCAGGGCGCGCCCCCTGCCTCGTGGGCCAGCCGGAAGGCCCCCGATTCCCATCTTCTCCTATATGAGGTTTTTTGACCTAGAAAAATCAGAAGGAGGCTTTCGGGACCAGAGCCGCCGTCTCGAGGCGGAACCGAGGCGGAAACCAATCTAGGGCTCTGGCAGAGCTGTTCTGCCGGGGATACTTCCCTCTGGGAGGGGGAAATCATTACCGCCATCATCACCAACAACTCTCCCATCTTGGGGAGGGCTATCTTCATCAACATCTTCACCAGCACCATCTCCTCCCAAACCCTAGTTTATCTCTTGTATCCAATCTTTGTACCCAAACCTCAGATTGGTACCTGTGGGTTGCTAGTAGTGTTGATTACTCCTTGTAGTTGATGCTAGTTGGTTTATTTGGTGGAAGATCATATGTTCAGATCCATTATGCATATTAATACCCCTCTGATCATAAACAATATTATGTCTTATGAGTAGTTACTTTTGTTCGTGAGGACATGGGAGAAGTCTTGCTATTAGTAGTCATGTGAATTTGATCTCCGTTCGATATTTTGATGAGATGTATGTTGTCTCTCCTGTAGTGGTGTCATGTGAACGTCGACTACATGACACTTCACCATTATTTGGGCCTAGAGGAAGGCATTGGGAAGTAATAAGTAGATGATGGGTTGCTAGAGTGACAGAAGCTTAAACCCTAGTTTATGTGTTGCTTCGTAAGGGGCTGATTTGGATCCATATGTTTCAGGCTATGGTTAGGTTTACCTTAATACTTCTTTTGTAGTTGCGGATGCTTGCATTAGAGGTTAATCATAAGTGGGAGGTTTGTCCAAGTAAGGGCAGCACCCAAGCACTGGTCCACCCACATACCAAATTATCAAAGTTCCGAATGCGAATCAGACGATCGTGATGAAAACTAGCTTGACGATAATTCCCATGTGTCCTCGGGAGCACTTTCCTTTATATAAGAGTTTGTCCAGGCTTGTCCTTTGCTACAAAAAGGATTGGGCCATCTTGTTGCACCTTATTTACTTTTACATTTTGTCACTTGCTACCAATTACCTTATCACAAAACTATCTGTTACCTATAATTTCAGTGCTTGCAGAAAATACCTTACTGAAAATTTCCTATCATTTCCTTCTGCTCCTCGTTGGGTTCGACACTCTTACTTATCGAAAGGACTATGATAGATCCCCTACACTTGTGGGTCATCAGTAACCATGACCGTCTCTTTTCATTTTGAGAAGAGAACACGGTGGGGTTATGTTTGACTCGTAGGTAGTTCAGGATCACTTAGCGATCATTACTAGTTTGTGACCGTTTGCGTAGATGCTCATCTTATTCTTGTACTCGTAAGTTAGCCACCATATAATGCTTAGTCGCTGCTGCAACCTCACCACTTAACCTCTCCATACCCATTAAGCTTTGCTAGTCTTGATACCCATGGTTATGGGATTGCTGAGTCCTCGTGGCTCACAGAAACTACATCAACAGTTGCAGGTGAAGGTTTCCGGTGACTTGACGTGAGAGCGATGTTTACTTGTGTTGGAGTTCTTTCTTCTTCTTTGTCGGTCTTGGGATAGGTTCCTGGTCGGCAGCCTGGGATAGCAGGATGGATGTCGTTGTGCTTTTCATGTTTTCATCCGTAGTCGGATGTCTTGTGTATTATGTGTTCTATTCATGTGGATGTTCTATGACTTGTTGTATCCCCATCTATTTATGTAATGGTACGATGTAACGACATCCATCTTGCTAAGCGCCTGAAATGTGGTTGTGCCCCAATCACGAAGTTATCACGTGATCGGGATAGAATCGCATCTTGGGCGTGACAGGAGCGAATACGCTCGACCTAGCTTTTGATCTCTTGTTTTTCTTGTCCTAAACCACCGTCGGGTCGTCCCTTTATATACACAGGTTGACGCCCGTCGGTTCATAGAGTCCCGGCCGACTCATACAACGTGTCCGGCTCGATGACTAATTATTCCTACCTTACAACACAAGTCATACATACATGGCAGTTTACACCTACGGGCCTTAAGTCACCTTTGGGCTTCAGGCCCTTAACAAGCCTGCTTCATGAACCGACATCTTCAATATCTTCATGGGCTGCCTTGGTAACCCGCCATCGGTTTAACCTGGCCCCTCTTGGTCGGGTTATACCTAATAGTTATATCCCCAACATTAGGCCCAGGTTGATTTGAACTTGTTCATATCAATCTTCAATACTCAGAAAAATCCTTCTTCGTTCACTCTTGCAAAGCATTGTAACCCGCCATGATGTCATCTCCTACGATTGTGGTAACCCGCCATGACGTCACCTGTCATTAATATTATACAACGCCCAAATCATTAATACATCTTCTCTTTTAATGATCCTCTAACAATCGAGGCGTATGTGCCATTATACATCCATTTTTTTGGCTTCCTTGATTCCAGCGCAAGCTACTTATCCTTTTGATGTTATAAATAGGGCCAGTGGTCCTTTTCACTTCCCCCCTTGCCTCATTGTTTCTGTCTTCCCCCTCGTGTCGCTTCAGCACCTGAGCTCCGCCGCCGCCGTCGATCTCACCACTGCTTCAACAACGACCGCTACATCGACTTGAACCGACCAGATTTCGCCCGCGCACATCCGCTGTTCAGCAGCCCTGGTGAGTTCTCCTCTTTCCTTTTCTCGTAGATCCCATTAGGGTTTTGACGAGTTCGTCGGAGTTCATCTTGGTTGTTCCTGATCTTCACTGCATCATGTGATTTCGATCCAACCTTTGTACTCCTCCTCCATGAAAATAACCGCAGTATTCCTTTTAGATATTAGAAACATCTCCATTGTACAATAAATCCAAGCTGGACACATGAACTGCTCAAGCACTATAATCTTAGGTCTAAATATTTTTCCATTTATCTGTCGCGCCGTAGATCCAAAATCATAGCATTAATCTGTGAAATCTGTTTTCCAACACTTGGCAATTTTTCCCCTTCTCAGATCTGTATTTCAATGACTGCGTGGGCGGCTTAACTTAGAAACAGTAACCCGCTAGGTACCATTAGTCCCCTCTTAAGCCATCGCTAACTTATCTTGAATCTCCGTTGCATGATTCGTTATTTTCTGCCTTTCATAACCTTTTAACCGGCTTAACTTCATAATATTAAACCGATATAACCTTTCTTTTCAGACCTTTAAAAAATGGCTAAGACATACTCTGCTTGTAACTGGGTCAAATCCCGGGTCACTGAAACATACCTGAATAATTTCGTGACCATTGGCGCCTTAGCTAGGAAAACAGACATCCATTGGAGGGTCCCCGAGCGAAGAATGTCCTCCTAAATCCAAAGACGGAGAGGTGATTGTTTTTACTGACCACTTGCAACGAGGGTTTAGCCCTCCCGGCTCAAAAAAATTCCACTATGTGCTCCATTTCCTCCAGCTCCACCCTCAAGACATCGGACCCAATTCTGTATCCAACATCTGCAATTTTCAAGTGTTCTATGAAGCTTATCTTCAAGAGGAGCCCATTGTTGATTTATTCAGAGAATTTTACTATTTAAATCGCCAGATAGAGTTCACTAATGGACCCCACACCGAACTTGGTGGGGTTACGATTCCAAAGACGAAAGAAGTCAGTTTTCCTCATGCTAAACCTCATAGTCATCCCAAGGACTGGAACCAGACTTGGTTTTATTGTCAAGACACATCTCCAGCTGACGAGAATCCTTTGTCGGGTTACCGCGATCACCGACTCAGTAGCACACATCCACTCCCCTCATGACTTAGTGCAAAGGAATGGGCCAAGTACGCACTAGCATTTTCAAAACTCAGAGCCTTTATGGCCAACGGCTTAACTAGCGTTGACCTTGATCGATGATGATTGTCTTGGAGTATCTTGCCATTAAGTCGCCGTCCCGGCTTAATGTGTGAATATACTGGTGATGTAAAAGATCCCCAGTGCCACTGCGACGTTCAACTGTCTGATGTAGAAATTACTGAGTCTACAAAGAAATTGTTGAACGAACCCTTAACAGAATGCGGCAGTTTGCATTAATTATTGTTCACTCCTGATCCTTTTAACATTACCAGGGCGATTCTTCCTTTTGGAAAAAGAAGCCGCAGGATAAGCCGGTCAAACTGGCTCGTACCAAATCCAAAGTCGTCAAGAAATCTGCCAAGAAGAAATCTCCTGAACCTGCCGAGTTAAACTTGGATGATGATATTGATGATGATGAGTCGGAGGTAGAACTTGACTCTCTTGGCTCATTTTTTGTGCATCTCATTGACAATGAATGTTATCAGGACAACGCAGAGGCCAACCGCACGGATGACGCAGAGGTAATTATTCTTTCCTCCGGCTCAGAACCTCTGCCAACAAAGAAAACCCGACAAGCAAGCCGGAAAGTAAGCTTTTCTCACCCTCTAGCTCACTTGGATCCAAACTTTATTTTGAAGAAACAGCAATTCGAAGCTCGCCATACCACCCGGCATAGCGGTGGTGTAATCACTTCATCCGGCTTACCAAACACATCGGTTCGCAAACGCCGCCCAGAGGTCTTATATACTTTATCCCAAGGCGGGTCATTTTCGACAACCTCTTAACCCGTCTGATTCAAACTATCAGGGGACTTCTCATTCCTCCTCTGGCGAGTCAACGGGAACTCAGATCCCAGCTTTCAAGACTGTACCTGGGTAAGAATATGCTTAATTATCCAAACTTTACATCTGATCCTTATACTGACCTCTTTACACTTCTTATTTGTAGGGGCCAGGCTAAACCTAGCAAGAAAGCCAAGTTGAATAAGCCGGCCGATGACGTCACCCTGTCTGAGCCGGAAAAACAACAATCAGAACCTTCTAACCTGACTGCTGTAACCACCCTTGATGATCCACCACTACAAGACCATGGGGTCTCCCCAGATGATATGGATGTTAAAGCGGCTATCTCTAAGCTGCCAAGCCCAATCAAGCCGGCCGAGGAAAAGACTGATGATGTTGTTGTGACTGGTTTTGGTTTCACTGCCCCGGGTCAACCTACTGTTTTATCCACGCACAACGTGAAAGAAGAAATTTTCGCTGAAGATAAAGGCAAATGGAAGGTAAACTTAGAGGGCTACACCCATTTCAGTGCCCAAGACATCCACTCCGGTTATTTGAACCATCTGTACACCAGCCGTGACTTTGAAGCTGGCTTAATAAATATGATGAAAGAGCGCTATGAGGTAAACGCTGTAACTCTGTTTTATATGATTATGCTTCCCTTAGCCGCCAAGTTTATTGGGCATGATAAGCTAGAATGCACTGTAAACTTCAATAGCTGCATAGAACAAACTCAGTGGCCCCCAAGGGCCGGTTTATGTCTTCCACATGAACTGGGGCTTACAATAGCAATACGTCAATTTTCCTCCGTAGCCCCCAAGGACCGGGTTAATAAATATGTTAAGCCGGGACTTTGCAGTAGTAAAAAACCAACTTTGCCTCCGTAGCCCCCAAGGGCCGGCTTAATCAGTAATGAATAAGTAGGGACTAATCATCCTATTTAAAAATCAACAACCCAATGTACCGCCTTTATAAGCCGGATTACATCATTTGTCCGGGTCATGTATCTGTCTTTAAATAGAGCAATATGCATTAGCCCGCAAGTGCCAAGGATAATATTTATATTGTGCTTGGGACTTCCAAAAGTTTTTATTAAAAAATAGCAATATGCATTACCCCCCAAGGGCCAAGTATCATACTTGTATTATGCTTGGGACTTTAGCAATATTCACAATATTCTATCCATGTTTATACTACAGGCTAAACTTTCTGAGAAAGACTCGCAGCTCAATGATCTGAAGGCCAATATAAAGACTCAATAATCTAAAACATTCAAGGCCAAGTCAGAATTGAAGAATGCTTTAGAGAACATTGAACAACTCAAGTAAAAATTCAACACTGAGAAAGATAGCTGGGAAATTGAAAAGGCAGCTCTGTTGAAAAGAGCAGAAGAGGCTGAAGCCACACTTAAGCCGGTGACTGAAGAGTTATCTGGCCTAAGGCAACAGATTGGTATTATGACAGTAGCCATCTTTGGTAATAACATGTCTCCCTTAAATCTTAATAATCATATTATAAATGTTGACGGTTTACTCATAACTTTTAATGATATAGGTTCGCGAAGCACGAAGTTGGGCTCAGACATGCGCGTCCGACTTAAAGCTGTCTACACTCTTGTAGAACAGTTATACACTGGTGCCCAACGAGTCATTGCCTCTACGTTGCACAAGAAAAAGCCCTACACACTTATCCAGGATACACTGAAGCAGTTATCCGTGCTGCCAAAAAGAATTGATGACTGAAAACGGGGAGCTGCTCGAGCCGGCGCTTTGACTGCCTTAAGCCGAGCAAAAACATGGCAAGATGATCTTGACCCGGAATATTTAGCCAATGGCTGCCCCGGTGTGAAAGAAGATGAATCTGATTTCAGCGCTGACGATTTTGTAGAGATAGCAAGAGCCATGCGTCCTTTAGCAAGCAAGCTGGTTGATGAAACCAGCCTCTCTTCATACCAGGCGGCTTATGATGCTGACAACAAGAAAGTTAGTGCGTCGGTTCATGAGCCAACAAATCTTATCCCGCCAACTCGTAAGCACACCTTTGCTCCTGACATAGATCCATCAAACCTCATTGATGAAGAAGCTGTATTTAGAGTGTTGACCGGTATCAACTGGGCTATGCCTGACTTCCAGTTGGTGGATAACCAAGGAGCTGAAGATGAAGAAGTGCAGGAAGACCCGGAGGCTTCAACCCACCAACAATCATAGCTGATGTTCATTAAGCACAAATACTTTGTTGTGCTTAATAGTTCCCAAAACACTTATTCTCATTTGGCCATCAGATGCCTTGTAATAGGCTAGTTTAAACTTTTGATCTGCCCTACCATCATGCATGCTTTATTTTGTTTGATATTGTTGATCCGCCAGTTGACGATATGCCACTTATGCATACGATATCATTATGTAGGGCAGATTGTATTTCCTTGTTCCGTGATATTTGATCACACTGCCGGCTCATCATACCAGTACAGTAAGGGTGACAACCCAAAAGATTGAGCACATAATGCCATGTTTGTCATATACTGGCGACTTAGAGTCCAAAGCCAGGCCGGGTTATCGAAAACCACGGATGTACTCAAATATGAGCCATAGAGATTGAGGCTACATGGCCTGAATTGTGTTAAACCATATGGTATAAAGATGAAACCAAAATGTTCAAAATAAAAAATCAGAAAAAACAAGGCTTTCATAGGCCGCACAGATGTTGAGTTAAACCTTTTGAACCTTATAAGTCGGGCCTCACATGACCAATCGTCATTTTAACTTTGAAAAGTTCAGGGTCTTGTATAAGATTGACTGTCAAAAGTTCAGCGGGTCATTCCAGGATTACTTGGGCGGAGTGGCAGACTTAAAAAGGCAGGATAACCCAGGTTTTTAGGTGAATACACCTGGCTTCCAAGCCTGAAAAAGGTTATGTCATCTTTGGTGAATACACCTATGTTTGAACAAGATAACCTGGAAAGTTTTGGTGAATACACCTGGCATTCCACGCCAAAAAAAGTTATGTCCTCTTTGATGAACACACCTATGTTTGAACAAGATAGCCTGGAAACTTTGGTGAATATACCTAGTGTTCCAAGCTAGTTAAGAGGGTAGTGACGCTGTGTTCTCTTTGGTGAATACACCTATGTTTGAACAGAAGCCCCCAAGTATTTTGTAACCATGGCGTATAAGCCGGATCAAAGGGGTAGTCATAGCTATGCTCATTGAGTAGGAAGCCCCCAAGTAATCATGACAATAAAGACTCATTATTCTCAGAAGTGAAACTACAGAGGCCTTGAATTATCAGGGATGTCAGTTTTATTATATTTGTCATAGTATATACATTATCATAATATGTACATCACAAGAGCCGGTGGCTCAGGTGTAATAAGGCCGAAGATGAGCAATATTCCACGGCTGGCGGGTCTCCTCCTCCGACGTGCGTGAGTCTTTGTGGCTTCGAACATTGATAATGTAGTATGACCCATTGTTCAGATTCTTGCTGACCACAAAGGGTCCTTCCCAAGGTGGGGATAGCTTGTGCATATCAGTTTGATCCTGGATAAGCCGGAGCACCAAGTCACCTTTTTGAAAGGTTCTGGTCTGAACCCAACGGCTGTGATAACGGTGCATATCTTGTTGGTAAATCGCCGAACGAGCCGTCGCAAGATCACGCTCCTCATCTAACAGGTTAAGTGCATCCTGACGTGCTTTTCCATTGTCAGCTTCAACATAAGCCACCACGTGGGGCGAGTCGTGGCGGATGTCACTAGGGAGAACTGCCTCTACTCTGTAAACCATGAAGAAAGGCGTGTAACCCATAGATCTATTAGGGGTGGTGTTGATGCTCCATAAGACTGAGGGTAGCTCCTACACCCAACAACCCGGCCTCCTCTGCAAAGGGACCAAAAGCCGAGGCTTGATAACTCTCAAAATTTCTTGATTGGCTCTTTCGGCTTGACCATTAGACTGAGGATGAGCCACTGATGACACATCAGGTCGAATATGCTCACGTTGACAAAATTCTTTCATAGCACCCTTAGACAGATTAGTGCCATTATCAGTTATAATGTTGTGGGGAAAGCCAAAATGGAAAATCACCTTTTTGATAAACTGAACTGCTGTCGCCGCATCACACTTACTGACCGGCTCTGCCTCCACCCACTTTGTAAATTTGTCAACTGCCACCAAGAGGTGAGTCTTTTTATCCTTGGACCTTTTGAAAGGCCCAACCATATCAAGCCACCAGACCGCAAACGGCCAAGTAATTGGAATCATCCTCAATTCTTGAGCCGGCACATGAGCTCATCGTGAGAATTTCTGACAGCCATCACATTTACTAACCAAATCCTCTGCATCAGCATGAGCCGTCAGCCAATAAAATCCAAGACGAAAAGCCTTAGCCACAAGAGATTTAGTGCCAGAATGATGACCACAATCTCCTTCATGAATTTCACGTAGAATCTCACGACCCTCCTCTGGAGAAACACAACGTTGAAATACCCTAAAATACTGCAATGGTGCAATTCTCCATTGACAATTGTCATTAACTTAGACCGTCGGATTATCTGCCTGGCTAAAGTTTTATCTTCAGGTAACTCGCCCCGGGTCATGTAAGCCAAATATGGAACTGTCCAATCAGGAATAGCATGAAGAGCCGCCACTAATTGTGCCTCCAGGTCAGGAATAGCAAGATCTTCCTCTGTAGGCAACTTAACTGAAGGGTTATGCAAAATATCCAGAAAAATATTAGGGGGCACTGGCTTACGCTGGGATCCTAACCGGCTCAAAGTATCAGCCACCTCATTTTTCCTGCGATCAACATGTTTAACTTAATAACCCTTGAAGTGGCCTGCGATAGCATCAACCTCTCGACGATAAGCCACCATGAGTGGATCCTTAGAATCCCCAGTGCCAGAAACTTGCTGAGCTACCAGATCTGAGTCGCCGAAAGACCTCACCCGGCTCAAGTTCATCTCCTTAGCCATCCGAAGACCATGGAGCCAGGCCTCGTACTCGGCCGCATTGTTAGTACAAGGGAACGTCAACCGGAGAACACTATCACCTCGTGGGGAAGTCAAGACAACTCCAGCCCCCGAGCCCTCCAATTTCCTGGATCCATCAAAGTGAAGAGTCCAATATGTGTTATCTGGCTTCTCCTCGGGCATTTGCAGCTCTGTCCAATCATTTATGAAATCCACCAGTGCTTGAGACTTAATAGTTGTTCGAGGCATATACTTCAAACCATGAGGTCCAAGCTCAATGGCCCACTTGGCTACCCGACCTGTGGCTTCCCTGTTCTGAATAATATCCCCTAAAGGAGAAGAACTAACCACAGTGATAGGATGACCCAGAAAATATTGCTTAAGTTTTTGGCTAGCCATGAACACTCCATACACAAGCTTCTACCAATGTGGATACCTCTGCTTGGACTCAATAAGCACCTCACTGATGTAGTAAACCGGCCGCTAAACCGGATGCTCCTTTCCTGATTCCTTCCTTTCCACCACGATGGCTACACTAACAGCTCGGTTGTTGGTAGCCGCATATAATAACAAGGGCTCCTTATCAATGGGAGCAGCAAGCACCGGCGGCTCAGCCAATTGTTTTTTCAAGGCCTCAAATGCCTGATCAGCAGCATCACTCCAAACAAAGTGATATGTCTTCTTCATCATCTCGTACAGAGGGATAACCTTCTCACCCAATTGGCTTATGAACCGGCTTAAGGCTGCAATACAACCCGCCAAACGTTGTACATCATTGATACACGCCGGCTTAGCCAAAGAGGTGATAGCCTTGATCTTCCCCGGGTTGGCTTCAATGCCCCTTTCCAAAACCAGAAAACCCAAAAGCTCACCTGCTGGCACACCAAAGACACACTTGGCCGGGTTAAGCATCATCTTGTAGACCCGGAGATTGTCAAAGCTTTCCTTTAAATCATCTATCAGGGTTTCTTTCTTCCTGGACTTCACAACAATATCATCCACATAAGTGTGAACATCGCGCCTAATCTGACCATGGAGGCAATTTTGTACACATCGCTGATAAGTCGCGTATGCACTCTTGAGCCCGAAAGGCATAGATACATAACAGAAGGCTCCAAAAGGAGTGATAAAGGTCGTCTTCTCCTAGTCTTTAACTGCCATTTTGATCTGGTGATAACCAGAATAAGCATCCAAATAACTCAGACGCTCACAACCCGCCGTACCATCAATAATTTGATCAATACGGGGGAGAGCAAAGGGATCAGCCGGACAAGCTTTGTTCAAATCTATGTAATCCACACACATACGCCAAGTGCCATTCTTCTTAAGTACAAGGACCGGGTTAGCCAACCACTCAGGATGAAAGACTTCAACAATGAACCCAGCTGCCAAGAGCCGGGCTACTTCTTCACCAATGGCCTTACGCCTCTCTTCATTAAAGCGACGAAGGAATTGCTTGATCGGCTTAAACTTCGGATCAATATTAAGAGTGTGCTCAGCGAGTTCCCTTAGTACACCTAGCATATCAGAAGGTATCCATGCAAAGATGTCCCGGTTCTCACGGATGAACTCAATGAGCGCGCTTTCCTATTTCGGAACCAGATTAGCACTGATGCTGAACTGCTTAGATGAGTCGCCAGGAACAAAGTCAACTAGCTTGGTGTCATCTGCCGATTTAAACTTCAATAAAGGGTCATGCTCTGTGGTTGGCTTCTTCAAGGACGTCATATCTGCCGGGTCAACATTATCCTTGTAAAAATTCATTTCCTCTGTGGCACAAATAGACTCCGCGTAAGCAGAGTCGCCTTCTTCACACTCCAAGGCTATCTTGCGACTCCCATGCACCGTCATAGTGCCCTTGTAACCGGGCATCTTAAGCTGCAGATAAACATAACACGGCTTTGCCATGAATTCAGCATAAGCCGGTCGTCCAAACAGAGCATGATACGGGTTCTGGATCTTAACAACTTCAAATGCTAAAGTCTCTGCTCTGGCATCGTATTCATCCCCAAAGGCTACCTCCAAATCAATCTTGCCCACCGGGTACGTCGACTTACCACGCACCACTCCATGGAAAACAGTATTGGACGGATTAAGATTTTTTCAGTTAATCCCATGCGACGGAAAGTATGATAGTAAAGGATATTGATGCTGCTCCCCCCATCCATGAGTACTTTAGTGAATTTTTATGCTCCAACCTAAGGCTCCACCACCAAAGCCAAGTGACCCGGATTATCAACCCGGGGCGGGTGATCCTCATGACTCCACACAATGGGCTGCTCAGACCATCACAAGTAATGGGGAACCGTCGGTTCAACGACGTTCACAGTCCTTTTATAGAGCTTCCGATCCCGCTTGCATAAACTTGTGGTAAAGACATGGTACTGCCCACTATTCAACTGCTTTATATTACTTTGATAACCAGATTGCCGCTGCTAATTCCCCTGGCCAAACTGTTGATGAAAACCACCTTGATTGCCTTGACTGCCTTAGCCCTAGAAACCGGAATTAGAACTGCCACCACCGCAACCCGGACCATTAGAGCCAGAACCTAAGCCGCCGCCCGGCCCATGATTGTTCTGGAAAAGATCGGAATTTTTGTATTCTTTCATAATGAAGCAGTACTTCCAGAGGTGAGTGGATGGCCTTTCCCGTGAACCATGCTTTGGGCAGGGCTGATTTCAGCATCTGCTCAAGATTGAAACTTGACCCTCCAGTCCGAGGAGGTGGCCTTCCCTTACGCTGCTGGCCATTATTCTGCGTGTTGGTATTAACCACAAAATTCGAATTATTATCACCCTTGCGCTTGCCATGGCCCCCCTGACTCGCCGGGTTATGATGCTGCCCCTTGGTGTTGCTACTCTTCTTTCCCTTTCCCGGCTTTTCATCATTAGACTCGGGGTCCTTCGTACTATCAGAGTTGGCATACTTAACTAGAGCCGCCATCAGCTCTCCCATGTCACTGCAGTGGCGCTTGAGCTGCCCTAAATTCTGTTTAAGGGGCATAAAACAACAATTCTTCTCCAACGTTAAGACTGCTGAGTCAGCATTGATGCGATCCGATGAGTGCAGGATAGCTGAAACCCTGCGCACCCAATGGGTTGTTGACTCGCCCTCTTCTTGGACACAGGCATCCAAATCCACAATTGACATAGGCTGCTTGCATGTATCTTTAAAATTCTGGATAAACCGGGCTTTTAACTCGGCCCATGATCCAATGGAGTTGGGAGGCAGCCCTTTCAACCAAGTACGGGCCGTCCCCTCCAACATCATGGTGAAATATTTAGCACACGCAGCATCGCTAACGTCCAGAAACTCCGTGGCCATCTCATAACTCTCAATCCATGCTTCAGGGGGTAAGTTAGCTGTGTAGTTAGGCACCTTACGAGGACCCTTGAAGTCCTTGGGCAAACGCTCATTACGCAGAGCCGGCACTAAACATGGCACAGCCAAGGTTCTAGAGATCACACATGTCTCCACCGAAGCGGTCGGGTAAGCCAGAGAATGCTGATGAACCACTTGCTGAGCCGCCAGCTCAGCCTCCCGACATGCTCTGCCCTGATCCACCAAAGTATGAGCACCATCACGCGCCGGGTCATGCCCATGAGGCTGGTTACGGTGCATGTCACTGCTTTAAACTGTTGGCGAGTCAATGTGTGTGCTATAACTCCGACTCGGGCGAGGGGTTGAATGAATCCTATCTCGATTGTAAGAGTAAGCCGCCTGTTGGGCCACAGTCGTCTGAAGCAATTCTCCGGCTCGCCGTATTTCCATTGCTGTCGGCGATTCGCCTTCAACCGGTAGATCCGCCAACTAAGTCGCTGCAACAATCATGTTATCCAAAGGGTTAGTATAATGACTTGGCGGCGTGGGTATATGTTGAGGTGGAGTAATATTCCAGCGGAGTGGCTCCATCGTGCGCGGCTGAGCCGGTGTTCCCCCCAGGTGCTTCAATTTGGTTTATCACCTACGGGTTGCTGGTCCCTACTCCAGGCGTGTTGAAGAGATTCCTCGCCTCGTAAACCGGAGGTAGACGGCTCTGGTGCCTCCTTCTCATGACTTCATTAGCCGCATTTTGATCCAAGGTGAGCCGGAAAGAGTCCGCCTGAATCCGCTATGCCTAAGCGTTCAAAACAGCCCGCTCCGTAGGCATCCTAGCGTTCTCCGCCGCTAGGTCCTCCTTGGCCTTAGCTATCTCATCCCTTAGCTTTGCAACATCCACCTTATGATGTTCTTGATTATCTGGGGTTACCTCCACCCCCATTAAGGTTGTTAAAGCTTCCAGCAACTCCATCAGAGCATGAGCCGGCGGGCGCGCAGAGCCGGCAACGTCGGTTGTCGCCGCGGCCGTAGAATCGGAGGCCATAGTAGCAGCAGTTGCAGATCCAAGCGTCGGCTGAGTACCGGCCATGAAGATTGCCACCCGGCTCGGTAACTCATAGGGGTCCGGAATACTATCGCCATCGGAACAACCCCCAAGCCGGCCATCTTGTAATTGATACATTGAATCGGTTGATCCGGCCGACTCACCGTCAGAGTATACGACCGTCTCTCCGCCAGATATTGAATCTTCCTCAAATTCCGCCCCATGGATGTGTCCAACAAAGGCGTGCTTCACAGCGGATCGAACCCAGGCCGGTCGTGCACGCTGAGCCATCTCGATGATGTCGGTGTAGATGTCCGGCTCAGGGCCTGGTTCGCCGATCTTGCCGATGAAGACATGAATTCCGCCGAAGGGGATCCGGTACCCGTACTCAATTGAGCCGGCCTCGGGGCCCCAGCCTGTGTCGTCGATGTAGAGCTTGCCGCGACGACTCTTGGTCATCCAGCCCACATCGTATCCATTGATCCCTTCGAAGTTGCCCTTCAAGAACTCAAAACCGCCGTGTGCAGGCCCCACGGTGGGCGCCTGTAACATCCCAAATTTTCAATTCGGAATGTTATACATAGATCATACTGCATTTGCATATTTCTTTGCATTTTGTGCGTGGCGATCCACAAAAATTCTAAGCAACTCAAGGACCTACGGAGAGAGTTGGGAATTCCACCGTTTTTGTATTTGTATTTACTCGAATACCGGTACGAGGATAGCGTTAGTTTTAATTATTTTTCTTTCCTAAAAATATTTTTAAATAAAATATATCAGCGGAGATAATATGACTTCTCCAAAATAACAGAAATATTTGAGGAAAAATATTAAAATCACTTTTGGTATTTATTCGGATTTATTTGTGATTTTATTTGCATAGGAAAAGATACGCGTTTTTCAAAATTGCATTTAGGTCCGGGAAAAATATTCACTTTGTCCTAAATATTATTAGAGGACGGTGAAAATTTATTTCGGGATTTTTGGAGTCCCTTTAGTATTTCTTTTGTTAGTTTTCGTACGTCAGGACTCGTTTAAAAAAAAAGTGAACCGACCTAACCGGGTCGTGTCCGGCAAGGACTCACCCCGGCCGGCCTTTAAAAGCCGAGGCCCAAGACCCCCGCAGCCCATCCGCCCCGTCGCCCGAAACCCTAGCGCCAGCCCCGCCGCCGCCCGCGCCAGCCCAGCTGCCCGCCATCGGTAGCCGCCGAAGCCGCCGTCGCCAGAGTTCGTCAGGTAGCCGCCGGTTTTTCTTTTTAACCGATCGGTACTTTTTCGTACAACCCCTAGATCCATTTTTTTTAGATTAGATCGGTTTTTTCGATTTAGTTATTTAGCGAACGTTCATCCGTACGTTCATTTTAACGAACGTTGTTCGCCCGTTAGCCGCAGACAGCGAACGTTCGTTCGTTAGCCTGTTCGTCAGTTTTCTTTTTCGGGGTATTTATCCGCGATTATTTCCGATCGCGATTTCTGCCCTGATCTTGTTTTCCGTTTGCTCGAGAGTCAGAATTAGGTGATTCAAAATCCATGATCTTCGTCTCGACGCCCTCTTTCCGTTTAACCAACTTGAACAAAGTTTTGGCTACTATAAAATTTGACTCTAGATCAAACTAGTAAACGAATCTCGTTTCTTTCGCAGTTTGAGTTTCATTGCTTCTTTCGATTTGATTCTTTTTGCAAACCGGAGTTCTTAAGTTGACCTTTCTGGTTAGATCTTATCTTTTGGAGTTTTGTTTGTGCATCATTGCTTCATTGCTTATGTATGCTATTGTTTGCTTGCGATAGAATACCCGGACTGTGAAGCGTGCTACTACGAGTCCCTAGGTTTTGCGAATCATCAGCAAGGCAAGTAACACTTTCATCATACTCTTTTATTACCTAGTTTTTATGCATTAGATCAAACCCTCACACATTGCATGAGTAGGATCTCTTCATTTGTGGGACTGGTAAGTAGATTGAGGTAGAACCTATTACCTGCATTATTTTCAAACCCTTGGGAGTTACTTCTACGTTATTCTTAGGTTGCCATGCTATGCTCGTAGACGTGGTTTGGGTTTGAGTGAAATCCATGACAGATGTGAGATGTTAATTAATGGTTCAACTTAAGGTGGCTACTTGAATACACATCTGGGTGGTTTGGTTGCAGGGCACCTGGGGAATCCAGTGTTGTCCTAGGAAATCCCGGGGTTTCTGTGTGATTGTCCTATGGAATGCCACCCAGGCTTAAAGGGATCATAAAACTATTCATGCTAGAAACTTCCGTGTGCAGCCACAATGCCATTATGGGCTCTCGCATAGTATGAGTAAGTTGTGTGAGCTCTTTCGTGGTGGACTAGCAGATGTAGGGGAAAGTAGGTGTACGGGTCCACCTGGGGTAAAGAGTAAATGCTTCTGAAAGACAGTGTCTCGGTCATCCGTTTCTCAAACACCATGCAGTGCGAGAAATCCAACGGAGGAGATCGAGTCTTGTGGGAAAAGTGCACAAACCACTGCAGAGTGTACAAACTGATCATGATTAGCCGTGTCCCCGGTTATGGACAAATCTTGAGTATCTGGTACTTGAATTATTGGTTGATCTCATCACTCTAAAGTTAAATTTGTTGGGTTAATGATTACTTTAATTTGGGATTGAGTTGGAGGTACCTTCTCAATGATGTTTCAACTACCATGATAGTTAAAATAAATTTTTATTCCTTTGTTGTAGGGAAAAATTGGCTTTACGCAAAAACCTTAACCTTAGAGCCTCCACCAGCCAAATATGCATATAGTGTAGCCTTTATTTCTGTTACTTGCATCTTCTGTGTTATCTTGCCAGCATATTCCATGTGTTGACCCGTTTCGGGCTGCAACATGTTACGTTGCGGACTTTTCAGACGAGGAGTAAGACGTTCTAGGTCGTTTGTCATGCACTCAGCTATGCCGTTGGAGTTGATGGACTCACTTATCTTCCAAGCCTTCCGTTGTTATTTTGTTACATGGCCTTATGCCATAGAATTTTGTAATAAGCTTTCTTTGGAGACATTCGATGTAATAAGTGTGTGATTGCCACTCTGTTATAAATCCTTCAAGTATTGTGTGTGTCAGCATTACCGATCCAGGGATGACACTGAAACACAAAGACTTCGGTCCATTCGGATCGTGGTCGCTACAAGATGGTATCAGAGCACACGCTGACTGTAGGACACGACCACTAAGATAAACCCTAGGTCACTCTTCTCTACTCATTTTTGACTTCTCTCCATTTTCTACTTCTTTAGGATGGTGGACCCAAGGAACAAGTTCACTCAACCAGATGAAGACACACCTTTTGGACGACACTTGGAGGAAGTCACTAGGTACCTGAACATAGGAATACCAAGCTTTACCGGGACCTACACCGCCACTTTACCAGAAGAGGAGCGATGGAGCATTCAAGTTCAAATTCCCGGGAGAACCTTCACACCATCCACTGAGCCAATAGAGTTTTCTTTTGATGCACCAACCTGGATCCTAGGCAAGAGTATGGCCGCCCACATCACTATGGGAAGGATCGGAGAAGTCTACAAGCAGGAGCTGAAGGACACCATCTACCAGATTTGTGGACGCCGAGATGAGCGTTGGGACATGATCAGCACCAGGAGGGACAGGTCCATTGCAGCGTTCATCCAGGAGTTAAACCAGCACATTCGACGACAGGAGCACCAGATGTGCGCAGGGATGATAGATTTGAAGAAGGCACTAAACAGGAATTTGGAGCTAGAAGAAGAACTCAAGTCTACTTGTGACGGATACGAGGAGGAGATGTTGATACTAGTGGAGAAGAATGATGATTTGCCAAGGAAGCTAGGAGTATGATCCAGCACCAGGAGGAGAAGAAGAGGAAGAAGAACCCAAGGAGATTCGTTCTGAAGATTACATCATCATCGACGATACGGATTCAGACCCTGATGATAGTGATGACGAAGACTGTGAAGATGAAGCTGGAGCAGACATCATGGAATCTTCCGCCGATCAAAATTTCTAGATGACTACCCTATGACTAGTAGTTTTTCCCCACAAAGTAGTATTTAGAGCACTTTGTAGCGTTAGTTAGATCTTTGTAAGACCTTGCTTGAAATTGATTGGTGTGATATGATTGTGTTTGTATCATGTGCATATGGGTAGTGATTTTCCCTTAGACCTCAACTCTATTCTAATCTCTTCCCTCTACACCCATCAGATGCCTCCAAGACGTGAGCCCGGATTTGAGTTTCCCCCTGAGCTCACTCAGTTGATCCAGCAGCAGAACACTTTGATGCAACTTCTTGTCCAGAACACTCAGAACAACCACAACCCTCCACCACCACCACCCGTGGACAACCTGACATGTTTCTTAAGGTTGCAACCACCGGTGCTTGCTAGCAGCATTGAACCAATAGTTGTTGATGACTGGGTGCGCAAGATTGGAAGGGATTTGACCACCGCAAATTGCTCGGATGCTGAGAAAGTGCGATTTGCCGCACACCAGTTGTCTGGACCAGCCGCAGCATGGTGGGAGAATTACACAGCCACTTTCCCTATAGCCAATGTCACTTGGGATCAGTTCCAGCAAGCTTTCCGTACTGCCCATGTCTCAACTGGAGCCATGATCATGAAGAAGCGGGAGTTTCGCAACTTGCGCCAAGGAAATCATACTGTGGCTCAATACGTGGATGAGTTTAGTACCCTATCTCGTTATGCCCCAGATGATGTGGCCATAGATGCCGCTAAGCAGGAGAGATTTATGGAAGGGCTGAATGATGAGATGAGCGTACAGTTGATGGTGGCAACCTTCAACAACTACCAGGAGTTGGTAGATAAAGCTCTTATGATTGAAGGGAAGCAGCAGCAGATTGAGAGTCGCAAGAGGAAGTATGGACAAGGAAGGAATAATTCTGGAGCCCAGCAGAAGCCCCGATTCACTCCGAATTCGGGAGGATATACCCATAACCATGGAAGCCACACCCACAATGGAGGAATTTCCCACAACCACAATGGCTCCAAGAATGGGAATGGGAATGGAGCAAACAATAATCAGAATCGCTCTACCCCGTCCACACCCGCCAAGAAGGATTTCAGCCACATCACCTGTTACAAGTGCGGGAAGAATGGACATTATGCCAATGAGTGCCCTGAAGCTAAGAATGGGAACGGCAATGGAAGCGCCGGAAAGAAGCCCAACCCGTTCAACAAAGGACAAGTGAACCATGTGATCGTGGAGGAAGTTGAAGAACAACCAGATGCGGTGATCGGTAAGTTTATGGTTAAGTCATTTACCGCAGTAGTTCTTTTTGATACTGGTGCATCGCATTCATACATTTCAAGGGGATTCGTAAATAGACATAAGTTGTCCACCAGAGTCCTTATGGCCCCCATGTTAGTAAGTTCACCCGGAGCGGAATATATGGCAAATCAAGGATGTTTTCAGATGCCATTGACCATTGGACGACATGTTTTCCCCTCAGACCTAATAGTTTTGGAGTCACAAGGATTGGATGTGATATTAGGTATGGATTGGCTATCGATGTATGGAGGGAACATCGATTGTGCCAGCAAGTCTATTTTGCTTACCACCCCGGAGGGAAAAAGGATTAAGTATGTATCTAGGCATTCGCCTATAAGGACACAAGTACATTCTCTCACGGGAGTTGTTCAGGAGGAAGTGTCGGTAGTAAAGGATTACCCGGATGTGTTTCCAGAGGAGTTACCAGGCATGCCACCGGATAGGGATATTGAGTTTTTGATTGAGCTGTTGCCTGGCACCGGACCTATATCGAAGAGACCGTATCGGATGCCAGCGAATGATCTGGAGGAGATCAAGAAGCAGATTAAGGAGTTATTGGAGAAAGGTTTTATTCGTCGGAGTTCATCACCTTGGGGAGCCCAAGTGCTTTTGGTCGAGAAGAAGGATGGATCTTTAAGAATGATCGTTGATTATCGTGCACTGAATGAAGTGACTATTAAGAATAAGTACCCGCTGCCGATGATCAATGATTTGTTCGACCAACTCCAGGGAGCGAAAGTATTCTCCAAGATCGATCTACGATCTGGGTACCACCAATTGAAGATCCGAGAGAAGGATATACCTAAGACAGCCTTCACCACAAGGTACGGGCTATATGAGTATACGGTTATGTCATTTGGATTGACTAACGCCCCTGCCTATTTTACGAGTATGATGAACAAGGTGTTCATGGAGTTCTTGGATAAGTTTGTCGTGGTATTCATTGATGATATTTTGGTGTACTCGAAGAATGAGGAGGAACACGCAGAGCATTTGCGTTTGGTACTGGAGAAGCTCATAGAACATCAGTTGTATGCCAAGTTTAGCAAATGCGAGTTTTGGTTGAAGGAAGTGGGATTCCTAGGGCATGTTATATCGGGAGAAGGTATAGCAGTGGACCCCGTCAAAGTGTAGGCAGTCACTGAGTGGTTGGCACCCACTTCAGTTGGAGATATCCGCAGTTTTCTTGGACTCGCGGGATATTACCGGAGATTCATAGAAAATTTCTCCAAGATTGCTAAGACAATGACGACATTGTTGAAGAAGGAGACAAAGTTCAATTGGACTGAGGAGTGCGAAGAAAGTTTCCAGCAGTTGAAGAAACGGTTGACGACAGCCCCAGTGCTGATATTGCCAGATATACGCAAAGATTTCCAAGTGTACTGCGATGCTTCACGCTTAGGACTTGGAGGAGTACTCATGCAGGATGGAAGAGTTGTTTCTTATACATCTCGTCAACTGCGGCTGCACGAGTTGAATTATGCGACGCATGATCTGGAGTTAGCAGTTGTAGTGCACGCACTCAAAACTTGGAGACATTTCCTTATTGGTAATCATTGTGATGTGTACACGGATCACAAGAGTTTGAAGTACATTTTCACTCAGAAGGAGCTGAACCTCAGACAGAGGAGATGGTTGGAACTTATAAAGGATTATGATATGAAGCTGCACTATCACCCAGGAAAGGCCAATGTCGTTGCAGACGCTCTGAGCCGAAAGAGTTATGCAAATACCTTAGTAAAAGGGGAAATGCCCCAGGGGATAGCAGAAGATCTCAGGGAGCTTTGTTTGGAGATAGTTCCTAGAGGTTTTGTCACAACGTTGGAGGTTCAGTCAACATTGCTGGGAAAGATACGCGAAGCCCAAAAGGATGACAAAGAGATTGCCGAGATAAAGAAGAGGATGAGTGGAGGAAAAGCCAAAGGATTTCGTGAGGATGAGCACGACACCTTGTGGTTTGAGGATCGAATCTATGTGCCCAACGACCCAGAGATCAGGAAGTTGATACTGCAGGAAGCACATGATTCACCATAATTGATACACCCCGGAAACACTAAGATGTATTTGGATTTGAAGGAACGTTTCTGGTGGACGGGAATGAAGAAGGATATTGCCGAATATGTAGCAGTATGTGATGTATGCCAGAGAGTAAAGGCAGAGCATCAGAAGCCAGCAGGATTGCTACAGCCTATGCCAATACCCGAATGGAAGTGGGAGAAGCTTGGCATGGATTTTATCACCGGATTGCCCAGGACCAAAGCAGGATATGACTCAATCTGGGTAGTAGTGGACCGTTTGACCAAAGTAGCCCACTTTATCCCCGTGAAAACCACATACACCCGTGCGAAGTTGGCCAAGATATACATGACCAGGATCGTATGTCTGCACGGAGTTCCGAGGACCATTGTATCAGATAGAGGAACACAGTTCACCTCAAAGTTTTGGCATCAGCTACACCAAACTTTGGGAACAAGGCTGGAATTTAGTACAACGTTTCACCCACAGATAGATGGACAGACCGATAGAGTCAACCAGATTCTGGAGGACATGTTGAGAGATTGTGCGCTAGATTATGGGTATAGTTGGGATGACAATGTGCCCTACGCTGAGTTATCATACAACAACAGTTACCAGGCCAGTTTGAAGATGGCACCGTTCGAAGCATTGTGCGGAAGGAGATGTCAAACGCCGTTAATGTGGGATGAAGTTGGAGACCGACAGTTGTTTGGACCAGACTTGATCAAAGAGTCTGAAGAGAAGGTTAAGCTAATTCAAGATAGATTGAAGGTAGCTCAGTCCGGGCAGAAGAGTTATGCAGACTCGAAGCGCAAGGAGATAGCCTATGAAATCGGAGACAGAGCGTCCTGAGAGTATCGCCTCTGCGAGGAGTTAAACATTTTGGAGTTAAGGGAAAACTAGCCCCGAGATTTGTGGGACCTTACCGTGTTTTGGAACGCATGGGAGAGGTTGCCTATAAGCTGGAGTTGCCCGAAGGATTGTCAGGAGTGCACGATGTGTTTCACGTTTCGCAGCTTAAGAAGTGCCATGCGGAGATGGCCGATATCCCGCTTAGAGACACAGTACCCCTGGAAGCAATTCAGTTGGATAGCGATCTGACTTATGAGGAGAAGCCTGTTAAGATTCTCGAATTTTCGAGCAGAGTCACCCGCAGTAAGGTTATCAAGTTTTGCAAAGTTCAGTGGAGTCACCACACCGAGGAGGAAACCACCTCGGAACGAGAAGATGATCTATGCAAGGACCACCCACACCTGTTCTCTAGCCAAGTCGAATCTCGAGGGCGAGATTCATTCTAAGGGGGGTAGGTTTGTAACATCCCAAATTTTCAATTTGGAATGTTATACATAGATCATACTACATTTGCATATTTCTTTGCATTTTGTGCGCGGCGATCCTCGAAAATTCTAACCTACTCAAGGACCTACGGAGAGAGTTGGGAATTCTACCGTTTTTGTATTTGAGTTTACTCGAATACCGGTACGAGGATAGCGTTGGTTTTAATTATTTTTCTTTCCTAAAAATATTTCTAAATAAAATATATGAGCGGAGATAATATGACTTCTCCAAAATAACAGAAATATTGGAGGAAAAATATTAAAATCACTTTTGGTATTTATTCGGATTTATTTGTGATTTTATTTGCATAGGAAAAATCTGTGTTTTTAAAAATTGCATTTAGGTCCGGGAAAAATGTTCACTTTGTCCTAAATATTATTAGAGGATGGTGAAATTTTATTTCGGGATTTTTGGAGTCCGTTTATTATTTCTTTTGTTAGTTTTCGTACGTCAGGACTCGTTTTACAAAAAAAAAGTGAACCGACCTAACCGGGCCGTGTCCGGCTAGGACTCAGCCCGGCCGGCCTTTAAAAGCCGAGGCCCGAGACCCCCGCAGCCCAGCCGCCCCGTCGCCCGAAACCCTAGCGCCAGCCCCGCCGCCGACTCGCCGCGCCGCCGCCCGCCGCCCCGCCGCCGGTAGCCGCCGTCGCCGGAGTTCGTCGAGGTAGCCGCCGGTTTTTCTTTTTAACTGATCGGTACTTTTTCGTAAAACCCGTAGATCCGTTTTTTTAGATTAGATCGGTTTTTTTCTTCGGTTTAGTTATTTAGCGGGCGTTCGTCCGTACGTTCGTTTTAATGAACGTTGTTCTCCCGTTAGCCGCAGACAGCGAACGTTTGTTCGTTAGCCTGTTCGTCAGTTTTCTTTTTTGGGGTATTTATCCGCGACTATTTCCGATCGCGATTTCTGCCCTGATCTTGTTTTTCATTTTTCTTTTCGCTTGAGAGTCGGAATCGGGTGATTTAAAATCCCAGATCTTCGTCTCGACGCCCTCTTTCCGTTTAACCAACTTGAACAAAGCTTTGGCTACTGTTAAATTTGACTCTAGATCGAACTAGTAAACAAATCTTGTTTCTTTCGCAGTTTGAGTTTCGTTGCTTCTTTCGATTTGATTCTTTTTGCAAACCGGAGTTCTTAAGTTGAACTTTCTGGTTAGATCTTATCTTTTGGAGTTTTTTTGTGCATCATTGCTTGATTGCTTATGTATGCTATTGTTTGCTTGCGATAGAATACCCGGACTGTGAAGCGTGCTACTACGAGTCCCTAGGTTTTGCGAATCATCAGCAAGGCAAGTAACACTTTGATCATACTATTTTATTACCCAGTTTTTATGCATTAGATCAAACCCTCACACATTGCATGAGTAGGATCTCTTAATTTGTGGTACTGGGAAGTAGACTGAGGTAGAACATATTACCTGCATTATTTTTAAACCCTTAGGAGTTACTTCTACGTTATGCTTAGGTTGACATGCTATGCTCGTAGACGTGGTTTGGGTTTGAGTGAAATCAATGACAGATGTGAGATGTGAATTAATGGTTCGACTTAAGGTGGCTACTTGAATACACATCTGGGTGGATTGGTTACAGGGCACCTGGGGAATCCAATGTTGTCCTAGGAAATCCCGGGGTTTCCGTGTGATTGTCCTATGGAATGCCACCCAGGCTCAAAGGGATCATAAAACTATTCATGCTAGAAACTTCCGTGTGCAGCCACAATGCCATTATGGGCTCTCGCATAGTATGAGTAAGTTGTGTGAGCTCTTTCGTGGTGGACTAGCAGATGTAGGGGAAAGTAGGTGTACGGGTCTACCTGCGGTAAAGAGTAAATGCTTCTGAAAGACTGTGTCTCGGTCATCCGTTTCTCAAACACCATGCAGTGCGAGAAATTCAACGGAGGAGATCGAGTCTTGTGGGAAAAGTGCACAAACCTCTACAGAGTGTACAAACTGATCATGATTAGCCGTGTCCCCGATTATGGACAAATCTTGAGTATCTGGTACTTGAATTATTGGTTGATCTCATCACTCTAAAGTTAAATTTGTTGGGTTAATGATTACTTTAATTTGGGATTGAGTTGGAGGTACCTTCTCAATGATGTTTCAACTACCATGATAGTTAAAATAAAATTTCATTCCTTTGTTGTAGGAAAAAATTGGCTTTACGCAAAAACCTTAACCTTAGAGCCTCCACCAGCCAAATATGCATATAGTGTAGCCTTTATTTCTGTTACTTGCATCTTTTGTGTTATCTTGCCAGCATATTCCATGTGCTGGCCCGTTTCGGGCTACAACATGTTACGTTGCAGACTTTTCGGACGAGGAGTAAGACGTTCTAGGTCGTTTGTCATGCACTCAGCTATGCCGTTGGAGTTGATGGACTCACTTATCTTCCAAGCCTTCCGCTGTTATTTTGTTAGATGGCCTTATGCCATAGACTTTTGTAATAAGTTCTCTTTGGAGACATTCGATCTAATAAGTGTGTAATTGCCACTCTGTTATAAATCCTTCAAGTACTGTGTGTGTCAGCATTACCAATCCAGGGATGACACTGAAACACAAAGACTTCGGTCCATTCGGATCGTGGTCGCTACAAGATGGTATTAGAGCACACGCTGACTGTAGGACACGACCACTAAGAAAAACCCTAGGTCACTCTTCTCTACTCATTTTTGACTTCTCTCCATTTTCTACTTCTTTAGGATGGTGGACCCAAGGAATAAGTTCACTCAACCAGATGAAGACACACCTTTTGGACGACACTTGGAGGAAGTCACTAGGTACCTGAACATAGGAATACCAAGCTTTACCGGGACCTACACCGCCACTTTACCAGAAGAGGAGCGATGG
Source organism: Secale cereale (assembly GCA_902687465.1). Taxonomy (NCBI): domain Eukaryota; kingdom Viridiplantae; phylum Streptophyta; class Magnoliopsida; order Poales; family Poaceae; genus Secale; species Secale cereale. The sequence continues at coordinate 119,228,578 of LR738709.1, read as the reverse complement.
AGCATTCAAGTTCAAATTCCCGGTAGAACCTTCGCACCATCCACTGAGCCAATAGAGTTTTCTTTTGATGCACCAACCTGGAGCCTAGGCAAGAGTATGGCCGCCCACATCACTATGGGAAGGATCGGAGAAGTCTACAAGCAAGAGCTGAAGGACACCATCTACCAGATTTGTGGATGCCAAGATGAGTGTTGGGACATGATCAGCACCCGGAAGGACAGGTCCATTGCAGCGTTCATCTAGGAGTTAAACCACCACATTCGACGACAGGAGCACCAGATGTGCGCAGGGATGATAGATTTGAAGAAGGCACTAAACAGGAATTTGGAGCTAGAAGAAGAACTCAAGTATACTCGTGACGGATACGAGGAGGAGATGTTGATACTAGTGGAGAAGAATGATGATTTGACAAGGAAGCTAGGAGTATTCATGGGAGATCCAGCACCAGGAGGAGAAGAAGAGGAAGAAGAACCCAAGAAGATTCGTTCTGAAGATTACATCATCATCGACGATACGGATTCAGACCCCGATGATAGTGATGACGAAGACTATGAAGATGAAGCTGGAGCAGACATCATAGAATCTTCCGCCGATCAAAATTTCTAGATGACTACCCTATGACTAGTAGTTTTTCTCCAGAAAGTAGTATTTAGAGCACTTTGTAACGTTAGTTAGATCTTTGTAAGACCTTGCTTGAAATTGATTGGTGTGATATGATTGTGTTTGTCTCATGTGCATATGGGTAGTGATTTTCCCTTGGACCTCAACTCTATTCTAATCTCTTCCCTCTACACCCATCAGATGCCTCCAAGACGTGAGCCCGGATTTGAGTTTCCCCCTGAGCCCACTCAGTTGATCCAGCAGCAGAACACTTTGATGCAACTTCTTGTCCAGAACACTCAGAACAACCAGAACAACAACAACCCTCCACCACCACCACCCGTGGACAACCTGACACATTTCTTAAGGTTGCAACCACTGGTGCTTGCTAGCAGCATTGAACCAATAGTTGTTGATGACTGGCTGCGCAAGATTGGAAGGGATTTGACCACCGCAAATTGCTCGGATGCTGAGAAAGTGCGATTTGCCGCACACCAGTTGTCTGGACCAGCCGCAGCATGGTGGGAGAATTACACAGCCACTTTCCCTATAGCCAATGTCACTTGGGATCAGTTCCAGCAAGCTTTCCGTACTGCCCATGTCTCAACTGGAGCCATGAGCATGAAGAAGCGGGAGTTTTGCAACTTGCGCCAAGGAAATCATACTGTGGCTCAGTACGTGGATGAGTTTAGTACCCTATCTCGTTATGCCCCAGATGATGTGGCCATAGATGCCGCTAAGCAGGAGAGATTTATGGAAGGGCTGAATGATGAGATGAGCGTACAGTTGATGGTGGAAACCTTCAACAACTACCAGGAGTTGGTAGATAAAGATCTTATGATTGAAGGGAAGCAGCAGCAGATTGAGAGCCGCAAGAGGAAGTATGGACAAGGAAGGAATAATTCTGGATCCCAGCAGAAGCCCCGATTCACTCCGAATTCGGGAGGATTTACCCATAACCATGGAAGCCACACCCACACTAGAGGAAGTTCCCACAACCACAATGGCTCCAAGAATGGGAATGGGAATGGAGCAAACAATAATCAGAGCTTGCTAAGGTTTAACCCCGCCCCTCTTGGTCGGGTTATACCAAATAGTTATATCCCCAACACTACATGATATGTGTTTTGCTTGGAGCGTCGTATATGATATGAGTCTTTTCTCTTTAGATTTCCACAATCATCCTCGCTGAATACATCTTTATGAGAGACACGCTTCAATCGTGATTTATTAGAATACTCTATGTGCTTCACTTATATCTTTTGAGCTAGGCAATTTTGCTCTAGTACTTCACTTATATCTTTTTAGATCACGGCGGGGGTTTTATTTTGTAGAAATTGTTAAACTCTCTTGCTTCACTTATATTATTTAGAGAGTCTCTAAAACAGCATGGTAATTAGCTTGGGTTATGAATTTAGTCCTAATATGATAGACATCCAAAGTTGGTATAATAAAAACCTTCATATGACAATTGTGATCGTTTTGAGATGTGAGGGTAGTAATATTAGAATCATGCTAGTAGTAAATAGTAGGGTAGAGAAAATAATAGTGTTATGGTTTGTGATTCCCAAAGCATGCACGTATGGTCTATAAAAAGTGCAACCAAAACGTGATGCTTGTGTCTTGATTGTTCACCTTTGTGTGAAGGCCGGGGGCGTGCGATGGTTAACTCCTACTAACCTCCCCCTAGGAACATGCGTAGTAGTACTTTGCTTCGAGGGCTAATAAATCTTTTGCAATAAGTATGTGAGTTCTTTATGACTAATGTTGAGTCCATGGATTATACACCCTCTCACCCTACCACTTTGCTAGCCACTCTAGTGCCGCACACTTTCACTGGTGCATAAAACCCTCCTTATACCTTCCTCAAAACAGCCACCATACCTACCTATTATGGCACTTTCATAGCCATTCCGAGATATATTTCCATGTAACTCCACCGTTCCGTTTGCTATGACACACTTCATCATTGTCATATTGCTTTGCATGATCATGTAGTTGACATAGTATTTGTGGCAAAGCCACCGTTCATATTTTTCATACATGTCACTCTTGATCATTGCACATCCCGGTACACCGTCGGAGGCGTTCATATAGAGTCATACCTTTGTTCTAGCATCGAGTTTAAGTAAATAAAAGTGTGATGATCATCATTATTAGAACATTGTCCCATGTGAGGTTATCAAAGAGGCCAAAGAAGCCCACCAAAAAAAGAGGCCAAAGAGCCCAAAAAAAAATGAGAGACAAAGAGAGAAGGGACAATGTTACTATCTTTTTCCACACTTGTGCTTCAAAGTAGCATCATGTTCTTCATGATAGAGAGTCTCCTATGTTGTCACTTTCATATATTACTAGTGGGAATTTCCGTTATAAGAACTTGGCTTGTATATTCCAACGATGGGCTTCCTCAAATGCCCTAGGTCTTCATGAGCAAGCAAGTTGACGCACACCCACTAGTTATCTTTTTGAGCTTTCGTATACTTATAGCTCTAGTGCATCCGTTACATGGAAATCCCTACTCACTCACATTAATATAAATTGATGGACATCTTCATAGTCCATTGATTTGCCGAGTTGATGTGAGACTTTCTCCCCACTTTTGTCTATTACCACCTTCTATTCCACCGATAGTGATATATCCATGACTCAAATATTCCAGAAACCCTAGGCGGGCGATCAAAACCACTTTTCCGCCGCCGCAACTCTCTGTTCTCGCGAGATCCCATCTAGAGGCCTTTTTTGGTACTCTGTCGGAGGGGGAATCAACCACGGAGGGCATCTACATCAACACCATTGCCTTTCCGATGAAGTGTGAGTAGTTTACCACAGACCTACGGATCCATATCTAGTAGCTAGATGGCTTCTTCTCTCTCTTTGTTCTTCAATACCATGTTCTCCTCGTTGTTCTTGGAGATCTATCCGATGTAATCTTCTTTTGCGGTGTGTTTGTCAAGATCCGATGAATTGTGGGTTTATGATCAGATTATCTATGAATAATATTTGAGTCTTATCTGAATTCTTATATGCATGATTTGATATCTTAGTAATTCTCTTCGAACTATCGGTTTGGTTTGGCCAACTAGATTGGCTTTTTTGCAACGGGAGAAGTGTTTTGCTTTGCGTTCAATCTCGCGGTGCTCAATCCCAGTGACAGAAATGGACATGACCCGTATTGTATTGTTGCCATCGAGGATAACAAGATGGGGTTTTCATCATATTGCTTGAGTTAATTCCTCTACATCATGTCATCTTACTTAATGTGTTACTCTGTTTTTATGAACTAAATACATTAGATGCATGCTGGATAGCGGTCGATGTGTGGAGTAATAGTAGTAGATGCAGAATCGTTTCGGTCTACTTGTCACGGACGTGATGCCTATATTCATGATCATTCCCATAGATGTCGTTATAATTATTCGCTTTTCTATCAATTGCTTGACAGTAATTCATTCACCCACCGTAATATTTGCTATCAAGAGAGAAGCCTCTAGTGAAACCTATGGCCCCCGGGTCTCTTTACATCTTATAAGTTTCAGATCTACTATTTTACAATCTTTTACTTTTCAATCTATAGACCAAAAACCCAAAAATATTTACTTTACTTGTTTATCTATCTCTATCGGGTCTCACTTTTGCAAATAACCTAGAAGGGATTGTTAACCCCTTTATAGCGTTGGGTGCAAGTTGTTTGATTGTTTGTGCATGTATTTGGCGACTTGTGTGTAATCTCCTACTGGATTGATACCTTGGTTCTCAAAACTGAGGGAAATACTTACTTCACTTTGCTGCATCACCCTTTCCTCTTCAAGGGAAACCCCAACGTAAACTCGGGAAAGTAGCAAGGAAATCAACCCGGCAGAGGGGGCCCTTGCCGGGAACCATCCCTGGGTATCGCTTGCGGAAGGAGCTGAAGTGGCCACCGTTTGCTTCCTAGGTTCCCCCTAGAGACTCTCGCCAGCCTCCTTGGCAGGCGGCAGAAGAATTTCAACATGTCCACTAGCCGGGGCGGTCTGGCCCATACCTTCACGCAAGGGGCTGGACCAGGGGCTAAGTACGGGATCGTCCTCGGCACCCTTTGCCGGTTCGACACCTGGCCCTGCCCGCAACTCCTTTGTTGTCTTGGCCCGCTTGGACCATTGGGCCAGAGTATGTGCATCCCTACCAAGGCCAACATCACGAGATCAGTAAAAAAATCAAGGAAAGAAAAGGTTATTGAAATAATGAGAAGCAAAGGATTGTCCTCACTCTGGATCTTCAAGCATGGCGTTCATCTCATATACGAGATGCGGGGGAGATTCCCTGCCCCTCTTCAACGGTGAAGGGGTCCTGCCCATTGATGGTGCCAGACTCGATGGTGGTGTAGGGTCGATGCCAGTCACCACCCGTTGCCGGGAAGGTGGAGTCGCTGTCAGAACAAGGCGGGTCGAGTGGCGACGCACAATATCCTCTTTGTTGTTCTTGCTGGCCGTCTTCTTCACCTTGGGCCCCGCCCGTGATGAAGACGGTACCACTGGCTCTCTGCTCCCCCTCCTCCAGAGTCGGCGCCTCTGCTCTGGGGCCTAAGGGCCTGCTTCAAGCCCTTCTTCCTCTTCAGGCACTATGGCCCCCTCCACCCCGGCATCGTCGGACCCGGCAACCTTGGCCCCGGCAGCCGCGGCGCCCAACGCCTCAAGTTCGGCGATCTCTTCATCAACACGCTCTTCCTCCGAGGAGTTCCCTTCATCGTCTTCACCAGTAGCCGCGGCAGCCTTGAGCCTTAGGATTTCCTCAAGCCCGCTGTAGATGTACTCCTGCTCCTCCTCAGTGGTGCCACTGGTGAAATCCATCTCCTTCATGACGACCTTCTCCTCTAAGCTAGAGGCCCAGTTCATCTCGTCCTCCAAACTGGGCAGCTCCCAATCTGCTTTGACTCCATTGGCATTGCAGTCCGGCATCCACTTGAGGATTTGGTCCAAAGCAGAGTTGATGTGCAATGGAACAATCCTTACCGACAAGTGAAAAGTGTCGGCCTTGTGGAAGAGCTGCTCGCAGCCAAGCATGACTCATGACTATCAGATTATTGGCAACTCCGGGATACAGCTGCATCCAGTCCACAACATTCTTGTACTCCCAAGCAAAGCGCTTGGCGAAGCCCTACCGGAATTCCACTGCTGCTAACACCACCATACTGTCGTGTTGGTTCAGATCTCATCTACATCCTCTTCCTCACTTGCTGGATCAAGAAGAAGAGGACGCCGTCGAGACATACGTGTGCTAAACTCGGAGGTGTTGCACGTGCGATACTTGGATCGGATTGGATCGCGACGCGAGTACGACTACGCCAACCACGATCTCTAGACCGTTAACTCTTTCGGTCTAGAAGGGTAAGTAGACACACTCCCCTCTCATAGCTATACATCTCCTAGATTGGATCTTGGCTGTTCCGTAGGACTTTTTTCATGCTTCGTTCCCCTACACCAGCAAGTGCGAGTCAGGTGATCCCCCTCAGGTTTTGGGTGTGGTACCAGGCGGTGGTTGATCGGTTGTTCCGATAGTTAATTTAATTACCGGTACAATCGGGACACCCGGTGGCTGTACCGCTCTTGTCCTACAGGAATGCATATATGCCTAGGGCGGTTGTACCGCCTTTGTGCATAATGGTTAGAATTGGGAGGACACTTATAAAGAGGTGGTTCTTCCACCTCCCACTTATCTCTTTCCTCTCCATTGTTTCCCGAAGCTCATACTTGCCCGATATTCTTCTCCAGCCAACCAAACTTGTTGATTTTCTAGGGATTGAGGGAGTATACCTAGATCTACACTTCCACCGAAGGAAATTTGACTCCCCATACTTTCCGTTGTGGATCTTGTTACTCTTGGGTGTTTGGGAACCTTATACGGAACGATCACCTTGGAGTCACATTCCATTGTGGTGAAGCTCCATGGTGGTGTTGTGAGCCTCCAATTAAGTTATGGAGAGAAACGCAACCTTGTTTGTAAAGGTCCCAGTTGCCATCTTCAAGGGCACCGCTAATGGATTCGCCACATCTTGCATCATGCAAGGTCGTGAGCAGAATAGAGTGAGTCCTTGGGACACTTTGGGAGCATTGTGCCTTCACACCTTTTCAACGGAGACGTACCTTCTCAAAGGAGGGAACTTCGAAAACACATCCTCGTCTTCATCGACACCACTTGCGGTTACTTCGTTCATTTACTTTGTGCAAGTTTATACCTTGTGATTTACTCTTGCTTGCACTTGTTCTTGCTAAGCTTGTCATATAGATTGTCCACCTCGTTGCATATCTAGACAACCTACTTATATTGTTGAGCCTAAAATTTATAAAAGAGGTTAAAATTTGTTAGTCACCTAATCACCCCTGTAGTCGAACATATCGATCCTTTCATCTTGCACTGACTATGTTTAAATGAATGATCTCCAAGAGGTAGTCGTGCATGTTAGATGAGTTTAATATTGAAGTTAATCTATCACGGTAACAAAAAGTGGAAAAGGCCGGTACTATATTGTTACCACTAATGATGAAATGATAGTTGGGTAGTTGTTCCAGTGACGAGCTAGGGATGAAGACAATATATTATCAAAAGCATGTCATCATGCTTAATGCAATACTTTGTTCCAGTGACGAAATATGTGACATGCCTCATTAGCGCACTTGCTTGGATTACCAGAACCATGTGATACAAATCACACAAGTTGTTGTCACGAATCATGTGTGATGATTCCAGTCAACGCGCATGCCTTGCTCATGGAAACCACGTGTGATACCACACAGTTCACCTAAGCCATTCGTGCGCGAGGTGTGAAGGATCGCACCCGGTTCAAGTTTTTTTTTAAAGGAGGATGTATCCCCGGCCTCTGCATCTGGACGATGCATGCAATCATATTATTAATTATTCACAAAGACCATATAAAATGATACATCAATAAGCCAGAAGCCACCAAGTTAGCACGTTGTTGCTACTGCTATCCCCTTGATGAAGGTGTGCCGAATGTCCAGGCCTAATACCAAACAGACATCGCACCAAAAACTAACATCTAAAGCCGGGTGTCTCATCCAAGCCACTACCTGGAATGGGTCCCACACCGGTCTGGCACACTCGCAGTGAGCACCACACGCTGCAAGACCCGTCACCTTCATCTTTCATCGGTCCATCCTCAGAGCAGAACTGATGCACCGACCTTGCCAGACCTCTCTGCCATCAACGTCACCATGACGCCATACAGCTTCCTCCTCCTGCGCGAATCCATCTTCGTGCATCAGACGCCGAGTCTCCATAACGCCACGCCGCCGAGATCTGCCACCGTCAATGTGTAAGATGAAGCACCGCTCCACCAAAGACGCCATCCTCCGGTCCCTCGAGCCCATGTGCACCTCCAAAAATGACGCACCAAGGGGGAAACGACACCAGAGAGCCGCCGTCATCCGATCTACTGATCTAGGGTTTTCACCGGAGGTAGCAGAGAGTGTCCTTGAACTTCTCCACGGCGATGCCTTCAGGAAGGGAACGACGCAGATAACGTCGCCGTCGCCAGCGTTGGCAATAGCCAATAGCATGTTTTCACCCAGATATGTTCGAAGACATTCATCTCTCGTGCACGGGCCGCCGCCATCCCTGCCGAGATCTGGATTATTCAGGCCGCCGCTGCCAGATCACAGCAAGGAGAAGTCCCCCCACCGAGACCCACCGGCCGAGCAGGGGAGGCCGAGACTGCGCCCACGGAACTAGATCCGCGATGGATCCGTGCCCACGCCGCCGCCCCGGAGCCAACCCCACGCGCAGCCGCCACGGTCTGGCCGCCGCGCCGCCCGACGTGCCCTCGCCGCATCAGCACCAAGACTCTGCCGCGCCGCTGCATCTCGCACTACAGCCGCACGCCCGGATGAGAAGAATGGCCCCGCCGCCACCGACGCGCACCGGGCTTCGCCCAGCGGCGCCTTCTGACGGCGGCGAGGGGAGGGGATGGTGTAGGAGGCGGGCGCGGGGTGGAGGCTAGGGTTCCCCCC
>LR738709.1:119110425-119219872 GCA_902687465.1 Secale cereale | reverse complement strand
CCCCCCCCCCCCCCCCCGGCGCCCGCGAGAGCGACGCGAGGGTCTCTTTCACATCGATTTCAAGATAATAGTCTGTTATTAATGGAATGGATGACGTTCTCAAGATGGAACGGAGGTACATATATCATGTGTGATGTCTTTATCGCACAGTTTAACGGTTCAAGTTTTATAACATTCAAAAAACAAGTGATGCACTCTCATGTTCAGTACTACAAAATGGACATTCCGGGGGTTATCTTTGTTCATAAGTTTGAATGTTTTCTGTATTGCCCCAGGGCATCCTGATTTGGGCAGAGTCATGCATTTGAATGCATCGCGAGCCGCGTTGGTAAAAGCAAATATAGGCAAGCGTTCGCGCGCACCTAGCGCCCGACCGCGTCTCCATGCGTAGCATCCGGAGGCTCATACATATATAGCCAGTACAGGATAAGGACGGAGAGGGCCAGAACCAGGGGAGGAGAACGGCACGCACGTACGCCGGCGACGATGATGAGGACGAGCCTGCGCATCGCCATGGTCGCGGCGGTTGTCCTGCTGCTCGCCGCGACGGCGACGGCGCATGTCCGGATGGACTTGATGGACGGCTACCGGCCGCAGCAGAGGAGGGCCGGCGGCGGCGGCAGCTGGTCTTTCGACTTCATGAAAGGTCTATGGGGCGGGTACGCACGTTCTGCCTGTTGAATTTGTCATGCTTGCAAATTAACACTGCTTGCAAATTATATTTGTCATCTTCACGCCAATATAAATTCCCATGAAAAATATTCGATTTGCCATGCCTGAAAAATCTAACATCAGACTTTTAGCATTTCCATACATATATATACCTCATGCAGGTGCTGATATATAAAATCTGCAGATGATTTGGCGGGCGCCACCACCGCAGTTTGCTCGAGCATGGTTTCTAAGGAGTTCGATTGCCGGAGGAACGTACGCGTGTACATGATGCATGCGCGGTATCTGGCCTAGATATAAGAATTTTGCTTGAGAACTGAAGGACAATATTTCTTATGACTTATGTTACCTATCTTATATGTATGCTTCGTTCACTCTAGTGAAGGACAGGGCCGGTGAAAGGGGCGACCGTCCTGGCTCGCCCATGTAAGGGCCTCGGCCCATATAAGTATACATATGTACTGTAATTTCGTTTTTGAGTAAATGTGTGTACTGTAAAATTTTCGATAAACAGAATTTCACTCGATCATTGTAGTATTAAGTGCACTATGAAATCTAGAATGGTGGGTAGGGCCGTGTAGTCGTGAGAGAAAACAGTCGTGTCAAGCATTGATGGCTAGTTTGTGATCAGGTTCATCAAACCTGAAAGTCGCCACATGCAACATGAAATCATTCACCATGATGTGAAATGTGTCGCCTACAAATTGACTAGCGCGCGAGTAGAATACTTTGGCTTTTAAAGCACCCCAAGCTCTTCACAGATGATGAAAGTCGCCAGATGGAAGGCGGAAGAACAGTGGGAGAGCACATCTCCAAGGGCGATGGCGAAAGCCAGACCAAGCAGTTGCCATACACTTGACACAGCGGGATATATGTGATAAATATCTTCACTGCGATTGGGATAGCAAGGGCATGGGCCACACTAGGGGTTCATATTCTTGATCATATTGGCTTAGATTTTTAGTCGATCGCACACGAATAGCACCCCAAAAAAGTTGACTTTGTGAGCTTCATGTTATACACACAAGAAACATGATGTGTTAATATTTTTAAAATTGATTTTGGAAAGGGTTTTCTCCTGTTCGGGAGGCTTGTGTAGGTCTTCCAAATGGAGAAAGGTCCGCGACAAGGGGACCCTCTCTCTGATACTTCTAAATATTGTCATGGGCATGTTAGCTAGTCTAATTAACAGAGCCACGAAGAAATGGGTAATTAGTGGTATGATTCCACATTTAGTGGATGCTACCTATTTCTGTAATACATGGGACAATATCCTTGTCATCGACATGTTGACAAAAAAGCTGCTAAATCAGAGCTCATTATGGGTCAGTTCTTTTGGCGGCTTAATTCCCAGCTTTTTCCATAAGCCACCTCCCTCATTCCTTGGGGCTTCTAACCTAATTATGGAATTACTAATTTAGAAGCCTCAAAAATATTTGGGAGCGGCTTATTTTTTAAGCTGGGGAGAGGCAGCTTATTTTTTAAGCCGCCCAAAAGAACTGGCCCTATAAGTGTTTTCGAGCAACTATCTATGCTAAAATTTAATTTCCACAAAAATAAGATTTATTGTTTTGGAAGGCCAATGAACATGAAGCTGAGTATGCATGGCTCTTTCGCTATATGACTGGCTAATTTTCGCTAAAGTACCTCGGCAACCCTATACTCCACTGCAAGTTGTAAATGGAAGAATATAATTAAAAGTCCGCTTTGAAGAAAGTTTATGTATTTGGTGAGTGCAAAATCTTTCATATGGTGGCGGTTAGTGCTTATTAATTCAGTGTTAAGAAGCCTACCTCTTTTATGTTCTAGATATACGAGGAGTCTGCTGGAGACATGAGTTTTTCAGTCAAATTTTTTTTTTTACAGGAAGACCAACACAAAAGAGACCTCTGGAATTCTTTGAATCCTTAAGGATCTGGAGGAGTAAATTGCAAAAACCACCACAATTGAGGACACTAATTCACAAAACCGCCATCATTTTTTTTTTCAAAAAACCACCAACATTGTTGTGACAGTTTTCAGAAAACACTAAACCATCGATTATAACCACTTAATGCGTAACCTGACGGTTGGGTCCAACCATAAGTAATGACGGGGCATGAAAACAAGTCACACTGGTGTAGGACCCACACGTCATCCTCTCCCCAACCCCTCTTCCTCCTCTGTCCAGACGAACTCACATACATGAAAGAACAGTGTCCTCGCCAGCGTCGTCCCGGCCACATGTTCTTGCCAGGAGACATGGGGGAGTGGGACAAGGGGGGAGGACGAGCTCCGAGGACCTTGTAGTCAAACGCGGGGGTGGCAGGGGAGCTCGAGGACGGTTGCTTGGACCGCGGCGACAGCTGCCGGAGCAGGGCGACGATGGGACGTGGCAGGAGGTCGCGGGGGTCGTCGTGAAGATGTCATGCGGCACCGGCTCGTCGAGGCAAATCCTCTGGTGGCGACGGCGAGGGCTAGGGCTCGCCGGAGTTTGATTTCGAGTGGTGGCGATGGGTGGTCAGAGGTGGAGATTACAGCCATGACACGGCCGATTCGGCACGTCCTAGTCCAATTCATGAGATGCGAAGAGGGAGAAGGCCATGGTGGGGCTAGCTGACATGACAACGTTGTGAGATTTGGCCGTTGGACACGAGCTCCATGCGACGGTGGCAACGGGCGCGGTGGGGCGCCGCTGCTACCTGCAAGAGAGCACAGAGGAGGGAGAGAGAGCATGGCGGCGCAGGTAGCCGCCCTCCACTTTGCCAACCGCCACCCGCCGGCCACCTCCTCCACTCCGCGACCTCACCGGCATCGTCGGGCAGCTCCTAGGCATGAAAAGGTCCAGCCCGGCTCGGCCACGACTGTCCACCTCGCGCCGACCGCGGCCAGCCACCTGCAGCTCCTCCCCGCTTACTTCCCCTCCTCCTTCCGTATCCTAGTCCACGCAGCGTTCGCTGCCGGCCGCGGACAGAGCCGCGTGCGCGGCTAGGCTCGACCACGGCCAGCCACCTCGCCGGCTACGGTTTTGGCTGCGCCGCCACCTCACGCCGGGTCCGACACCATCAGCCGCCACCGCCCTTGCCCGGACCCCTGAATGAGAAGCTCGAGCTCAGTGATGGAGACGGCGACGGTGGCGCACGGGAGGTGTTTGTAAGAATGTTTGAAAAAGAAAGAGGAGCAAACACACTGACGGGTCACGTGGCACCTGACAACTGGCCCCACCTGCTCTGAGTCCACTCAAACGACGTAAATCACTCTATCAGTGTTTTTTGAAAACTGTCACCATAATGTTGGTTGTCTTTTGAAAAAAAATCGAATGATGGCGGTTTGTGAATTAGGGTCCCCAATTGTGGTGGTTTTTTGCAATTTACTCGATCTGGAGGGTATAATATTAAGAATATTGCCTTAGAATAAACTACTCAACATTTGGTGAAGTTAGTTTTCAAGAATGTACTAGTCTGTTAGTCTTTACTACGCAGTAAGTATTTGTCGCAGAAACTGCTCACTCCGATTAATATCGAACCAAGATATTCTCATTTTGGGAAGGGTCTAATGCAGGTCAAAGAGACTTTCTCCAGTGATGGTTTGTTGAAGTTCATAATGGTAAATGTGTTGGCTTTGGGGAGGATAAGTGGCTAAGGAAGAGGCCATTGAATGTGTCTTATTCTTAGATTTTTAATATTTTTTGAAAGAAACATTCTACCGTGTTCTCTGTCCTTGGCTTGGTACCTTATAATGTTGAGTTTTAACAAATACTCGTGGGCAATGTTTTGCTGATTTCCATGACATGGTGCTTAAGGCAGCTGGTATTGCATTCTCTCAATAACATGATGATTTTAGGTGGGATTTACATGTTAAATGGGGTTTTCCCGGTCCATTCAATGTACTCAGCCATGTTTGATTCAAGAGTCTGGTTTCTGTTCAAGAGACTGTGAAGGCTCAAAGTACTGCTCAAAATAGATGTATTTTACGGTTTCTTTGTCGAGAGGTTATCCTTGCCAAGGATAATTTAGTTAAATGAACTGGCATGAGGAGATGAGATGTACTTTTTGTTATGAACAAGAGATGATTCAACATTTGTGGCTTGGTGTGTTTTCATTATGTGTTTAATATTATCACTCCTCATAACATGTCTCGTATTTTTGGGTTTTGGCAACAGGGCGTTAAGAAGTCTCTCCACTTACTTATTTTAGTGGGTATTGCTGGCTTGCAGCGGTCTTTTGGCCCTTATGGCTATGCCAAAATGATCCATTTTTTAAAGAAAATGTTTCATTGTTCAGCAGGTGTTGCTCATGTGTAGCAATAGGTTGTGGGTCATGGGCTTTCCTACAACATTGACGACTCCACGAGTAGGTGGAGCTTGCCACAACAAAGTTGTACTTGCTTACAAGAAAAATAATTATGTCTCATTTTGGGTCACATGTGCTTAAATGGGGTTCTTAGTTTTTAAGTTACCACCGTGGCCTATCACACTTTACTGATTTGGTTATGATTTTTGAGTTGTAATAAGTGTTTTTTAAGAAAAAGTTGGAATAAGTGTCGCATTTGGGTTTGGGCTACATGCATTGATACGGAGACCATGTGTAATGTAAGCTTCTACTCCCTCCATTCCTAAATATAAATCTTTTTAGAGATTCCAATGCGGACTACATACGAAGCAAAATGAGTGAATCTACATTCTAAAATATGTCTATATATATATCCGTATGTAGTTCGTATTGAATCTCTAAAAAGACTTACATTTAGGAACGGAGGGAGTATTTTCTAAGAAACAAACCAATCTTTACTGGGATAGCTAGGACTAGGCCTAGATTTATATTTAGATACTATCGCCTTCATACCGAGCTTGGGGTTTTTTTATTCTAGTATCATTATAATAACGTACTAACATACATAAGCTAGATAAATTCCCTGATTAACATCAACAATTGCATAATCGAAAGCGTGATATACTGGTAGGCAAATAAACAATGACCCACCCATCCATTTCAACTACAAGAGAATCACTTGCACACACCAACTTTTTTTCTGTCACATTGCAGTTATTTTAAAGGATCAGTTAACTTGTTGCATGGAAGCATGAGTCTTGCGTTTTGAGTTTATGCCACTGAGCTATACCGAAGGATCGAAGACTATTGCATTATTAATTGTGACTGACACTGAGATATAAAAATGGTTGTTATAATTGTGCTTAAGTACTAAATATCTCATTGATCCTTCAAGTAGAAGGACTTCAGTTGATCAAATATTATTTTCCATTTTTATAGCTAATTTGATCCTTCAGCACTTCAAATAGAAATATAACTCTGCTTCTATTTGATCAACTGTGCTTAAGTAACTGTGCTCAAGAAGCACTTATATTAGACACCCATTAGTTGGTCAACACTTCAACTTAGCTTGCACTTGCCATGTAATCCCAGTGCATTTTGTGTAGTTTTGTTAAGTTTAGGGTTGTGAAAAAATGTACGACACCCTAATACGGGTGTGGCTCTCTTATATATATGGACTGTGATATTTGGCACATGTGTTGCATATAAGCAAAACGGTCACACCTCTACTTCTTTCACTTTAAAGTATCACACGATCCTTCTTCCTTCGACCCCGACTTCTCCCGAACTACCCTCCAGGCTTGCCCGAGAAACCTGCTTCTCCGGCACATCTCGCGCGCCCACCCCCGAGAAAATTGTCACTTCTTCACGTCTACAACATGTTTAAAAAAAATATTGCGCACGTGGAATTCGAACCCACACCTCCTTGGCGCGCCACCACAACCAACTCACCCTTAGGTATTTATTGCTCAAACTAAAGAAACTAATCATTTTGACCCCTTTTTTACAATTTTGTTACTACAAAAAAGTACAGAAAATTACCATGTTTTCCCCTCAGGACAAAGTTACCATGGTATTCGCATGCAAGTTATCATGCATGCGTTGCGTAAGTTACCGTGCTATTTACATAGAACTTATCAGGTACTATATTTCAACAACTACACCCTTTTGAAAGTTACCATTGTGTTTCATAAACAAGTTATTAGGTCTTCGATGTGTAAAATACCGTGGTACTTATAAATAAGTTATCAGGGTATGTGTACATCAAACTCGCCCCTGGTCAAAGTTACCATGGGGGATTGTACATGAGTTACCGGGTCTACAGTTCGTATATTATCATGGTACTTACACCTAAAAACCTGGGTGTGTTTCGGTAACTTTTTTCATAGGTCAAAAATTACCATGATGTTTTTGCGTAACTTATCACGCCTATAGCGAATCAAGTGGGCCGTTTTTCTGGGCCAACCAGCGAGCACGTGTGCCCCTCATGACACTAAACATTATGTGGCTTTTCCGTGGCACACCATGTGTTGTGTTCATCTAAGAGGCCACGCGAGGCGAGTGTATGTTTTTAACAACTTGTTTTCCTTTGGTAAAAAGTTACCGTCATGTTTATATTGTAAGTTATCGGTTATGTGGTGCTTATATTATCATGTTATTCACGCACAAAATATCGGGGATGTTCTGAACAACTTTTTCCCGGGACAAAAAGTTATCATGCTGATTCTAGGTAACCTATCAAGCCCGCAGTGGTAACCTATCATGGTGCTATTTACACATAAAAATAACAGTGGAGGGAGGTATAGTACCGTGCTATTTACACAGAAGATACCGGAGTATCTTTTCAAAAAAAAAAATCTTCCCTATGGTCAAAGTTACCAGTGGCGGAGTCAGGATTAGCTGACGCCCCAGGCGAGAAACTTAAGAGTTAAAAACTACCCCTAAAAAACTCTAGTTTCAAGGCTTACAAAACTGAATCTATGTTGCAAGAAACTAAACACAGTATTCAGTGGCAACATTTGTTCCATGACGGGTCAACTAATAAAGCAAGACAAATCAAAGAACAATATATAGCATATATATAGACTATACATAAGATTGATTCAAATGAAAGAATTAGTTGATCTGAGCCTCCCATGGCTGCTCTTCAATAGCTTCCAGATCAGTACCGCAAACATTTGGAGATACTCCCTCCGTCCGAAAATACTTGTCATCAAAATGGACAAAAAAAGATATATGTAAAACTAAAATACATCTAGATACATCTCATTTTATTCATTTTGATGACAAGTATTTCCGAACGGAGGGAGTAGTAGATTAGCGGGACCGGTTGTAATGACCAATTGGCTACTACCTCTCTAAATAAACTTGGAAGAATGACTAACATAGAAAGTACTGTGTAGAACACATGCTCCTATTTGATAAAAGGGAACCCATTCAAATTAGTCAAAATTAGACTACGCTGCCATGTTCCATCCTTATCCAACAATGCATTACAGTAAATCATTATCAACATTTTTACAGAAACTACAAGCTATATGACTAAATTTATGCAGAAACTGCTGCAGATACATTGACGTATGAGGCTACTACACCTCCAGATTATTAACAGCCTGCTAGTTATTGACCTATGGAAGCTAAAAGTGGGATTTGGAAATAGTTACCTTTGCTCTGTTGTTTGCTCTGTGCTGCGGCTCGGCTGATGACAAATGCCGATGGGGTGGTTTGCGCTTGCGCGATTCCTGGCAAACAATAGCCACCTTGCCGGACGCCGCAGAGCCTGCCGCCTCGCCGGACAGGACAACAGCCCGCAGCGGCGCAACCAGATGCCGCGGAAGGGGATCGAAAGGGGGGACGAGGGGACGACTGGGTAGGCACGCATGACGGTAGGCGGCGGCGGGCAGCGCCGGAACGCAGGCCACGCAGCCACGCCTAGGGCTCGTCCCAGTCGGGGAAGGGGCGGCGGGCGGCCGGTTTGTTCGTCCAAGTCGAGCACAGCGGAGGCGAGGCAGGCAGGCAATAAAGCAAAACGAACGAAGGAGATGGCCTCGGTGCCTTACGCCCCAGGCAAATTGGGCCAGGCAACGAAGGAGATGGGCCGCGCGCCCCAGGCCGCCGCCTAGGCTGCCTGGGGCCTGTCTCCGCCCATGAAAGTTACCATGGTGTTTCTACCTCAATTATCAGATGTGCCCTGCGTATATTACCCTCTATTTACACATAAATTATCGGATATCTTTTCACATTTTTCTTCCCAAATGGTTAAAGTTATCACGATTTTTGTATCTGAATTATCAGGTCTATGGCGTGAATGTTATCGTGCTATTTACAAAAATTACCGGCGATCGAGGTTCAACAAATTTCTTCCCAATGATCAAAGTTACCACGATACTTTCACCAAAGTTATCACGCCTTCAGTGCTTATGACCATGCTACTTACACATAATGTACTGCGTGGTATACAAAAGTTATCATGTTGGTGGTGCGTCATTTATCGTGGTGGTGATGGAG
Organism: Secale cereale; assembly: GCA_902687465.1. Classification (NCBI taxonomy): domain Eukaryota; kingdom Viridiplantae; phylum Streptophyta; class Magnoliopsida; order Poales; family Poaceae; genus Secale; species Secale cereale. The sequence goes on along the minus strand of LR738709.1, from coordinate 119,210,882 downwards.
AATTTACCACAGAAAAAGTTTATGTGCCAGGTTTGATAGGTGAAACAAAAGTTTTTTAATGCTAAAATATTAAAGGCAAAACATGTCAAAAACAGTATTTTCCTTAGCTTGTTCAACAATGAGTGTCATGGGTGAGGTGGTTAGCTTCCTTTGTTGATTACTTGTAAACCATATATATAAGGGTACATCATGTGTACAAATACAATATACAGTTACGTACATAAGCTATGTAGGTGAACGTCCTCATTTCCTTTCGTCAAGAATGAAAAGTTTTCTTCGCAGCACTTTTCATTAACACCTGTCTCCAAAGTACTACTAGTACGAGTATTCCAAAATAGACAGCGTTAGGGAAAGTCCGCAAGAAAATATGCAGAAATTGTTTATTATTTAGATCGGTAATTTGTAAACTTATTAAATCTAGAAACCACAGGGACGATAATGGACAAGTTTGCTGCTGGTTGGCTGGTTTGTAGGCTGGGCGGGCGCTGCAGCTCCTCTCCGAGTCTCTCATAACAGACTTGATCAGCCGGAGACCATCGCCATCGGCCAGCAACCGCGTGCAGCGTCGACTCGAGCGTTCCCCTCGCATGGCACGGCATATAGCATAGTATACTACTAGTATCCCAGTGTCGCAGCAGCTGCCTTTCTTTCGTCTTCTTCTTTCTAGTCCGCACGCACGAGGCCACCAACCCACACACCTTGGTGCTCACCCGGCCAGGTCCGGCGGTCAACACAAGCATCCCGGTCACAGCCCACACCAAATCTCCATCGCCACCCACCCTGCCCGCGCTTTGCGCTACCTATTTAATCCATCCCCTCTCCTCCATTCCCATCCAAGAAGAGCATCCCGCACCTCTCCTACTCCAACGAGCTCTTCTCTCTAAACGCTGCTCCAGTCCACACATTCATCAAGCTGCTCCAGCTGATACAGTAAACATCACCAGTCTCCACTTGAGCTGCTCCATCGAGACTCCAAGACACAGCCTCGAGCAAACTAATGGCGGCCAACGGCGACCAAGGTCTGTGTGTGGCCAAGCCGCGGAGTGCTGACCCTCTCAACTGGGGCAAAGCGGCGGAGGAGCTGTCGGGGAGCCATCTGGACGCGGTGAAGCGGATGGTGGAGGAGTACCGCAGGCCGGTGGTGGTCATGGAAGGCGCGAGCTTGACCATCGCCCAGGTCGCGGCCGGTGGGGCCAGGGTGGAGCTCGACGAGTCCGCGCGCGCCCGCGTCAAGGAGAGCAGCGACTGGGTCATGGCCAGCATGGCCAACGGCACCGACAGCTACGGTGTCACCACCGGCTTCGGCGCCACCTCCCATCGGAGGACCAAGGAGGGCGGCGCCCTGCAGAGGGAGCTCATCCGGTTCCTTAATGCCGGGGCATTCGGCACCGGCAGCGACGGCCACGTGCTGCCCGTGGCCACCACGCGCGCGGCGATGCTCGTCCGCGTCAACACCCTCCTCCAGGGGTACTCCGGCATCCGCTTTGAGATACTCGACGCGATCGCTGTTGAGAGGACCTACTAGTGACATGAACAAGAATAGAGGGACGTAGATGTAAAACCTCACCTTGTATATACTACTCCCGTGGAGGAATGAAATGATAAGATCAATCCCCAATATTCCAGACTTCTCCCCACTTCTCTCTTGAGTAGGACCATGTCAATGGAGCTGAACAACATGGTATCAGAGCGACCCGTCTCCGGCGAGGCAGCAGCGGCCGTGGAACGGCGTTGAGTGGGTTCGGAGGTGGCGGAAGTTGGTGGTGGTGCTGGTGGTCAACGGCGCTGTGAAGGAGGGCGACCTGGGCCTGTGAGGCGACTCAGTGCAGTGGCGGAACTGAGCAGAGTGCAGCGACGGTGAAGGAAGGTGCTGAGAGGAACAGGGCGGCGAGGAGCAGTGGTCTGATTTACCACGGGTGAGTTGGGTTCCCGTGAGTTGGCTGTTTGTGTGGTTGCGTGTGGAGGTTGCCCAGGCTGGTGGTGTGATTAGGGAGGAGAAAGGAGCCGACGGCTAGCTAGTGCGGCGTGTAGAGGAGGCTTGAATCTGAGAAGTGAAAGTGCAGCTTGTAGAGGAGATGGCCAGAATCAGTGATGCCCCAGCAGTTACTTCCGGTGAGCTTGCGGCTGTATTGCAAGCGATGGATGAGAAATACAGAGCTCTGTTTGATGCAATCAGCAAGCAAGCTAGCAGCTCCAAATCAGAGGCTGAAATAAAGGAGGAGATGCATCCCTTACAGCTGCCACATGTGAAGTTAGAGGGTCCTGAGAACTATGTAAGCTGGGCTGAGCATGCTGAAACCATCCTGGTTTCAAGGAAATTGGAAGGATACATCCTTGGACAGTAGAGAAACCTGAGGAAGAAGGTTCAAAAGAAGGCCAAAAATGGAGAGCAACCAATGCTTTGGTCAGGGCATGGCTTCTGAGTTCGATGTCTTCTCAGATTGCAAAGCAGGTTGAGAGAATCAAAGATGCTTCAGAGATTTGGAGGCTCCTGAAAGGCACATATTCAGGAGTGGGAAATGAGATGTTAGCATGCAAAATTCAAAAGGAGTTGCAGGAGCTGAGCCAAGGTGAGAGAACAGTGGTGGAATATGTGTCTGAACTTAAAAGGTTGTGGAGTGACCTGGACTACTATGATCCAGTTGAAATGGAGTGTGGGAAATGTATTGAGAAGCATAGTAAGTGGACTGAGAGGAGACGTGTTAGAGACTTCCTAAATGGCCTTCATCCCAGGTTGGAAAATAGGAGAGCAGCTCTATATGGTAGTGGGAAGCTACCAAGTCTTGAGCAAGCAATTTCTGCAATAGCGAGTGAAGAAACTCAGCTAAGGTTGGAGGTAGCAGGATCGGCTTCACAGGGAGTGACGCAAAGGCGCTCGGCTTTCTTGGCTGCAGAAGGTGGAAGATACCAAAGAACAGGAGCAGGTAACGTTGAAAGAAAATGTTTTGAATGTGGATCAGCAGGACATTTTGTGGCAGGTTGCCCTAAATTGATGGGAGGAGGTCGTGGTAGAGGCCAGGACTGGCGAGGTAGAGGCAGAGGCAGATTATTTGATGCACGTGGTGGCCGTGGAAGAGGCATGTTGTTTCCTGGAAGAGCAAACACTTTAACTGCCGAGGAAGTGTCTCAGAAATTGAGCATTGAGATAACCCCCGATGAGCTAGAGAAGTGGCGTCAATTCAAGAACCTAAATCTTGGTGTTGAACAGCCTCAGGAGTCATGGACATCATCCTCTTCATCAGCAAATTTTTCTGGTAATAATTCTCATACTGTAAGGTGTACTAATCATCTTGCAGCTGGTGCACAATGGTTAATTGACTCAGGGGCTTCTAGACATATGACTGGTTCTATTAGGGAGCTGTCCAACTATATTCCTGTTTTTAAAAAAGGAGAATGTGAAATTGGCTGATGGTTCAACCCAAGCAATTGTTGGGTCCGGAATTGTCAAATGCAGCCCAAATATGTCATTATCTTCAGTTTTACATGTTCCAGCATTCCCAATTAATCTTCTATCTATAAGCTGCATCACTAGAGAGCTAAATTGTGCTGCAATATTCTTCCCCACTTGGTGTATTTTTCAGGAACTTGGAACGGGAAGAGAGATTGGGATAGGGAGCATGCGTGATGGGTTATATTACTTGGATAGTAATATATTTCCTGCAGTGGCTGCTACGGTGTCTCCCTCGTCACTAGAAGAATTCCTACTTCAACATCGTCGGTTGGGACATCTTTCTTTTGCTATTTTGGGTCAGATTTACCCTAATCTCTATTGTAAAATTAGTAAAGAACAACTAATGTGTGATGCTTGTCAGTATGGAAAGCAAGTTAGGAGCTCTTATTTATCATCTGATAATAGACGTGAGGTGCCTTTGCAAACTATACATTCAGATGTGTGGGGCCCTAGCAAAGTGACATCTATTAATGGTTATCGCTACTTTGTCACTTTCATTGACTGCTGCACGAGAACTACCTGGGTTTTATGTGTTACGCCATAAAAGTGAAACATTTGAATGCTTTAGAGATTTCCATAATCTTATTGGGACTCAATATAGTGCTTGTGTGAAAGTGTTACGAACTGATAATGGCACAGAATATGTGAATGGCGACTTCGATGAATATTTGTCAAACTTTGGAATTATCCATCAAACTAGCTGCCCAGGTACCTCAGAACAGAATGGTTTGGCAGAAAGGAAGAATAGGCATATTTTAGAAATTGCAAGGTGCATAATGTTTGCCATGAATGTTCCAAAGTACTTGTGGAGTGAAGCAGTGATGACTGCAGCTTATTTAATGAATAGGATGCCTTCTCGGGTGCTCGGCTACAAGACACCAATAGAGTGTCTAACTGGGAGAACTACATATGTAGTTCCACCAAAGGTGTTCGGGTGTACATGTTTTGTAAAGGACTATAGGCCTTCGGTTGGGAAGCTAGATCCAAGAGCAGTAAAGTGTATATTTGTGGGGTATTCTGGTAAACAGAAGGGCTATAAATGTTGGTGCCCATCCGAGAAGAGAATGTTTGTGAGTATGGATGTGGTGTTTCGTGAACATGAACCATTTTATGGGGAATCAGTTGACTTATCTAATGTATTTCCTGATTTGTTTACTGATGATCTCTTAGATGCAGACTATGAGACAGGGGGAGATAAAGAAGTGGAGAACACTGATGCTACATCACAGAAGATGATGATTGGAGTGATACCTGCTGAAGGAAAGGAAAAAGATACACCAAATGAGGTACAGCAATGGCGAAAACCAAATGTAGAAAAGGAATGCCAAGTGTATACAAGAAGGCGGCAATAAAAAGAGAAACAAATGCAGGGGGAGGAAGTAACTTCTTTGGAGCCTCACCATGAAGCCAATGAACCAGAAAGAACAACATCCAGAGTGGAGCAGCCTGATACGAATGACTCAACACCAGACCCGCCATCCCCATCTCAAGCTCCACAGGTAACTCCGTCATGTGATGATAGTGCTTTTACATTGGATGATCTAGATATACCCATTGCTCACCGAAAACAACCTCGGTTAACTGTTGGGAAATTGCCATCCAGAATGTCACCCTACCATGTCACCAATTATGTTTCATATTCCTCTGTGGGTCCTCAATACAATTCATTTATAGCTGCTCTAGATTCGATGGCACCACTACCGCATGACTGGAAGGAGGCAATAAGGGACCCAAGGTGGAGAGCAGCAATGGTTGAAGAAATGACTGCACTCGATAAGAATAATACTTGGGAACTCTCTATACTCCCTGCAGGTAAGAAAGTTGTGGGTTGTAAGTGAAGGAAATATGCCCTAGAGGCAATAATAAAGTTATTATTTATTTCCTTATATCATGATAAATGTTTATTATTCATGCTAGAATTGTATTAACCGGAAACTTAGTACATGTGTGAATACATAGACAAAACAGTATGTCCCTAGTATGCCTCTACTAGACTAGCTCATTGATCAAAGATGGTTATGTTTCCTAGCCATAGACATGAGTTGTCATTTGATCAACGGGATCACATCATTAGGAGAATGATGTGATGGACAAGACCCATCCGTTAGCATAGCACTATGATCGTTTAGTTTTACTGCTATTGCTTTCTTCATGACTTATACATGTTCCTATGACTATGAGATTATGCAACTCCCGAATACCGTAAGAACACCTTGTGTGCTATCAAACGTCACAACGTAACTGGGTGATCATAAAGATGCTCTACAGGTGTCTCCGAAAGTATTCGTGGTGTTGGCATAGATCAAGATTAGGATTTGTCACTCCGAGTGTCGGAAAGGTATCTCTGGGCCCTCTCGGTAACACACATCACAATAAGCCTTGCAAGCAAAAGACTAATGAGTTAGTCACGAGATGATGTGTTACGGAACGAGTAAAGAGACTTGCCGGTAACGAGATTGAACTAGGTATAGAGATACCGACGATCGAATCTCGGGCAAGTAACATACCGTTTGACAAAAGGAACAACGTATGTAGTTATGCGGTTCTGACTGATAAAAGATCTTCGTAGAATATGTAGGAGCCAATATGAACATCCAGGTTCCGCTATTGGTTATTGACCGGAGATGAGTCTCGGTCATGTCTACATAGTTCTCGAACCCGTAGGGTCCGCACGCTTAACGTTTGATGACGATCGGTATTATGAGTTTATGAGTATTGATGTACCGAAGGTAGTTCGGAGTCCCGGATGAGATCACGGACATGACGAGGAGTCTCGGAATGTCCGAGACATAAAGATTGATATATTGGACGGCTATATTCGGACACCGGAAGTATACCGGAAAAGTTTCGGATTTATCGGGAATGCCGGAGGGGGTTACCGGAACCCCCTACGAGAGGGGATGGTCCATAGTGGGCCTAAAGGGAAAGAGAGAGGCAGCCCATAGGGCTGGCCGGCGCCCCCACCTAGGGTTCCTAGTTGGACTAGGATTGGGGGGGGGGCCACCTCTCCTATTCCTTTCCCCCTTCTTCCTTTTGGTGAATCCTACTAGGAATAGGATTGCAATCCTATTCCTAGTAGGACTCCTTCCCTAGCCGCACCAGGAGGGCCGGCCGGCCACCCTCCCCTGCTCCTTTATATACGGGGGCAGGGGGGCACCCAAAGACACACAAGTTGAATTGTTTTAGCCGTGTGCGGTGCCCCCCTCCACAGAATCACACCTCGGTTATACCGTCGCGGAGCTTAGGCGAAGCCCTGCGCCGGTGAACACATCATATCCGTCACCACGCCGTCGTGCTGACGAAACTCTCCCGTGAAGCTCAACTGGATCAAGAGCTCGTGGGACGTCATCAAGCTGAACGTGTGCTGAACGCGGAGGTGCCGTACGTTCGGTGCTTGATCGGTTGGATCGCGAAGAAGTTCGACAACATCAACCGCGTCACTTGACGCTTCCGCTCCCGGTCTACGAGGGTACGTAGACACACTCTTCCCTCTCGTTGCTATGCATCTGGTAGATAGATCTTGCGTGATCGTAGGAAAATTTTAAAATACTACGTTCCCCAACAGTGGCATCATGAGCCAGATTTATGCCTAGATGATATGCACGAGTAGAACACAATGAGTTGTGGGCGATACTAGTCATACTGCTTACCAGCATGTCATACTTTGCTTCGGCGGTATTGTGAGATGAAGCGGCCCGGACCGACATTACGCGTACGCTTACGCGAGACTGGTTTCACCGTTACGAGCACTCGTTGCTTAAAGGTGACTGGCGGGTGTCTGTCTCTCTCACTTTAGCTGAATCAAGTGTGGCTACGCCCGGTCCTTGTGAAGGTTAAAACAGCACATACTTGACGAAACATCGTTGTGGTTTTGTATGCGTAGGTAAGAACGGTTCTTGCTAAGCCCGTAGCAGCCACGTAAAACTTGCAACAAACAAAGTAGAGGACGTCTAACTTGTTTTTGCAGGGCATGTTGTGATGTGATATGGTCAAGACATGATGAGTTATACGGTTTTGTATGAGATGATCATGTTTTGTAAAGTTATCGGCAACTGGCAGGAGCCATATGGTTGTCGCTTTATTGTATGAAATGCAATCGCCATGTAATTGCTTTAGTTTATCCTAAGCGGTAGCGATAGTCGTAGAAGCAATAGTTGGCGAGACGACAACGATGCTACGATGGAGATCAAGGTGTCAAGCCGGTGACGAAGGTGATCATGACGGTGCTTTGGAGATGGAGATCAAAAGCACAAGATGATGATGGCCATATCATGTCACATATTTTGATTGCATGTGATGTTTATCTTATTATGCTTCTTATTTTGCTTAGAACGACGGTAGCATTATAAGATGATCCCTTACTAAATTTCAAGGTATAAGTGTTCTCCCTGAGTATGCACCGTTGCGAAAGTTCGTCGTGCCGAGACACCACGTGATGATCGGGTGTGATAAGCTCTACGTTCAAATACAACGGGTGTAAGCCAGTTTTGCACACGCAGAATACTCGGGTTAAACTTGACGAGCCTAGCATATACAGATATGGCCTCGGAACACTGGAGACCGAAAGGTCGAGCGTGAATCATATAGAAGATATGATCAACATAAGATGTTCACCATTGAAAACTACTCCATCTCACGTGATGATCGGACATGGTTTAGTTGATTTGGATCACGTGATCATTTAGATGACCGGAGGGATGACTATCTAAGTGGGAGTTCTTAAGTAATATGATTATATTGAACTTTAATTTATCATGAACTTAGTCCTGGTAGTATTAGCATATCTATGTTGTAGATCAATAGCTCGCGATGTTGCTCCCCGTTTATTTTATATGTTCCTAGAGAAAACTAAGTTGAAAGATGTTAGTAGCAATGATGCGGAATTGTTCCGTGATCTGAGGATTATCCTCATTGCTGCACAGAAGAATTATGTCCTTGATGCACCGCTAGGTGACAGACCTATTGCAGGAGCAGATGTAGACGTTATGAACGTTTTGACAAAAGCTCGATATGATGACTACTTGATAGTTTAAGTGCACCATGCTTTACGGCTTAGAACCGGGACTTCAAAAACATTTTGAACGCCATGGAGCATATAAGATGTTCCAAGAGTTGAAATTAGTATTTCATACTCATGCCCGTGTCGAGAGGTATAAGACCTCTGACAGTACTTTGCCTACAAGATGGAGGAGAATAGCTCAACCAGTGAGCATGTGCTCAGATTGTCTGGGTACTACAATTACTTTAATCAAGTGGGAGTTAATCTTCCAGATAAGATAGTAATTGACAAAGTTCTCTAGTCACTATCACCAAGTTAGTAGAACTTCGTGATGAACTATAATATGCAAGGGATGACGAAAGGAATTCCCAGCTCTTCGCGATACTGAAGTAGGCGAAGGTAGAAATCATGAAAAAGCATCAAGTGTTGATGGTTAACAAGACCACTTGTTTCAAGTAAAGGGCAAAGGGATAGAAGGGGAACTTCAAGAAGAATGACAAGCAAGTTGTCAATCCCGTGAAGAAACCCAAAGATAAACTCAAGCCTGAAACAAGTGCTTATACTGCAAAGGAAATGGTCACTAAAAGTGGAACTGCCCTAGATACTTGGCGGATAAGGAGGATGGCAAAGTGAACAAAGGTATATTTGATATACAGATTATTAATGTGTATTTTACTAGTGTTCATAGCAACCCCTCGGTATTTGATATTAGTTCAGTTGCTAAAGAGTAGTAACTCGAAGTGGGATTTGCATAATGAACATAAACTAGTTAAAGGATGAAGTGACGATGTATATTGGAAGCAGTTCCAAGATTGATATGATCATCATCGCACACTCCCTATACTTTCGGGATTAGTGTTGAACCTAAATAACTGTTATTTGGTGTTTGTGTTGAGCATGAATGTGATTTGATCATGTTTATTGCAATACGGTTATTCATGTAAGTTAGAGAATAATTGTTGTTCTGTTTACATGAATAAAACCTTCTATGGTCATACACCCAATGAAAATAGTTTGTTGGATCTCGATCGTGTGATACACATATTCATAATATTGAAGCCAAAAGATGCAAGGTTAATAATGATAGTGCAACTTATTTGTGGCACTGCCGTTTAAGTCATATTGGTGTAAAATGCATGAAGAAACTCCATAATGATGGACTTTTGGAATCACTTGATTATGAATCACTTGGTGCTTGCGAACCATGCCTCATGGGCAAGATGACTAAAACTCCGTTCTCCGGAACCATGGAGCGAGCAACAGATTTGTTGGAAATCATACATACTGATGTATGTGGACCAATGAGTGTTGATGCTCGCGGCGGGTATCGTTATTTTCTGACCTTCACTGATGATTTGAGCAGATATAGGTATATCTACTTAATGAAACACAAGTCTGAAACATTTGAAAAGTTCAAAGAATTTCAGAGTGAAGTAGAGAATCATCGTAACAAGAAAATAAAGTTCCTACGATCTGATCGTGGAGGAGAATATTTGAGTTACGAGTTTGGTCTTCATTTGAAACAATGTGGAATAGTTTCACAGCTCACGCCACCCGGAACACCACAGCATAATGGTGTGTCCGAACGTCGTAACCGTACTTTATTGGATATGGTGCGATCTATGATGTCTCTTACCGATTTACCACTATCGTTTTGGGTCATGCATTAGAGACAGCTGCATTCACGTTAAATAAGGGCCTCATCTGAATCCGTTGAGACAACGCCTTAAGAACTGTGGTTTGGCAAGAAACCAAAGTTGTTGTTTCTTAAAGTTTGGGACTGCGATGCTTATGTGAAAAAGTTTCAACATGATAAACTCGAACCCAAACCGGAGAAGTAAATCTTCATAGGATACCCAAAAGAGACTGTTGGGTACACCTTCTATCACAGATCCGAAGGCAAGATATTCATTGCTAAAAATGGATCCTTTCTAGAGAAGGAGTTTCTCTCGAAAGAAGTGAGTGGGAGGAAAGTAGAACTTGATGAGGTAATTGTACCTTCTCCCGGATTGGAAAGTAGTACATCACAGGAAATTGTTCCAGTGATTCCTACACCAATTAGTGAGGAAGTTAATGATAATGATCATGAAACTTCGGATCAAGTTTCTACTGAACGTCGTAGATCAACCAGAGTACGTTCCGCACCAGAGTGGTACGGCAACCCAGTTCTGGAAATCATGTTACTAGACCATGATGAACCTACGAACTATGAGGAAGCGATGATGAGCCCAGATTCCGCAAAATGGCTTGAAGCCATGAAATCTGAGATGGGGTCCATGTATGAGAACAAAGTATGGACTTTGGTTGACTTGCCCGATGATCGGCAAGCCATCGAAAATAAATGGATCTTCAAGAGGAAGACCGACGCAGACGGTAATATTACTGTTTACAAAGCTCGACTTGTTGCGAAAGGTTTTCGACAAGTTCAAGGAGTTGACTACGATGAGACTTTCTTACCTATAGCGATGCTTAAGTCTGTCCGAATCATGTTAGCAATTACCGCATTTTATGATTATGAAATCTGGCAAATGGATGTCAAAACTGCATTCCTAAATGGATATCTCAAAGAAGAGTTGTATATGATGCAACCGGAAGGTTTTGTCGATCCAAAAGGTGCTAACAAAGTATGCAAGCTCCAGCAATCCATCTATGGACTGGTGCAAGCATCTCGGAGTTGGAATATACGCTTTGATGAGGTGATCAAAGCATATGGTTTTATACAGACTTTTGGAGAAGCCTGTATTTACAAGAAGTGAGTGGGAGCACTACAACCTTTCTGATAAGTATATGTGAATGACATATTGTCGATCGGAAATGATGTAGAATTTTCTGGAAAGCATAAAGGAGTGTTTGAAAGGAGTTTTTCAAAGAAAGACCTCGGTGAAGCTGCTTACATATTGAGCATCAAGATCTATATAGATAGATCAAGACGCTTGATAAGACTTTCGATGAGTACATACCTTGATAAGATTTTGAAGTAGTTCAAAATGGATCAGTCAAAGAAGAAGTTCTTGCCTGACTTGTAAGGTGTGAAGTTGAGTAAGACTCAAAGCCAGACCATGGCAGAAAAATATAGAGAGAATGAAAGTCATTCCCTATGCCTCAGTCATAGGTTCTATAAAGTATGCCATGCTGTGTACAAAACACGTTGTGTACCTTGCCAAGAGTTTGACAGGGAGGTACAATAGTGATCCAGGAGTAGATCACTGTACAGCGGTCAAAATTATCCTTAGTGATTGGATGACTAAGGAAATATTTCTCGATTATGGAGGTGATAAAGAGTTCGTCGTAAAGGGTTACGCCGATGCAAGCTTTGACACTAAATCCAGATGACTCTAAGTATCAATCTGGATGCATATTGAAAGTGGGAGCAATTAGCTAGAGTAGCTCCATGCAGAGCATTGTAGACATAGAAATTTGCGAAATACATAGGGATCTGTATATGACAGACCCGTTGACTAAACTTCTCTCACAAGCAAAACATGATCACACCTTATTACTCTTGGGTATTAATCACATAGCGATGTGAACTAGATTATTGACTCTAGTAAACCCTTTGGGTGTTGGTCACATGGTGATGTGAACTATGGGTGTTATTCACATAACGATGTGAACTATCGGTATTAAATCACATGGTGATGTGAGCTAGATTATTGACTCTAGTGCAAGTGGAAGACTGAAGGAAATATGCCCTAGAGGCAATAATAAAGTTATTATTTATTTCCTTATATCATGATAAATGTTTATTATTCATGCTAGAATTGTATTAACCGGAAACTTAGTACATGTGTGAATACATAGACAAAACAGTATGTCCCTAGTATGCCTCTACTAGACTAGCTCATTGATCAAAGATGGTTATGTTTCCTAGCCATAGACATGAGTTGTCATTTGATCAACGGGATCACATCATTAGGAGAATGATGTGATGGACAAGACCCATCCGTTAGCATAGCACTATGATCGTTTAGTTTTACTGCTATTGCTTTCTTCATGACTTATACATGTTCCTATGACTATGAGATTATGCAACTCCCGAATACCGTAAGAACACCTTGTGTGCTATCAAATGTCACAACGTAACTGGGTGATCATAAAGATGCTCTACAGGTGTCTCCGAAAGTATTCGTGGTGTTGGCATAGATCAAGATTAGGATTTCTCACTCCGAGTGTCGGAGAGGTATCTCTGGGCCCTCTCAGTAACACACATCACAATAAGCCTTGCAAGCAAAAGACTAATGAGTTAGTCACGAGATGATGTGTTACGGAACGAGTAAAGAGACTTGCCGGTAACGAGATTGAACTAGGTATAGAGATACCGACGATCGAATCTCGGGCAAGTAACATACCGTTTGACAAAAGGAACAACGTATGTAGTTATGCGGTTCTGACCGATAAAAGATCTTCGTAGAATATGTAGGAGCCAATATGAATATCCAGGTTCCGCTATTGGTTATTGACCGGAGATGAGTCTCGGTCATGTCTACATAGTTCTCGAACCCGTAGGGTCCGCACGCTTAACGTTTGATGACGATCGTTATTATGAGTTTATGAGTATTGATGTACCGAAGGTAGTTCGGAGTCCCGGATGAGATCACGGACATGACGAGGAGTCTCGGAATGTCCGAGACATAAATATTGATATATTGAACGGCTATATTCGGACACCGGAAGTATACCGGAAAAGTTCAGATTTATCGGGAATGCCGGAGGGGGTTACCGGAACCCCCTACGAAAGGGGATGGTCCATAGTGGGCCTAAAGGGAAAGAGAGAGGCAGCCCATAGGGCTGGCCGGCGCCCCCACCTAGGGTTCCTAGTTGGACTAGGATTGGGGGGGGGGGCCACCTCTCCTATTCCTTTCCCCCTTCTTCCTTTTGGTGAATCCTACTAGGAATAGGATTGCAATCCTATTCCTAGTAGGACTCCTTCCCTAGCCGCACCAGGAAGGGCCGGCCGGCCTCCCTCCCTTGCTCCTTTATATACGGGGGTAGGGGGGCACCCAAAGACACACAAGTTGAATTGTTTTAGCCGTGTGTGGTGCCCCCCTCCACAGAATCACACCTCGGTCATACCGTCGCGGAGCTTAGGCGAAGCCCTGCGCCGGTGAACACATCATATCCGTCACCACGCGTCGTGCTGACGAAACTCTCCCGTGAAGCTCAACTGGATCAAGAGCTCGTGGGACGTCATCAAGCTGAACGTGTGCTGAACGCGGAGGTGCCGTACGTTCGGTGCTTGATCGGTTGGATCGTGAAGAAGTTCAACAACATCAACCGCGTCACCTGACGCTTCCGCTCCCGGTCTACGAGGGCACGTAGACACACTCTCCCCTCTCGTTGCTATGCATCTGGTAGATAGATCTTGCGTGATCGTAGGAAAATTTTAAAATACTACGTTCCCCAACAGTAAGTGGGTGTTCACCATAAAGCAAACACCTGAGGGCAAAATAGAGAGATATAAAGCCAGACTTGTGGCAAAAGGGTATAGTCAAACATACGGAGCGGATTACGATGAGACTTTTGCCCTAGTGGCTAAGATGAATACTATTAGAACCCTGATCTCAGTAGCAGCGAATTATAAGTGGAATCTTTTTCAGATGGATGTTAAGAATGCTTTTCTGCATGGTGACTTGCAAGAGGAAGTATATATGGAAATCCCACAAGGGTTTAATAGTAAGGATACAGAGGGTAAGGTGTGCAGACTAAAAAAGTCACTATATGGACTCAAGCAATCATCAAGGGCCTGGTTTGGGAAGTTTCGCAAGGAAATCCGCTCACTTGGCTATCAGCAAAGCAATGCTGATCATACACTATTTTTCAGGAGTAATCATGGCAAACTTACAATTCTTGTGGTTTATGTTGATGACATTGTTATTACAGGTAATGATGATGAGGAGATAAGAAGGTTGAAAAAATTGCTAGCAAAAGCATTTGAAGTAAAAGATCTTGGGCATCTCAGTTACTTTCTAGGAATTGAAGTTGCATATTCATCACAAGGTATATATCTCTCACAGCGGAAATATGTTCTGGATTTACTTGTTGAGACTGGAATGCTAGACTGTAAACCTGCCTCTACACCAATTGAGGCGAACCATCGAATTAAGGCAGATATGGGTGATCCTGTTGATAAAGGTCAATATCAACGGCTAGTAGGGAGACTAATCTATTTGTCTCATACTAGGCCAGATATTGCATATGCTATGAGTATTGTGAGCAGATATATGCATGACCCAAGATCTACTCATTTAAATGCTGCATACAGAATCTTGAGATACCTAAAGGGATGCCCTGGGAAAGGAATTCTATTCTCAAATTCTGGACATCTCAGTGTAGAGGGTTACACAGATGCTGACTGGGCCGGGTGTCTAGATGATAGAAGGTCCACTTCTGGCTACTGCATCTTTGTTGGAGGAAATTTGGTTAGCTGGAGGAGCAAAAAACAAAGTGTAGTGGCCAGGTCTACTGCTGAAGCAGAGTTACGGTCCATGGTCTCTAGAATATGTGAATTAGTATGGGTACGCTTACTACTTACTGAACTACAATTGTACAAAAGGGGCCCTCTTCGGATCTACTGTGATAATCAAGCCACAATAAATATAGTAAATAATCCAATCCAGCATGATAGGACGAAACATATTGAAATAGATAGGCATTTCATCAAAGAGAAGCTAGATGAGGGAACTCTTCAAGTTAGAATTGTCAACTCAGGTGATCAGCTTGCCGATGTATTAACCAAAGGTATTAGTGTTGTAAATTATATGAAATTATGTAACAAGATGGGGCTCATAGACATATTTGCCCCATCTTGAGGGGGAGTGTTGAGAGGACCTACTAGTGACATGAACAAGAATAGATGGACGTAGATGTAAAACCTCACCTTGTATATACTACTCCCGTGGAGGAATGAAAGGATAAGATCAATCCCCAATATTCCAGACTTCTCCCCACTTCTCTCTTGAGTAGGACCATGTCAATGGAGCTGAACAACAATCGCCACGCTGCTCAACGCCAACGTGACGCCGTGCCTGCCGCTCCGGGGCACCATCACCGCCTCCGGCGATCTCGTCCCGCTCTCCTACATCGCCGGACTTGTCACCGGCCGCCCAAATGCCTTGGCTGTGGCTCCCGATGGCAGCAAAGTTAATGCCGCCGAGGCATTTAAGATTGCCGGTATCCAGCACGGTTTCTTCGAGCTGCAGCCCAAGGAAGGCGATGGGCTCTGGGCTAGCGTCGATTGTTCTCTTTGAAGCAAACATCCTTGGTGTCCTTGCTGAAGTTTTGTCGGCCGTGTTCTGCGAAGTGATGAATGGCAAGCCAGAGTACACCGACCACCTGACTCTCAAGTTAAAGCATCACCCCGGACAAATCGAGGCCGCGGCTATAATGGAGCACATCCTGGAGGGCAGCTCCTATATGATGCTCGCAAAGAAACTTGGTGAACTCGACCCATTGATGAAGACAAAGCAAGATAGATATGCTCTCCGCACATCGCCGCAATGGCTTGGCCCACAAATTGAGGTCATTCGTGCAGCGACGAAGTCGATCGAGCGCGAGATCAACTCCGTCAATGACAACCCACTCATTGACGTATCTCGTGGAAAGGCAATCCATGGCGGCAACTTCCAGGGCACACCCATAGGTGTGTCGATGGACAACACGAGACTTGCCATTGCTGCGATCGGCAAGCTCATGTTTGCCCAGTTCTCGGAGCTAGTGAACGACTTCTACAACAATGGCTTGCCCTCCAACCTCTCTGGTGGCCGCAACCCAAGCCTGGACTATGGATTCAAGGGTGCTGAGATTGCCATGGCATCATACTGCTCGGAGCTCCAATTCTTGGGCAACCCTGTGACAAACCATGTCCAGAGTGCGGAGCAGCACAACCAGGATGTTAACTCCCTCGGGTTAATCTCGTCTCGGAAGACTGCGGAGGCCATCGACATTCTGAAGCTCATGTCCTCTACATTTTTGGTTGCGTTGTGCCAAGCCATCGACCTGCGCCACCTTGAAGAGAATGTCAAGAACGCCGTCAAGAATTGTGTCACAAGAGTGGCTAGGAAGACCCTGATCACAAATGACATGGGTGGCCTCCACAATGCTCGTTTTTGTGAGAAGGACTTGCTCCAGACAATCGACCGCGAGGCTGTGTTCGCGTACGCAGATGACCCTTGTAGCGCCAACTACCCTCTCATGAAGAAGATGCGCGCGGTGCTGGTGGAGCACGCCCTGGCCAACGGCGAGGCTGAGCGCAACATGGAAACCTCAGTGTTCGCCAAGGTTGCCACATTCGAGCAGGAGCTCTGCTCGTCACTGCCTCAGGAGGTCGAGGCTGCTAGAGGTGCAGTGGAGAATGGCACTGCTGCTGAACCGAACCGTATTGTTGACTGTCGGTCATACCCTCTGTACCGGTTCGTGTGCGAGGAGCTAGGGACAGTGTACTTGACCGGAGAGAAGACACGGTCACCCGGGGAGGAGGTGGACAAGGTGTTCGTTGCCATGAACCAGGGTAAGCACATCGACGCTCTGCTGGAGTGCCTCAAGGAGTGGAACGGGGAGCCTCTGCCTATCTGCTAATCAAGGAAGAGAAGATGTCGTGCTTCAGGATCTCTGAAAACTGATAATAGTGTTTTTTTTTAATGTTTCCACTTCTAAAGTGTTGATGCATGGGACATTCTTTCGGAGCTAGAGGAGCTTCTGCTGATGTAAGTGAAAGGGTATAGATTTTCATGACAAATGTTCGGATGTAAGTGAAAGGGTATAAATTTTCATGACAAGTGTTCAAGGTAGTGAAATGAATTCATAGAAGCCGGTCTACTGCTGTATCAACAAGCACACATTTATCTATAGTTACCACATTGCATTGCAATATAAAGAGAAACAACACCGACTGGCGAATATTTAGATTATCATACATGTTCAGGCAGAAGCAAATACTAAGTGTATCATGGGTATTACTATCCAAATTAGATGAAGTCAGTGCTCCCTCACAACCTGCCTAGACACAAAAGAAAGAAAAGGGGAGGACACCAAATATTTTTCCATCCCCGCAAAAATAATACTCCTTCCGGTCCATATTAATTGTCGCTGATTTAGTAGCGACAACTAACATGGGTCGGAGGGAGTAATATATTTTTCCATGTAGAAGATTCTAAAACTACAAATATTTCTCTAGCCACCCTGTGAGATAGAATTTTGGAGCCAAAGAAGTAGTGATCTAAACGATCTTATATTTCTTTACAGAGGGAGTAATTACTATTTTTTTGGCTAATTTCTTTATCCCTAAGTCAACCAAGGGGAGCTACCATAAATCTCAAAATGACAGTGCAAAACAATTTTCTAGTAATTACAAGCATGGCTAGACATTCGATGCCCCACGGCAATTATTTGTGCTGCGGAGAAGAGAACATGGCAATCAGTTTAATCCCAAAAGTGTATAGTAAGTATATTAAATCTTATATCAATAATGAAAATGAAAGAAAAACAAAATACTCCCTCCGTCTCAAAATAAGTGTCTCAAAATTATTTGTGCTGTTGAGACACTTATTTCGTGACGGATGGAGTAGTTACTAATAGTCCTTTTCTAAAGTATACACCAAGATACTATAATGAGTTGTAAGATACGTCAAAGTAGAAATCACTCTGAAGTATGGAAATGTTAAATCACTTTACCAAACATCCGGAACTATACACTCTGCATCACATTAATTGATCTCGGCAGACTTTAAGGGTCTAACAGGCTAACAGCACGTATGTCATTGCAAGTATGACTGCTATGGTTCTATCGTATAGGTACAAGTATGGTCCTTAGGTCAACACGATATACTCAAAACACGAAGATGTCTCAGATGCAGTCTGACCCTCATGGAGTGAAGAACAACTATTCTGACTGATTTCTTCTCTATGAAAGAAATTTCAATGTTCAGCACAATGTATCTCATATGTTTAGTTGGTGTCCTGAAGTCTAGCAATCAAAACATACGACAAAGACAAACAGAACTGTGTTTGCGTTGAAACATGAACACATTTTTTGCGTTGAAACATGTATATGACTGGCTAATATCTGCTAAAGTACCTCGGCAACCCTATACTCCATTGCAAGTTGTAAAGTAGAGATTGGAAGAATATAAAAGTCCACTTTGAAGAAAGTTTATGTATTTGGTGAGTGCAAAATATTCCATATGGCGTCGGTTAGTGCTTAATAATTCAGTGTTAAGAAGCCTATACCTCTTTTATGTTCTAGATATGCGAGGAGTCTTATGGAGGCATGAGTTTTTCAGTCATCTTTTTTTTGGCAGGAAGACCAACACAAAAGAGACTGTCGATGTGCATAATCCGGGATTCTATGAATCCTTAAGGATCTGGAGGGTATAACATTAAGAAGATTCCCTTATAATAAATTACTCAACATTTGGTGAGTTAGTTTTCAAGAATGTAGTCTGGTAGTCTTTACTACGCAATAAGTACTTGTCACAGAAACTGCTCACTCTGATTAATATCGAACCAAGAGATTCTCATTTTGGGAAGGGTCTAATGCAGGTCAAAGAGACTTTCTCCAGTGTTGGTTTGTTGAAGTTCATAATGGTAAAAGTGTTGGCTTTGGGGAGGATAAGTGGCTAATGAAGAGGCCATTGAATGTGTCTTATTCTTAGTTTTTAAATATTTTTCAAAAGAAACATTCTACTGTGTTCTCTGTCCTTGGCTTGGTACCTTATAATGTTGAGTTTTAACAAATACTCATGGGCAATGTTTTGCTGATTTCCATGACATGGTGCTTAAGGTAGCTGGTATTGCACTCTCTCAATAACATGATGATTTTAGGTGGGATTTACATGTTAAATGGGGTTTTCCCGGTCCATTCAATGTACTCAGCCATGTTTGATTCAAGAGTCTGGTTTCTGTTCAAGAGACTATGAAGGCTTAAATTACTGCTCAAAATAGATGTATTTTACGGTTCTTTGTCGAGAGGTTATCCTTACCAAAGATAATTTAGTTAAATGAATTAGCATGAGGAGGTGAGATGTACTTTTGGTTACGAACAAGAGATGATTCAACATTTGTGGCTTGGTGTGTTTTCATTATGTGTTTAATATTATCACTCCTCATAACATGTCTTGTATTTTTGGGTTTTGGCAACAGGGCGTTAAGAAGTCTCTCCACTCACTTATTTTAGTGGGTATTGCAGCGGTCTTTTGGTCCTTATGGCTATAGCCAAAATGACCCATTTTTAAAGGAAAAAGTTTCATTGTTCAGCAGGTGCTGCTCATGTGTAGCAATAGGTTTGTGGGTCATGGGCTTCCCTACAACATTGATGACTCCACGAGTATGTGGAGCTTGCCACAACAAAGTTGTACTCGCTTACAAGAAAAATAATTACATGTCATTTCGGTTCACATGTGCTTAAATGGGGTTCTTAGTTCTTAAGTTACCACCGTGGCCTATCACACTTTACTGATTTGGTTATGATCTTTGAGTTGTAATAAGTGTTTATTTTTTGAGAAAATGTTGTAATAAGTGTTGCATTTAAGTTTGGGCTACATGCATTGATACAGAGACCGTGTGTAATGCAAGTGGTAGAAACTAGGGTTCTACCGGGTCTAGACCCGAGGTTGTAGGGGAAGGATGGAGGAGGACGAGGGTGAGGGCGCGGCGGCTGGGCGCCGTCCTTGCGCGTTGGAGACGGCGGCGGCGGCTGTGGCTAGAGGCGGCTAGGGTTTAGGTCTCCCGGTTCCCTAAGGAAGCCGAGCAATTATGATTGCTTCTTGCTTAATCTCAAAACGGGTCCTTACATAAGTTTATATAATCCTCCTAATGATATAATTGGGCTAAGCCCCTAACACGATAAGATACCTGGGCCAGGCCCCTAACTGCCTGGTTGTAGTATGTGCCGCTCATAACATTTCTCCCCGTCTGCACAAACAGCTCGTCCTCGAGTTGGAAGGCGGGGAAACTCTTGCGGAACTCCTCGAGGTGATCAACCGTCGCCAAACACCTCCGCGGGCAGCTAGGGCGGGCAGGTCGCCGAGCCCGGCGGCGGCGGGGTCCTCCTAAGTGTAGTCTGCAGCCTCCAGGTAGAAGAGTCGTGGGCAGACGTGGCCGGGCACGTAGGGCTCGTCGTAGTTGAAGCACAACCCTTGTCGGCGACGCTGGAGTTGCTCGGCCAGGGTGAGCCGACGGAACGGGCGCGCCACATTCGCGGCGAGGGGTGCCGCGGAAGCCTGAGCAGGCCGACCCTGCGCGGGAACGTCCGGCCAGGGTGGCGCCCAGCGGTCCGGGATGGTGACGCCTCCTGTATGGCCACCGCACGGCGCTCGAACCGCGGGCGTAGTACATGGTCGGCTGGAGGTCCTGGGGTCCCTGCAGCTCCACGTCCACACGGATATGATCCAGCAGACCGCCGACGAAGAGCTCGGCCCGCTGGCGAGCCGTCATGCCGGGCGCGTGGCACGCCAGGGACTGAAAACGGTCGGTGAAGTCCTGCACCGTAGAGGTGAAGGGGAGACGGCCCAACTCCGCCAGCCGGCTCCCACGTATTGGCGGCCCGAAGCGAAGGAGGCATAGCTCGCGAAAACGCTCCCATGGAGGCATGCCGCCCTCGTCCTGCTTGAGAGCGTAATACCAAGTTTGTGCGGCGCCTCGGAGGTGATATGAAGCGAGCCAGGTGCAGTCCGACGCGAGCGTGCGTTGCCCCCGGAAGAATTGGTCACACTGATTAAGCCAGTTGAGGGGGTCCTCGGTGCCGTCGTAGGTGGCGAAGGCGAGCTTGGGGAAGCGCGGTGTCGTTGTAGGTGGCGAAGGCGAGCTTGGGGAAGCGTGGCGCCGCCTGGGTATGACCGCCGTGGGGGTATGGCTCGGCGGTGCGGAACAACGGCGCTGGGTCGGTGACCACAGGGGGGCCCCCGTGGAACGGCGGCGCGTCGAGGCCAACGTAGGGGCCCGCGGAGTTGGAGGACCCTCTGGGGTGTAGACTCCAGCGCCCGGCACGACGGAGGGAGGCGGCATCTGTAAGGTAGGGGCGGCGGTGATGGGGGCCAGCGGCGCGGTGGTGGAGAGCACCGACGCAGTGGTGGTGACGGGCAGCGGCGGGGGAGGCGCGCTGGTCATGGTGGGCAGTGGGGCGGTGGCGACGGTGGCGGCGGCGGCGGGCAGCGATGGTGGTGACGGTGGCAATGACATGATCGAAGCCGAGCTATCTGATACCAAGCTGGTAGAAACTAGGGTTCTACCGGGTCTAGACCAGAGGTTGTAGGGGAAGGATGGAGGAGGACGAGGGCGAGGGCGCGGCGGCCGGCGGCTGGGCGCCGTCCTTGCGCGTTGGAGGCGGCGGCGGTTGTGGCTAGAGGCGGCTAGGGTTTAGGTCTCCCGGCTCCCTAAGGAAGCCGAGCAATTATGATTGCTTCTTGCATAATCTCAAAACGGGTCCTTATATGAGTTTATATAATCCTCCTGATGATATAATTGGGCTAAGCCCCTAACACGATAAGATAACTGGGCCAGGCCCCTAACTGCCTGGCTGTAGTATGTGCCGCTCATAACAGCAAGCTTCTACTCCCTCCGTCCCTAAATATAAGTCTTTTTAGAGTTTCCAATGTGGACTACATACGGAGCAGAATGAGTGAATCTACATTCTAAAATATGTTTATATACATCCGTATGTAGTTTGTATTGAATCTCTAAAAAGACTTACATTTAGGAACGGAGTGACTATTTTCTAAAAAACAAACCAATCTTTACTGGGATAGCTAGGACTTAGCCTAGATTTATATTTATATACTATCTCCTTCATACCGAGCTTGGGGTATTTGATTCTAGTATCATTATAATAACATACTAACATACATAAGATAGATAAATTCCCTGATTAACATCAACAATTGCGTAATGAAAGCGCGATATACTGATAGACAAATAAACAATGACACACCCATCTACAAGAGAATCACTTGCACATACCAACTTTTTATTTTTGATCTTTTGGTCACATTGCAGTTATTTTAAAGGAACAATTAACTTGTTGCACGGAAGCATGAGTCTTGTGTTTTGAGTTTATGCCACGAGCTATACTGAAGGATCGAGGACTATTGCATTATTAGTTGTGACTGACACTGAGATATAAAATTGGTTGTTATAAATGTGCTTAAGTACTAAATATCTCACTGATCCTTCAAATAGCATGACTTCAATTGATCAAATATTATTTTCCATTTTTAAAGCTAATTTGATCATTCAACACTTCAAATAGAAGTATAACTGTGCTTCTATTTGATCAACTGTGCTTAAGTACTAACTGTGCTTAAGAAGCACTTATATTAGACACCCATTAGTTGGTCAACACTTCAACTTATTAGCTTGCACTTGCCATGTAACCTCAGTGCATTTTGCTTAGTTTTTGTTATGTACAACAAAATAAAAGTTATGGAAGGTACATTATGTATTATTTAAATCAGAAAATGAAGACAAAATATGTTCTTCTTAAAAAGAATATTTTTTTACTCAATGATCTCAATTTTTTTTTCTTAAGAGGAAACTGCTAACCAAATACCCAGGTAACTAAAAAGCAGTCCAGCCCACTGAGGTCATCAAAATCGATTCCAGTACCAAACAAAGCATAATTCCTTTGATAAAGTCATTTTCTTGTGTTATTGCTAGAAGTAACAATATGCCACATAGCACTAGATATCTTCTAAATTGATCTTCATTTTTGTGACTATAGGTGGCAGTCGTAGTGTTCACATCATTGTTACCGGATTCGGTGGAACTACCTTCAATCAGGATCTTGATGATCCATCTATACCAGGGTTTGAGATCAATATAGTTCGAGAAAAAAACGGTGCTCAGCTCGTCAATCCCAGAGTAATGTAGCAGTTAGAGATGAATTAGAAGAGCCAATACCAAAATAACACAAGAGTCTCATGCATTGGTATAGGAAAATTCATTATGGATGAAAATAAATTTATAAGTATAAACTATTAACAAAGATATCTGGTGAACAGTTAGTATCTGGTGCAATAAGTTTCCGCTGCAATATTAGCTAAAATGGTACCTGAGCAATCAGGTAACAAGACTGCTAGATCATTAAAGAAATTGCTAATTCATGTTTCAAATGGAAATTGTTAATTCATCTTAGAGTTGGCACCGGAGCAATTAGGTAACCAGATGGTTAAGTCGTGTGGGAATAATTCCCCCCACTCTCTCTTTGCATCTTTGGCCAAAGACTTGCATTACTAATAGAGGATGTTGATGCCAATCATGATGGCAACCTCCTTACTCATTTGTTACAAGACACGACTGAAGTAGACCTTGATGATACCGCACATGACAACTCGCTCTTTGAGCTTGTTGCGACAATGCGCAAGAACAAGTCTTCTTCAGCAAAGAAAAGAGGGCGCTATTCTAAGAAAGATAAGACCTCAAAACATACCTCAGTTTCAAAATGAGAGGCATGTTCTGGAATAGCAGAGGTCTTGGTGACTTGGCTAAACATAAACATATTGCTGATTGTGTTAAAGATCACTCGTTGGACTTTGTGGCCATCACTGAGTCGGGTAAACGTGATTTTCCAAATCGCGATCTGGACCACTTTGCATGTGGTTTGGACTACGCATGGCACGTATTACCGCCGTCAGGGAGGTCCGGGGGAATTTTGTTAGGTATTAATGAAACTTACCTACATCTTTTATCAACGACCAAGGGGGAGTATCATATCAAATTCCACCTTCGAAATAAGTCTGACGGCTTCATTTGGAGTCTGGTGGCAGTTTATGGCGCTGCCCAAGACGAATTCAAGTCTGCTTTTCTTAAAGAACTAGTCAACACCTGTCGAGATAACCCCCATCCCATGTTAATCCGGGGGGGGGGTGTTTAATATTCTCCGTTATCAACAGGAAAAGAACAATGACCGGTTCGACACTAGGTGGCCTTTTCTCTTCAATGCTGTTATTGACAGTCTGGATTTGAGGGAGATCATGTTATCTGGCCGTCAGTATACCTGGGCCAATAATCGATCCGTGCCAACCTTTGAAAAACTAGACCGGGTGCTTGTTACCACGGATTGGGAATACAAATACCCTCTAGCCTCGGTTCGGGCATTAGAAAGAATTGAGGCCTTATCGGATCATGCTCCGTTGGTAACCGATTTCGGACAACCTATCCCATGTTCTAACCATCACCAGTTTAAATTTGAACTGGGATGGCTCACTAGAGAGGGATTTTATGAGCTGGTCAAGAAGGTTTGGGCGCGTGAGCCTCGTGGTAACTCTCCCATTCAACGATGGAATAGTCGAATATGCGCATTGCGTCGATTCCTTCGTGGATGGGCCAAGCATACGGCTGGTATTTACAAAAAAGAAAAAACGCGTTTGTCTACCTTAATTGATAACCTTGATAAAATCGCGGAGGTGAGGCCCCTGACTGCTGTTGAGATCGAACAAAAAAGCAGTTTTAATGAGCAGATCGCTCGCCTGCTGCGTGAGGAAGAGATTAAATGGTACCAACGCAGCAAGGCGGACTCGCTGGTGCAAGGCGATGATAATACGCGATACTTTCAAATGCTAGCCAATGGTAGGCATAGGAAGAAGCGTATATTCACCCTTGACCAGGAGCATGGCCGAATAGAAGGAGAAGTACCGCTTAGAAATTTTATTACTAAGTACTACAAAGATCTATTTGGGCCTTCTGCTGAAACAAATTTTCAGTTAGATGAATCTGTTACACATGACATTAATCAAGTAACAGATGAGGAGAACGAATTCCTAACCTCTCCTTTTTCGGAGGAGGAAATTCGTTCTGCCGTGCTTCAGATGGAACACAATAAAGCTCCGGGACCGGATGGCTTTCCCGCTGAATTCTATCAGCGCTTTTGGGATGTTATTAAGACAGACCTAATTCAGCTGTTTAACCAAATGCATGCCGAGGACCTTGATATCTCCCGTTTAAACTTTGGGGAAATCATCCTTTTACCTAAGATTAAGGAGGCTTGTCGTATTCAACAATATCGACCGATATGTCTTCTGAATGTAAGTTTTAAAATTTTCACGAAGGTGGCGACTAATCGATTGAATGGGGTCGCTGACCATGTCGTAAAACCCACTCAAACAGCATTCATGCAAGGACGGAACATATTAGACGGAGTGGTCGTCCTACACGAAACTGTTCATGAATTACACCGGAAAAAATTGAACGGTGTTATTCTTAAAATTGATTTTGAGAAAGCCTACGACAAAGTTAAGTGGCCATTTCTGTTACAAACCTTGCGTATGAAAGGGTTTTCACAAAAGTGGTGTCGATGGGTAGAGAGCTTTGTCTCTGGAGGTAGTGTGGCCATAAAAGTTAATGACAACGTTGGCAACTATTTTCAGACACGAAAGGGGCTTCGTCAAGGCGACCCCGCATCTCCCATCTTGTTCAACATTGTCGCTGACATGCTGGCTACCCTTGTTGAGCGGGCTAAGCTGGATGGTCAAATCAGCGGTATCATTCCTCATCTGGTAGAAAATGGCCTTTCCATTTTACAGTATGCGGATGATACGATTTTTTTCTTGGATCATGATTTAGATAAGGCAAGAAATCTCAAACTGCTCTTATGTGCTTTTGAGGAACTTTCAGGACTCAAAATTAATTTTCACAAAAGCGAACTTTTCTGTTTTGGTAATGCTGTAGCATATGCATCCGAATACGCCGACATTTTTGGATGCCAGCTAGGGCAATTTCCGATTTGATATCTAGGTATTCCCATTCACTATCGGCGATTAACTATAGCCGAGTGGAGGCAGGTGGAAGAGAGACTTGAGAAACGTTTAGCCAGTTGGAAGGCCAAACTCTTGTCTTATGGGGGAGACTGATATTAATCAATTCCGTCCTAACCAACATGGTTTTATACATGTTGTCCTTCTTCCACTTACCGAAAGGGGTTTTACAACGGCTAGATTACTTTAGATACAGATTCTTCTGGCAGAGTGATAACGAAACAAAGAAATATCGACTTGCTAGGTGGAGTGTATTATGCAGACCTAAAAGTCAAGGGGGCCTGGCTATACAAGTCCTTGAGATCAAAAATATTGCTCTTCTCAGCAAATGGGTTTATAAATTACTCACTGAGAATGAAGTATGGCAGGAAATCATCCGCAACAAGTATGTGGGATCCCATGCTATTTCTCAACTTTACTGGAAACCCGGGGATTCACATTTTTGGAGTGGTGTCATGAAGGCCAAGGAATTCTTCTTTCAATTTGGGACCTTCTCGGTGAGGGACGGCTCTCAGGTTCGATTCTGGGAAGATACTTGGTTAGGGAACAACTCACTAATGGTGCAATACCCGAGCTTGTACCGGATCGTTAGACACAAATTCGTCACGATCAAACAAGTCTTAGGACAAGTAAACCCAGATATTTCGTTTCGTAGGGATCTCTTCGGCACTCGTCTGACATTATGGAATGAATTACTCACTCGTCTGGAGGACATTCAACTGTCAGATGAGCCGGATATTTTTCGATGGAATCTGCATCAGAATGGCAGATTTTCAGTCAAATCTATGTATGATGCAATGGTCCATTGTGATATCCCGGTGGATAATAGAAAATTGTGGAAGCTAAAATTCCTCTTAGAGTGAAGATCTTCCTTTGGTTCCTGAACAAAGGGGTCATCTTAACTAGGGATAACCTATTACGACGTAACTGGCACGGGCCCAAGTCATGTGTCTTTTGCCAACATGACGAGAGTATCAAGCACTTATTTTTCGAGTGCAAGTTCGCTCGGGCAGTTTGGGCACTCGTACAAGTAGCTTCAAATTTATACCCGCCATGTAGTGCACGGAATATGTTCGGCAACTGGTTGAGGGGTATTGATAAACAATTTTCTGCACATATTCTGGTGGGAGCGGCAGCCTTATGCTGGGCAATGTGGCTCACTAGGAATGATGTCATTTTTAACAATAAACGTGTCTCATCTCCTATGCAGGTTATCCATGCTTGTACACGATGGCTCCGTACGTGGTCTATCCTACACAAGCCGGAGGACAGGGACCTTTTTATGATGGTGTCTACACGGTTGGAGCATACGGCCAGGGAGGTTTTCTACCCGCATGGATGGCGGTTTGATTTACGGATCGGATCTACCGCTTCCTAGGTTGGACACGCTTTATTGTGTCGCGTTGTATCGCTTGTTTAATTTTTGTTTTTAGGTGCTGTGGATCTTTTGGTTGTGTGCATCTCGCTATGCAGAGACCGGGCTTTCTTTCAATACGATTGTATCACCTCGATATATCTATTTAATGAAAAGTCCCTTATCGAAAATAATCGAGTTATATAGGTGAACGTCCTCATTTCCTTTCGTCAAGAATGTACAAGCTTTCTTCACAGTACTTTTCATTAACACCTGTCTCTAAAGTACTACTACTACGAGTATTCCAAAATAGACAGCGTTAGCAAAAGTCCGCAACGTAGTATGCAGAAATTATTTATTATTTAGATAGGTAATGTGTAAACTTAGGAGACAAGTTGCATGACCCTCCCCGCCGCGCCATAGGGACCGATCCCCTTCGCCCCGGCAGCTGCCCCTCTCCTCCGCCACCGCCAACCCGACCGCCAACCCGAACTCCAACCGCTACCAGCCCCCCCGCTCCCAAGCCTCGTTCCCGCCGACCAATGGGGGCAACGGGAACCGGGGGCGCCAGGGCGCAAAGAAGAAGAAGAAGAAGGGTCCTCCCCGCCCCCCAGCCGCCACTCCCGCTGCCGGCACGGCCGCTCAACCTTCGGGCGCCGCTTCCGCCTCGGACGGTCCGCCGTGTTTCAACTACGGACTAGCCATATTCATGGCATCGTCCCTCACCTCGTCGGAGGGGGGGGGGGTCTCCCTCCTCCAATATGTGGACGATACCATTATTATGGTGGAGGGCTCCGTCCAAGACATTGCTAACCTAAAGTTCCTCCTCCTGTGCTTCCAACAGATGTCGGGCCTAACCATTAACTTCCATAAGAGCGAAGTGATGGTGCTCGGGTTCCCCCCCCCCGAGAAAGCACAGTCTATAGCGGACCGCCTTAATTGTCGGTTGGGCTCTTTCCCTACGACATACTTGGGGATCCCCATTAGTGACTCGCGCCTCACCGTGGCGGATCTCCGCCTCACGGTGACCCGTATGCAACATCGCGTTGAACCCTGGAAAGGGCGCTGGCTGTCAAAGGCTGCTCGGGTGATTCTTATCAATTCTTCGCTGGCTAGCCTCCTATGGTTCCTCATGAGCTTCTATAGCCTACATGAGACCCTCCATCAGGAGATCGCCAAGTACCAATCCAGATTCTTCTGGGCTGGAGAGGGAGATAAGCAGAAGTACCATATGGTTAGCTGGCCTGATATCTGCAAACCCAAGGACCAGGGAGGTCTTGGGATCCTGTCCTCCCGCCGCATGAACATAGCCCTCCTGACTCGCTGGCTCTGGCGCATTGCCAATGGCGATGGAGGTCTCTGGCTCACCATCATCCAGAACAAATATCTTCGTGGACAGCCCCTTGCCTTCTGTCAGCGCTCGGGCGGTTCTCAGTTCTGGCAGGCCGTCGTCCAGCTGCTTCCGATGCTTCGAATTGGCACTTCCATAGCGGTTGACACCGGATCTTCGACCCTGTTCTGGTTTGGCCAATGGCTTGGGGACTCCCCCTTGGCCGCGCGATTCCCTGCGCTCTTCACAATTGTTGTTGGCCCGCGTATCTCTGTCGAGGCGGCCCTTATTGACTTAGGACGCCTCGCCTTCCGCCGCCCCTTCGGCCCTCCAGAAGTTGCTGCCTGGGACGCCCTTATGCAGGACATCGCCCTCCTCGCTATGGACGGCGTTGGCTCCCCGGATGTCACTTCTTGGCGGCTTGAGCCCTCCGGCTGCTTCTCCACCAAATCCCTCTACGCGGCCATCGCCCCCTCGACGGCCCCCGAGCCCTTTAGTTTGATTTGGGATATCCGCCTGCCCTTGAAGATCCGGATCTTCTTATGGCAATGGATTCGCGGCCGCCTCCCAACTGGCGTGGAGGTCCGTAAGCGTAATGGACCTGGGAACGGGATGTGCCCCTTGTGCGACACAGTGGAGGATGCTAACCACATCTTCTTCGCGTGTCCTACGGCCCAGTTCCTCTGGTCCTGCTTCCGCGAGACGGTTGGGGGCCAGTGGTGTAACACCAACTTCCCTGACCTGCTTGCAGAAATCCATGCTCCCCCCCCCCCCTCGCTACCGCCATCTCAGATGGCTCTGCGTTGGGGTCCTCACCTGGACGCTCTGGACCGTTCGCAATAAGCTTGTCATTCAGAAGGTCCCTCTTCGACGTGCTACTGACGCCATTTTTAAAATGTGTGGATACTTGCAGCTCTGGCGGCCGCTTAGCCGCCCCCAGGATCGGGACGTCATCAACAACCTCATCGCCGACCTTCGATCGATGGCCTTCAGCTTGGCGCCCCCGCTCCCTCCGCCACCCCCGAGCCAGACTAGATGCTGTGCAGCACCCCTTGTGTGCGTGCCTTTTTTTGCTTTTCAGGGCTTGTTGAGCTGTGCCCTCAGCATTAACCCTATCGACTTCTTGCCGTGTTGAGACTTGTGCGTGTGTGTGTTGTGGTCGAACTATGTTGATGTTGGGCTTTATCTATAAAGCGGGGCGAAAATCTTTTTCGGTAAACTTAAATCTAGAAATCACAGGGACGATAATGGACAAGTTTGCTGCTGGTTGGCTGGTTGTAGGCTGGGTGGGCGCTGCAGCTCCTCTCCGAATCTCCATCGTGCAGCGTCGACTCGAGCGTTCCCCTCGCATGGCACAGCATAGAGTAGTATACTATCCCAGTGTCGCAGCAGCTGCCTTTCTTCGTCTTCTTCTTTCTAGTCCGCACGCACGAGGCCACCAACCCACCCACCTTGGTGCTCACCCGGCCAAGTCCGGCGGTCAACACAAGCATCCCGGTCACAGCCCACACCAAATCTCCATCGCCACCCACCCTGCCCGCGCTTTGCGCTACCTATTTAATCCCTTCCCCCTTGTTCCATTCCCATCCAAGAAGAGCATCCCGCACCTCTCCTACTCCAACGAGCTCTTCTCTCTCGAGTCTCGACGCTGCTCCAGTCCAAACATTCATCAAGCTGCTCCAGCTGATACAGTAAGCATCACCAGTCTCCACTTGAGCTGCTCCATCGAGACTCCCAGACACAGCCTCGAGCAAACCAATGGCGGCCAACGGCGACCAAGGTCTGTGCGTGGCCAAACCGCCGAGTGCTGACCCGCTCAACTGGGGGAAAGCGGCGGAGGAGCTGTCGGGGAGCCATCTGGACGCGGTGAAGCGGATGGTGGAGGAGTACCGCAGGCCGGTGGTGGTCATGGAGGGCGCGAGCTTGACCATCGCCCAGGTTGCGGCTGTGGCCGCGTCTGGCGGGGCCAGGGTGGAGCTCGACGAGTCCGCGCGCGGCCGTGTCAAGGAGAGCAGCGACTGGGTCATGGCCAGCATGGCCAACGGCACTGATAGCTACGGCGTCACCACCGGCTTCGGCGCCACCTCCCATCGGAGGACCAAGGAGGGCGGCGCCCTGCAGAGGGAGCTCATCCGGTTCCTTAATGCCGGGGCATTCGGCACCGGCAGCGACGGCCACGTGCTGCCCGCGGCCACCACACGCGCGGCAATGCTTGTCCGCGTCAACACCTTGCTCCAGGGGTACTCCGGCATCCGCTTTGAGATCCTCGAGACGATCGCCACGCTGCTCAACGCCAACGTGACGCCGTGCCTGCCGCTCCGGGGCACCATCACCGCTTCCGGCGATCTCGTCCCGCTCTCCTACATCGCTGGACTTGTCACCGGCCGCCCAAATGCCGTGGCTGTGGCTCCCGATGGCACCAAAGTTAATGCCGCCGAGGCATTTAAGATTGCCGGTATCCAGCACGGTTTCTTCGAGCTGCAGCCCAAGGAAGGCCTTGCTATGGTTAATGGCACGGCAGTGGGCTCTGGGCTAGCGTCGATTGTTCTCTTTGAAGCGAACATCCTTGGTGTCCTTGCTGAAGTTTTGTCGGCCGTGTTCTGCGAAGTGATGAATGGCAAGCCAGAGTACACCGACCACCTGACTCACAAGTTAAAGCATCACCCCGGACAAATCGAGGCTGCGGCTATCATGGAGCACATCCTGGAGGGCAGCTCCTACATGATGCTCGCAAAGAAACTTGGTGAACTCGACCCATTGATGAAGCCAAAGCAAGATAGATATGCTCTCCGCACATCGCCGCAATGGCTTGGCCCACAAATTGAAGTCATTCGTGCAGCGACGAAGTCAATCGAGCGCGAGATCAACTCCGTCAATGACAACCCACTCATTGACGTATCTCGTGGAAAGGCAATCCACGGCGGCAACTTCCAGGGCACGCCCATAGGTGTGTCAATGGACAACACGAGGCTTGCCATTGCTGCGATCGGCAAGCTCATGTTTGCCCAGTTCTCGGAGCTCGTGAACGACTTCTACAACAATGGCTTGCCCTCCAACCTCTCTGGTGGCCGCAACCCAAGCCTGGACTATGGCTTTAAGGGTGCCGAGATCGCCATGGCATCATACTGCTCGGAGCTCCAATTCTTGGGAAACCCTGTGACCAACCATGTCCAGAGTGCAGAGCAGCACAACCAAGACGTGAACTCCCTCGGATTAATCTCGTCGCGGAAGACCGCTGAGGCCATCGACATTCTGAAGCTCATGTCCTCTACATTTTTGGTTGCGCTGTGCCAAGCCATCGACCTGCGCCACCTTGAAGAGAATGTCAAGAACGCCGTCAAGAATTGTGTCACAAGAGTGGCTAGGAAGACCCTGATCACAAATGACAAGGGTGGCCTCCACAATGCTCGTTTTTGTGAGAAGGAC
Organism: Secale cereale; assembly: GCA_902687465.1. NCBI lineage: Eukaryota > Viridiplantae > Streptophyta > Magnoliopsida > Poales > Poaceae > Secale > Secale cereale. The sequence continues at coordinate 119,178,581 of LR738709.1, read as the reverse complement.
TTGCTCCAGACAATCGACCGCGAGGCTGTGTTCGCGTACGCAGATGACCCTTGTAGCGCCAACTACCCTCTCATGAAGAAGATGCGTGCGGTGCTGGTGGAGCACGCCCTGGCCAACGGCGAGGCTGAGCGCAACATGGAAACCTCAGTGTTCGCCAAGGTTGTTACATTCGAGCAGGAGCTCTGCTCGTCACTGCCTCAGGAGGTCGACGCTGCTAGAGGTGCAGTGGAGAATGGCACTGCTGCTGAACCGAACCGTATTGTTGACTGTCGGTCATACCCTCTGTACCGGTTCGTGCGCGAGGAGCTAAGGACAGTGTACTTGACTGGAGAGAAGACACGGTCACCCGGGGAGGAGGTGGACAAGGTGTTCGTTGCCATGAACCAGGGTAAGCACATCGACGCTCTGCTGGAGTGCCTCAAGGAGTGGAACGGGGAGCCTCTGCCTATCTGCTAATCAAGGAAGAGAAGATGTCGTGCTTCAGGATCTCTGAAAACTGATAATAGTGTTTTTTTTTTATGTTTCCACTTCTAAAGTGTTGATGCATGGGACATTCTTTCGGAGCTAGAGGAGCTTCTGCTGATGTAAGTGAAAGGGTATAAATTTTCATGAAAAATGTTCTGATGTAAGTGAAACGGTATAAATTTTCATGACAAATATTCAAGTTAGTGAAATGAATCCATAGAAGCCGGTCTACTGCTGTATCAACAAGCACAAATTTATCTATAGTTACCACATTGCATTGCAATATAAAGAGAAACAACACCGACTGGCGAATATTTAGATTATCGTACATGTTCAGGCAGAAGCAAATACTAAGTGTATCATGGGTATTACTATCCAAATTAGATGAAATCAGTGCTCCCTCACAAAAGAAAGAAAAGGGGAGGACAACAATTAACATGAGTGATGAGTCGGAGGGAGTAATATATTTTGCCATGTAGAAGATTCTAAAACTAAAAATATTTCTCTAGCCACCCTGTGAGATAGAATTTTGGAGCCAAATGAACATTTTAAGAAACTTTGTATTATTCACTATGGGGTGTATTTTATGCTCTATGAGGAAGACCTGTGTAAGAGATACATGCCATACTATCATCTAAAAAAATTTAGAACATTCAAATTTTCAGTTGTGCAACCTTTCATTCCTTCGTTACGGCAGTCGAGGACCTGTCGTCCAGAGATGCTATCAGAGTAGGAAAGTAATGCAAGACCACACTGCAGAGGCTTATAAGGAGCAGCAAGTGAACATATGTCATTATATTTACCTTTTTCGTGGATACTTTTTCTAGGAATTTAGATCAAATCAATGTGATGTATTTGTACGATATAAACATACAAATTATATTGCACCAAATGTCAGTTTTGCTACTGAGAGCATATGCATTAATTAAAGGAGGCACTCATAAACTGTAATTGGCATGATTATCTTTTGTTGTCTTTCTAGAAGAAGAATTATTTTGCCAAAAGAAATGAGTTTAAGGGTCACTACCGTCTACAAAATGAATGTTATGTTTTTGGTACCTAGATATTTGTTTACGCATTCATTGATTTGATTTGTAGTCCCTCTGTAAAGAAATATATGATCTTTTAGATCACTAAAGTAGTGATCTAAACGATCTTATATTTCTTTACAAAGGGAGTAATTACTATTTTTTAGGCATAATTTTTTGTACCTAAGTCAACCAAGGGGAGCTGCCATAAATCTCAAAATGACAGTGCAAAACAATTTTCTAGTAATTACAAGCATGGCTAGACATTTGATGCCCCACGGCAATTATTTCTGCTACGGAGAAGAGAACATGGCAATCAGTTTAATCCCAAAAGTGTATAGTAAGTATATTAAATCTTATATCAATAATGCAAATGAAAGAAAAGCAAAATACTCCCTCCGTCTCAAAATAAGTGTCTCAACCTTAGTACAACTTTGTACTAAAGTTAGTACAAACTTGAGACACTTATTTCGGGGCGGATGGAGTAGTTACTAATAGTCCTTTTCTAAAGTATACACCAAGATACTATAATGAGTTGTAAGATACGTCAAAGTAGAAATCACTCTGAAGTATGGAAATGTTAAATTAAATCACTTTACCAAACATCCGGAACTATACACTCTGCATCACGTTAATTGGTCTCGGCAGACTTTAAGGGTCTAACAGGCTAACAGCACGTATGTCACTGCAAGTATGACTGCTATGGTTCTATCGTATAGGTACAAGTATGGTCCTTAGGTCAACACGATATACTCAAAACACGAAGATGTCTCAGATGCAGTCTGACCCTCATGGAGTGAAGAACAACTATTCTGACTGATTTCTTCTCTATGAAAGAAATTTCAATGTTCAGCACAATGTATCTCATATGTTTAGTTGGTGTCCTGAAGTCTAGCAATCAAAACATACGACAAAGACAAACAGAACTGTGTTTGCGTTGAAACATGAACACATTTTTTGCGTTGTGATTCAGGTGGAGGGCCTTGCCCTCCCCCGGTGACTTTCAAAAAAAAACATGTATATGACTGGCTAATTTCTGCTAAAGTACCTCGGCAACCCTATACTCCATTGCAAGTTGTAAAGTAGAGATTGGAAGAATATAAAAGTCCACTTTGAAGAAAGTTTATGTATTTGGTGAGTGCAAAATATTCCATATGGAGTCGGTTAGTGCTTAATAATTCAGTGTTAAGAAGCCTATACCTCTTTTATGTTCTAGATATGCGAGGAGTCTTATGGAGGCATGAGTTTTTCAGTCATCTTTTTTTTGGCAGGAAGACCAACACAAAAGAGACTGTAGATGTGCATAATCGGGGATTCTTTGAATCCTTAAGGATCTGGAGGGTATAACATTAAGAAGATTCCCTTATAATAAATTACTCAACATTTGGTGAGTTAGTTTTCAAGAATGTAGTCTGGTAGTCTTTACTGCGCAATAAGTACTTGTCACAGAAACTGCTCACTCTGATTAATATCGAACCAAGAGATTCTCATTTTGGGAAGGGTCTAATGCAGGTCAAAGAGACTTTCTCCGGTGTTGGTTTGTTGAAGTTCATAATGGTAAAAGTGTTGGCTTTGGGGAGGATAAGTGGGTAAGGAAGAGGCCATTGAATGTGTCTTATTCTTAGTTTTTAAATATTTTTCGAAAGAAACATTCTACTGTGTTCTCTGTCCTTGGCTTGGTACCTTATAATGTTGAGTTTTAACAAATACTCATGGGCAATGTTTTGCTGATTTCCACGACATGGTGCTTAAGGTAGCTGGTATTGCACTCTCTCAATAACATGATGATTTTAGGTGGGATTTACATGTTAAATGGGGTTTTCCCGGTCCATTCAATGTACTCAGCCATGTTTGATTCAGGAGTCTGGTTTCTGTTCAAGAGACTATGAAGGCTCAAATTACTGCTCAAAATAGATGTATTTTACGGTTCTTTGTCGAGAGGTTATCCTTGCCAAAGATAATTTAGTTAAATGAATTAGCATGAGGAGGTGAGATGTACTTTTTGTTACGAACAAGAGATGATTCAACATTTGTGGCTTGGTGTGTTTTCATTATGTGTTTAATATTATCACTCCTCATAACATGTCTTGTATTTTGGGGTTTTGGCAACAGGGCGTTAAGAAGTCTCTCCACTCACTTATTTTAGTGGGTATTGCAGCGGTCTTTTGGTCCTTATGGCTATAGCCAAAATGACCCATTTTTTAAAGAAAAAAGTTTCATTGTTCAGCAGGTGTTGTACTCGCTTACAAGAAAAATAATTATGTGTCATTTCGGTTCACATGTGCTTAAATGGGTTTCTTAGTTCTTAAGTTACCACCGTGTCCTATCACACTTTACTGATTTGGTTATGATCTTTGAGTTGTAATAAGTGTTTATTTTATGAGAAAAAGTTGTAAGTGTTGCATTTAAGTTTGGGCTAAATGCATTGATACAGAGACCGTGTGTAATGCAAGTTGTAGGGGAAGGATGGAGGAGGACGAGGGCGAGGGCCCGGCGGCCGGGCGTCGTCCTTGCGCGTTGGAGGCGGCGGCGGCTGTGGCTAGAGGCGGCTAGGGTTTAGGTCTCTCGGCTCCCTAAGGAAGCCGATCAATTATGATTGCTTCTTGCTTAATCTCAAAACGGGTCCTTACATGAGTTTATATAATCCTCCTAATGATATAATTGGGCTAAGCCCCTAACACGATAAGATAACTGGGCTAGGCCCCTAACTGTCTGGCTGTAGTATGTGCCGCTCATAACATTTCTCCCCGCCTGCACAAACAGCTCGTCCTCGAGTTGGAAAGCGGGGAAGCTCTTGCGGAACTCCTCGAGGTGATCAACCGTCGCCAAACACCTCCGCGGCAGCTGGGGCGGGCACGTCGCCGAGCCCCGGCGGCGGCAGCGTCCTCCTCAATGCAGTCTGCAGCCTCCAGATAGAAGAGTCGTGGGTAGACGTGGCCGGACACGTAGGGCTCGTCGCAGTTGAAGCACAACCCTTGGCGGCGACGCTGGAGTTGCTCAGCCAGGGTGAGCCGGCGGAACGGGCGCGTCGCGGTCGCGGCGAGGGGTGCCGCGGAAGCCTGAGCAGGCCGACCCTGCGCGGGAACGTCCGGCCAGGGTGGCGCCCAGCGGTCCGGGACGGTGACGCCTCCTGTATGGCCACCGCACGGCGCTAGAACGCGCGGGCGTAGTACATGGCCGTCTGGAGGTCCTGGGGTCCATGCAGCTCCACGTCCACGCGGATATGATCCGACAGACCGCCGACGAAGAGCTCGGCCCGCTGGCGAGCCGTCACGCCGGGCGCGTGGCACGCCAGGGACTGAAAGCGGTTGGTGAAGTCCTGCACCGTAGAGGTGAAGGGGAGACGGCCCAACTCCGCCAGCCGGCTCCCGTGTATTGGCGGCCCGAAACGAAGGAGGCAGAGCTCGCGAAAACGCTCCCATGGAGGCATGCCGCCCTCGTTGTGACGCCCGAGACCGACGTCCCAGAAGATTCCAGAAGTTTCCCGAAGTTCCAGATGTTCCGGGGTTGCCCGTGTGTTTCTTTTGCTTGTGTTATTTATTTTTTGCATTGCATCATGTCATCATGCCATCATGTCATTTTAATTTTTGCATCTCAACCTAAATAAATCGTGTGGACCTTCGGTCCATTTAAATCGAGGGAAGATGTCTTCTCTTTATAACATATAAAGCCTCCTAATATTTATGGAGCTATATTTAAAATATTCCATTTGTTGGAAATCACCGTAACACACTTGCAATATTTCTCCATGCATTTCTATCTCAATTCTTGCCTCAAACCTTGCTATAATTCTTTTCTCGTTGCTCGAGGTTCCTCCAAAAACCCTCCTTCTATTTTATTTAAATCCCTGACATTTTTTCGTGAGTCCAGGGATTTTACCTCTTGCCCTAACTCCTTTTCTAGCACCCCCTTCTTTCTTTCTTGTTGTGTCATTCTGTTTTATTTTGGGAAAAAGGCAGCAGCAGTTTTATTAACAAAAAAGGTGCAGCCCAGGCCTTCCCTGGCCCATCTCCTCCCTCCTCCTTTTCCCTCTCTCTCTGGCCTAAGCCTCCTCCCTCTCCCTTTTGGCCCAACCAGGCCTTGGCCCAGCAGCCACCCAACCCTAGGGCACCGAGCCCCGCACCAGCTCCCTCCGTTCCTCCCACTGTGCGCCGCCAGCGATCGAACCCTCTCCCCTCGCTCTCTCTCTCTGGCGCCCCGTACCTCTCTTTTCCCTCGCTCCTCCCAGTCCCTTCGCTCCCATCGAGAGCCGCCAGGAGTGAATCCCGTCGCCTTGCCCCGACCTCGTTCTCCAGCGCTGCAGGGCTTTTCCCTCCGCCGCGGCAAGGAGCTCCCGCAGCGCCAGGCCCTCGCCCGCGCACGCCCGTCGACCTCCCCTTCGCGCGCCCGACGGCCTCCCTCCGCGGTTCCGGCCTCCCTCCGCGCCTTGCTGCCCTCCGGCCTCGCCGTGGACGCCCCATCCCCGACGCCCCGGGCTCGGCCCCTGCTCCTCCCGAGCGCCTCGCGTCGTCCTCGCCAGGGCGCCGGCTGCCGCCCTGCGCGCCCCAGGCCGGCCAGGAGCCGCCGTTCTTCAGCGCCGGCGTGCGCCCCTCCGCGCCCAAGGAGGCCCGCACCGACCTCGTCTCCCTCTGGCACTCCCGTGCGACCTCCTGCCTCGACGTCCCCGAGCGCCGGCGCCTTCCTTCCCCAACCTCTCGTCCGCGTCTCCAGAGGCCAGAGCTCCTGCAGCCCGCAAGTGGCCGCGCCGACGTCCTCCTTCCGCCTCCCCGTTCTGCTCCAGCGCCAAGAGGAGCGCCTCCCCGTCGCCTTCCAGGCCGCAACACCCCTGCGGCCTCCTTCGTCCCGTCTAGCACGCTGTGGCCTCGTGCAGTAGTTTTTGTTTTTGTTTGTTTTGTGTTACTTTTGCTGGTGTTGACCTTGACAGAGAACGGAAAACGACTACCGCTAAAGACCGCAATGACCCGTGTACGACTACCGGCGACCCGACCAAGTACCTCTTCGAAACAAGTTCATCTACGGAACAAGTACCCCTACGTCCGTGTACGACTACGTGACCGACAAGTTCCACGACGACCCGAACGTCTACCGTCGCCCGAACGACTACCGTCGCGTGTACCACTACCGTCGCCCGGAAACGAGGATTTCGCCAAGTACTTCGACACGATGACGTGAACAACTACTTCCTCTACGAGTTCCGGGAACGACTACTTCCCTCTACGGCCGTGTACATCTACTTCCTCTACTTCCACTACGTCCCTCGACGTCTCGAACCGCCCCGAAACGCACGCTTCGAAGGTATACCGAAACGACCCCGTGGATGACCCGTGTGATGCTTGCTTGTTGTGTTGTATGAAATGTCTCTCGTGTGTGCTTCGTGCCCGTTCCACCTTTTGTCATGTTCCTCGGTTGCCTCGTCACCGACCCGTGGGAACCCGGCAACGGGATCACCCCACCTCTTTCATCTTGTTCAACTCGTTCACTCCACCTTTTGTTTTGCACCGGTCCCTCACCGAGAAACCGGAACCGATATGGTGCTGTTGCATCATTTTCGGATCGTTGCCGTGGCACCCTTTCGTTCCACCACGGTGACAAATGCTTCTTATCCTCTTAAGTCAACCTGTTAATAAAACGTGCATAAACTTGTTCATGTCATCCGCATCATGATAACAACATGAGAATGTTTAATTGTTGTTTGCTTATAATTATTAAACATGCTTATGGGGATTTTCCGGACTTGTTGTTGTTATTTCCGGCCTCATTTAAAATGTCTTAATAGTGTAGTTTCTTTATGTTTCACCTCTTGCCATGCTAAAAAACAATTAATCTTGTCTTGTAAATAATGAGAGTCAACTAAATAATTAATGTGGTGTTTCGTCAATATGCAACTCGTTGCATATTGATCTCCACTTAACTTGTAGTATTTGTTTGTGCACTTTGCCATGCCATGCATATTTAAACCGGACATGCATCATACTTGCTTGTGCATCGTATGCCATGTTTGATATGTGTGTTTACCGTGTTGTTCTTTCTTTCCGATTTGCTTCTCTTGATAGCTTCGGTTTCGTTCCGGAGTTGTGAGGATTCTCTCGTCGCTGTTGCTCCGTCTTCTTCTTGGATCCGTTCTTCTCCCTCTGTGGAATCCCAGGCAAGATGACCGAACCCGGATACCATTACTATCTTTGCCTATCGCTAGTAGTCTCGATCTATAGTTTTGCCTCGATGCCCATGTTCTTCTTGTCAGCCTCCTACTTGTAACCAATTGCCATGTTTAACCACCCTACCTATGCAAACCGTTGCTTGGCTAAGTACGCTTCGCTCAGCCCCTCTTATAGCATTGTTAGTTGCAGGTGAAGATCGAAGATGCTTGCTTCATGTTGAAGTTTGGTTGGGTTATATCACACTATATAAATGCTTAAATGAAATCATCTATATACTGGCAGGGTGGAAGGCTAAGCCTTTTGCTTGGTGTTTTGTTCCACTCATGCCGTTAGGAACCGTATAAACCGGTGTTATGTTCCTTGATTATTGCGTTCCTAACACGGTTGGGGTGTATGGGACCCCCTTGATAAACCGCTAAGTGCTAAGTCTTTTCCAGCAAATCCCAACATTGGTACTATTTGCCTAATAACAAACTAATAAAAACTTTCATAAGGGCCTTGCAAACCCTCTTTCTTAATTCTACATAGCAGGGGGGGCCAGTGCTGATGGTGTTGGTCCCAAACTAGAGCCACTTGCGGATACCACCCAGTTCGCTGGGATCTTCGGTATCTGTACGTACTGCTCATCCGGACGTGGCCTGAGACGAGATACGCGCGGCTACTATCAGGGTGTCGGCACGCCGGGAGGATTTGCTGGTTTAGCCTTACCTTAGTTCGGTTTAACTTGAGCACGGGATTCCGAGAATACTCGGGTCTTCCCAACTATGGAGTTGCGACTCCGCGGATCGTGGGCTTGTGATGGGCCAAGTTGGAACACCCCTGCAGGGTTTGAACTTTCGAAAGCCGTGCCCGCGGTTATGTGGCAGATGGGAGCTTGTTAATTCCGGTTGTAGATAACTTGACACAATGTTTCTAATACACTACCAGCGTGTGTACCGTGACTGTCAATTTCCGAATAGGGATTCGGGAGTTGAACACGGTGGGATTATGTTTGACCGGCTTTAGTTAGGATCACTTCGTGATCATCTTTCGACCGATGCTCTTCTCTTCTCGCTCTCTTTTGCGTAAGTTAGTGCTAGTTGCTGCTGCAGACTCTTGTTTGTTCCTTCACCTCATATTTCTTTCTTCAGCCTTATCCTCACCCAAGGCTTAAATAGTCTTGTTACCCGGGAACGGGATTGCTGAGTCCTCTGTGGCTCACAGTTACTCCACCACACCAGTTGCAGGTCCAGCCGAGTTAGATGCCGGAGCTGGTTCAGTGCTTCACCAGGAGCTCGATGAAGAGTGTGGCCGTTTGCTTGAGACGTTTCGATGTTCAGTAGTGGTTTTCTACTAGGATTCGTTCCTGGCCTGTGGCTTTATGTTGTTTTGGTATCTTTCTTTGGTTCTTCACCCGTAGTCGGGTTGTGATGTTCTGAATGATGATTGCTTATGTAATGTATTGTGTGAAGTGGCGAGTGTAAGCCAACTATCCTCTTTTGCTTTTTAATCCCTCTTTTACATGAGTTGTGCAAAGATACCAAACTTGAGATCATTCTAGGATGGATTTATGCCTTTAAGTCGTGCCTCGACACGTAGGAGGTATAACTCCATCCTGGGCATTACAAGTTGGTATCAGAGCCTTCTCCGACCTAGAAGCCCCCACTGATTGATCGAATCGTTGACGGTTGAGTCTAGGCACACACTGAAAACTTTTTGAGTCCTATATTATATCGGAGAGTAGGATTTCTTTGCTTCTCATCCCCTTTCTCTCTGGTGAGGACTCCTGACGATTACTCTTACCTCTTCTACTTTCAAAAATTGCACAAAATTTTTTTTAGGATCCCGCGAGTATTCTGGGATTGTTTCGATGTTCTTGTGACAAGGATATTGTTCTCGATGCCTCCTGTTACCGAGGAGTTGAGCTTCGGGGTATCATTGACACAAGTATATCGCGGCAGTACTAAATACTTAAGACGGCCGACATCGAAAATCTCCCCTATACGGCCAGTGGCAAGATAACCCCGACATCACCCAGTACTGGGGAGGTAGTTCGAGAGTATTGCCATAGCTTGTTATAGTGGATGCTTTTCGAAGGTCCGAGGTAAACAGTTTCCGAGAAAGACTGGTTATGTGTTGAAGGATGGATACACCTGGATGTAGGTTTAGAGTTGATTGCGCGGTGCTTCCCGTGTATCCCCAACACCTGATTGCATAACTGGAAACTTTCGGAAATCTATAGGTGGGTTCATCTAGTAGTTCTAGGCATTCTTCCAACGGATGCTCGATATGAAGTTTGGGGTTCTACATTGAGTGAAGTGGTTTTATGGACTTGTTCTGATCGGGAGTTGCATCTTAAAGGGTCCTTGGCTATGCTGATCCGGGGATTGCAAAACCCTTTTGTAACACGTTCCATGAGCTTTCAGCACAAAGATGTCGAACGAAGCTTCTATCTTGTATTTGTTCTATCTGATCCTTGTTCCTTTTTTATTTACTTTTGTTCTCCAAGTGGCTTCTCGTCAAGCTGATGTACCTGCGGAATTCATTCGTTCAATCCTCTGTTCGGATGGTATTGTGAAGATGATGCTGCATATCTACCCTTTGTTTTTGTTTTGATTCTGGTATTCGAGTTGCTTCGATGTCAAATGTTGATTCCATACCTTTTCTAATCGGTGTTCTCATACTCTATGGGAGTGTTAGTCCTTCTTAATCATCAAGATCTTCATGTTAATTCTTTTTCAACCGGTGCCCTTTTGTTCATCTCAAGTTATCTTTGTTTTTCCCCACCCTCCCACCCTTCTTCTTCTTGGAGCAAGAAATTCTCAGACGAAGTATCAATTTTATTCATGTGATATTCCTTCATTCTTTTCCTTCAATGTTCTTATCCGGTGATTTATCATGAAGATGCTCATGAGCTTCAAGTTCATTATTCTTTTGTTCTCTAATTCTTCCGGTGGATGTAATTCAAGATTTTGGTGTTGATCTTATCCTTTTTCCTCTTTTCACAATGCTTTCTTATTCCGGTGCACTAATTAATCTTTCTCCTCTTGCTATTCATATCCGGAGAGCTCAAGATATCTCAGAAGATTCATAATTCCATTCTTAATCCATTCAAGCTATTTTGAGGATTGCTATCTTATTCAAGCCATTTAATTCAACCGGTGCAATATCTCTTAAGCAATCTTTTCAACGGTGATTTCTTTGAGTGGGCCTAACCCACAGGTCTTTTCCCAGGATCTTACCTGACTCTTCTTTTTTTCTGGAGTTATTCTCAAATTCTTTCCAAAGTGTGACATAAGAATGATTTCCATCAGTCACAGTCCTTCTTCAGGACCGCTTTCAAATTCTTTCCATCATTGGTTCAACCTTTTAATTCTTCATTCCGGAGTGCTCAACAATTCTTATGGCATTTCTCGTCTTCATTCTCAACATTTGTAGACCGGAGAAGTGTTTCTCTTAAATCTTGGCCCGTACTCTCAAGAGTTGTGGTTCTACCTTCATGCCATCCTCATTATCGTTTTGATTGTGAGGAATTCTTTTTATACTCGTCCGGAGCATTTCATGAATTCTTTCTTTGTGATCCTCCGAAGGCCATCATTTCAGAAGTTTTCTTCGTTCTCAGTTTTCAACTTCGTCCTCCAAATATTCTTCATTGATGTCTCTTCGTTCGTCTCCCTATTCTTATGGTGGTTCGTTCAAGTTTACCCTTCCGTTGTTATCATTTTAATTCATTTGTTCTTTTCATAATCCTACCGGTGGTTCGTTGAAGATTTACCCAAGCTTGTGCTATATCTCTCCAATCCTTTCCAACGAGAATAAGTAGTATGCCAAATCCATTGGTTGTCATCAATTTAAATTGGTGAAGGAGATGCATCACATAATTCTTATTCTTATTCCTTCAAGTTGATTTAATTCTTTTGTCTGGAGCTTGTTCATCATATCATATCCTTGATTCTAAGTTTTTCATCTTGTTTTCCGGAGCTCCATGTTATTTCAACTTTATCATTTCAAGCTCCATCTAATTCATCGCAGGCCTTGAAGCTTATTCTTTTCATCTTTCTCTTTTCATGCTTTCCTTACCGGAGTTCTCATGGTGGTTCTTCATCATTTAATTCATCCTCGAAGTCTTCATCAAGATTCTTGTTGGAGCTCAAGCTTTCTTCATCATGCATTCCAATTGGAATCCGTTCTACCTTATCTTTCAGATGGTGTTATGTCATTTTGACAATTCCTTCATGTTTCATGATTCACGAGTTTTTCAAGAATGAGATATTTAAAACCCATCATTTTCCTTGTTCAGGAGATCTTTTCAACCCTTCAATTTATTCATTGGAGTTATCTTGGGTTGTATTTCACCTAAAAGCCTTCCCTAAGGATTGTTGCTATTGTGGTGCTTATAAATGACCCAAGTTCTTCATTTTCATTCTGCTGAAATAACTCTTTCGCCTCCTTGTTGATCTCAATCCAATCAATTGTTTAAGTTAGTGGCTGGTTGTCACCTCTTAATTTTGAGATGTTTTCCCATAAGCCCACATCAAGCTTATTCTTTCGTTGTTGATTTTTCCAACAACTCCGTTCTACCCTTCTTCGTAAGGATGCTCTTTCAAATTCATTTTGGGAGAAGTTGTCTTTTTCTTCTCCATTCTTTTCTTTCATTGTTTTTATGCTATTCTTTCATTCCGGAAGCATTGTTATGTTGCTCTCTTTAACCATCTTCTCGTTTTTATCAAGATCATATTCTCCCTTGCTTGTCTATTCAACCGGAGTGTTGTATTCTTCTTTTCAGTTCCGTCATCTTATCTAGTTTTGCATATCTTTTAACCGGAGTGCTGTCTGAATCCTTTCTTACCTCTTGTGCCATTCTTTTAATTGTTCCGGAGGCAGTGTTTGGTTGATTTCATCAGGTATCATTCCATCTTCTCTAGTTTTTGTTCTTTTCCTTCCATTTACAGACGGAGTGCTGTCCGAATTCTGTCATTCTTATTCATTGGCTATACCATTGCGGTTTCATATTCTTTGGTCCGTAAGCTCTTGCTTCATGTCTTTCAACCTTCAAGGTTCTTGTAATGCTCCTTGTTCCTCTTTTCTAACGGAGTGTTTTTCATCTTCGTTCATCTCCGTTGCATTCTTTCTTTCTTTCAACTTGTTTAACCTCTCAAGGTTCTTTGGTTTTCACTCGTCTGTCAAAGAAGCAACTTTGTTTTACCTCTTCCTCTTCCGTTTTTACCCGGTGATATCTCTAGGATCTCGGGTCGAGATCCTCTGTTAGTGTGGGAGAGTTGTGACGCCCGAGACCGACGTCCCAGAAGATTCCAGAAGTTTCCCGAAGTTCCAGATGTTCCGGGGTTGCCCGTGTGTTTCTTTTGCTTGTGTTATTTATTTTTTGCATTGCATCATGTCATCATGCCATCATGTCATTTTAATTTTTGCATCTCAACCTAAATAAATCGTGTGGACCTTCGGTCCATTTAAATCGAGGGAAGATGTCTTCTCTTTATAACATATAAAGCCTCCTAATATTTATGGAGCTATATTTAAAATATTCCATTTGTTGGAAATCACCGTAACACACTTGCAATATTTCTCCATGCATTTCTATCTCAATTCTTGCCTCAAACCTTGCTATAATTCTTTTCTCGTTGCTCGAGGTTCCTCCAAAAACCCTCCTTCTATTTTATTTAAATCCCTGACATTTTTTCGTGAGTCCAGGGATTTTACCTCTTGCCCTAACTCCTTTTCTAGCACCCCCTTCTTTCTTTCTTGTTGTGTTATTCTGTTTTATTTTGGGAAAAAGGCAGCAGCAGTTTTATTAACAAAAAAGGTGCAGCCCAGGCCTTCCCTGGCCCATCTCCTCCCTCCTCCTTTTCCCTCTCTCTCTGGCCTAAGCCTCCTCCCTCTCCCTTTTGGCCCAACCAGGCCTTGGCCCAGCAGCCACCCAACCCTAGGGCACCGAGCCTCGCACCAGCTCCCTCCGTTCCTCCCACTGTGCGCCGCCAGCGATCGAACCCTCTCCCCTCGCTCTCTCTCTCTGGCGCCCCGTACCTCTCTTTTCCCTCGCTCCTCCCAGTCCCTTCGCTCCCATCGAGAGCCGCCAGGAGTGAATCCCGTCGCCTTGCCCCGACCTCGTTCTCCAGCGCTGCAGGGCTTTTCCCTCCGCCGCGGCAAGGAGCTCCCGCAGCGCCAGGCCCTCGCCCGCGCACGCCCGTCGACCTCCCCTTCGCGCGCCCGACGGCCTCCCTCCGCGGTTCCGGCCTCCCTCCGCGCCTTGCTGCCCTCCGGCCTCGCCGTGGACGCCCCATCCCCGACGCCCCGGGCTCGGCCCCTGCTCCTCCCGAGCGCCTCGCGTCGTCCTCGCCAGGGCGCCGGCTGCCGCCCTGCGCGCCCCAGGCCGGCCAGGAGCCGCCGTTCTTCAGCGCCGGCGTGCGCCCCTCCGCGCCCAAGGAGGCCCGCACCGACCTCGTCTCCCTCTGGCACTCCCGTGCGACCTCCTGCCTCGACGTCCCCGAGCGCCGGCGCCTTCCTTCCCCAACCTCTCGTCCGCGTCTCCAGAGGCCAGAGCTCCTGCAGCCCGCAAGTGGCCGCGCCGACGTCCTCCTTCCGCCTCCCCGTTCTGCTCCAGCGCCAAGAGGAGCGCCTCCCCGTCGCCTTCCAGGCCGCAACACCCCTGCGGCCTCCTTCGTCCCGTCTAGCACGCTGTGGCCTCGTGCAGTAGTTTTTGTTTTTGTTTGTTTTGTGTTACTTTTGCTGGTGTTGACCTTGACAGAGAACGGAAAACGACTACCGCTAAAGACCGCAATGACCCGTGTACGACTACCGGCGACCCGACCAAGTACCTCTTCGAAACAAGTTCATCTACGGAACAAGTACCCCTACGTCCGTGTACGACTACGTGACCGACAAGTTCCACGACGACCCGAACGTCTACCGTCGCGTGTACCACTACCGTCGCCCGGAAACGAGGATTTCGCCAAGTACTTCGACACGATGACGTGAACAACTACTTCCTCTACGAGTTCCGGGAACGACTACTTCCCTCTACGGCCGTGTACATCTACTTCCTCTACTTCCACTACGTCCCTCGACGTCTCGAACCGCCCCGAAACGCACGCTTCGAAGGTATACCGAAACGACCCCGTGGATGACCCGTGTGATGCTTGCTTGTTGTGTTGTATGAAATGTCTCTCGTGTGTGCTTCGTGCCCGTTCCACCTTTTGTCATGTTCCTCGGTTGCCTCGTCACCGACCCGTGGGAACCCGGCAACGGGATCACCCCACCTCTTTCATCTTGTTCAACTCGTTCACTCCACCTTTTGTTTTGCACCGGTCCCTCACCGAGAAACCGGAACCGATATGGTGCTGTTGCATCATTTTCGGATCGTTGCCGTGGCACCCTTTCGTTCCACCACGGTGACAAATGCTTCTTATCCTCTTAAGTCAACCTGTTAATAAAACGTGCATAAACTTGTTCATGTCATCCGCATCATGATAACAACATGAGAATGTTTAATTGTTGTTTGCTTATAATTATTAAACATGCTTATGGGGATTTTCCGGACTTGTTGTTGTTATTTCCGGCCTCATTTAAAATGTCTTAATAGTGTAGTTTCTTTATGTTTCACCTCTTGCCATGCTAAAAAACAATTAATCTTGTCTTGTAAATAATGAGAGTCAACTAAATAATTAATGTGGTGTTTCGTCAATATGCAACTCGTTGCATATTGATCTCCACTTAACTTGTAGTATTTGTTTGTGCACTTTGCCATGCCATGCATATTTAAACCGGACATGCATCATACTTGCTTGTGCATCGTATGCCATGTTTGATATGTGTGTTTACCGTGTTGTTCTTTCTTTCCGATTTGCTTCTCTTGATAGCTTCGGTTTCGTTCCGGAGTTGTGAGGATTCTCTCGTCGCTGTTGCTCCGTCTTCTTCTTGGATCCGTTCTTCTCCCTCTGTGGAATCCCAGGCAAGATGACCGAACCCGGATACCATTACTATCTTTGCCTATCGCTAGTAGTCTCGATCTATAGTTTTGCCTCGATGCCCATGTTCTTCTTGTCAGCCTCCTACTTGTAACCAATTGCCATGTTTAACCACCCTACCTATGCAAACCGTTGCTTGGCTAAGTACGCTTCGCTCAGCCCCTCTTATAGCATTGTTAGTTGCAGGTGAAGATCGAAGATGCTTGCTTCATGTTGAAGTTTGGTTGGGTTATATCACACTATATAAATGCTTAAATGAAATCATCTATATACTGGCAGGGTGGAAGGCTAAGCCTTTTGCTTGGTGTTTTGTTCCACTCATGCCGTTAGGAACCGTATAAACCGGTGTTATGTTCCTTGATTATTGCGTTCCTAACACGGTTGGGGTGTATGGGACCCCCTTGATAAACCGCTAAGTGCTAAGTCTTTTCCAGCAAATCCCAACATTGGTACTATTTGCCTAATAACAAACTAATAAAAACTTTCATAAGGGCCTTGCAAACCCTCTTTCTTAATTCTACATAGCAGGGGGGGCCAGTGCTGATGGTGTTGGTCCCAAACTAGAGCCACTTGCGGATACCACCCAGTTCGCTGGGATCTTCGGTATCTGTACGTACTGCTCATCCGGACGTGGCCTGAGACGAGATACGCGCGGCTACTATCAGGGTGTCGGCACGCCGGGAGGATTTGCTGGTTTAGCCTTACCTTAGTTCGGTTTAACTTGAGCACGGGATTCCGAGAATACTCGGGTCTTCCCAACTATGGAGTTGCGACTCCGCGGATCGTGGGCTTGTGATGGGCCAAGTTGGAACACCCCTGCAGGGTTTGAACTTTCGAAAGCCGTGCCCGCGGTTATGTGGCAGATGGGAGCTTGTTAATTCCGGTTGTAGATAACTTGACACAATGTTTCTAATACACTACCAGCGTGTGTACCGTGACTGTCAATTTCCGAATAGGGATTCGGGAGTTGAACACGGTGGGATTATGTTTGACCGGCTTTAGTTAGGATCACTTCGTGATCATCTTTCGACCGATGCTCTTCTCTTCTCGCTCTCTTTTGCGTAAGTTAGTGCTAGTTGCTGCTGCAGACTCTTGTTTGTTCCTTCACCTCATATTTCTTTCTTCAGCCTTATCCTCACCCAAGGCTTAAATAGTCTTGTTACCCGGGAACGGGATTGCTGAGTCCTCTGTGGCTCACAGTTACTCCACCACACCAGTTGCAGGTCCAGCCGAGTTAGATGCCGGAGCTGGTTCAGTGCTTCACCAGGAGCTCGATGAAGAGTGTGGCCGTTTGCTTGAGACGTTTCGATGTTCAGTAGTGGTTTTCTACTAGGATTCGTTCCTGGCCTGTGGCTTTATGTTGTTTTGGTATCTTTCTTTGGTTCTTCACCCGTAGTCGGGTTGTGATGTTCTGAATGATGATTGCTTATGTAATGTATTGTGTGAAGTGGCGAGTGTAAGCCAACTATCCTCTTTTGCTTTTTAATCCCTCTTTTACATGAGTTGTGCAAAGATACCAAACTTGAGATCATTCTAGGATGGATTTATGCCTTTAAGTCGTGCCTCGACACGTAGGAGGTATAACTCCATCCTGGGCATTACACTCGTCCTGCTCGAGGGCGTAATACCAAGTTTGGGCGGCGCCTCGGAGGTGATATGAAGCGAGCCAGGTGCGGTCCGACGCGAGCGTGCGTTTCCCCCAGAAGAATTGGTCACACTGATTAAGCCAGTTGAGGGGGCCCTCGGTGGCGTCGTAGGTGGCGAAGGCGAGCTTGGCGAAGCGTGGCGCCGTCTGGGTATGACCGCCGTGGGGGTACGGCTTGGCGGTGCGGAGCAGCGGCGCCGGGACGGTGACCACAAGGGGTCCCCCGTGGAACGGCGGCGCGTCGAGGCCAACGTAGGGGCCCGCGGAGCTGGAGGACCCGCCGTACTGCGCCTGCTACGACAACATGTGCGACAGTCCCGAGGCCATCGTGTAGACCGGCTAAGATGACTCGGTCAACCAAGCCGGCAGCGGGGACGGCGAGGGCGGGAACCGGACCTGATGGATTGGAACTCCCGCCTGCGCGATCGATGCGGGGCCGGAGCTGGCCGACGGAGGCTGCTGCAGCTGCAGCGGCTGCTGCGGTGTCGCGCCGAGCGCGGCCGAGGCCGCCAGGAGCGGCAGCTACCACTGCAGCCAGGGCGGGGCGGTGGTGGCGGTGGATGGCAGCTGCAGCGGCCCGACGAGCGCGGCGGCGGCCGCCTGGTGCGGCGGCTGCCACAGCAGCCACGACGGCGTGGTGCCGACCCAGGGCGACAGCCACTACAGCCACTGCGGGGTGATGGCGGGCGGCGGCTGCAGCTGCAGCTGCCCAGCGAACGCCGCGGAGGCCACCGAGGGCGGCGAATACCACGGCAGGGCCGGCGGACTGATGGCGGCGGCTCGTAGGGGCTGGCCAAGTACAGCCGGATCTCCTGGACCGCTGTGACGAGGTCTGGGAGGACCCCGGTGACCTCCTCCGGGATGTAGAGTCCGGCGCCCAGCGTGACGGAGGGAGGCGGCATCTGTAAGTAGGGGCGCCGGTGATGGGGGCCAGCAGCACGGTGGTGGAGAGCAGCGGCGCAGTGGTGGTGACGGGCAGCGGCGAGGGAGGCGCGCTGGTAATGGTGGGCAGCGGGGCGGTGGCGGCGGCGGCGGCGGGCAGCGGTGGTGGTGACGGTGGCGATGACATGATCGAACCTGAGTTATCTGATACCAAACTAGTAGAAACTAGGGTTCTACCGGGTCTAGACCAGAGGTTGTAGGGGAAGGATGGAGGAGGACGAGGGCGAGGGTGCGGCGGCCGGCGGCTGGGCGCCGTCCTTGCGCGTTGGAGGCGGCGACGGCTGTGGCTAGAGGCGGCTAGGGTTTAGGTCTCCCGGCTCCCTAAGGAAGCCGAGCAATTATGATTGCTTCTTGCTTAATCTCAAAACGGGTCCTTACATGAGTTTATATAATTCTCCTAATGATATAATTGGGCTAAGCCCCTAACACGATAAGATAACTGGGCCAGGCCCCTAACTGCCTGGCTGTAGTATGTGCCGCTCATAACAGCAAGCTTCTACTCCCTCCGTCCATAAATATAAGTCTTTTTAGAGTTTCCAATGCGGACTACATGCGGAGCAGAATGAGTGAATCTACATTCTAAAATATGTCTATATACATCCGTATGTAGTTTGTATTGAATCTCTAAAAAGACTTACATTTAGGAACGGAGTGAGTATTTTCTAAAAAACAAACCAATCTTTACTGGGATAGCTAGGACTTGGCCTAGATTTATATTTAGATACTATCTCCTTCATACCGAGCTTGGGGTATTTGATTCTAGTATCATTATAATAACGTACTAACATACATAAGATAGATAAATTCCCTGATTAACATCAACAATTGCATAATCGAAAGCGCGATATACTGATAGACAAATAAACAATGACACACCCATCTACAAGAGAATCACTTGCACATACCAACTTTTTATTTTTGATCTTTTGGTCACATTGCAGTTATTTTAAAGGATCAGTTAACTTGTTGCACGGAATCATGAGTCTTGCGTTTTGAGTTTATGCCACGAGCTATACTGAAGGATCGAGGACTATTGCATTATTAGTTGTGACTGACACTGAGATATAAAATTGGTTGTTATAACTGTGCTTAAGTACTAAATATCTCACTGATCCTTCAAGTAGAAGGACTTCAGTTGATCAAATATTATTTTCCATTTTTAAAGCTAATTTGATCCTTCAACACTTCAAATAGAAGTATAACTGTGCTTCTATTTGATCAACTGTGCTTAAGTACTAACTGTGCTTAAGAAGCACTTATATTAGACACCCATTAGTTGGTCAACACTTCAACTTATTAGCTTGCACTTGCCATGTAACCTCAGTGCATTTTGCTTAGTTTTTGTTATGTACAACAAAACAAAAGTTATGGAAGGTACATTATGTATTATCTAAATCAGAAAATGAAGACAAAATATGTTCTTCTTAAAAAGAATATTTTTTTACTCAATGATCTCAATTTTTTTTCTTAAGAGGAAACTGCTAACCAAATACCCAGGTAACTAAAAAGCAGTCCAGCCCACTGAGGTCATCAAAATCGATTCCAGCACCAAACAAAGCATAATTCCTTTGATAAAGTCATTTTCTTGTGTTATTGCTAGAAGTGACAATATGCCACTTAGCACTAGATATCTTCTAAATTGATCTTCATTTTTGTGACTATAGGTGGCAGTCGTAGTGTTCACATCATTGTTACCGGATTCAGTGGAACTACCTTCAATCAGGATCTTGATGATCCATCTATACCAGGGTTTGAGATCAATATAGTTCGAGAAAAAAACGGTGCTCAGCTCGTCAATCTCAGAGTAATGTAGCAGTTAGAGATGAATTAGAAGAGCCAGTACCAAAATAACGCAAGAATCTCATGCATTGGTCTAGGAAAATTCATTATGGATGAAAATAAATTTATAAGTATAAACTATTAACAAACATATCTGGTGAACAGTTAGTATCTGGTGCAATAAGTTTCCGCTGCAATATTAGCTAAAATGGTACCTGAGCAATCAGGTACTGCTAGATCATTAAAGAAATTGCTAATTCATGTTTCAAATGGAAATTGTTAATCCATCTTAGAACTGGCACCGGAGCAATTAGGTAACCAGGTGGTTAAGTCATGTGGGAAAAATTCCCCCCACTCTCTTGCTCTCTGATCTCTCTTTGCATCTTTGGCCAAAGACTTGCATTACTAATAATCAAGTTATATGTAGGTGAACGTCCCCATTTCCTTTCGTCAAGAATGAAAAGTTTTCTTCGCAGCACTTTTCATTAACACCTGTCTCCAAAGTACTACTACTAGTACGAGTATTCCGAAATAGACAGCGTTAGGGAAAGTCCGCAACGAAAATATTTAGAAATTATTTATTATTTATATATAGGTAATGTGTAAACTTAAATCTAGAAACCACACGGACGATAATGGACAAGTTTGCTGCTGGTTGTCTGGTTTGTAGGCTGTGTGGGCGCTGCAGCAGTGCAGCTCCTCTCCGAGTCTGCATAACAGACTTGATCCGCCGGAGACCATCGCCCCATCGGCCAGCGACCGCGTGCAGCGTCGACTCGAGCGTTCCCCTCGCATGGCACGGCATAGAGCATAGTATACTACTAGTATCCCAGTGTCGCAGCAGCTGCCTTTCTTCGTCTTCTTCTTTCTAGTCCGCACGCACGAGGCCACCAACCCACCCACCTTGGTGCTCCCCCGGCCAAGTCCGGCGGTCAACACAAGCATCCCGGTCACAGCCCACACCAAATCTCCATCGCCACCCACCCTGCCCGCGCTTTGCGCTACCTATTTAATCCCTTCCCCTCTGTTCCATTCCCATCCAAGAAGAGCATCCCGCACCTCTCCTACTCCAACGAGCTCTTCTCTCTCCACGCTGCTCCAGTCCACACATTCATCGAGCCGCTCCAGCTGATACAGTAAACATCACCAGTCTCCACTTGAGCTGCTCCATCGACACTCCAAGACACAGCCTCGACCAAACCAATGGCGGCCAACGGCGACCAAGGTCTGTGCGTGGCCAAGCCGCCGAGTGCTGACCCGCTCAACTGGGGGAAAGCGGCGGAGGAGCTGTCGGGGAGCCATCTGGACGCGGTGAAGCGGATGGTGGAGGAGTACCGCAGGCCAGTGGTGGTCATGGAGGGCGCGAGCTTGACCATTGCCCAGGTCGTGGCCGTGGCCACGGCCGGCGGAGCCAGGGTGGAGCTCGACGAGTCCGCGCGCGGCCGTGTCAAGGAGAGCAGCGACTGGGTCATGGCCAGCATGGCCAACGGCACCGACAGCTACGGCGTCACCACCGGCTTCGGCGCCACCTCCCATCGGAGGACCAAGGAGGGCGGCGCCCTGCAGAGGGAGCTCATCCGGTTCCTTAACGCCGGGGCATTCGGCACCGGCAGCGACGGCCACGTGCTGCCCGCGGCCACCACGCGCGCGGCGATGCTTGTCCGCGTCAACACCCTGCTCCAGGGGTACTCCGGCATCCGCTTTGAGATACTCGAGACGATCGCCACGCTGCTCAACGCCAACGTGACGCCGTGCCTGCCGCTCCGGGGCACCATCACCGCTTCCGGCGATCTCGTCCCGCTCTCCTACATCGCCGGACTTGTCACCGGCCGCCCAAATGCCGTGGCTGTGGCTCCCGATGGCACCAAAGTCAATGCCGCCGAGGCATTTAAGATTGCCGGCATCCAGCACGGTTTCTTCGAGCTGCAGCCCAAGGAAGGCCTTGCTATGGTTAATGGCACGGCGGTGGGCTCTGGGCTAGCGTCGATTGTTCTCTTTGAAGCGAACATCCTTGGTGTCCTTGCTGAAGTTTTGTCGGCTGTGTTCTGCGAAGTGATGAATGGCAAGCCAGAGTACACCGACCACCTGACTCACAAGTTAAAGCACCATCCTGGACAGATCGAGGCCGCGGCTATCATGGAGCACATCCTGGAGGGCAGCTCATATATGATACTCGCAAAGAAACTTGGTGAACTCGACCCATTGATGAAGCCAAAGCAAGATAGATATGCTCTCCGCACGTCGCCGCAATGGCTTGGCCCACAGATTGAGGTCATTCGTGCAGCGACGAAGTCAATCGAGCGCGAGATCAACTCCGTCAATGACAACCCACTCATTGACGTATCTCGTGGAAAGGCAATCCACGGCGGGAACTTCCAGGGCACGCCCATCGGTGTGTCGATGGACAACACGAGGCTTGCCATTGCTGCGATCGGCAAGCTCATGTTTGCCCAGTTCTCGGAGCTAGTGAACGACTTCTACAACAATGGCTTGCCCTCCAACCTCTCTGGTGGCCGCAACCCAAGCCTGGACTATGGCTTCAAGGGTGCCGAGATCGCCATGGCATCATACTGTTCGGAGCTCCAATTCTTGGGAAACCCTGTGACCAACCATGTCCAGAGTGCAGAGCAGCACAACCAAGACGTGAACTCCCTCGGATTAATCTCGTCGCGGAAGACCGCTGAGGCCATCGACATTCTGAAGCTCATGTCCTCTACATTTTTGGTTGCGCTGTGCCAAGCCATCGACCTGCGCCACCTTGAAGAGAATGTCAAGAACGCCGTCAAGAATTGTGTCACAAGAGTGGCTAGGAAGACCCTGATCACAAATGACATGGGTGGCCTCCACAATGCTCGTTTTTGTGAGAAGGACTTGCTCCAGACAATCGACCGCGAGGCGGTGTTCGCGTACGCAGATGACCCTTGTAGCGCCAACTACCCTCTCATGAAGAAGATGCGCGCGGTGCTGGTGGAGCATGCCCTGGCCAACGGCGAGGCTGAGCGCAACATGGAAACCTCAGTGTTCGCCAAGGTTGCTACATTCGAGCAGGAGCTCTGCTCGTCACTGCCTCAGGAGGTCGAGGCTGCTAGAGGTGCAGTGGAGAATGGCACTGCTGCTGAACCGAACCGTATTGTTGACTGTCGGTCATACCCTCTGTACCGGTTTGTGCGCGAGGAGCTAGGGACAGTGTACTTGACCGGAGAGAAGACACGGTCACCCGGGGAGGAGGTGGACAAGGTGTTCGTTGCCATGAACCAGGGTAAGCACATCGACGCTCTGCTGGAGTGCCTCAAGGAGTGGAACGGGGAGCCTCTGCCTATCTGCTAATCAAGGAAGAGAAGATGTCGTGCTTCAGGATCTCTGAAAACTGATAATAGTGTTTTTTTTTTATGTTTCCACTTCTAAAGTGTTGATGCATGGGACATTCTTTCGGAGCTAGAGGAGCTTCTGCTGATGTAAGTGAAAGGGTATAAATTTTCATGAAAAATGTTCTGATGTAAGTGAAAGGGTATAAATTTTAATGACAAATGTTCAAGTTAAGTGAAATGAATCCATAGAAGCCGGTCTACTGCTGTATCAACAAGCACAAATTTATCTATAGTTACCACATTGCATTGCAATATAAAGAGAAACAACACCGACTGGCGAATATTTAGATTATCGTACATGTTCAGGCAGAAGCAAATACTAAGTGTATCATGGGTATTACTATCCAAATTAGATGAAATCAGTGCTCCCTCACAAAAGAAAGAAAAGGGGAGGACAACAATTAACATGAGCGATGAGTCGGAGGGAGTAATATATTTTGCCATGTAGAAGATTCTAAAACTAAAAATATTTCTCTAGCCACCCTGTGAGATAGAATTTTGAAGCCAAATGAACATTTTAAGAAACTTTGTATTATTCACTATGGGGTGTATTTTATGCTCTATGAGGAAGACCTGTGTAAGAGATACATGCCATACTATCATCTAAAAAAATTTAGAACATTCAAATTTTCAGTTGTGCAACCTTTCATTCCTTCGTTACGGCAGTCGAGGACCTGCCGTCCAGAGATGCTATCAGAGTAGGAAAGTAATGCAAGACCACACTGCAGAGGCTTATAAGGAGCAGCAAGTGAACATATGTCATTATATTTACCTTTTTCGTGGATACTTTTTGTAGGAATATAGATCAAATCAATGTGATGTATTTGTACGATATAAACATACAAATTATATTGCACCAAATGTCAGTTTTGCTACTGAGAGCATATGCATTAATTAAAGGAGGCACTCATAAACTGTAATTGGCATGATTATCTTTTGTTGTCTTTCTAGAAGAATTATTTTGCCAAAAGAAATGAGTTTAAGGGTCACTACCGTCTACAAATGAATATTATGTTTTTGGTACCTAGATATTTGTTTACGCACTCATTGATTTAATTTGTACTCCCTCTGTAAAGAAATATATGATCTTTTAGATCACTAAAGTAGTGATCTAAACGATCTTATATTTCTTTACAGAGGGAGTAATTACTATTTTTTTGGCATAATTTTTTATGCCTAAGTCAACCAAGGGGAGCTGCCATAAATCTCAAAATGACAATGCAAAAAAATTCCTAGTAATTACAAGCATGGCTAGACATTTGATGCCCCACGGCAATTATTTCTGCTGCGGAGAAGAGAACATGGCAATCAGTTTAATCCCAAAAGTGTATAGTAAGTATATTAAATCTTATATCAATAATGCAAATGAAAGAAAAAGCAAAATACTCCCTCCGTCTCAAAATAAGTGTCTCAACCTTAGTACAACTTTGTACTAAAGTTAGTGCAAACTTGAGACACTTATTTCGGGACGGATGGAGTAGTTACTAATAGTCCTTTTCTAAAGTATACACCAAGATACTATAATGAGTTGTAAGATACGTCAAAGTAGAAATCACTCTGAAGTATGGAAATGTTAAATCACTTTACCAAACATCCGGAACTATACACTCTGCATCATGTTAATTGGTCTCGGCAGACTTTAAGGGTCTAACAGGCTAACAGCACGTTTGTCATTGCAAAGTATCACTGCTATGGTTCTATCGTATAGGTACAAGTATGGTCCTTAGGTCAACACGATATACTCAAAACACGAAGATGTCTCAGATGCAGTCTGACCCTCATGGAGTGAAGAACAACTATTCTGACTGATTTCTTCTCTATGAAAGAAAATTCAATGTTCAGCACTATGTATCTCATATGTTTAGTTGGTGTCCTGAAGTCTAGCAAACAAAACATACGACAAAGACAAACAGAACTGTGTTTGCGTTGAAACATGAACACATTTTTTAGCAGAAGGGCTTACACTTAAGATTTGGCAGAATACATGGCCCATCTTGAAAACTGGACCTTCACTTCAATCTTCTTCAAGCACTTCCTTCTTGACTAGACTTTCCTTTAAAACAGAAGGCGGTAGGAAAAACAGAGATCAGTCCCTTACAGTCATACAACCATAGCCATACAGTCGAACAACATACTAAAGCAGATACTTACCAATAAGAACAAAAGGATAAGACCAATGAAATTAAGGATTATTATGTCACATCCTATAAGGCCATCAATGCAAGGTTTTCTACGGCAGTAACAAATATTTAACTTTCGTTTAAATCAAATTTAGAGCTTCTTTGATTCACAGGATTTGAAAATACACAAGAATAGGAAAAACATAGGGATTGAATGTCATCACATGTCGAATCCTATAGGAGTTAAAACACATGAATATGTAATAGAAGTTGTTTGGTTGCACCACAAGAAAAACACATGAACTTTCTTGAATGACTAGTTCATTGTCATAGTCATCATAGAAACAAAGGCAATTTTCCATGAGGTTGTGCTCAATAGAAAATTTCCTTTGAAATTGCATGAAAAGTTGTCATATGGAAGAAAATAAATCCATGTACTCTAATTCTATAAATGAAACAAGAGATGTAGGGGAGTAATCCGAAGTAGAATCCACCAAAATATCTTTTGAATCAAAGAAGAACTAACTTATTTGTATTGATGTAATCTTACTATTTTTATGAAATGAACAATATACCATCTGTATCGACAATTCAATATATAAAAGAACTTCTTCATGGTCGGTTGAAAGCAGCAGCATGAAAACCGTCGCATGTAGCATAATCTACAAAGCACACATAAGCAAGTCGCCGGAGCGTATCACCTTACTTATCCTGCTCCTGCAATTCCAAATTTCCAAGGACATATTTTCATCTCACAGCCTATTTGACGGCACTAGTAGCACTATTTCTAAGGAAAACGACCAACTAGGACAATGTCCACTGTTCAACAAGATTTAAAATAGCTCTGATCAAAGAGCATCATAAGAAATTGTCCATGGTTTTGAAGGCATCACCCATATATCTTCCTTCAAAGAATCAAGAGTCTGCAGTACATTAACCAATTCAGGGTGAGACTGATCAGCCATTAGAAAGACATGAACTCCATCATGCAACTCGACCCAACTACATCCAGGCTCTTTCTTCACCCATTCTTTGTTCATGTTCTCCCTGATCATCCACGTCTCATGCCAATCGCCCTCCGATGCATGTATACTTGATAAAGCAACCCAGTTACTGTGGTTCTCTGGATCAAGCTCGAGTAGGCGGGATGCTGCAAGCTGACCCAACTTAGTATCCCCATAGATTCGACATGAATTAAGTAACGCACTCCAAGCAGCGATGCTCGACTCAAACGGCATACTCTCAATGAATTCAAGAGCATCTTCTAGGTGACCTCTCCTGCAAATTAAATCTGCCATGCAACCGTAGTGCTCAGGCTGCAGCTTAACCGAGCTCTGGCCATCGAACAGAAACTTGAAGTAACACCAACCTTCTCGAACAAGTCCGCCATGGCTACAAGCTGACAACACTGCAAGATATGCTACTCCATCTCTTTTGACGCCCAAACGTGCCATCCTATCAAACAAACAAACCGCATCTTGCGCACGACCAAACTTGCCATAAGCTGAGATCATTGTAGTCCACAAAACAGCATCTAATGAAGGTGCCGCGTTGAAGACAAGCTCTGCTGAATCAACACATCCACACTTTGCATACATATCCAGCAAGGAATTCCTTACAACCACATCGGACTCAAATCCTGCACCAATAACCCGTGCATGCACCTGCGTCGCCTGTTTTAACAACGCCAGCTCCCCACACGCATCCACAATTATGGCATACGAGAAGCCATCTGCGCCAACCTCACAAGAAACCATTGACGCAAACAAGCCCAGAGTCTCCTCAGCTTGCCCACTCCCAAGATACCCAGCCATCATCGAGTTCCATGCAACAATGTCCCTCGCCACCATCACCCCAAACACTCTCCTCGCATAGTCAACATTCCCGCACCTCGCGTACATGTCAAGAATCCCGTTCTCCACAACCGAATCGACTGGGCCATACATACTCATCTTCACAACCCTGGCATGAATTTCCTTCCCGGTAGCAAGGACGCCCTGGCCAACCCCGGCACACGCAAGCAGCCCACCGGACAGTGTGTACCCATTGGGAGCAACACCAGATTCCACCATGCGCCGCAGAAGTGCGAGAGAGTCTCCGTGCAGACCCTGGTGAGCGTGGCCAGTGATGAGGGACGTCCAGGAGACCACGTCACGTCTGGGCATTTCGTCGAACAGAGCGCGGGCGTAACGAGGGAGCCCGCACCGGAGTGCCAGGTGCGCGAGTGAGGTAGCTAGGATGGCGGACGCTGACAGGCCGAGCTTGAGGAGGACAGCGTGGAGGGGTTTGACATGGGGAGTGGAACGGCAAGTGGCGGCGGATTTGAGAGCGCCGGCGAGGGAGCTGGCGTCCCACTCCCACATCGGACACCGGCCACACGACGTACGATACGAGTCTGTCTCGCGGGAAAGGGAAGCTTTTTGCTGGGCTAAATTAGGGACAATTACCCTAGGCCTTTCAAGTATGTTCGCTCAAGAGGATCAGCCCTATTCGGCGCCTTAAGCACTGCTTAAAGGAAATTTCGCACGCCCATATTCTTTCCAGTAAGAATTTTTTATTCCACGTTTTAGTTTCTGTTTAGTTTCTGTTTCGGGGTTTCCATTCGGGGTTTTTTCCTGGTTTTTCTTCTTCTTTTTAGTTTCTGTTTCTTTTTATTTATCAGTTTTTTCTATCATTTCTTTTTTCTCCTGTTTTTGTTTCATTTCTTGTGAACAATTGTCAAAATCGTGAACGTTTTTAATCAAATTCGTGAACTTGTTTTCAAATTTCACTATTTGTTTTTAAAATTGGTGATTTTTGTTAAAAATTTATGAACTTTACCTCCTTTTCCAAATTCCTGAACTTTTTTCATATTTCTTGAACATTGGAAATTCACAATCTTTTTCATTTTATGATTTTTTCAATTTCGTGACAGTTTCAAAAGAATTTATGAACTATTTCAGATTTCCGTTTTCTTACATTTATGAAACTTTTTGAAGAGTCAACAGTCAACTAGTCAACCAGCCAGCTAGAAGCGAGCAAGCGAAGTTTTGTTGGGCCGACCTAAGGGCGACGTCTAGGAGCTCCCAATGAGGTCTACCTATTTTTGGTAGCGCCTATACAACGCTTCAACCCAAAAGTCAATTCAGCGCATTAAGTGTGGTCTTTGGGCAAGCCGGCGCAAACCCCCTCTTCACCTTGGGCTCGGCCCATTTAACACTTTTTTCCCGTTCATAAGGTATGTCACAGGTGAGCCAGGTTTTTGTTCAATTGGTCTATGTAGTTTTTCTCTCATGGATTTTAGGAACCTTCTAGAAGATTACAGCAGTTTTTCCTGGAGCGTTATTTCCCTGATATTTTCCAAGACAAGTCTTGAACGGATTTTTTTTTTCATTTTCATGGGTAAACAAAAAAAATCAAATTCATGAACTTTTCATTATTTCTTGATTTTTTTTCAAATTTACGGACTTTTTCCAAAAATATGTGATTTTTTTCAAATGCTGAACTTGTTCAAAAGCCATTATTTCTTTTTTGAAATCCACGAACCTTTATATGGAATCCACCAAAAATTTCGAATCTATGATTTTTTCAAAATCCACGAACTTTTCCAGAATAACATTTTTTTCCTAAAACCATGAGCGTTTATAAATGTACTTTCTAAAATTTTGAGAACTGTTTTTCAAATCCATGAGTTTTTTTAAAATCAATTTTATGATTTTGGGAGCAAAATTTTATCGATCATACTGGTCAACCAGATCATCTGTTAACCTTGCATAGATGGGTCGGCTCAGCACGCTCGCCCATGTGTGCGGCGATTGGCCAAACTTGCGCCTAAGGCGGGCATTCCCTCTTTGGCACTCCAGGCACCCGTTTTAGTTGTTTTTTACAAGGGCAGCACTAAGCGTCGGCGCGGCTGTCAGGCCCAAGATGCGATTCTATCCCGATCATGTGACACTTACGTGATTGGGACACAACCGCATTTCGAGCGCTTAATAAGATGTATATCATTACATCGTACCATTACATACATACATGGGGATACAACAATACATACAAGTCACATGAATACAACATCAATACAAGGTATCCGACTACGGATACAAACATGAAAAGCACACGACATCCATCTGCTATCCCAGGCTGCCGACCCGGAACCTAACCCAAGACTGAAGAAGAAGAAGAAAGAACTCCAAACATCCATATGCTCAATCAAGTAGGATGCACGACAAGTCTACATATGATGCACAGCAAGTCTATACAGGAAGCAAAACATGGCAAGGTAGGAAGCACAGAAAAACAACACAGTCTATATATGATGCCGTACATGGCAATGTATGATGCAAGACAAGTCTATACAGGAAGCAAAACATGGCAAGGTAGGAAGCACATAAAAACAACACAAGTTTATATATGATGCAATACATGGCAAGGTATGATGCACTGCAGATGCACTTAGGATGCATTACATGACAACATAGAAAGCACACCAGAACAACACAAGAACAAGACAATAAGCTCAAGCAAGTAGGATGCAAGACAGCTCCATATAGGATGCAAAACATGACAAGGTAGGAAGCACAGAGAAGCATCATAAGAACAACAAGTTTAAATGAGGCCGGAAGCTACTTAAGACAAATCCGGTAAGTCCTCATATGCATAGTTTAAAATTAGTTCAGATCTGAACAAACCTTATGTTGAAGTTGTTAAACAGCAAGTTAGCATGCACCATGATGATCTACATGAAAATCTAGTCAAGTTTCATATAAAGTTCATTTAATTCGGAGCTACGGCCTAGAAGATATGAGCAAAACAAGTTAAGCATGGCAACGGTGCAAGATGCACCCAAACATCAAGCAAACATACTCCAAACATGTCAACAATATGATATTATGATTCTACATGCAAAATCATACAAGTTTCATATAAAGCACACCCAAAACGGAGCAACGGGCTAAAAGATACACATGAAACAAGATATAACAACAAACTGAAGTTAACAGCCACATAGTAACTTTGGAGCAAGAAATATATACTCTACAGCACTCAAACATGGTGACAAGAAGCATGGACATGAAGTAGACATATTCTACAGCAAACAACTCCATTGGAGCAACTCCATAGGAGGCATGGATCAATAACAACAAGCTACAACATTTTGATCATGACAATAAAACCTGACAGTAATATTTTATAGCAACTTGGGAGCAAGAATTAAATAAGCTACAGCAACCCGAATGAGCAAGTGAAGGCATGAATGGATAGACAACAACATATACAACAAGGAATGATCAATGGCCACCCCAAAACTAACATGGATTTGCCTAGGACATCAAGCAAACATAGCATCAGGATATTACAGATTCCATACTTAGTGAAATTTCACTAAGTGTTAAAACAGCAATAATAACATGGCATGTTTGCAAGCATGTTTAAGTCAATACAAGGCATATCATGGAAAGTTAAATGCACCATCTCAAACACCACATCATGGAGATTCTAAAACATCTAGGCATGTGACATGGGGACAAACACATCAATAGCAAAGAGCAATTGAAATCAACATCTCATAACAAGTTACAAAAGCTAACAGCCATATGCACTTTTGCAACAGAGATAAACATGGCAATATGAACTCTAACATGCATGCTATAGCAACCAACATGTAGAGCATCTCATGATGAACATTTTGACATATCATTTGCATCATTTGGATAAACATGCACCAAGTTATCATATCTCAAACATGGCAACAAAATAAGAAGTAGCAACAGTTTACAACAAGTAGCACCCTTGCAACAGATATTAGAACATCTAGATGAAGTGAAACAAGCATGACACAATGGAGCAAAGTGTAGAGCACATCACCACGGTCATTTTGACATATCATTCTGTAGGATCGAAAGTATGTCTAGAGGGGGGGTGATTAGACTACTTGTAAATATAAAAATTCTGCCTTTTGATCATGAACAGTTTTTGGCAGATTCACAATTATGATCAAGACAAGCATCACCCTACACATGCAATTCTAGAGTATAAGCAGCGGAAAGTAAATTGCACATGTAGTAAAGAGAGGTGGAGAAGATCAAACGCAATTTGGAGACGCGGAGATTTTTCTCGTGGTTCCGATAGGTGGTGCTATCGTACGTCCACGTTGATGGAGACTTCAACCCACGGAGGGTAACGGCTGCGCGAGTCCACGGAGGGCTCCACCCACGAAGGGTCCACGAAGAAGCAACCTTGTCTATTCCATCATGGCCTACGCCCACGGAGGACTAGCCTTACTCGGGGTAGATCTTCACGAAGTAGGCGATCTCCTTGCCCTTACAAACTTCTTGGTTCAACTCCACATCTCGATGACGGAGGCTCCCAAGCGACACCTAACCAATCTAGGAGGCACCACCCTCCAAAAGGTAATAGATGTTGTAGATGATGATGAACTCCTTGCTCTTGTGCTTCAAATGATAATCTCCCCAACACTCAACTCTCCTCACTGATATGGCTGTGGTGGAAGAAAGGATTGAGTGGAAAGCAACTTGGAAAGGTTAGAAATCAAGTTTCATATGGTAGGAATGGAGCAACTTGATCTCAACACAAGGGTAGGTGGTTCTCTTCTCATAAAGTGTAAGGTAGGAGTGGTAGTTCTTTCTGATGGCTCTCTCCACGAATGAAGAGGGGGTGGAGGGGTATATATAGCCTCCACACAAAATCCAACCGTTACACACATAATTGAGCAATCTCGGTGAGACCGAAGTGGACAACTCGGTCAGACCGAAAGTTCAAATATAGTGAACGTTGGGGTTTTCGGTGGGACCGAAAATACCATCTCGGTTTGTCCGATATGAGTCAAAGATAGGAACTTGCCAGTTTCGGTGGGACCGAAATCAACAACTCGGATATTCCGAAATGATGTCAAACGGTTACAGAAGGTTGGCAGCCCGTGTTTCGGTGAGACCGAACTCAAACTCGGATTGACCGATTTTTCTAGGGTTTGGCTTATGGCTGAGGTGGTTCATCTCGGTGGGACTGAGTTGGAAGAATCGGTTTGTCCGAGATTACTTATGAGTGTGTATAGTAGTGAAAGTTGCTGATAGTTGAAGGAGATATATCACTAAGCACTTGAGCAACCAGATCATCAACACAACCTCATCCCCTTTTAATAGTATTGGCTTTTCCTATGGACTCAATGTGATCTTTGATCACTAAACCAAAAATGGAGTCTTGAGCTTTTGCCAATGCTTGCATTAGCATTTTGAGGGGTCCACTTCTTCAGTCATTGTCATACCCATATCACTGAACTTATCTGAAATGATTCTTAAGTAGCTATTAGTTCAATGATATATATGTTGTTATTAATTACCAAAACCACCCGGGGATTAGTTGCACTTTCAATCTCCCCCTTTTTGGTAATTGATGACAACATATAGATCAAAGCTTCGACAAAGGATATAATCAATGAATAATATCGTCGCTTTGAGAAGTATGTGATAAGCAAGAGCTCCCCCTAAATTTGTGCATTATTTAAAATTTGCGTTTGAATGCAAATGCACAATCAATTAGGATCATGGGTCACTCTTCCATGTCACATACATCTTGGTGGAGCGCACAAAATGATAAGAATGAATAACATGCACCCAATCACCAAGACAAGAGTAAATAGCCATACAAGATAGGAATAGCATATGATAAGCATTAAGCACACATTAAAGCATAGTACGACCAAGCACTCATTAAGGTAGCATCAAACGTAGTATCAAGCACACTGAAAGTTTCAAGAACCAAAAGAACCAAATGTATCTCAAAGAAAACCGGCAAAAGAACGAAAGAGCACTCTCTCTCGAAGCCCTATGATCTATACAATTTCTCCCCCTTTGGCAACAAGTTACCAAAAAGTTCGAAAAAGCATAGAGCTAAACGTCACTGTGGGCTCTGCTGGCGGCTCCTGTCTGGGTAGATGTCGGAGTAGATATGACGGCATCGGCGAAGACTTCAGCTGATGTCTGCGCTGGAGGAGTGGATGCTGGAGCTGTGGCTGGAGTGACTGCTGGAGCTGTAGGAGGTGCTGAAGTGGTAGCCCTGGAGTCAGTCACTGGAATAGCAGCTGATCGGGATCCTCTGGGAACCTGAGCAGTCTGGCGATGAGAGTCCTGGACTAGGTCATCCTGCATGAGCTCTGCTCTGTCCTGCCTAGTTTCCTCCATGTCTGCCTCAAGCTTGTTGACGGTCACCTGAATCTCAGTCAGCTTCACGTCCAGAGCGTGGATCTTGTCGTCAACAATCCTTTCCAAGCTTTCCTGAGATTGTTCAATGCTGGCCAGGCGTTGTTCAATCCTCTGGGTAGCTTCAAGAATCTGCTCTCCGAAGCTCTTTGATTTAGCTGCTGCTGCTGCCTCTTTATCAGCTTTGGCTTTCTTAGCAGCTTCAATCTTGGCTTGACCTTCAACCGAAGTTGGATCCTCTTCGTCCATCACAACAACATTATCTTCATGCTCTGGCTGCAGTGGTAAGTGCTTCCTATCCAACATGAATTTGCCCGTGCCAAACTTGGCATTGATAAGCATCTGAATCTGCGGGGCAAATCCACATGACCTCTTTTGGTCAGCTGCAGTCCTCTTAATGGTCTCTACCATTAAGTCCATCACCTTGAAAGGTGCCTTCTCATCAAGTATGTGCAGCATGTTGATAGAATAGCCTCGGATCATGTGATGGTCTCCAGACTTGGGCATCAAGGTATGCCTCAGAATAGTGTTTGTGGTAGGTAGACCTGCCTGGAGATAGTACACTGAGCCAAGCTTCCATCCTTCCAAATCTGCTGCGGGGATCTCCTTGTACATGTTCTTCATGGAATCATGGTTCTTCTTAGGAATCCCATAGACATCAATGTCGTCCTCTCTTTGCACTGGAGCATTCAGAAGTTCTGCCCATTCTTCAACAGACGAAGAAAACCTTTGACCTTCAGTCATCCAGGTGATCTTGCCATCAGGATAGAAGTGGGCTGTGGCATAGAACTGCATAATCATCTCGTCGTTCTAGTCTGTCAGTTTCTGACCCACGAACTCATCAACTCCACATGCAGTGAAGCTCTCATGCACATGGGGAAAGAAGTCTCGGTGCTCTTCACTGTCAATGTACTCCCAGTCAACGTATCTGGTATCTGCAACAATAGGCTTCTTGTCCATCAGCACAGTCTCATAGAAGTCCTGCTGCTCTCTGGTGTGGAATCTGGGGTCCACGGCAGTCCTTCTCCTCACGGCATATGGATCAGACTGTCTCCATAGCCTGAGACCTCTATCCTTCCTTGCCTTCATATCCTCGGCTTGAGGATGAGCATCGTTGTGAAGTGGCAATTTTGGACGGAGCTTCAGCAACACATGTTCTTCTTCAGACTCAGACGGTGGCACATCACCCTTGTTCTTCTCAGAGGCTGAAATGTTCCTGGTAGTCCTTTTGGGCTTGGCAGAAGGCTTTGCTGGAGCTGCCTTAGCTTGAGCAGGCTTCTTGGGCTTAGAAGTGGCTTGAGCCCTAATAGCATCACCCATGAGCTTAGCCTTCTGAGGAGCTGGCTGGGGTGCTTCTTCTTCTTCTTCCTCAACTGCTGCATCTGCATGAGGTTCAGCATACACTACCCTCTTCCTCTTGGAAGTTTTCTTCACTTTACTTGGGGCTGGCTCTTCCAAGTTTAGCTTCTTGGCAACAGCTGATTGCTTGACCTTGCTGGTGCCTTTCTTCGACTGATGCCCTTGGTGCTCTTTGGCAACAACTTTTCTCTTGGGCTTGGAGGTTACTTCCTCAGCAATGAAGTCAGAGTCCTCATCATCAGAATTTCTCTGCTTTCTGGTTCTGGTGGCTGTAGGAGGCAAGCCACTAGGTGTACTCCTCTCACCATCATCACTAGGACTACTAGCCTCAGGACTAGTATCTGCCTCAGGAATCTCTGCAAAAGGTGACTCAGACCTATTCTGGCTGTCACTGGCATCTGACATGGCTGACAACCTGTGAATAGATAAGGTATAGGCAGAGTAGAAGAGTTATCACAAACTACAGAGGTTTTTGCAAAAAAAATGAGTTCAAATCTTAGTTTTGAGTTTTCACAGAATGCATTTCGGTCAAACCGATTTTCAGTTTTGGTGAATCCGAAGTGTATACAGAGGCTTACCACACCACTTTCGGTCAGACCGAAGTGGGTTTCGGTCCTTCCGAAACACTAGGGTTTCACTAAGACTCTACATCGGTCACACCGATTTGCACGACTCGGTTAGACCGAAAGGTGCAGTGCAATGGCCAGAGGCCAAATCGGTCATTCCGAGTTTTCAAAATCGGTTTCACCGAGATGTATTCCGTGGAAACCTAACCCTAAGAATTTTACTCGAAACTAGAACCGATCTGATGTTAAGGAAGATTTCAAACATGGCTAGATGCAGGGCAAACCAATCGTGCAATGAATCAGATGGGGAGCACGAGAGGGATCGAGACTCACCCTAACTTGGTGGAGTCCCTCTACGGCGGCAACGGCGCGGAGGAGAAAACCGTTGACGGCGGCGGAGACCTGCGACGAGGGCGCACAGGCGACGACGGCGACGATCCGGAGATCAGGGCGACGGCAGCAGGGGACTTGGGGGCGAAACGGTTTGAAGAAATAATCGCGCGCTGCCCTCAGTATTTATATCCCCTTGCTGTCGGTGGGACCGAGTTGAAAAACTCGGTGACACCGAAATGGATAACTGTTGTGCAGTTATGCATATCGGTCACGCCGAGATTTAGAACTCGGTTTCACCGAGATGAAACCTAGATCAGTCTAAGCGTTTCGGTTGGACCGAGTGGGAGAAGTTGGTCTGACCGAAATTGACTTAGAAGGTTTTGGAAGTCAGCCTTAGACGGATCGGTGGCTCCGAGTGCTCCTCACTCGGAGGGTCCGAAAATGACTTGTTCAATGTTTGTGATATGAGCATGAATAGAATTTGAGACAAGAAAGCATAGATAGCTAGGGGAGGTACTTAGGCATTCTTGTCCATCCATTTGGCCAGAAAAATCAAAACAACCAAAACAACAAATGGATGTCCTCGAATGGATAAAATCATGCATTCAACATGCTCACACAATAAGATAGCAAATGAAATATGTGTCAAACATGCACAACAAAAACTCTAGCTACTAGCACACAATTTGTCGATGACTAGGTCATCTTTATATGAGTATTTTGACTTAGGAGCCAAATGAGAACATTTGATCATAGGTCATACTCATCGTTTAAGCACAAGTGGGGTTACCACTTTTACATAAAGCATTGATGTGTTCACATCATTTGGAGATGCTTTAGCTCATTTTTAGAGCACAGCTCCCCCTAGATGTGAGAACCCCTTTTAAAGGGTCAAACTAACCTTGGGTTGTCGTAGAAGACTTCATGTAGATATTGAAGATGTGGATGCTCAATGTTGATGTAGATCATCAAGAGTTGGGAGCTATCCTTTGGATTAGGGCACTTTCAATACCTACATGGGTTAGTCCCACAAGGAACAAACAAGGATATCCATAGACATAGATTGAAGTTCACAATAGATGATGTCCATGAAAGCAATGATTACCTTGTCCCTTGACTTACCAACAAGAGGGTGTGTGACTCCATGAACTAGTGCATGATGTGGAAGTTGATTGCACAAGTTGCCAAAATGAATATGAGTGAAGTATGTTGGCGGAGTCACCCTCAAGAACTTTCTAGTTTTTCTTCTTCGGGATCCACATCATCTTGATGGGAATCCTTGGGGTTGTAGTTGAGCTTGACGAAGTAGAACTTGACGTGTCCTTGGGAACCCACTTGACCATGGCTTGAGGTGCTTCAATGAATGCATCAATCTCCTCTTGAAGCTTGTCCTTGGCTTTTAGCTTGTGGTCTTGTGGTGGAAGGTCATCTTGAGCTTGTTCCACATTGGAAGAAGTAGGATCGTACTTCTCCTTTTGAGAAACAAACTGTGGAGTAGGGTATTGACCTTCTTCCCACTCAACACCTTCGGCGTTGAACTTTCGCTCAAAACCAATCCCTTGATTCTTCCGGTGCCTTCCTTGTTTGCGAACAATTTCCTCAAAGTTCTTGCTTCCGGCAAGACTCTTGTAGACACCTTTCTCTATGATTTCCTTCAATAAGCTATTTTCTTGCTCAAGTGTAACTTGGCTTGAAACATTGTTAGTGGAATCAAGAGAACTACTAGAAGCAACAATATTAGATTTAACATGGTTATTGTTACTACTAGAGGAAGAATTTTTCTTATGTTTGTCATGCTTAGTCTTAATAGGTGGCAAGAAATTAGACAAGAGAAGTCGTTTGGCAAGATATGAAGAACTCTTCTTTCGAAGATCGTCATTGATCGCTTTTAGAAACTCATGTTCTTGCTCTAGAGTGAGCTTCTCGAAGCGTAGCTTCTCATGAGATCTTAGGAGCTCTCTATGATCTTCTTGAGTTGTTTCATGAGCTAACTTAAGAGTGTTTAGTTCTTTAGTTAGACGCTCAATCTCCTTCATAGCATTGTCATTCGACTCTTCTCGACTATAAAGACTACTAGCATTTTCATCGTTACTAGGCTCACTAGATTTATCATGCAAGAGCTCATCTTCACAAAGCAAGTCATCCTCATCACTATTGAAGTCAATGAATTCAGGGTGTGATACCTTGGGGCCTTTAGCCATGAAGCATCTTCCAATTCCCTCATTTGGTGAATCAAATAAGTCGTAGGAGTTGGAGTTGGAGGATACGAGAGCAAGACCGGCAACACCTTCATCTTGACTGTAGTCGGAGTCGGAGTGATAGCTTCCATCGGATTGACTGTCGGAGTCGGAGCCGGAGACCCATTCACCTACATGAGCTTGATGTCTTCTTCTTGTGTAGCTCCTTGATGACTTGTCTTTCCTCTCCGAATCCTTGCTTCTCCGAGAGGGTCTTCGTTCATAACGATCATCTCTACTCCTTCTCTCTCTCCGAGGTGACTCATCTCTTGATCTTCTTCTTGGAGATTCTTCTCTTCTTTTGTGGGGAGCCGTACACTCATTTGAGAAGTGTCCGGGTCTTCCACAATTGTAGCAGTTTCGATCACGACTAGAAGATCTCTTTTCATCATATGATCTAGACTTTGAGCTTCTCTCTTTGCCTCTATTCTTGTAGAACTTGTTGAAGTTCTTAACCATTAGGCTTATCTCTTCATTGGAAATTAACTTGTCACTTGAGGTTGTGGGAGCATCACTTGTAGCTTTGTAAGCACCACTTGACTTGTTGTGAAGCTCTTCCTTATCCTTAAGTGTCATCTCATGAGCAACAATTCTTCCAATGACTTCAGTTGGCTTGAGAGTCTTGTAGTTTGGCATCATTTGGATCAAAGTGCACACAGTGTCGTACTTTCCATCCAAAGCTCTGAGAATCTTCTTAATGATGAAACGGTCGGTCATTTCTTCGCTTCCTAAGCCGGCAATCTCATTTGTGATGAGAGCAAGCCTAGAGTACATTTCAGCGACTCCTTCACCATCCTTCATCTTGAACTTGTCAAGTTGACCTTGAAGAATATCTAGCTTTGATTCCTTCACAGATTCGGTACCTTCGTGCATTTCAACCAAAGTATCCCAAATCTCTTTAGCATTCTCAAGACGGCTGATTTTGTTGAACTCCTCGGGACACAAGGCATTGAAGAGAATGTCACAAGCTTGAGCATTGTTTTGAAACATCCGCAACTCTTCCGGTGTAGCTTCGCGATCCGGAACTTTTCCTTCCTCGAAGAATTCACCTTGTATACCAACACAAATAATGCCCCATGCGGCTGGGTTATGACCAAGAATATGCATTTTCATTTTATGCTTCCAACTAGCAAAATTTGCACCATCAAAGTAAGGACCTCTACGATAATTACCCTCACTAGACGCCATACTCTCCTAGGTTGTGAAACCAAGCTTATGGAGTCCAATGCAATGGAAACCAAAGCAATGGAGACCAAAGCTCTGATACCACTTGTAGGATCGAAAGTATGTCTAGAGGGGGGGTGATTGGACTACTTGTAAATATAAAAATTCTGCCTTTTGATCATGAACAGTTTTTGGCAGATTCACAATTATGATCAAGACAAGCATCACCCTACACATGCAATTCTAGAGTATAAGCAGCGGAAAGTAAATTGCACATGTAGTAAAGAGAGGTGGAGAAGATCAAACGCAATTTGGAGACGCGGAGATTTTTCTCGTGGTTCCGATAGGTGGTGCTATCGTACGTCCACGTTGATGGAGACTTCAACCCACGGAGGGTAACGGCTGCGCGAGTCCACGGAGGGCTCCACCCACGAAGGGTCCACGAAGAAGCAACCTTGTCTATTCCATCATGGCCTACGCCCACGAGTAAGGCTAGCCTTACTCGGGGTAGATCTTCACGAAGTAGGCGATCTCCTTGCCCTTACAAACTTCTTGGTTCAACTCCACATCTCGATGACGGAGGCTCCCAAGCGACACCTAACCAATCTAGGAGGCACCACCCTCCAAAAGGTAATAGATGTTGTAGATGATGATGAACTCCTTGCTCTTGTGCTTCAAATGATAATCTCCCCAACACTCAACTCTCCTCACTGATATGGCTGTGGTGGAAGAAAGGATTGAGTGGAAAGCAACTTGGGAAGGTTAGAAATCAAGTTTCATATGGTAGGAATGGAGCAACTTGATCTCAACACAAGGGTAGGTGGTTCTCTTCTCAGAAAGTGTAAGGTAGGAGTGGTAGTTCTTTCTGATGGCTCTCTCCACAAATGAAGAGGGGGTGGAGGGGTATATATAGCCTCCACACAAAATCCAACCGTTACACACATAATTGAGCAATCTCGGTGAGACCGAAGTGGACAACTCGGTCAGACCGAAAGTTCAAATATAGTGAACGTTGGGGTTTTCGGTGGGACCGAAAATACCATCTCGGTTTGTCCGATATGAGTCAAAGATAGGAACTTGCCAGTTTCGGTGGGACCGAAATCAACAACTCGGATATTCCGAAATGATGTCAAACGGTTACAGAAGGTTGGCAGCCCGTGTTTCGGTGAGACCGAACTCAAACTCGGATTGACCGATTTTTCTAGGGTTTGGCTTATGGCTGAGGTGGTTCATCTCGGTGGGACTGAGTTGGAAGAATCGGTTTGTCCGAGATTACTTATGAGTGTGTATAGTAGTGAAAGTTGCTGATAGTTGAAGGAGATATATCACTAAGCACTTGAGCAACCAGATCATCAACACAACCTCATCCCCTTTTAATAGTATTGGCTTTTCCTATGGACTCAATGTGATCTTTGATCACTAAACCAAAAATGGAGTCTTGAGCTTTTGCCAATGCTTGCCTTAGCATTTTGAGGGGTCCACTTCTTCAGTCATTGCCATACCCATATCACTGAACTTCTCTGAAATGATTCTCAAGTAGCTATTAGTTCAATGATATATATGTTGTTATTAATTACCAAAACCACCCAGGGATTAGTTGCACTTTCACATTCACTCAATTTGGATAAGCACACAAAAATTTATCACTTTGCAAAGTATGCAACATATTATGCAATTCTGAGGACTTAGCAGATTTTAGACAAGGAAAAAAAAACGGGCGTCATATAATAAAATGCGCACGGGGCGGGGAATAACAGAGAGGGGCTCACATTGGGTCCGTGGGCCAGGAGGAGGAGGGGGCAGAGCGGGCCGGCCCAAACGAAGATGAGGCGGCCCAGGCGGCAGCGAGGGAAGGCTGGGCCACGGCCCAGGTCAGGGTAGGAGCTGGCCTGGCCGGCGGGGAGGCTGGGCCTGGCCCATGCGGCGGCGAGGGGCTCCGAGCCGGGGCGCTGGGCCTCGGAGACCAGCACGGCCCATGAGCAGGCCGCTGGGCTGTCGTCGTCCTCTCGCACAGGACGAGGCAAGCGCAGGTCGATGGAGATGCCGGTGATGGTCCCCGACGAGGTTGCAGGCGAAGGTCAACCTGGTGGGGCGGGACTCGCGGATCTGGGCCAGCTCGGCCGGATCCAGTCAAAGGAGCGGCCGGTGACCGGCGGGACTCCTGCCGCCAAGGTTGTCAGAATCGCGATTTTGAATCGGATCGGAGCCCCGATGGTAGGATCGCAAATCGTAGAATCTTCACTACCAGGATCGTAGAAACGTAGATTCTATGAACTAAAGTCGTAGAATCATAGGGGTTAGTTTGGATCGTAAGGTCGTATAATCGTATAACAGAATCGCGATTCTGACAACCTTGCCTGCCGCGGCGGGGAAGAGAGATGGTGGCCGCGGATCTCGCCAGATCCGGCACACGGCGGCTAGATCCCGAGGCTGGCATGCATGGAACTCCGGCGAGGCGAGGCGCTGAGCAGGCGGCGGGGTGCGGGAGGCGCGGACGCCTCGGGAGGCTGGCGGTGGCGGCTGGGCTCGCGCGGGCCCGATCCGGGTCCCGCGGGCCGCGACGGAGGTGGGAGGTGGCGCCGGCCACATGGCGGCCTGCCATTGGTCCGGGGCGGCGGTGGCGCTGAGGTGGCAGCCCCGGATTGGCTGCGGCGACGTGGAAGGTGGGGATGGACATGTCCGGCTGCGCGGGGAGGAGCATTTTTAGGGTTGGATCTGCGCGAAAATGGAGAGGGAGGCACCTATTTATAGCTAGAGGGAGCTAGGAGTGTCCAAATGAGGAGCCGTTCGCGGCCACGCGATCGTGATCGAACGGCCAAGAGCATGGAGGGGTTAGAATGGGCTAGGTGGGCTGTGTGAAAGGGGTGCTGGGCCAAAAGGAAAAAGGCTTCCGGCGGTTAACACGGTTAACCGTTGGGCTATCAAACGAACTCCGAACGCGACGAAACTTGACAGGCGGTCTACCTATGCTATAGTAAGATCACATGCCAAGTTTCAACCCATTCCGAGAACGTTTTTCGGCCACTCACAAAAATAAATATTCTGAGGCACCGCGGGCGCGTGCAAGTTTGTCTGGGCTCAGAACGGACAACGAAAAGGATGAGGGGACTCGGGCGAATGCAAGTTTTGAAAACATGATGATGCAATCACACATGATGACATGGCAAGATGCAACACGCAAGCAGATGACATGGCAGAGGCAACGAATAACTGGCTGACACCTGGCGCACCGGTCTCTGGGTGTCACAACACTCCCCTAATAACAAGAGATCTCGTCCCGGGATCTTAGGAACGAGACGGGAGAGAAAAAGGAAGAACAAAGTTCTTCGAGGACAAAGAGTGAAAGCAAAGAATATTGAGAAGTGTAACCATTTGAAGAAAGGATACAACGGAGATGAATGAGATTTGAGAAGCTCCGGTAAAGTGAGGTAACAAAGCATAAGATGAGAACCAAGAGGATAAGGACATGAAGCACAAGTTTAAGGAACAAGAATGAATTCGAACTCACTCCGGTTGATAAGAGATAGAAAGGAATCTCCACAAAGGAATTCGGTCAGCACTCCGACTGAAACTGAAAGAAATAGCACACCGGTTGAACATGAATGGGATAGGACAAGAACCTGATGAGATGGAACGATACTCGACGAGAGTAACAACACAAAGCCTCCGGAAGAATGTAAAGAAAGGAATGAGAAGAAGGGGAAGAAGATGACAACTTCCATCACGAATGGATTGAAAGAACATCTTCAAGAGAAAAGACTTGAACCTGAGAAGATGGAATAAAAACATGATTAAAGGAACAAGACAATGCCTCTGGACTAATTAAAGAATGGAATGAGAAGAACGGAGAATAAAATGACAATCTCCAGCACGGGTGAATTTGAAAGAGGATCTTCAAAGAAGACTTAACGGAGTTGTTGAAAAATCAACAATGAAAAGAATAAGCTTGTCGTCGACTTATGAAAAATCATCTCAAAACTTGAGGTGAATAATGCCGCAATAATAGATTGAATAGATGAGATGAAGGAAGAAATGCAAAACTCCACTTCAAAGAATACGGAGAATTAATTGCACCCGAGAGGCAAAAGAATAAGAATGCTTGATCTGCTCCAGAATAATTAGCTGAACGTTTGAAGAATGAATTTACTCGCGATGAACCACCAAGAAGAACTTCGGTAACGAAAGAATGATGATATATAGAAGTGAAGGATTCAAGAATAAGAATAAGCCTTGGGATGATTATTCGGGGTTCCGACGAGATAACCGAGAAATCTTTGAACTTCGTGGAAGAAAAGATTAAAGCACTTGGAACTAGAATTTATTCATGAAGAATAAACTCCGAAGGAAGGAATTGAATCAACTTGATGAGATGAATAAGAATTATGTTATACTTATCCTCCACCAATTAAATTGATGAAAACAATGGATTCACATACTACTTATTCTCGTTGAAATTGATTAAAGAGGGATATCTCGCGAACTTGCGAAAATCTTCATGAAACACCGGTAAGATTGGAATAAAGAGAATGGATAGATATGATAACACCGGAAAAGAACTGTTTGAGCGAACCACCGTAAGGAATTGAAACCGAGTGAATAAAAGAAACGAACCACCGGGAAGAATTAAAAACGAGTGAAGAACGAGAATGACCACCGTAAGGAATTAAAATCGAATGAAGAAAGAGAAGAAAACCACCGTAAGAAATTGAAATTGAGTTAATACGATGAATCGCCGAAAAGAATAAAGCACTTGCGGAAAATTTGAATGACGAGAACGAAGAGATCGCGGACGGATTAAAGAATACTTGAAGGAAGCACCGGAAAGAATGTGAGACGAACGAAGAGGCATCACTGAAGAATATTTGGAGGACGAAGCTGAAAACTGAGAACAAAGAAATCTTCTGAAATGATGGCCTTCGGAGGAACACAAGAAAAGAATTGATGAATTGCTCCGGACGAATGAAAAGAAGAAAGGTTGAACCAACGATGAAAAGAATTAAAATCGATCTTGGAGAAGGCATATGACTGATGTAATGCATTCTTGCGTCACACTTTAAAAGAATTTGGGAATAGCTCCGGGAAATTAGAAGAGTCAGGTAAGATCCTGGGAAAATACCTGTGGGTTATGAGCCCACCGAAGAGAAAACACCGTTGGAAAGGATCGAAAAGGAGATAATGCACCGAAACGATAGAATGACTCGAATAAATTGGAACACAAACGAATCTCCTGAGATTTCTTCGGAACTCCGGAATAATTAAATGACAAAAGACGAACGAGCAAGAGGAAACATCTGAGCCGAGGGAAAAGAATATGAACAACACCGAATACTTGAGTTTAATCCACCGGAAAAGAAGAAGAGGTGAAGAATATCAAACGAGAGGAGAATTCATCAGAGAAGAAAAGAGAAGA
This sequence comes from Secale cereale, assembly GCA_902687465.1. Taxonomy (NCBI): domain Eukaryota; kingdom Viridiplantae; phylum Streptophyta; class Magnoliopsida; order Poales; family Poaceae; genus Secale; species Secale cereale. Next base: position 119,133,851 of record LR738709.1, on the reverse strand, counting down.
ATGATGATGAGTTAGACGAGAATTCACCAGTTTGGAATAATTGAGGAAGAATGCACAGGATTCACACGCGTAGGATGGATAATCGATTAAGGACTCCGGCTCCGAGAAGCAAAAGGGTGGGCGGGTGGGAAAAAGAAAAACAACTTCGAAAGGGGAAAACACCACCGGTTGAAAAGAACCGAGGATTGAACTTGCAAAGAAGAAGAGGGTTGAATCCACTTGACGAGAGATGCACCAGATGAAAGAACTAACAACGCAATGAACGAAAACTATCCACGTGATCCTAAAAAAATTTGAAGGGGAAGAGGGGAAATTCAAAACACCTACGTCAAGATTCCTCACCAGAGCGACAAAGGGGCAGAGGAGTAAAAAGAATTCCTACTCTCCGATATAACTAGATTTCAAAAAAGTTTTCTGCTAGACTCAACAACGCCCAAGCTACGATCAATCAAGGGGGCTCCTATGGTCGTTCGAGGCTCTGATACCAACTTGTCAGGCCCAAGATGCGATTCTATCCCGATCACGTGACACTTATTTGATTGGGGAACAACCGCATTTCGGGCGCTTAGCAAGATGGATATCATTACATCGTACCATTACATACATACATGGGGATACAACAATACATACAAGTCACATGAATACAGCATCAATACAAGGTATCCGACTACGGATACAATCATGAAAAGCACACGACATCCATCTGCTATCCCAGGCTGCCGACCCGGAACCTAAGCCAAGACTGAAGAAGAAGAAGAAGAAAGAACTCCAAACAACGATCAACGCTCTCACGTCAAGTCATCGGAAAACCTGCACCTGCACCTGTTGTTGTAGTATCTGTGAGCCACGAGGACTCAGCAATCCCATAACCATGGGTAACAAGACTATCAAAGCTTAATGGGTAGGAAGAGGTAAAGTGGTGAGGTTGCAGCAGCGGCTAAGCAATATATGTGGTGGCTAACTTACGAGTACAAGAATAAGATGAGCATCTACGCAAAACGGTCACAACTAGTAGTGATCGCTAGAGATCCTGAACTACCTACGGGTCAAACATAACCCCACCGTGTTCTCTTCTCAAAGTGAAAAGAGACAGTCACGGTTACTCACACAGTTGTGTGTTTTATCTCGGATCCTCTGTCAAGTTTTCTACAACCGGACATTAACAAATTCCAATCTGCCACATAACCGCGGGCACGGCTTTCGAAAGATCATAACCCTGCAGGGGTGTCCCAACTTAGCCCATCACAAGCTCTCACGATCAGCTGAAGTGATAAATATAATATCATCACCCCTTATCTTAGGGAAATCCGATCAGGCTCGGCATCCCGACGCACAAGACATTTCGACAATGGTAAAACAAGTCCAGCAAGACCTCCCGGCGTGTCGACACCCTGATAGTAGCCGCGTGTATCTCATCTCAGGCCACGTCCAGATGGGCGATTATACGAGTAAAACCAGCCCTCGGGTTTCCCCAAGGTGGCCCCGCATACTCCCGTTTGGGACCAACACCATCAGCACTGGCCCCCCTGCTATGTAGAAGAATCCTCGGGTAGCGCTAACTTCCTATGCAATTAATTAATTAATTAAGTTGTTATTATGAGCAAATTAAAAACCAATGTTGGGCCTTGCTGGAGGAGTTTTATTCAAAGACGAAGTGTCAAGGGGTCCCCATATACCCAACCGTGTAAGGAACGCAAAATCAAGGAACATAATGCCGGTTTATCGGCGCCTAATGTGGCATGAGTGGAACAAAACACCGAGCAAAAGGCCAAGCCTTCCACCCATGCCCAGTATATAGGTGTGTTAATAATAATTATAGATATTGTGATATTCCAACAACAAGTTCCCACCTGGAACGATCTTCATCTTCACATGCAACTAACAACGCTATAAGAGGGGCTGAGCAAGCGGGTAACATAGCCAAACAATGGTTTTGCTAGGAAGGTTTCAAAGGTTAGAGGTTTCATGGCAACAAGGAGAGGGGCTGACAATAATGATGGGTAGCGCGACATGTAACGATAGCATAGAGACAACTAAGCAATGGCAATGATAGTAAAGGTATCCAAGGGTATGGTCATCTTGCCTGAGATCCCGCAAGGAAGAAGAATGGATCCGTGAAGAAGACGAAGAAGAAGCCTTGAAGAAGAACCACGGGTAGACGAACGAATCCTCACGAACGCAACGGAACAAGCACTAACGAGAAGAAGCAAGCAACACGGTAAACGCACCACACGAGACATGACAATATGCTCAACCAAGTATAATGCAAAACAAGTCTACATATGATGCACAGCAAGTCTATACAGGAAGCATAAAATGACAAGGTAGGAAGCACAGAAAAACAACACAAGAACATGACAATATGCTCAACCAAGTAGGATGCACGACAAGTCTACATATGATGCACAGCAAGTCTATACAGGAAGCAAAACATGGCATGGTAGGAAGCACAGAAAAACAACATAGTCTATATATGATGCAATACATGGCAATATGAACTCTAGCATGCATGCTATAGCAACCAACATGTAGAGCATCTCATGATGAACATTTTGACATATCATTTGCATCATTTGGATAAACATGCACCAAGTTATCATATCTCAAACATGGCAACAAAATAACAAGTAGCAGCAGTTTATAACAAGTAGCACCCTTGCAACAGATATTAGAGCATCTAGATGAAGTCAAACAAGCATGGCACAATGGAACAAAGTGTAGAGCACATCACCACGGTCATTTTGATATATCATTCACTCAATTTGTATAAGCACACAAAAAGTTATCACTATGCAAAGTATGCAAAATATTATGCAATTCTGAGGACTTAGCAGATTTTAGACAAGGAAAAAACGGGCATCATATAATAAAATGCGCACGGGGCGGGGAATAACAGAGAGGGGCTCACATTGGGCCCGTGGGCCAGGAGGAGGAGGGGGCAGAGCGGGCCGGCCCAAACGAAGATGAGGCGGCCCAGGCGGCAGCGAGGGGAGGCTGGGCCACGGCCCAGGTCGGGGTAGGAGCTGGCCTGGCCGGCGGGGTGGCTGGGCATGGACCATGCGGCGGCGAGGGGCTGCGAGCCGGGGCGCTGGGCCTCAGAGACCAGCACGGCCCACGAGCAGGCCGGTGGGCGGTCGTCGTCCTCTCGCACAGGACGAGCCAAGCGCAGGTCGATGGAGATGCCGGTGATGGTCCCCGACGAGGTTGCAGGCAAAGGTCAACCCGGCGGGCGGGACTCGCGGATCTGGGCCAGCTCGGCCAGATCCAGTCAAAGGAGCGGCCGGTGACTGGCGGGACTCCTGCCGCGGCAGGGAAGAGAGATGGTGGCCGGAGATCTCGCCAGATCCGGCACACGGCAGCATGTCGGCTAGATCCCGAGGCTGGCATGCATGAAACTCCGGCGACGCGAGGCGCTGAGCAGGCGGCTGGGTGCGGGAGGCACGGACTCCTCGGGAGGCTGGCGGCAGCGGCTGGGCTCGCGCGGGCCCGATCTGGGTCCCGCGGGCCGCGGCGGAGGTGGGAGGTGGCGCCGGCCACGTGGCGGCCTGCCATTGGTCCGGGGCGGCGGTGGCGCTGAGGTGGCAGACCCGGATTGGCTGCGGCGACGTGGAAGGTGGGGATGGACATGTCCGGCTGCGCGGGGAGGAGCATTTTTAGGGTTGGATCTGCGCGAAAATGGAGAGGGAGGCACATATTTATAGCTAGAGGGAGCTAGGAGTGTCCAAATGAGGAGCCGTTCGGGACCACGCGATCGTGATCGAATGGCCAAGAGCATGGAGGTGTTAGAATGGGCTAGGTGGGCTGTGTGAAAGGGGTGCTGGGCCAAAAGGCAAAAGGCTTCCGGCGGTTAACACGGTTAACCGTTGGGCTATCAAACGAACTCCGAACGCGACGGAACTTGACAGGCGGTCTACCTATGCTATAATAAGATCACATGCCAAGTTGCAACCCATTCCGAGAACGTTTTCCGGCCACTCACAAAAATAAATATTTGGAGGCACCGCGGGCGCGTGCAAGCGTCTCTGGGCTCAGAACGGACAACGGAAAGGACGAGGGTGTTGGAAATATGCCCTAGAGGCAATAATAAATTGGTTATTATTATATTTCCTTGTTCATGATAATTGTTTATTATCCATGCTAGAATTGTATTGATAGGAAACTCAGATACATGTGTGGATACATAGACAAACACCATGTCCCTAGTAAGCCTCTAGTTGACTAGCTCGTTGATCAACAGATGGTCACGGTTTCCTGACCATGGACGTTGGATGTCGTTGATAACGGGATCACATCATTAGGAGAATGATGTGATGGACAAGACCCAATCCTAAGCCTAGCACAGATCGTGTAGTTCGTATGCTAAAGCTTTTCTATATGTCAAGTATCTTTTCCTTAGACCATGAGATTGTGCAACTCCCGGATACCGTAGGAATGCTTTGGGTGTACCAAACGTCACAACGTAACTGGGTGGCTATAAAGGTGCACTACAGGTATCTCCGAAAGTGTCTGTTGGGTTGGCACGAATCGAGACTGGGATTTGTCACTCCGTATGACGGAGAGGTATCTTTGGGCCCACTCGGTAGGACATCATCATAATGTGCACAATGTGATCAAGGAGTTGATCACGGGATGATGTGTTACAAAACGAGTAAAGAGACTTGCCGGTAAGGAGATTGAGCAAGGTATCGGTATACCGACGATCGAATCTCGGGCAAGTGCTATACCGATAGACAAAGGGAATCGTATACGGGATTGATTGAATCCTTGACATCGTGGTTCATCCGATGAGATCATCGTGGAACATGTGGGAGCCAACATGGGTATCCAGATCCCGCTGTTGGGTATTGTCCGGAGAGTTGTCTCGGTCATGTCTACATGGTTCCCGAACCCGTAGGGTCTACACACTTAAGGTTCGATGACGCTAGGGTTATAGGGAAAGTATGTACGCGGTTACCGAATGTTGTTCGGAGTCCCGGATGAGATCCGGGACATCACGAGGAGTTCCGGAATGGTCCGAAGGTAAAGATTCATATATGGGAAGTCCTGTTTTGGTCACCGGAAAAATTTTGGGCGCTATCGGTAGCGTACTGGGACCACCGGGAGGGTCCCGGGGGTCCACCGGGTGGGGCCACCTGCCCCAGAAGGCTGCGTGGGCCAAGTGTGGGAGGGGACCAGCCCTAGGTGGGCTGGTGCGCCCCCCCCCCCACCAGGGCCCAAGGCGCCTCCAAGAGGGGAGGGGGCAAACCTAGGGCAGATGGGCCCTAGGGCCCAATCTGGTGCGCCCCCCTCTCCCTCTCCCCCTCTGGCCGCCACCCTCAGATGGGATCTGGGGTGGCCACACCCCTAGGGGTGGGAAAACCTAGAGGGGGCGCCGCCCCTCCCTTCCCCCTATATATATGTGAGGTTTGGGGCTGCCCATAACACGGTTTGACCTCTCTCGCTTGGTGCAGCCCTACCTCTCCCCCTTCTGGTCTCTCGCAGTGCTTGGCGAAGCCCTGCTGGAGTACCGCGCTCCTCCACCACCACCACGCCGTCTTGCTGCTGTTGGATGGAGTCTTCCCCAACCTCTCCCTCTCTCCTTGCTGGATTAAGGCGTGGGAGACGTCATCGGGCTGCACGTGTGTTGAACGCGGAGGCGCCGTTGTTCGGCGCTTAGATCGGAATCAACCGCGATCTGAATCGCAGCGAGTAAAACTCCTTCATCCGCGTTCTTGCAACGCTTCCGCATCGCGATCTACAAGGGTATGTAGATGCACTCCCCTCTCCCTCGTTTCTAGATTACTCCATAGATAGATCTTGGTGATGCGTAGGAAAAATTTTGATTTTCTGCTATGATCCCCAACAGTGGCATCATGAGCTAGGTCTATGCGTAGTATCTTGCACGAGTAGAACACAAAGTAGTTGTGGGCGTGGATTTGTCAATTTACTTGCCGTTACTAGTCTTATCTTGATTCGGCGGCATCATGGGATGAAGCGGCCCGGACCGACCTTACACGTACTCTTACGTGAGACAGGTTCCACCGACTGACATGCACTAGTTGCATAAGGTGGCTAGCGGGTGTCTGTCTCTCCCACTTTAGTCAGATCGAATTCGATGAAAAGGGTCCTTATGAAGGATAAATAGAAATTGGCATATCACGTTGTGGTTTTGGCGTAGGTAAGAAACGTTCTTGCTAGAAACCTATAGCAGCCACGTAAAAACTTGCAACAACAATTGGAGGACGTCTAACTTGTTCTTGCAGCATGTGTCGTGTGATGTGATATGGCCAAAAGGATGTGATGAATGATATATATGTGATGTATGAGATTGATCATGTTCTTGTAATAGGAATCACGACTTGCATGTCGATGAGAATGACAACCGGCAGGAGCCATAGGAGTTGTCTTATTTATTGTATGACCTGCGTGTCACCGAATAACGCCATGTAATTACTTTACTTTATTGCTAAACGTTAGCCATAATAGTAGAAATAATGTTTGGCGAGACGACTTCATGAAGACACGATGATGGAGATCATGATGATGGAGATCATGGTGTCATGCTGGTGACGATGATGATCATGGAGCCCTGAAGATGAAGATCAAAGGAGCAAGATGATATTGGCCATATCATGTCACTATTTGATTGCATGTGATGTTTATCATGTTTTACATCTTATTTGCTTAGAACGACGGTAGTGAATAAGATGATCTCTCGCTAAAATTTCAAGAATTGTGTTCCCCCTAACTGTGCACCGTTGCTAAGGTTCGTTGTTCCGAAGCACCACGTGATGATCGGGTGTGATAGGTTCTAACGTTCGCATACAACGGGTGTAAGCCAGATTTACACACGTGATACACTTAGGGTTGACTTGACGAGCCTAGCATGTACAGACATGGCCTTGGAACACGGAAGACCGAAAGGTCGAACATGAGTCGTATAGAAGATACGATCAACATGAAGATGTTCACCGTTGATGACTAGTCCGTCTCACGTGATGATCTGACACGGCCTAGTCGATTCGGATCATGTATCACTTAGATGACTAGAGAGATGTCTATCTGAGTGGGAGTTCATTAGATGAACTTAATTGTCATGAACAATAGTCTAAGTTGTCTTCGCAAATTATGTTGTAGACCAATAACTGCGTTGCAGCTCCCTGTTTAATACGATCCTAGAGAAAGACTAAGTTGAAAGATATTGTAAGCAATGATGGGACTGGGTCCGTAGTCCAAGGAGTGTCCTCACTGCTGCACAGAAAGCTTACGTCTTTGATGCACCGCTCGATGTGCAAACCCCTACAACGTTGTCTGTGGATGTTGTGAACACCTAACAAACACGTCCTGATGACTACTTGGTAGTTTAGTGCACCATATTTTACGGCTTAGAATCGGGATTCCAATGACGTTTTGAACGTCATAGAACATATGAGATGTTCTGAGAGCTGAAATTGGGATTTCAGGCTCATGCCCGTGTTGAGAGGTATGAGACCTCTGACAAGTTCTTTTGCCAAAAAGATGGAGGAGAATAGCTCAACTAGTGAGCATGTGCTCAGAATGTCTGGGTGCTAAAATCACTTGAACCAAGTGGGAGTTAATCTTCCAAATGAGATAGTGATTGACAGAATTCTCTAGACACTATCACCAAGCTACTAGAACTTCGTGATGAACTATGACATGCAAAGGATGGAGATGATCCCGGAGCTATTAGCTGTTCTTAAGACCGCAAAAGTAGAAATCAAGAAGGAGCATCAAGTGTTGATGGTTTAACAAGACCACTGGTTTCAAAAGGGCAAGGGCAAGAAGGGAAACTTCATGAATGGCAAACCAGTTGTCGCACTAATAAAGGAACCCAAGGTTGAACCCAAACCTTGAGACTAAGTGCTTCTATTGTAAGGGGAAAGTCATATGGTAGCGGAACTACCCCAAATACATGGTAGATAAGAAAGCTGGCAACTTCAACCAAGTATGTTTGATATACGTGTTATTGATGTGTACCTTACTAGTACTCCTTGTAGTATCTGGGTATTGGATACCGGTTCAGTTGCTATTATTAGTTACTTGAAGCAAAAGCTACGGACTGAACGGAGACTAGCTAAGGGCGAGATGACGATGTATGTTGGAAGTGTTTCCGAGGTTGATACGATCACCATCGCACGCTCCCTCTACGTTCAGGATTAGTGTTGAACCTAGATAAATGTTATCAGGTGTCTACATTGAGCATGAATATGATTAGATCATGTTCATTGCAATACGGTTATTCATTTAAGTTAGAGAATAATGGTTATTCTGTTTACATGAATAATACCTTCATGGTCATGCACCCAATGGTTTATTGAATCTCGATCATAGTAATACACATGATAATAATATTAACGCCAAAAAGATGTAGAGTTAATAATGATAGTACCACTTTCTTGTGGCACTGCCGCTTAGGTCATTTTGGCATAAAATGCATGAAGAAACTCCATGATGATGGATGTTTGGAGTCACTTGATTTTGAATCACTTGACATATGCGAGCCATGCCTCATGGGCAGGATGACTAAGATCCCGTGTTCAGGTACAATGAAACGAGAAAGTGACTTGTTGGAAATCATACATGCTGATGTGTGTGATCCAATGAGAATTAAGGCGTGTGGTGGATATCGTTATTTTCTCTGACGATTTGAGTAGATATGGGTATATTTACTTAATGAAGCTAAAGTCTGAAACGTTTGAAAAGTTCAAGCAATTTCAGAGTGAAGTTAACAATCATCATAACAAAAAGATCATGTTCCTACGATCTGATCAAGGGGAGATTTTCTAAATTATGAGTTTGGCAATCACTTAAGACATTGTGGAAATGTTTCACAGTTGAAGCCACCTGGAACACCACAATGTAATGGTGTGTCCGGACGTCGTAATCGAACCTTATGAGATATGGTGCGATCTATGATGTATCTTACCAAACTACCGCTATTATTTTGAGGTTATGCATTAGAGACAGCTGCATTCACTTTAGATAGGGCACCATCTAAGTCCGTTGAGACGACGCTGTCTGGTTTGGCAAGAAACCAAAGTTGTCGTTTTCCTAATGTTTGGGGCTGCGATGCTTATGGCTTCAGCCGGGAAAAAGCTCGAACCCAAAGCGGACAAATACATCTTCATAGGATACCCAATGGTAACAGTTGGGTATACCTTCTGTCTCAGATCCAAGGGCAAAAATGTTTGTCGCTAAGAAGGGGTCCTTTCTCGAGAAGGAGTTTATCTCGAAAGATTTGAGTGGGAGGAAGATAGAACTTGATGAGGTTGTCGAACCGTCACTTCAACCAGAAAGTAGTGCAACACAGAAAGATGTTTCTGTGGAACCTACGACTGTTGAAGAGGAGACTAATGATAGTGATCATGAAGCTTCGGATCAAGTTGCTATCGAACCTCGTAGGTCGACAAGGATATGTACTACTCTTGAGTGGTACGGTGATCCTGTCTTAGAGGTCATGTTGTTGGACAACAATGAACCTACGAACTATGGAGAAGCGATGGTGGGCCCGTATTCCGACAAATGGTTAGAAGCCGAGAAATCCGAGATAGGATCCATGTATCAAAGCAAAGTATGGACTTTGGTGGACTTGCCCGATGATTGGCAAGCCATTGAGATAAATGGATCTTTAAGAAGAAGATGGACGTGGATGGTAATGTCACCGTCTATGAAGCTCAACTTGTGGCAAAAAGTTTTTCACAAGTTCAAGGAGTTGACTACGATGAGATTTTCTCACCCGTAGCGATGCTTAAGTCCGTCAGAATCATGTTAGCATTAGCTGCATTTATGAAATCTGGCTGATGGATGACAAAACAAGTTTCCTTACCAGTTTTCGTAAGGAAAGGTTGTATGTGATACAATCAAAAAGGTTTTGTCGATCCTAAGGATGCTAAAAGGTATGCTAGCTCCAGTGATCCTTCCATGGACTGGAGCAAGCATCTCGGTGTCGGAATATACGCTTTGATGGAGTGATCAAATTTTTTGGGTATACAAAGTTTGTTAGAAACTTGTATTTACAATAAAGTGAGTGGGAGCACTACAACATTTCTGATAAGTATATGTGAATGACATATTGTTGATCCGAAATGATGTAGAATTTCTAGAAAGCGTAAAGGGTTGTTTGAAAGGAGTTTTTCAGAGGAAGACCTGGATAAAGCTGCTTATATAATTGGGCATCAAGATCTATAGAGATAGATCAAGACGCCTAATGAAACTTTCAAAAGAACACACACCTTTGACATGATTTTGAAGGAGTTCAAAATAGATCAGTCAAAGAAGGAGTTCTTACCTGAGTTGTAAGGTGTGAAGTTGAGTAAGACTCAAAGCTTGACCGCGACAGAAGGAAGAGGAAGGATGAAGGTCATCCCCTATGCTTTTGTCATAGGCTCTATACGGTATGCCATGCTGAGTACCGCGCCTGATGTGTGCCTTACCACATGTCTGACAAGAGGGTACAAAAGGTGATCCAGGAGTAGATCACCAGATAGCAGTCAAAATTATCCTTAGAGGAATAAGGAAATGTTTCTCGGTTATGGAGGTGATAAAGAGTTCGATGTAAAGAGTTACGTCGATGCAAGCTTAACACCTATCCGGATAACTCTGAGTAGAGACACCAGATACGTATAATGGAGCAATAGTTTGGAATAGCTCCAAGTGGAACGTGGTAGCAGCATCTACGATATGACATAAAGTTTTGCGTAGTACATAGGGATCTGAATGTTGCAGACCCGTTGACTACAACCTCTCTCGCAAGCGTAACATGATCAAACCCAGAACTCATTGAGTGTTAATCACATATTGATGTGAACTAGATTACTGACTCTAGAAACTCTTTGGATGTTGGTCACATGGCGATGTGACCTGCGAGTGTTAATCACATGGCGATGTTAACTAGATTATTGACTCTAGTGCAAGTGGGAGACTGTTGGAAATATGCCCTAGAGGCAATAATAAATTGGTTATTATTATATTTCCTTGTTCATAATAATTGTTTATTATCCATGCTAGAATTGTATTGATAGGAAACTCAGATACATGTGTGGATACATAGACAAACACCATGTCCCTAGTAAGCCTCTAGTTGACTAGCTCGTTGATCAACAGATGATCACGGTTTCCTGACCATGGACATTGGATGTCGTTGATAACGGGATCACATCATTAGGAGAATGATGTGATGGACAAGACCCAATCCTAAGCCTAGCACAGATCGTGTAGTTCGTATGCTAAAGCTTTTCTATATGTCAAGTATCTTTTCCTTAGACCATGAGATTGTGCAACTCCCGGATACCGTAGGAATGCTTTGGGTGTACCAAACGTCACAACGTAACTGGGTGGCTATAAAGGTGCACTATAGGTATCTCCGAAAGTGTCTGTTGGGTTGGCACGAATCGAGACTAGGATTTGTCACTCCGTATGACGGAGAGGTATCTCTGGGCCCACTCGGTAGGACATCATCATAATGTGCACAATGTGATCAAGGAGTTGATCACGGGATGATGTGTTACAAAAAGAGTAAAGAGACTTGCCGGTAACGAGATTGAGCAAGGTATCGGTATACCGACGATCGAATCTCGGGCAAGTGCTATACCGATAGACAAAGGGAATCGTATACGGGATTGATTGAATCCTTGACATCGTGGTTCATCCGATGAGATCATCGTGGAATATGTGGGAGCCAACATGGGTATCCAGATCCCGCTGTTGGTTATTGGCCGAAGAGTTGTCTCGGTCATGTCTACATGGTTCCTGAACCCGTAGGGTCTACACACTTAAGGTTCGATGACGCTAGGGTTATAGGGAAAGTATGTACGCGGTTACCGAATGTTGTTCGGAGTCCCGGATGAGATCCCGGACATCACGAGGAGTTCCGTAATGGTCCGGAGGTAAAGATTCATATATGGAAAGTCCTGTTTTGGTCACCGGAAAAGTTTCGGGCGCTATCGGTAGCGTACCGGGACCACCGGGAGGGTCCCGGGGGTCCATCGGGTGGGGCCACCAGCCCCAGAAGGCTGCGTGGGCCAAGTGTGGGAGGGGACCAGCCCCAGGTGGGCTGGTGCGCCCCCCACCAGGGCCCAAGGCGCCTCCAAGAGGGGAGGGGGCAAACCCTAGGGCAGATGGGCCCTAAGGCCCAATCTGGTGCGCCCCCCTCTCCCTCTCCCCCTCTGGCCGCCACCCTCAGATGGGATCTGGGGTGGCCGCACCCCTAGGGGTGGGAAACCCTAGAGGGGGCGCCGCCCCTCCCTTCCCCCTATATATATGTGAGGTTTGGGGCTGCCCATAACACGGTTTGACCTCTCTCGCTTGGCGCAGCCCTACCTCTCTGTTGGAAATATGCCCTAGAGGCAATAATAAAAGAGTTATTATTATATTTCCTTGTTCATGATAATCGTTTATTATCCATGCTATAACTGTATTGATTGGAAACTCAAATACACGTGTGGATGAATAGACAGACTTTGTGTCCCTAGTGAGCCTCTACAGGACTAGCTCGTTGATCAAAGATGACCGCGGTTTCCAGGTCATAGACATGAGTTGTCATTTGATAACGGGATCACATCATTAGGAGAATGATGTGATGGACGAGACCCAAACGTTAACATAGCTTTTGATCGTGTCAGTTATCGCTATAGTTTTCTGCATGTCAAGTATAAGTTCCTATGACCATGAGATCATGTAACTCACTGACACCGTAGGAGTGCTTTGTGTGTGCCAAACGTCGCAACGTAACTGGGTGACTATAAAGGTACTCTACAGGTATCTCCGAGGGTGTCTGTTGAGTTGACATGGATCGAGACTGGGATTTGTCACTCCGTATGACGGAGAGGTATCTCCGGGCCCACTCGGTAATACGTCATCTCAATGAGCTCAAAGTGACTAAGTAGTTGGTCACGGGATTATGTATTACGGTAACGAGTAAAGAGACTTGCCGGTAACGAGATTGAACTTGGTATAGAGATACCGACGATCGAATCTCGGGCAAGTAACATACCGACGAGACAAAGGGAACTGTATACGGGATTGCCTGAATCCTTGACATCGTGGTTCATCCGATGAGATCATCGAGAAACATGTAGGAGCCAATATGGGTATCCAGATCCCGCTATTGGTTATTGACCTGGGAGTGTCTCGGTCATGTCTACATGGTTTCCGAACCCGCAGGGTCTACACACTTAACGTTCGGTGACGCTAGGGTTGTTAGTGAGAAGAGTGCATGGTTACCGAAGGTTGTTCGGAGTCCCGGATGAGATCCCGGACATGACGAGGGTCTCCGGAATGGTCCGGAGACGAAGATTGATATATAGGATGAAAGGTTTCGGAGTACCGGAAGTGTTCCGGGGAGCATCGGGAAATCGGCGGAGTACCGGGAAGGTTTTCCGGGGGTCCGGAAGTCGTTCTGGGCCTATTGGGCCACAAGGGGGGACACCACAGCCCTCAGGGGGCTGTGCGCCCCCCCTGGGCCCTCTCCCCATGCGGCTAAGGGGGTGGGACCCCCTAGGGCTGGCCGCACCCCTTGGGCTTGGGGGGCAAGGCACCTAGGGGGGAAACCCTAGGGCCTGGGCGCCTCCCCCTGCCCTGGCCGCCGCCCCCTCCCCTTGCCCTGGCCGCCGGCCCCTAGGGGGAAACCCTAGGGCGCCCTCACCTCTCCACCCCCCCTATATATAGTGGGGCAAAGGGAGGGCAGCCAACACAGTTTGTGCCTCGGTGCTGCCCTCCCTCTCCCGTCATATCTTCTTCTCCCGCGGAGCTTAGGCGAAGCCCTGCTGGAGTTCTTCTCCACCATCACCACCACGCCGTCGTGCTGCCGGTTCTCCATCAACCTCTCCTCCACCCCTTGCTGGATCAAGAAGGAGGAGACGTCCCAGAGCCGTACGTGTGAAGAACGCGGAGGCACCGTTGCTTCGGTGCTAGGTCTTCGGCGATCTGAATCGCGACGAGTACGACTCCATCATCCGCGTTCATAACGCTTCCGCTTAGCGATCTACAAGGGTACGTAGATCACACTCTCCCCTCGTAGTTGCATCTACTAGATTGATCTTGGTGAACGGTAGGAAAATTTTTGTTTCCCATGCAACGTTCCCCAAAAGTGGCATCATGAGCTAGGATCTTGCGTAGATGCTTTCTCGAGTAGAACACAAAGAAGTTTGTGGCGTTGATGTTTAAATTGCTGCCCTCCTTAGTCTTTCTTGATTCAGCGGTATTATAGGATGAAGCGGCCCGGACCAACTTTACATGTCCACGTACATGAGACCGGTTCCATCGACAGACATGTGACTTTTGTTGCATAAGATGGCTGGCGGGTGTCAGTCTCTCCTATCTTAGTTGAATCGGAATAGAACAAGGCGGTCCTTGTAGAAGGTTAAATAGCAACTTGAATATCACCGTTGTGGTTTTGCGTAGGTAAGAAGCGTTCTTGCTAGATACCCATAGCAGCCACGTAAAACATGCAACAACAAATTAGAGGACGTCTAACTTGTTTTTGCAGGGTATGTATGTGATATGATATGGCCAATGACATGATGAAATATATTTTGATGTATGAGATGATCATGTTGTAATAGTTAACATCGACTTGCATGTCGATGCATACGGCAACCGGCAGGAGCCATAGGGTTGTCTTTATTTTTTGTATGACCTGCGTGTCAATCATTAAGCGCTTTGTAATGCTTTACTTTATAGCTAAACGGTAGCAATAGTAGTAAGAGCATGGTGGGGCGCCGACAACCCCGATGGCAACACGATGATGGAGATCATGATGATGGAGATCATGGTGTGGCGCCGGTGACGATGGAGATCATGCCGGTGCTTTGGAGATGGAGATCAAAAGCACGAGTTGATGGCCATATCATGTCACTTATGATTTGCATGTGATGTTAATCCTTTTATGCATCTTATTTTGCTTAGGACGACGGTAGCATTATAAGGTGATCCTTCACTAAAATTTCAAGATAAAATTGTGTTCCCCCCGAGTGTGCGCCGTTGCGAAGGTTCGTCGTTTCGAAGCACCACGTGATGATCGGGTGTGATAGACTCTATGTTCGCATACAACGGGTGCAAGCCAGTTTTGCACGTGCAGAACACTCGGGTTAGACTTGACGAGCCTAGCATGTACAGACATGGCCTCGGAACACGGAGGACCGAAAGGTCGAGCATGAGTCATATAGTAGATATGATCAACATGTTGATGTTCACCATTGACACCACCTCATCTCACGTGATGATCGGACTTGGGTTGGTGAATTTGGATCATGTCACGCTCGAATGACCGGAGGGATGTCAATTTGAGTGGGAGTTATAAATAATTTGATTAGGTAATAACTCACTTATCATGAACAATAGTCTAAAATGTCTTTGCAAATTTTTGGTTGTAGATGGCTCGCGCAGTAGCTCCCCTGAATTTTAATGCGTTCCTAGAGAAAGCTAAACTGAAAGATGACGGGAGCAACTTTGTGGACTGGCTCCGCAATCTGAGGATCATCCTCACAGCTGCCCAAAAGGTTTATGTCCTAAATGCACCGCTAGGTGACCCCCCGCTCCTACAGCGCCTGCAGACGTTTTGAACGTCTGGCAGACACGTTCGGATGACTATTCGATAGTGCAGTGTGCCATGTTGTACGGCTTGGAAGGAGGACTTCAAAGGCGTTTTGAACGTCATGGTGCATATGAGATGTACCAGGAGTTGAAGTTCATCTTTGAGAAGAATGCTAAGATCGAGAGGTATGAGACCACCGATAAATTCTTCGCTTGCAAGATGGAGGAGAATTCGTCTGTCAGTGAGCACTTACTGAAGATGTCTGGGTACTATACCCGCATAGCTGATCTGGGACTTGTGTTCCCGGATGAGGCTATCATTGACAGAATTCTCCAGTCACTCCCTCCAAGCTACAAGAGCTTCGTGCAGCAGTAAGGGCAAGAAGGGTAACTCTAAGAAGGGTGGCAAAGCAGTTGCTAATCCAGTGAAGAAACCCAAGGCTGGGCCCAAGCCAGAGACTGAGTGTTTCTATTGCAAGGGGAACGGCCACTGGAAGCGGAACTGCCCCAAGTATCTGGCGGACAAGAAGGGGGCCAACAACAACAAAGGTATATGTGATATACATGTTATTGATGTGTACCTTACCAACTCTCGTTGTAGTGCCTGGGTATTTGATACCGGTTCGGTTGCTCACATTTGCAACTCTAAACAGGAACTGCGGAATAAACGGAGGCTGGCGAAGGACGAAGTGACGATGCGCGTGGGAAATGGTTCCAAGGTTGATGTGATCGCCGTCGGCACGCTCGCTCTTCGATTACCATCGGGATTAGTTATGAACCTGAATAATTGTTATTTAGTGCCTGCGTTAAGCATGAACATTATATCTGGATCTTGTTTATTGCGAGACGGTTACTCATTTAAGTAAGAGAATAATGGTTGTTCTATTTATATGAGTAATATCTTTTATGGTCATGCACCCGAAGTTAGGGGTTTATTCTTATTGAATCTCGATAGTGATGATACACATGTTCATAACATTGATGCCAAAAGATGTAGAGTAGATAATGATAATACCACTTTCTTGTGGCACTGCCGTCTCGGTCATATCGGCGTGAAACGCATGAGGAAGCTCCATGCTGATGGACTTTTGGAGTCTCTTGATTTTGAATCACTTGACACGTGCGAGCCGTGCCTCATGGGCAAGATGACAAGGACCCCGTTTTCAGGGACAATGGAACGGGCAAGTGACTTATTGGAAATCATACATACTGATGTGTTCGGTCCGATGAGTGTAACGGCGCGCGGTGGATATCGTTATTTTCTCACCTTCACTGACGACTTAAGTAGATATGGGTATATTTACTTGATGAAGCATAAGTCTGAAACTTTTGAAAAGTTCAAGCAATTTCAGAGTGAAGTTGAAAATCATCGTAACAAGAAGATCAAGTTCCTACGATCTGATCGAGGGGGAGAATATCTGAGTTATGAGTTTGGTGATCACTTAAGAAAATGTGGAATTGTTTCACAGTTGACACCACCTGGAGCACCACAGCGTAATGGTGTGTCCGAACGTCGTAATCGAACCCTATTAGATATGGTACGTTCTATGATGTCTCTTGCCGACTTGCCACTATCGTTTTGGGGATATGCGTTAGAGACAGCTGCATTCACTTTAAATAGGGCTCCATCTAAGTCCGTTGAGACAACACCGTATGAACTGTGGTTTGGTAAGAAACCTAAGTTGTCTTTTCTCAAGGTTTGGGGTTGCGATGCTTATGTCAAAAGGCTTCAGCCAGAAAAGCTCGAACCCAAAGCGGACAAATGTGTCTTCATAGGATACCCAAAAGAAACAGTTGGGTACACCTTATATCTCAGATCCGAGGGCAAAGTGTTTGTCGCTAAGAACGGGTCCTTTCTCGAGAAAGAGTTTCTCTCGAAAGAATTGAGTGGGAGGAAGGTAGAACTTGATGAGGTTATTGAACCTCTGCTTCAACCAGAAAGTAGCGCAGCACAGAAAGATGTTTTTGTGGAGCCTGCAGAGGTTGAAGAGGAAGCCAATGATGATGATCAAGAAGCTTCCGATCAAGTTACTACCGAACCTCGTAGGTCGACAAGGATACGCACTGCACCTGAGTGGTATGGTAACCCTGTCTTGGAGGTCATGTTGTTAGACAACGGTGAACCTACGAGCTATGGAGAAGCGATGGTGGGCCCAGATTCCGACAAATGGTTAGAGGCCATGAAATCCGAGATGGGATCCATGTATGAAAACAAAGTATGGACTTTGGAAGTATTGCCTGAAGGGCGGAAGGCCATTCAGAATAAATGGATTTTTAAGAGGAAGACGGACGCTGACGGTAATGTCACCGTGTATAAAGCTCGACTTGTGGCAAAGGGTTTTTCACAAGTTCAAGGGATTGACTACGATGAGACTTTCTCACCCGTAGCGATGCTTAAATCCGTCCGAATCATGTTAGCAATAGCTGCGTTTTTCGATTATGAAATTTGGCAGATGGATGTCAAAACAGCGTTCCTTAACGGTTTTCTTAAGGAAGAGTTGTATATGATGCAACCAGAAGGTTTTGTCGATCCAGAGAATGCTGACAAAGTATGCAAGCTCCAGCGTTCCATTTATGGGCTGGTGCAAGCATCTCGGAGTTGGAATCTTCGCTTTGATGAGGTGATCAAAGCATTTGGGTTTATACAAGTTTACAATGAAGCTTGTATTTACAAGAAAGTGAGTGGGAGCTCTATAGCGTTTCTAATATTATATGTGGATGACATATTGCTGATTGGAAACAATATAGAATTTTTGGATAGCGTGAAGGGGTATTTGAACAAGAGTTTTTCGATGAAAGATCTCGGTGAAGCTGCTTTCATATTGGGCATCAAGATCTATAGAGATAGATCAAGACGCTTGATAGGACTTTCACAAAGCACGTACCTTGATAAAGTTTTGAAGAAGTTCAAAATGGATCAATCCAAGAAGGGGTTCTTACCGGTATTGCAAGGTACAAAGTTGAGTAAGACTCAATGCCCAGTGACTGCGGATGATAGAGAAAAGATGAGTGTCGTCCCCTATGCTTCAGCCATAGGCTCTATCATGTATGCAATGCTGTGCACAAGACCAGATGTCAGCCTTGCCATAAGTATGGCCGGAAGGTTTCAATGTAATCCTGGTATGGATCACTGGACAGCGGTCAAGAATATCCTAAAGTACCTGAAAAGGACTAAGGATATGTTTCTCGTTTATGGAGGTGATCAAGAGCTCGTCGTAAAGGGTTACGTCGATGCAAGCTTTGACACTGATCCGGATGACTCTAAGTCACAAACCGGATACGTATATATTCTCAACGGGGGAGCGGTAAGCTGGTGCAGTTCCAAGCAGAGCGTGGTAGCTGATTCTACATGTGAGGCGGAGTATATAGCTGCCTCGGAGGCGGCTAAGGAAGGTGTCTGGATGAAGGAGTTCATGACAGATCTTGGAGTTGTGCCTAGTGCACTGAACCCAATGACTCTGTTCTGTGACAACACTGGTGCCATTGCTCTAGCCAAGGAACCAAGGTTTCACAAGAGGACCAGACACATAAAGCGACGCTTCAATTCCATCCGCGATTCGGTCAAGGAGGAGGACATAAACATTTGCAAAGTACACACGGATTTGAATGTTGCAGATCCGTTGACTAAGCCTCTTCCACGGGCTAAGCACGATCAACACCAAGACTCTATGGGTGTTAGATTCATTACCTTGTAATACTAGATTATTGACTCTAGTGCAAGTGGGAGACTGTTGGAAATATGCCCTAGAGGCAATAATAAAAGAGTTATTATTATATTTCCTTGTTCATGATAATCGTTTATTATCCATGCTATAACTTTATTGATTGGAAACTCAAATACACGTGTGGATGAATAGACAGACTTTGTGTCCCTAGTGAGCCTCTACAGGACTAGCTCGTTGATCAAAGATGACCGCGGTTTCCAGGTCATAGACATGAGTTGTCATTTGATAACGGGATCACATCATTAGGAGAATGATGTGATGGACGAGACCCAAACGTTAACATAGCTTTTGATCGTGTCAGTTATCGCTATAGTTTTCTGCATGTCAAGTATAAGTTCCTATGACCATGAGATCATGTAACTCACTGACACCATAGGAGTGCTTTGTGTGTGCCAAACGTCGCAACGTAACTGGGTGACTATAAAGGTACTCTACAGGTATCTCCGAGGGTGTCTGTTGAGTTGACATGGATCGAGACTGGGATTTGTCACTCCGTATGACGGAGAGGTATCTCCGGGCCCACTCGGTAATACGTCATCTCAATGAGCTCAAAGTGACTAAGTAGTTGGTCACGGGATTATGTATTACGGTAACGAGTAAAGAGACTTGCCGGTAACGAGATTGAACTAGGTATAGAGATACCGACGATCGAATCTCGGGCAAGTAACATACCGACGAGACAAAGGGAACTGTATACGGGATTGCCTGAATCCTTGACATCGTGGTTCATCCGATGAGATCATCGAGAAACATGTAGGAACCAATATGGGTATCCAGATCCCGCTATTGGTTATTGACCTGAGAGTGTCTCGGTCATGTCTACATGGTTTCCGAACCCGCAGGGTCTACACACTTAACGTTCGGTGACGCCAGGGTTGTTAGTGAGAAGAGTGCATGGTTACCGAAGGTTGTTCGGAGTCCCGGATGAGATCCCGGACATGACGAGGGTCTCCGGAATGGTCCGGAGACGAAGATTGATATATAGGATGAAAGGTTTCGGAGTACCGGAAGTGTTCCGGGGAGCATCGGGAAATCGGCGGAGTACCGGAAGGGGTTTCGGGGGGTCCGGAAGTTGTTCTGGGCCTATTGGGCCACAAAGGGGAACACCACAGCCCTCAAGGGGCTGTGCGCCCCCCCCCTGGGCCCTCTCCTCATGCGGCTAAGGGGGTGGGACCCCCTAGGGCTGGCCGCACCCCTTGGCCTTGGGGGGCAAGGCACCTAGGGGGGGAAACCCTAGGGCCTGGCCGCCCCCCCTGCCCTGGCCGCCGCCCCCTCCCCTTGCCCTGGCCGCCGGCCCCTAGGGGGGAAACCCTAGGGCGCCCTCACCTCTCCACCCCCCCTATATATAGTGGGGCAAAGGGAGGGCAGCCAACACAGTTTGTGCCTCGGTGCTGCCCTTCCTCTCCCGTCATATCTTCTTCTCCCGTGGAGCTTAGGCGAAGCCCTACTGGAGTTCTTCTCCACCATCACCACCACGCCGTCGTGCTGCCGGTTCTCCATCAACCTCTCCTCCACCCCTTGCTGGATCAAGAAGGAGGAGACGTCCCCGAGCCGTACGTGTGAAGAACGCGGAGGCACCGTTGCTTCGGTGCTAGGTCTTCGGCGATCTGAATCGCGACGAGTACGACTCCATCATCCGCGTTCATAACGCTTCCGCTTAGCGATCTACAAGGGTACGTAGATCACACTCTCCCCTCGTAGTTGCATCTACTAGATTGATCTTGGTGAACGGTAGGAAAATTTTTGTTTCCCATGCAACGTTCCCCAACACTCTCTCCCTCCTCGTCTCTCACAGTGCTTGGCGAAGCCCTGCTGGAGTACCGCGCTCCTCCACCACCACCACGCCGTCGTGCTGCTATTGGATGGAGTCTTCCCCAACCTCTCCCTCTCTCCTTGCTGGATCAAGGCGTGGGGGACGTCATCGGGTTGGACGTGTGTTGAACGCGGAGGCGCCGTTGTTCGGCGCTTAGATCGGAATCAACCGCGATCTGAATCACAGCGAGTACGACTCCTTCATCCGCGTTCTTGCAACGCTTCTGCATCGCGATCTACAAGGGTATGTAGATGCACCCCCCTCTCCCTCACTGCTAGATTACTCCATAGATAGATCTTGGTGATGCGTAGGAAAAAATTTGATTTTCTGCTACGATCCCCAACAGAGGGGACTCGGGCGAATGCAAGTTTTGAAAACATGATGATGCAATCACACATGATGACATGGCAAGATGCAACACGCAAGCAAATGACATGGCAGAGGCAACGAATAACTGGCTAACACCTGGCGCACCGGTCTCGGGGTGTCACAGCGGCGACCCAATGTTCGGTCGGTCGCCTAGCAGCCGTCAGATTGGCACCATCTCAACCATTCATATATTATCTTCTTTCCCCATCTGAAACGATTCCCCCACCCCAGCAAAGCTTCCTTCCCACGCGCATGGCAGACGTAGCCTGGAAAGCACCTCGTGTCCTCCAGCTTGTAACACCTCAGGTGCTCACCTGTCGTAGCAAACCACGGCGCACGACCCATCGCCGGCCGCTTGCAGCACCGTGGCTCGCCGCGCCCACACCCAAGGTCGTCGTAGCAAAAACGTGGAGGTCGTTGTTGTACTTGATCTGTCCCCGTAGGAAGAACTTGTCCAGTAGCTTTGCAACTCCACCTCCCTAAATGTTTGCAGATCCACCTCCCATGACGATCCCTTGTCGGAGCAATTATCAACGCCAGTCATAAGCGAAAAATGGCAGCAGATGCAGCATCGTCGCCTGTCGTTACAGGTCGGGGTCATCATCATGAATAATGGTTGCAGCTTAAGTTAACGCCGGTCGTAGAAAAACTCGACGACGGATGCAGCGAAAATTGCATCGGCGCCGTCGCGGGTTAAAAGCCGAGACATGAATGGTTGAAGCTTTTTTCATTCCCGGATGTAGCTTTTTTCATCAACAGATGCAGCTTTCGTCGTCATCCTTAACTTTCGTCGTCTATTGTTGAAACTTTTTTGTCGCCGATTGAAGCTTTTCTAGTAGTTGGTTGAAGCTTTTATCGTCGTCGGTTGTAGCTTTCGTGTTTGGGCAGTGCAAACACCTCAAAAAATTTTTGCCTTCGATTGAAGCTTTGGGTGACGCTGGTTGTATTATTTTTTGTGGCCGGTTCCAACACACCAGATAGCAGGTTCCAGCACACCACATGGCCGGTTGCAGCATCACCATGTGCTAGTTCTAGCGCGGGCGCACGCCAGGGTTGCAACTTTTTCCGCCGTCGGTTCCAGCACCCCCGCATGTCGGTTCTAGGACGGGTGCATGGCGGTTGACCGGTTGTAGTACCACGTCGTCTCAGTCATGGTAGCACGCGGCGCCGGTTGCATCACCACCTCGCAATGGTTGTAGCACATCCCACGTCAGCGACGAGATTGTGGATGTAGCAACATCGAGGTCTAGCCGCCAAGACGGAGAGGAGATTGGTGGCGAGCGTCGTCATGACGTCCAGCGACTCGTCCTTGTAGTAGCCTCATGGTGGTTTTGTTGCCATGGGAGAAAAATATGTAAGCAAAAGCTCGCAGGAAGGAGGCTAGAGCGATTTGGGATGTGAATTAAGGTAGAAGAAGAGTAGAGACAACGACTGGAGATAAGACTTGAGCGGCCCAAAACAGTTGGTGCAAAGAGATAGGAAAAAAGAAGAGGCGGCGCGTGGGCCAGGTCACGTCGCTGCATGGGATATGTACGCGGGCGAGCGAGCCGGGTGTAACGCCCGGATAATTAAGCTACAGTAATGCTCTACTAATGATGCCACGTCATCGCTCTTACTATTACTAGAAGTCACTTTGGTTCAAACCGGTTCGAATTCAAATTAAAATAAAGCCAAACAAATAAAGTTTTCCAATGTCAAAACTAAAATGTTCATTAGGTGGCAAATAATCCCTGAGTAATTTTGGTGTTGAACAAATATTTTTACATAGTGGTTTAATGCCCTAAAACAATTTATGTTGTGGCTGAAACATTTATTAAACGCTTTTTAAATAATAATAAAAAAAGGCTTACAGGGAAAAAAAATCCCAACCCCCTGGCCCAACTGGGCCACAACCCAGCCAGGCCGGCCCAAACCCCCCTCGGGCTATAACCCCTGCGCCCCTACACACCGAACCCTAACCCCCTCCCATATCCCCTCGACCTCCCCCC
>LR738709.1:119036815-119110387 GCA_902687465.1 Secale cereale | reverse complement strand
CCTCCCCCCACTCTTCCCACGACGCTGGCTGCGCCCCCCCCCGATCCAGATCGGGGGCAACGACCGCGCCCCGCCACCCGTCATCGATGCTGCCCCGACCCCGACGCCTTCGCCACCGCGCCGGACCGCCACGCATCCCCGCCTCTACCTCGTCGGCTTCGTCGAGCCTCGCCGCTCCCGTGCCTCTACAGCCGCCGGTGAGGCCCTGGGCCTCCGCCTCTCTTTCCCGACCCCCGTCGCCCGTCCTGACCACCGGCGCTCGCCGCGGCTGCCGCCTACTCGCGCCCCTCCGTGGCCTCACCACCGCCGCTCGCAGCCTTTCCTCGCCGAACCGCGCCGCCACTGGCTGCCTCGCCGGTCGGGCTCGCCGCGACCCCGGCTGGCCGCGCCCGGGGCCGGCGCCCGTGGACGCCCCTCCTCCTCCTACCGGCCCTGGCTGCCGACGCCGCGCAGGTTCCGGCCGCTCGCAGCGACCCCCGTGTTCTTGCCCGCCATCTGCCGCCTCATGCCTGGCCTGCGGGGCTGCTCCGCACGCCGGCGCCACCCCCTCCTCCGGCGATGCCCCCCCTCCCGGTGCCGTGCCCGCCATCGTCTGGGGCCGCCGCTTGCCACGGCTGGCGGCTGCCGGTGCCCCGCCGTGCCGGGCGGCCTCGCCCCGCAATCACACGCCCGTGCGTGTTCGGGCGGGCATGCCCGCAACCGTAACCCGCTGTCCGTTTAGGCCCCGTGCCAAATGACACGTGGGGCCCGCCCCTAGAGAAGAATTAAAAAGATAAAAAAATGAATGAATAATAATGTTAATTAATTAATTAATTAATTAATTGTTTTATTAAGTTAATTAATTAGGTTTAACTAAACTAATTAACTAGATTAGTTAATTAAAACTATAGTTAGACAATGTGCCTATGACACGGGACCCCACCCCCTATTGACCAGTCAACTTTGACTGGGTCAACTGGGACCCCTGGACCCACCGGTCATCCTTTGTGTGCACTTCTGTGTACACAGAGCTGGGTACCCGTAGCAAATTATTAATTAATTTTGAATTAATAATAATTGTAGAATATTAATAAAACTTTGAAAAACCATATAAAATAATCCGTAACTCGGATGAAAAAGATTTATATATGAAAGTCGCTCAGAATTTCGAGACGAATCCGAATACGTGGTCCGTTCATCCACCACACATCCCTAGCATACCGAACATGGAACTTTTCCCCTCCAGTTCGCCTGTCCGAAAATGCCTAACACCGGGAATGCTTTCCCGGGTGTTTTTCCCCTTCCTCGGTATCGTGTAGTACTGCGTTAGAACACCCCTAGCACCGCTTATTACCATGTCGTGCATCTGTATTGCATCTGTGAGCTATGTATTTGTTGTTTCTTCCCCCTCTTCTCTCCGGTAGACCCCGAGACTCATGTTGATGCCCTGGTGATTGACTACGTCGACGACGACCCTACTTCCGTTTCAGCAGAACTTCCAGGCAAGCCGCCCCTCCTTTTGATCATCCCGATATCACCCATTCCATTCTCTCTTATGCTTGCATTAGAATTTTGCTACTGTTATTGTTTGATCCTATTCTGATGCATAGCCTGCTTTTGTACCTGCTATTGTTACCTACCTGCTATGCTAAACTGCTTAGTATAGGTTGGCTAGTGATCCATCAGTGACCCCCCCCCTTGCCCTTGTTGCCCCTGCTTCATCATCGACTACTCGAGCAACATGATCGAAGATCGAAGCCCGACTGTCCTTGTTACCCCTGCTTCATCATCGACGACTCGAGCGACGTGATCGAAGACCGGAGCCCGACACTTCACATCACATCACACCCCCTTTGTTGCTCGACTCTGCAGAGGTACTATCGGGTGCCGAGGGTGAAACCTCGTAACGCACTCATGATGATAACTCTGTAGTGTAGCTATTCGGTCGTGGTCTTCGAGGGTGATTCCTCTTTCTCCATTCCCGATACGACTCTGTCGTGCAACCCCTCAAGTGTTGACGGACACATCGAGTGGAATTTGTCGGGGGTGATTCCTTGGGTTTTCCACCTTGATGTTTTGGACACACAGTTACATGGACTTTACTTGAGACCTTTGTGAAAGGCGGGCGGGCCCGGAGAGCACCCGCGGGAGTTGTTACGGTGGCGGCTGGCTGTTTAGCGGTATCACCCAGGAGGGGCGATAGCTCCGGACTTGTCCCGACAGCCGTCACTTCTGTCAATAATGCACTAACAGATTTGGGTATTTGTTCTGAGTTGGCCTCTAGCCTTTACGCACTAACCGCCACGCGAGAATAGTTATGGGCCTCGGCGTCGTGGTATCAGCCGAAGCTTTGTCAGACGTCCAGTTCAGCATTGCGGCACGGCCTGGTCGGCGCCCCAGTGGAGGTGGCCTGGATCGCCCTGCGCGCAACGTTCCGAAGTGCAACGGGCGATGGCCCATGACCCCGGAGCGCTTAGGATGTAGACCGGCGGGGACCTCTCTGCTGAGCCTAGGTAGGGCTGCGACGTGTTGATCTCCCGAGGCAGGGCATTGACTCAGAAAGGTGTGTCCGGCCAGAGATGATCGAGCATGAGGGTAACGTGGTGCACCCCTGCAGGGAAGTTATCTATTCGAATAGCCGTGCCCACGGTAACGGACGTTCAGTCTTATATCCTGATCTATTATAACTAGAAATGGATACTTGAGATATGTGATGGATATGTGGCTGCGAGATTACTTTCTCGCAGGGAGTCGAGGAAGGATCTCTAGGCCGATAATACTACAACATGCTTGTTAATTATAAACTGCTATTCTGTATTTCCTTCTACTGCTGCAAGATGGTGCTTTGCAGAAGATGCTTGAAGTTGCTAGTCTTCGATAGGCTAGGCTTTCCCCTTCCTCTTCTGGCATTCTGCAGTTCAGTCCACATATATAGCTTATTCCTTTGATACTGATGCATACTTAGTATAGATCTGATGCTTGCGAGTACTTTGGATGAGTACTCACGGTTGCTTTGCTCCCCCCTTTTCCCCCTTCTTCTTCTTTCTGGTTGTTTCAACCAGATGGCGGATCCCAGGAGCCAGATGCCACCCCAGTCGACTACTACTACTACCCCGACGGAGCCTACTACCACGTGGAGACAGCTGACGACCAGGAGTAGTTAGGAGGTCCCAGGCAGGAGGCCTTGCCTCTTCGATCGTTGATGTTTGTGCTAGCCTTCTTAAGGCAAAACTTGTTTAACTTATGTCTGTACTCAGATATTGTTGCTTCCGCTAACTCTGTTGCTTTCGAGCTTCTGTATTCGAGCCCTCGAGGCCCCTGGCTTGTAATATGAAGCTTGTATTATTTTATTTGTGTCTAGAGTTGTGTTGTGATATCTTCCCGTGAGTCCCTGATCTTGGTCGTACACATTTGCGTGCATGATTATTGTAAGGTCAAATCGGGGCGTCACAAGTTGGTATCAGAGCCGACTGCCTGTAGGATCCCCCTTTCCAACTCCTTGGCCGAAGTTGAGTCTAGTCTTTGGAAAATTGTTTTACTAACATGGTTGTGTGGCTTACGGGCCCACGTCGCCAATTGGGTGGTATTAGGATCTTTTACTCCTCGACCTTACTCCGGGACTCTGAAATCTCTTCTATTCGGGTTAAACGAATTTACTAACTCAAATATTAGGATCCCGTGACCATATTCACCCCAAAGATGGATATAGCCATAGTTTTCCTTAGTAGTAGTTTTGAATAGTGCACACTATGTCCTGTTGTCTAGCCGCCATTCATAGTGTTTCCTTCACTATGCAAGTTTCATCATGAACGGTCACTAGTCTTAGCAAATGCTCAATGCTAAACTACTCCTTGTTACATTTTAACAGGATGGTTGACGATCCACCACCTCCACCCTATATTGCCGCAATGATGCAGCAGTTTGAACTGAATCGTCAATTTATGACTAGTGTAATGGCTCAGCTTCCAAACCAGAATGCTCATCAACAGCTTGCCCCAATAACATTGCCAGAATTCGTGCGCCTCAACCCGTCCATTTTCCGCAACTCCACCAATCCTATGGATGCCGATGATTGGCTTCGTGACATCCAGATTGAGATGAAGTCAGCTAATGTTGCCCCTGCCAGTTACGTCACCTTTGCGACATTTCACTTGAAGGGTCCAGCTGCCCAATGGTGGGAAAGCCACATGGGTATGTTGCCTCCAGAAACGGTAACCACTTGGCAGGAATTTCAGTTAGCCTTCCATGCACGTTACATTCCTCAAGGTCTGATGGATCAGAAGAAGAAGGAGTTTCGCAAACTCTCACAGGGCACAATGACTATGGACGAATATCAGAGGAAATTCCTTGAATTATCCCGCTATGCTGAGGATGACGTCGACACTGACGCTCGTAAGCAGGAGAAATTCCGTGAAGGATTGCGTCCCGATATAAAGCTCGCACTTGTTGCTCATGATTGCGTAGACTTTGCGACGCTTGTCAGCCAAGCTTTTCGAACTGAAACTGGTCTGAACGAGTACCAGGAGTCGCTCAAGCGTACTAGAGATGTAGGCCCATCCTCGGGCCAGCCTTCTCAGAAACGTCGAGTCTGGATCCCACACAATGTTCATCACCGACCTGCTCCGACACCAAGGCCGTCTTATGTTGCACCTCGTCTGCCTCCGCCGCCGAGTCAACTAACTATTCAGGGTGGACAATCCAATAATGTGGCTCCTCCCCATAATGATGGCTTATGCCGCAAGTGTGAACAACCAGGGCACCTTGCTATCAACTGTCGCACGGGTCAGCCGCAAAATACTCCACGTCCTCATGTTGGTCGTAAGAAGGGCCGTCGAACCCATCAGACCGGAAGTTGTAGTGCCGGACCACCTGCTATGACTGGTGGTCAAGTCACCCATGTCAAGATTGAAGAAGCTCGTGAGTCCCTAAAAATCGTGATGGGTACCCTTCGCGTTAATTCAGTGCCAGCTTCTGTTCTCTTTGATTCGGGAGCATCGCATGCCTTTGTGTCCCAACAATTTGCTCAGTTGCATGGGCTCGGTATGGAAAATTTGCCCACTCCTTTAGCAGTTCAATCTCTGGGATCCAAATGGCAAACCACAATGTTATGCCCTCGCAACCAAATCGAGATTGGAGGTCTACTATTTCCGGCTTCTCTCATTGTGCTCGGACCTTCCAATATAGACATCATTCTTGGTATGGATTGGTTGACAGCCCATAATGCTTTGATTGACTGTGCTGCCAAGACAGTCTAGCTCACTCACCCTTCTGGCCAGACAGTCCAATACTCAACCCAAGCAGCGCAGGATGCCGAGAATCAGATATATGTTCTGAATGCATTGAATGCTTCACCTCTTGAAGGAATAGAGAACATTCCAGTCGTTCGTGATTTCTAAGATGTCTTTCCAGAAGAACTTCCAGGAATACCCCCTGCTAGAGCTGTTGAATTCATCATAGACTTGAAGCCGGGTACTACTCCTATTGCCAAGCGGCCATACAAGATGCCGCCTCATGAACTCCTTGAGCTTAAGGAGGAAATCAACACTTCACTTCGTGAGGGTTTTTTCCGTCCAAGTTCATCTGCTTGGGGAGCACCTTCTCTCTTTGTCAGGAAAAAGGATGGTACAAATCGTTTGGTCCAAGATTACCGACCTATCAACCAGGCAACAATTCAGAATAAGTATCCACTTCCCAGAATCAAAGATCTGTATGATCAACTTGCTGGCTCCTTAGTATTCTCTAAACTTGATTTGAGGTTGGGTTACCACCAGATTCGGGTTCGTGAAGAGGATATTCCCAAGACCGCCTTCGTTACTCGCTATGGTTCATACGAGTACACCGTCATGTCTTTCGGGTTGACCAATGCTCCAGCAACGTTCTCTCGATTAATGAATTATATATTCATGGAATACCTCGATAAGTTTGTCGTGGTTTATCTGGATGATATCCTTGTATATTCCAAGAACAAAGAAGAACACGCTGAACATCTTCGCCTTGTTCTGGAAAAGCTTCGAGAACATCAACTATATGCTAAGTATTCCAAGTGTGAGTTCTGGCTTCCCGAAGTAACCTACCTTGGGCATGTTATCTCCAAGGATGGTATTGCCGTCAACCCCGAGCGAGTTCAGGCTATTCTTGATTGGACTCCTCCGAAGAATGTCAAACAAGTCAGAAGTTTTCTCGGACTCGCCAGCTATTGCCATCGATTTGTCGAGAACTTCTCCAAGGTTGCCAAACCCCTGACTGGTCTGCTTCACAAAGGTGTCAAGTTCGAATGGACAGAAAATTGTCAGGAAAGTTTCCAGGCACTCAAAGACAAGCTGACTTCTGCCCCAGTGCTTGCTCCTCCAGATACTAAGAAGGATTTCGTCATTTACTGCGATGCTTCACGTCAAGGATTGGGCTGTGTCCTAATGCAAGAGCACAGGGTGATTGCTTATGGCTCTCGTCAGTTGCGCCCTCATGAAGAGAACTATCTAGTTCATGACCTCGAGCTTGCTGCTGTCATATATGCTCTTAAACAGTGGCGACATTACCTTCTCGGTAATCGTTGTGAGATATTCACCGACCACCAAAGTCCGAAGTATCTGTTTACTCAACCAGATTTGAACCTCCGCCAACAGAGATGGATGGAGACTGTAGCTGATTTTGACTTGGGTATTTCTTATACACCGGGCAAGGCTAATGTAATGGCTGATGCCTTGAGCCGCAAGTCTTATTGCAACCACCTCCAGGTTCACAAAGTTCAAACCTCGCTTGTTGAAGAATTTAGAAAGCTGAACCTCCATATTGTTCCTCCCGGAGCACTTGCTCCCCGTCCTCCAGAATTTCAGAAGATGAATCTTCGTGTTGTTTCCCAGGGTTCCCTTAATACCCTGGCTGTCGTACCCGATCTCGTGAGCAGTATCAAGACTATTCAACATTATGACTCTGAAGTCGAGAAGATTAAACGCTATCTCGCAGAAGGAAAGCCCTCATTCTTCACCATTGCCGATGATGGCGCCTTGTACTTCAAAGGTCGCCTAGTGGTACCATGTGCAAGGAAACACCTGGATCAGACTCCAAAGGTTATGAAAGAAGCTCATGATACACCTCTGTCTATTCATCCTGGTAGTACCAAGATATACCAAGACATTCGTCAGAGATTCTGGTGGTCTAATATGAAGCAAGACATTGCTCGTTATGTTGCTGAGTGTGACGTTTGCCGTCGTATCAAAGCAGAACATCAAAGGCCTGCTGGAACTCTACAACCTATCTCTATTCCTGAATGGAAATGGGACCATGTCGAAATGGACTTTGTCACTGGTTTTCCCAAATCGCAGAAAGGTAATGATGCTATTCTTGTCGTCATTGACCGACTTTCTAAAGTTGCACACTTCCTGGCCGTCAAAGAAACGATCACTGCTAGTCAGCTGGCAACTCTCTATATGTCCAGGATTGTCTCACTCCATGGTATTCCATTGGTTATCAGCTCAGACCGTGGCAGCTTATTCACTTCAAGATTCTGGGCAAGTTTCCAAGAAGCAATGGGGACTCATCTATCTTTCAGCACTGCATTTCACCCTCAGTCACAAGGACAAGTTGAACGCGTCAATCAAATTCTCGAAGACATGCTTCGAGCTTGTGTTATTTCCTTCGGCAAGAAATGGGAGGAATCTCTCCCGTATGCTGAGTTCTCTTACAACAATAGCTATCAAGCTAGTCTGAAGATGGCCCCCTTCGAAGTGTTATATGGACGAAAGTGCCGAACCCCTCTCAATTGGTCAGAAACTGGGGAACGTCCACTCTTCGGTCCGGATATTATCCAGCACGCTGAAGAACAAGTCCGCGTCATTCGCGAGAATCTCTAGACTGCTCAGTCACGTCAGAAAAGTCAGTATGACCGTCATCACCAAGACATGGTCTATCAACCTGGCGAAAAGGCTTATCTTCGAGTCACACCAATGAAGGGTGCACACCGCTTCGGTATCAAGGGCAAGCTAGCTCCTCGCTATATTGGTCCATTCACTATTCTCGAGAGACGTGGAAAAGTGGCATATCAGTTGGAACTCCCGTCGAATCTTTCTCAGGTTCACGATGTGTTTCATGTGTCACAGCTCCGCCGCTGCTTCAAGGACCCAGTCCGCGCAGTGGATCATGAAGTGCTCGAGTTGCAGCAAGACCTCTCCTATAAAGAGCATCCGGTCCGCACTCTCGACCAAGCTGAACGCCGCACACGCCAGAAGGCGATAAAGTTCCTCAAGGTCCAGTGGTCGCATCACTCTGAAGACGAAGCCACTTGGGAATGCGAGGATCGTCTGCGTGAAGAATACCCTGCACTGTTTCCTTCTACTTCTTAAAATCTCGAGACGAGATTTCTTGTAGTGGAGGAGATTTGTAACGCCTGGATAATTAAGCTACAGTAATGCTCTACTAATGATGCCACGTCATCGCTCTTACTGTTACTAGAAGTCACTTTGGTTCAAACCGGTTCGAATTAAATTTAAATAAAGCCAAACAAATAAAGTTTTCCAATGTCAAAACTAAAATGTTCATTAGGTGGCAAATAATCCCTGAGTAATTTTGGTGTTGAACAAATATTTTTACATAGTGGTTTAATGCCCTAAAACAAATTATGTTGTGGCTGAAACATTTATTAAATGCTTTTTAAATAATAATAAAAAAAGGCTTACAGGAAAAAAAATCCCAACCCCCTGGCCCAACTGGGCCACAACCCAGCCAGGCCGGCCCAAACCCCCCTCGGGCTATAACCCCTGCGCCCCTACACACCGAACCCTAACCCCCTCCCGTATCCCCTCGACCTCCCCCCACTCTTCCCACGACGCTGGCTGCGCCCCCCCGATCCAGATTGGGGGCAACGACCGCGCCCCGCCACCCGTCATCGATGCTGCCCCGACCCCGACACCTTCGCCACCGCGCCAGACCGCCACGCATCCCCGCCTCTACCTCGTCGGCTTCGTCGAGCCACGCCGCCCCCGTGCCTCTACAGCCGCCGGTGAGGCCCTGGGCCTCCGCCTCTCTTTCCCGACCCCCGTCGCCCGTCCTAACCACCGACGCTCGACGCGGCTGCCGCCTACTCGCGCCCCTCCGTGGCCTCACCACCGCCGCTCG
The DNA here is from genome assembly GCA_902687465.1 of Secale cereale. NCBI lineage: Eukaryota > Viridiplantae > Streptophyta > Magnoliopsida > Poales > Poaceae > Secale > Secale cereale. The sequence goes on along the minus strand of LR738709.1, from coordinate 119,101,297 downwards.
CAGCCTTTCCTCGCCGAACCGCGCCGCCACTGGCTGCCTCGCCGGTCGGGCTCGCCGCGACCCCGGCTGGCCGCGCCCGGGGCCGGCGCCCGTGGATGCCCCTCCTCCTCCTACCGGCCCTGGCTGCCGACGCCGCGCAGGTTCCGGCCGCTCGCCGCGACCCCCGTGTTCTTGCCCGTCGTCTGCCGCCTCATGCCTGGCCTGCGGGGCTGCTCCGCACGCCGGCGCCACCCCCTTCTCCGACGATGCCCCCCCTCCCGGTGCCGTGCCCGCCATCGCCTGGGGCCGCCGCTTGCCACGGCTGGCGGCTGCCGGTGCCCCGCCGTGCCGGGCGGCCTCGCCCCGCAATCACACGCCCGTGCGTGTTCGGGCGGGCATGCCCGCGACCGTAACCCGCAGCCCGTTTAGGCCCCGGGCCAAATAACACATGGGGCCCGCCCCTAGAGAAGAATTAAAAAGATAAAAAAAATGAATGAATAATAATGTTAATTAATTGATTGTTTAATTAAGTTAATTAATTAGGTTTAACTAAACTAATTAACTATATTAGTTAATTAAAACTATAGTTAGACAATGTGCCTATGACAGGGGACCCCACCCCCTATTGACCAGTCAACTTTGACTGGGTCAACTGGGACCCCTGGACCCACAGGTCATCCTCTGTGTGCACTTCTGTGTACACAGAGCTGGGTACCCGAAGCAAATTATTAATTAATTTCGAATTAATAATAATTGCAGAATATTAATAAAACTTTGAAAAATCATATAAAATAATCCGTAACTCGGATGAAAATGATTTATATATGAAAGTCGCTCAGAATTTCAAGACGAATCTGAATACGTGGTCCGTTCATCCACCACACATCCCTAGCATACCGAACATGGAACTTTTCCCCTCCAGTTCGCCTGTCCGAAAATGCCTAACACCGGGAATGCTTTCCCGGGTGTTTTTCCCCTTCCTCGGTATCGTGTAGTACTGCGTTAGAACACCCCTAGCACCGCTTATTACCATGTCGTGCATCTGTATTGCATCTGTGAGCTATGTATTTATTGTTTCTTCCCCCTCTTCTCTCCGGTAGACCCCGAGACTCCTGTTGATGCCCTGGTGATCGACTACGTCGACGACGACCCTACTTCCGTTTCAGCAGAGCTTCCAGGCAAGCCCCCCCCCTTTTGATCATCCCGATATCACCCATTCCATTCTCTCTTATGCTTGCATTAGAATTTTGCTATTGTTATTGTTTGATGCTATTCTGATGCATAGCCTGCTTTTGTACCTGCTATTGTTACCTACCTGCTATGCTAAACTGCTTAGTATAGGTTGGCTAGTGATCCATCAGTGACTTCCCCCTTGTCCTTGTTGCCCCTGCTTCATCATCGACTACTCGAGCAACATGATCGAAGACCGAAGCCCGACTGTCCTTGTTACCCCTACTTCATCATCGACGACTCGAGCGACGTGATCGAAGACCGGAGCCCGACACTTCACATCACATCACACCCCCTTTGTTGCTCGACTCTGCAGAGGTACTATCGGGTGCCGAGGGTGAAACCTCGTAACGCACTCATGATGATAACTCTGTAGTGTAGCTATTCGGTCGTGGTCATCGAGGGTGATTCCTCTTTCTCCATTCCCGATACGACTCTGTCGTGCAACCCCTCAAGTGTGAACCTCGGGGGTGATTCCTCATAGTTCGCGTTGACGGACACATCGAGTGGAATTCGTCGGGGGTGATTCCTCGGGTTTTCCACCTTGATGTTTTGGACACACAGTTACATGGACTTTACTTGAGACCTTTGTGAAAGGCGGGCGGGCCCGGAGAGCACCCGCGGGAGTTGTTACGGTGGCGGCTGGCTGTTTAGCGGTATCACCCAGGAGGGGTGATAGCTCCGGACTTGTCCCGACAGCCGTCACTTCTGTCAATAATGCACTAACAGATTTGGGTATTTGTTCTGAGTTGGCCTCTGGCCTTTACGCACTAACCGCCACGCGAGAATAGTTATGGGCCTCGGCGTCGTGGTATCAGCCGAAGCTTTGTCAGACGTCCAGTTCAGCATTGCGGCACGGCCTGGTCGGCGCCCCAGTGGAGGTGGCCTGGATCGCCCTGCGCGCAACGTTCCGGAGTGCAACGGGCGATGGCCCATGACCCCGGAGCGCTTAGGATGTAGACCAGCGAGGACCTCTCTGCTGAGCCTAGGTAGGGCTGCGACGTGTTGATCTCCCGAGGCCGGGCATTGACTCAGAAAGGTGTGTCCGGCCAGAGATGATCGAGCGTGAGGGTAACGTGGTGCACCCCTGCAGGGAAGTTATCTATTCGAATAGCCATGTCCACGGTAACGGACGTTCAGTCTTATATCCTGATCTATTATAACTAGAAATGGATACTTGAGATATGTGATGGATATGTGGCTGCGAGATTACTTTCTCGCAGGGAGTCGAGGAAGGATCTCTAGGCCGATAATACTACAACATGCTTGTTAATTATAAACTGCTATTCTGTATTTCCTTCTACTGCTGCAAGATGGTGCTTTCCAGAAGATGCTTGAAGATGCTAGTCTTCGATAGGCTAGGCTTTCCCCCTCCTCTTCTGGCATTCTGCAGTTCAGTCCACATATACAGCTTATTCCTTTGATACTGATGCATACTTAGTATAGATCTGATGCTTGTGAGTACTTTGGATGAGTACTCACGGTTGCTTTGCTCCCCCCTTTTCCCCCTTCTTCTTCTTTCTGGTTGTTTCAACCAGATGGCGGATCCCAGGAGCCAGATGCCACCCCAGTCGACTACTACTACTACCCCGACGGAGCCTACTACCACGTGGAGACAGCTGACGACCAGGAGTAGTTAGGAGGTCCCAGGCAGGAGGCCTTGCCTCTTCGATCGTTGATGTTTGTGCTAGCCTTCTTAAGGCAAAACTTGTTTAACTTATGTCTGTACTCAGATATTGTTGCTTCCGCTAACTCTGTTGCTTTCGAGCTTCTGTATTCGAGCCCTCGAGGCCCCTGGCTTGTAATATGAAGCTTGTATTATTTTATTTGTGTCTAGAGTTGTGTTGTGATATCTTCCCGTGAGTCCCTGATCTTGGTCGTACACATTTGCGTGCATGATTATTGTACGGTCAAATCGGGGGCGTCACATCGGGGCTCCGGCCGAAGCTTCGGCCGGCGCTCCGTATCCAAACTGGTCAACCAGATCACTTGTTAACCTGGCATAGGTGGGCCGGCTCAGCACGCTCGCCCATGTGCGCGGCGATTGGCCAAACTTGCGCCTAAGGCGGGCATTCCCTCTTTGGCACTCCAGGCACCCGTTTTAGTTGTTTTTTGGGACAATTACATTTGAGCCCCTAGTTGTGTCACACCCGTGTGTTTTGCCCCTAAATTCAAAAAACCCTCGTTTCTGTTCAAGCTCGTTTGCTCCTCTTATGCTTTCGCCCTTTCACCGTTTGACCGCAATTTTGAAAACTTCATAACAAATTAATACTAACTCAGAAAAATACAAATAAGATATTAAGATGTTCGAAATAACATCACCCATAAGTGCATGTCATTTGCATTCATGACAACAATGCTGAACAGTCTATACCTCAGTTTGAGCTCATATGATTTTTTTGAATTTTCTACACTTTTGTCATGAATGCAAATGATGTACACATATAGGTGATATTTTTCCGAACATTTTGATATCTTATATGCATTTTTCTGAGTTAGTATGAATTCGTTATGATGTTTTCAAAGTTACGATCAAACGGTCAAAAGCATAAGAGGAGCAAACGAGCTTGGACAGAAACGAGGATTTTTTGAATTTAGGGGCAAAACACACATGTATGACACTACTAGGGGCTGTTTTTTACAAGCAGGTGCACACACCCCATCTCGTTGGGAAGGCCCATTTGTCTTTTTTTTTCTCCCTTTTTCTGGTAAAATGCAAGAGAGGTGCGTTCGGGTTAAATCGAACTCGAGATCTATTGCTCACGTATAAACCACGAAAACCACTCGGCCAACCTAGCGCTTGTGACTTCTCACTTCTTTTTCTTCATTTTGCTGTTTTTTAGTTCGAGGAATGCCCTTGATTTTCTAGACCGGTTTTATTTTGATTTTTCCTTTGACTTTTTATCCTTTTCCTGTAATATGTTATCCTATTTTTTACAAAATGCTTGAACTTTCTCAAATTAGGTGAAGGTTTTTTTTTTCAAAATCAGTGAACAGTTCAAAAAATCGAAGAATCTTTTCAAATTTTTTCATTTCTTCCATTATGGTTGTTGCTCTAGTAGTTGGGCCGGCCCATCTTGCGTCGCGTTGACGCGCAGGGTTCCCATCATCTCATTATAAGTACTGGAAAAAATAGCGAGCTATAGCACCGTTAATAGGATGGTGGACGCTATAGCGTATGGAGAATTGTCTCGCTAAATTGATAAGTGTGTACTGTCTCGCTAATATCACACTATAGCGCGCTATAGCACTTTAATAGCATATTTTCAGTGGTGGCGCTATTTTGTGTACCGCGCTATTTTTTACTTGGCTATAAGCGATACAACGAAATCACTAATTGAGGAGTAATCCTTCCAAAGATCATTCACACCTCCCCTGAATGCGACAACTATCGCGTTGCATATGTACCACTTGTCGTAACCTGAGAGTTTTCTCTATTTTCGTAGATCTGTTTATTCAAAATATTTTATATTTGAAACCGTGCATCCAAACCTCGAACCTTTTTCACCGTTGGATTTTTGGCGTCGAGATCTTCATTTTTTTCGAATAGAGATCTTCCAAATTAGATACCATATTGATAGGTTTTGGCGAACTTTTTTTCATGAAAAAACCAAATATGCAGCACTTGTTTCCCCTTTCTGGAAGCAGTTTCCGAGAGGCATGGCCATGCCTCTCGCGGAACCAAAACCGTGTTTCTCACAAAAAAAGAAGAAGAGAAAACACATTTTTTCCGTTTTCGAGCCATGCCTCTACCGGAAGCAAGACCGTGGCACTCAAGGATGAAAAAAGAAGATATTTTTTTTCCATTTCCGAGAGGCACAACCGTGCCTTTCAGAGAAAAAAAGAAGAGAAAACACGTATTTTCTTTTCCGAGAGGCACAGCCGTGCCTCTCGCGGAAACAAAACCATGTCTCTCACGGAAGAAAAAAAAAGAGAAAACACATTTTTTCTGTTTCTATGAGGCATGGCCGTGCCTCCCGCGGAAGCAAAACCATGTCTCTCACAAAAAAAACCAGTATTTTAAAAATAAAAAAAATGATTTTTTATCAAAAAGCTAGGAAAGACTAGTGGAAGACTCAAAAGTCAAAAAATCCCGGAGAAAAATCATCTAAAAGCCAAAAACGCGTGCAAAAAAACCCGGATAGAGCGTCCAGAGCGCGACACGTGGTGGCGCGCTTTTAGGGCACCCCATGTGATTGTTGGGGAGGCTCCCGAAGGAGCACCCCTTAACTAGTTGCTCTCACGACACAGGGGCGCCCACTCCCGAATGAACTGGCGCTCACGCGATCTCTACACGGGCTATGGCCCATTAGCTTTGACAGCTAGCTATATTAATTTTGCACTTACAACTAGCTTTGACCGCTCGCGATCTATATATCGGTCGAATGGTTTTTTATTTCAGACGTTTTCTTATTAAGAACAAATTTTCTAATTTGAAAAGATCATTAATCTGATAAAGTTTATAATCTATAAATGTTCATGAATGTGAATAATGTTCGAGAATCTGGAAAAGGTTCATAATTTTGTAAAAATGTTGTGAGCTTGAAAATTGCTCGCAAATTTAAAATTGTCAATTAAAAAAATGTGAATATTATATGGATGTGATAGTTTAATACTATTAAATGTTTTGTTCCATTTATTCAATCAATCCTGGAATTGTACGTCCTCAACTCAGGGCCGTGGAGTGGTGGGCAAGACAATTCCCTCTTTTTTACTTCATATTATGATGAGTTATTTCATAGAGCCACTTTTAACAAATAATGTTAGTGTGGCTCTAAATCACGAGGTGCCTGAGTTCTAGTTATATATGGGGTTTTTTGTGCTGAAATGTATAAGCCTATGTGCGCATTAGATAAAACCAACCCTTACAAGAATTTTCATACAAGAATAAGAAATTACAGGTAAATTCTTGAAGAAATTGTCACTGTCTTCCTTCTGTATCCGCCGATGGCGTGGCGCGCCGTGGGCAATGCTCACTGCCGGCGCTCCTCATGCTGTCCTCGCCTTCAGCCTCATGCTGAGCTTTGTAAGGGCATCTCCAGCCGCGTCCCAGGAAGGCCTCCTCAGGCTTTTTTTTTGCGCCGGCGTAAAAAAACGGCCCAGTCACGTCCCCAGGAGCCCGATTTTCGCCGATCTGGGCCGAAAACAGCGCCGGCGGACCCAAGCCGAACCCGGAGCGCTGGGGGGCGCCGGGGCGAACCGTTTTGGCGCGAAAAAGCCGCGGGCCAGCCGCGTCAGCGACACGGCGTCTCGTCTTCCCCCAACTGCCTCGGTTCCCGCGGGGAATCAATGACAAGGCTGCCGCCAGTCAGCCTTGCCATTGATTCCTCACGGGCGGTGCGTCTCGGGACGGCACGCCGACGCCTCCCCTCCCTCACACGCCTACACACGGGCGCGGAGCGGCTATAAAAGCCGGCGTTCTCTCAGTCGTCTGTGTCCACACCAGACTCGCCCCTCGCCGACGCCTAGCCCCTCTCTCTCCGTCCCCGTCTTCCTCTCCCGAGTGCCCCCGGCAGCCCCCCTCTCTCTCTCTCCACCGCCGCGCCCATCGCCATGGCAGAGCGCTTCCACGGAGACGAGGCGGCGGCGAACGACTTCGGCCGCCGTTCGCTCCGCGAACAGGAGTCCTGGCTCCTGTTCCAGGCGAACATCCCGGCGCCGCCGGACATGCGCGCCGGACCGACGGGGTGGCGGCTCAGCGACGGGGGAGTGCCCGTTCCCCCGTTACCCGACGTCGTGGCGAAGCCCAGGTACTTCGCCGAGGAGGTCGAGGTGGCGCGCGCCTCCCTAACCGACGACGAGCGCTCCCTCCCCCAGTACGCCGCCGACAATCACGCGGCGTGGGCCGCGTACTTCCAGAGTCGCTAGCAGCAGCGTATGGCCTCCACCAACGGCGCATCGGTGGTCGGCGGCGTGAAGAACAGCGAGGGGCGCCACCTATGGTGGGGCGTCCCCGGCCGCACGCTGGATGGCGTGCTGGCGCACCTCGACGGCGGGAACAACCCGCCGTTGACCTATCCTGCGACGCGGGCCGCCCCGTCACAGCAACACCGGCGCGCATGGGCGCCAAGGAGATTTGCCTCCTCCTCGTCTTCCTCCTCTCACTCGTCTTCCCACTCCTCCGGTTCTCCGGCGCTTCTCGGCGTCAAGACCGAGCCCGCGGCGGAGACGACAATCGGCCGGCGCACTCGCAGCGTCGGCATCGTCATCAACGAGGGCGGCCGGCGCGCCTCCTCCTCGTCGACTCCTCGCGCTTCGTCAAGCCAAAGATGGAGCCAGGGCTGGCGCCGGTAAAGGCCGAGTTCGACGACGACGACGCGGCCCTGGAGTGGGCGCGCCAGGACTCCATTGCGATGGAGAAGGCACGCCGGGAGAAGGAGAAGGAGCGCCAGCGCGCCGCCCTGCGCCGCTTCGAGGAGCGCCGACGCGGCCGCGAGGAAGACGGCGTCGTCGTCTTATGCGACAGCGACGACGACGACGACGACGCGCCGCCGCCAGTCCGCCATGGCGACGCCGGTCAGGGGTCCAGCAGGGGCGCCCGCGTCAAGGAGGAGAAGGCCGCCGCCGACGATGGCGGCGACGACTTCAGCCCCTTCCTTTTTTAGATTAGGTTTATGTAATGGAAATGCACGAAATTCGTCGAAATTTGCCATGTTTGGGCGAAATTTAACTAGTTTTTATCATATCTTCGCCGAAGGTTTTTTATTTTATTTTAATACGCGCCTGGGGCGGCCCTGGAGGGCCGACGGCTGGGAACCGACTCGCCCCCAAATCTATTTTTTGCGCCGGCTCACCCTCAGACGACGCTTTTAGACGCCCCCTGAGGGGCCAACGGCTAAAGATGCTCTAAAACATGACTAACAAGGCACGACAAAAAAAAATTCAAGCACCCAATGTTTGGCAAAATCGCCAAAACAAAATTAGAAAACTTCTCCAAAGCGCATGCTGTTTGCGTTGGTAGTAGAGATTTCCAAATAAACATCGATGGAGTGATATTTTTCTTTTGCGGATAGGGATAAATATTGTCGATAATCACCCAATCAACCCCCAAAGTATGGTGTAGTAATCACGACCGTAGCCAGGCTACCAGGGCCATGGCCCGGGGGGTGTGGCCGCCTGATCCTTTGGTGACTGTGGCTACAGGATCACTGTTTCGCACTATACCAATATTGTTGGCCCGAAGGGAGCGTGGCTTCAACCTGGCACGCGGTTGGTTGTAATCATGTACACTTTACAGTGACGTGCTACAGTTTTTTTTCGGGTGAATAACTTGTATTACTCAACTCATTGAATTACAATCATCAGCAGCTAGCTGGACAGTTTCCTCAGGACCAGAACCCAACCAAGTCATGGTTCTACCTTTGGTACGAGCAAAATTAGCTAGACTGTCACTAACCCTATTTTGGGATCGAGATATATGAGTAATACATGATTCACGAAGACTCAAAAGATATCTAATTTCAGTAACTATGGAAGAGTACACCGATCTATCAACTTCTTTAGACTGAATAAGCTTAACTGCCACAATGGAATCCATCTCTATGGATATCGGACAATTGCTTCTCTGCAAGGAAAAGGAGATACCCTTCATGCATGCACACAACTCCGCTTCAAGAGCATCTCTGCACGAAAACAATACTCGACAAGCTGAGAAAATGATATTACCATTGATGTCCTTGAGCACCATACCTGCACCGGCAGATCCCTCGTCCGAGAATGAGCCATCACTGTTAAGTTTAACCCAACCCGAGCTAGGAGGCTGCCAAGTTTCAGGGGAACGAGCACATGCTATTTCATGCGGCCGCAGCAGCACCTTATCACATGTGATAATCTGTTTTCCTTTCTCCGGGTCAGAAGCTAAGTCCACCTTCAGGCACAAGATCGAATTCAAATAGGACACAAGAAAACGCTTCGAAACTTCCATGGTCGGCATTGGTTTATGATGAACAACCTCATTGCGGATATGCCAAGAACGCCACAAGGTAAAGAGAACCATGGAACGCTCCACGTCTGGAAGTGGCTCAAGAACGTTTTGCAACCACTCGCGCCCATTGTTCTGGATTTTTTTTTTTGAAAGATCCAGCTGCTGGCTGGCTTGTATTGATTGATAGCAGGGAGCATGTGGGAATACAAAAGATGAGGTGATCATAAGATCAAGGATATAATGAGAAGAAAGAGAAAAGGGCTGTCAACAGGTCACAAAAACCTGTGATCAGCATACAAAAAAACTAGCTATCTCATGGAGGTTCCCAAAAAGGGTGCTCCAGGAAGGTTGCTCCTGCTTGTCGCCAAAACTAAAAAATTCTTCTGACAGCTCCTAGTATGTCATCTGGCTTAGCCACCTTCATTCTGAAAGTGCAATCGTTTCTCTCTTTCCACAGCTCAGAGAGGATCAGTATGAGCATGGTCTTGAGGGCCTTCTTGTGCTGTGCTGATGCTCCGTTTGTCATCAGTCTAATAATCTCCATTGGCTTGCTCTGGTTTTGCCATGTTGATGGGTGCAGAGTGCAGCAACCACGACCCTCCGCAGCCTTTGTCCAGACCGCTCTAGAGATCGGGCAGTGCCAGAAGAGGTGGTGCGAGGTCTCAAGGTTTCTAAAGCACATCTGGCAAAAATATCCATTTGGCCATCCCCTTCGCTGTAAACGATCATTGCACCAGAGCCTGTTCTTGAGCAGCAGCCAAATGAACATCTTCAGACGTGCCGGTGCCCAAGAGTTCCAAACGATGTCTCTGAGTTCAGACTTGATCAGGCCCTGGAACTGCGCTCTATATGCCGAGCTAGCTGAGTAATTTCCTGATGCTTCATGCTTCCATCTAATTGTGTCAGGTTGTTGATCATCAAGTTGAATGCTCCTGGACTGAATCCATCTCTGCAATCTGATTGCTTCTTCCCATATAGGCTGTGTGTTTCCATGAGCAAGGTCCTGGAGCCAGGTGCTATTATTTAGCGTCTCCCTGACCGATCTGTTTTTCCTTCTTGAGTGCTTGAAAAGTGATGGAAAGGCAGCCTTGAGGCTGCCCGATCCTGTCCAGGAGCAATGCCAAAAGGTGGCCGTTGCTCCGTCGCCGAGAGTCACCGTTGTCGAGGCCGAGAAGAAAGCCCTGTCTCCGTCGTCGCATGGCAGCTGCATGCCAATCCACGGCCTGTCCGGGCATGTCCAGGACAGCCAAAGCCAGCGCAATCTGAGCGCTCTGCTAAAGCGTGACATGTCCAGGATTCCGAGACCTCCATGGTCGATCGGAGTGCACACCACGGGCCAGCTGACCTTGCATTTTCCTCCGCTGACCTCTTCATCTTGTGCCCACAGGAAGCGCCGCCGCACCCTGTCGACCTCATTCAGGAACTTCTTTGGCACGCGCAGCACCGTCAGGGCGAAGGTGGGCAGTGCACTGAGTACACTCCGCACCAGTACTCGGCGTCCAGCTATAGACATTAGCTTGCCCTTCCATCCCGCAAGCCTGGGTCGGCAGCCGCCATACTTCCGACATAGTATCCCATAATAAGCGTGACTGAGGACAGCGGCAAAAGGCATGGAAATTATCCTCATGTTCACAAGCACACCTCGGACACAAATCAGTCAACTCCAGACCTCTAGTGCTTTTATTTTGCCATGTAGGAAGCGAATTTGTAGACAATCTCCAAGCGAAATTTTTGACCGCGGGTGGTACATCACAAGACCATATTAATTTCCAACAGGACCGGCTACCATCAGGTCTAGTGCTTGAACCAGCAACGGTACTTCTGTGAATTTCGTCAAAGACCACTTGGTATGCACTCTTAACAGTGAATAATCCGTAGTTTCCCGGGCCCCAGGCTAGTGTATCTTCACGAAGACGCGGGGATGCTCGAATTTTCATAATTTCAACAACATCCGCCTGCAAGAAGTATCGTTGCAATATATCATACTTCCAGGAGCCGTTATCATTCAAAAGTTCAGAAAAAAAACGAAGTCGACACGTCCCTTTCATAGAGATTGGCTTGTAAGAAAAGGGCCGAGGAATCCAATTGTCACGCCAGATGCGGATGTTACGCCCGTTACCAACTCCCCAAAAAAGGCCCTTTTTTAACAAATCAAGTCCATGGCTAATTCCTTGCCAAGACGATGATGCATTCCCCGTGAAAACGGTATCTTCCAATTTTCCTTCAGGATAATATCTAGCTTTCAACACTTGAGCACACAAGCAGTCAGGTTTAGATATTAATCTCCAGGCTTGTCTAGCTAATAAAGCTTGATTGAATAAACGGAAATCACGGAAACCAGCACCTCCCCTATCTTTTGGCTGTAACAAATCGTCCCATGCACGCCAGTGTACTTTCCGCTTTCCGTTGGCCGATCCCCAATAAAAACTTCTGACCATCCTCGTGAGCTCATCACAGACCGAGAACGGCAACTTGAACACGCCCATGATGTAAGTTGGTAAGGCTTGAGCCACCGACTTAATTAATGTTTCTCTACCAGGTTGTGCTAGGTGGCCATCTCCCCATTGAACGAGACGTTTAGTTAGACTCATTTGCAGATTTTGGAATTTGCCTTTGGACATGCGTCCATCAGGGGTTGTAAGGCCCAAGTATTTCTCCTCAAATAACAAACTGGTCACATTCAGCACCTCTCTTACTTCCTCCTTGACAGAAACAGGACAAGACTCACCAAATAAAATAGAGCACTTGTTGAAATTAAGGCTTTGACCAGTAGCATTACTATAAAGGTCTAGCACATGCTTAACATTCTCCGCTTGACCACGAGATGCCTCAAAGAACAATATAGTATCATCAGCAAATAGAAGATGTGAAATTCCAGGAGCTCTCCTGCATACTTTAATAGGAGTTATACTGCCAATTGAGACATTATGCTTTAGTACAGCAGATAACCCATCAGCCACAAACAAGAATAGAAACGGAGAGAGAGGGTCGCCTTGCCGAAGTCCACGCGACGGTGCAAATGAATCCAAGAGGGTCCCATTAAATTTAACAGAATATCTCACCGACGTGACACACGCCATTATCCAGTCTACCCATCGGCGAGAGAAACCCAACTTTTGCATCACCTGCTCCAAGAACACCCAATCAACTCTATCATATGCCTTTGACAGGTCAAGCTTATATGCACAAAAGCTCTTTGTGGGGTCCTTCTCTTGTTTAATATGATGAACGCATTCAAACGCAACAAGAGCATTATCTGTTATCATTCTACCATGTATAAAAGCACTTTGCTCCGGTGAGATAATATCATCCAGCAGGGGCCGAAGTCTATTCACCAGGCATTTAGAAATAACCTTGTAGGTGACGTTGCAAAGACTAATCGGCCTGAAATCAGAAATAGAAATTGGGTTAGGAATTTTAGGAATGAGGACAATAGAGGTAGAGTTTACCCCTTCTGGCATTACTCCTGTCCTAAAGAATTCCTTGACCGATGCAATAACACCCTCCTTAAGTGTACTCCAGTTGCGTTGAAAAAATCGCGCCGGGAAACCATCGGGACCCGGAGCTTTTAAGGGACCAATTTGGAAAAGCGCATCCGATATTTCCTTATCCGAGAACTGGGCACACAATTTTTCATTATCTTCCTGTGATACTTTTGTCTCTAGTAACTCCAGGATGGATGAAGCATTAAGATTAGGGTCACGTGAAAAAACGCTCTGGAAGTAATCATTAGTTAAGCTAGCCATCACATTAAAATCAGTATGCACAATACCAATACTATCAGTAAGCTCACGGATTTTATTTTTACGTGCCCTCCAAACAGCCTTGCTCTGAAAATACTTCGTATTTCTATCACCTTCCTTCAGCCAAGTAATCCGTGATCTTTGCATCCACATCATCTCCTCTTGATAGATCAGCTCGTTCATTTTATCTGTGATCCTCCTAATGTCTTGTCTATCAGCATTCATCGACATAAGCTCCTCAAGCTGAGTTCTAGACTTTGCTAACTCCCTGGCCACATTACCAAATTTCCTACTCCAAGCACCTAGCGAAGTCATATTTTTTGCAAGTGCCTTTTGTAGTTTATCCATACTGTCTACAGCTCCAACCGAGTCCCAAGCCTGCTTTATCACATCCGGAAGCATACCATCCCGCTCCCAGAAAACTTCATAACGCCGAGCCTTTGGGCCTGCATGCCCTGTGTCCGTCTCCCCCTTTAATACCACAGCAACATGATCCGAGCAGGGGGATACTACATGTTGAACCGAGTACAGGGGAAAAATATTGCGCCAAGAATTTGTTGCCGTTGCTCTGTCCAGACGGACCTTTACATTACGAGCACCACCGCGCAGATTGTCATAGGTAAAAGGAATGCCCGAGAAGCCCAAATCTACAAGCTCGCACACCTCCAATGTGTCCCGAAACGCGATCATCTGGGGTTCCGGTCTTGGTGTTATAGAGAGATGTTCAAAGTCCCATAGTGCCTTGTTGAAATCACCTATGACAAGCCAAGGTTTGTCATTTGAGCTCTTTAACTTCCGAAGCTTTGCCCACATCAAATGCCGATGCTCGACACGGGGTTCCCCATACACAAAGGTAGCCCTCCATTGTTCTGCATCCGCATGTTGTCTTATCAAGACATCTATATAACGATCATCTTTGTCAAGAATTTCTACAACACAATTTTCATGCCAAAAAAGAGCGAGCCCACCACTCATGCCGTTGCTGTCTACTCCCTCAAAACCCTTCAGTCCAATTCGATCCCGCATGATCTTCATCTTGGCCGCCTTCTGTCTAGTCTCACAGAGAAAAACGACCATGGGGGAATGCGACTGTGAGATTGTCGCTATTTCTCGAACTGTTCCGGGGTTCCCCCCACCCCGGCAGTTCCAACATACGAGATTCATTGATCCCGGCGGTACTCCACCTGGGAGCCCGCCGATGGCAAATTTTTGTTGTTGTTCTGACCACCCAATGATGAGTTAGTTCCAGTCCGAATCCTCTTCAGGTCTTGCATACCAGAGGGACTTTGCGTAACCGTTGCTGCTCCTGATAAAGCTAGCTGATTAGAGGACACAGCCAAATTCTCACCATCCCTTTTTCTGTTTGACTCTAGGTCAACTGCTGCTGCCGGCAAGGTATTTATCTTGTCAACATCCATCTTGGTCATGACCGTGGCACCCTCCCCCTGTATTGACAGGGTTTGGAACATCTTGGTCGCGACCAGTGCCAGTAACCCGACCACCACGACTCCATGAGGCCCTTAAGTCCTTAAAGACTAGTTTAGATGGTGCATGAACCCCGTCACCATGTTCTGTGTGCAAGTGGCCGATCATCCCACAAAGGGCACACCAGTCCGGGAGCCTTTCGTATTTGACACGAAAAATTTGCCTCTTCTTCTTCCTTACAATGGACAAATATCAGGAACAAGCCTCTCTTACTAATAATCACATACATATATTTCAGAGGTGTTCATATAAGTAGGATGTACGTGTGCGTTCATAGAAGTGAATGTATGAGTGTTGCGTCTATATGTTTATAATGTGTTGAAAAAACACAGTGACATGCTAAATATGACCATGCTGGTAACGACGATGGGTTGCTACATGTTACATTTTGAAGTGTTGGCTGATCGAGTTAGATCGTATACGTACGTATGGGAAAAAAATTATATGAGACCAGGTCTCATATAATGCACGTGAGACCCACCCTGATGGATGGCACGTGGCATTCACAAATCACAAAGCATCTAATCTCTCCCCCCTAATTTCAGGTGGGGGTGGGGTAGGTGCTTTGTGATTTGTGAATTACCACGTGTCATCCATCAGGATGGGTCTCACCTGCTAATCCGTGAGACCTGGTCTCATAGAATTTTTTTCCGTACGTATGTGCATATATATCGTCGTCAATGTCAATACAAGTTGGCGCGCGATCCATTCGATACACGTAGCATGATATGCATGATCGGGGATCAGGAGAGGGATAGTGCATGAGATCGGTCGTATCCGACTAGCAATTGCACATCGATTGATATTCGATGCATGTTTCATGGATGGCTATGTTTCGTCCTCTTCGATGAGTGCCTAAGAGCATCTCCACCCGCGCCTCAACAGACCCTCCCCAGGCATTTTTGCCGCGCCGGCGTAAAAAAAAGGGCCCAGTAGCGTCCCCAGAAACCCGTTTTTCGCCAGCTCGGGCCAAAACTGGTGCCGGCGGACCCAGGCCGAACCCGACGCCCTGGGGGGCACTTGGGGAGCCGGCACAAGCGAAAAATGCGTGTGGGTCCGCCCTGTCGGCGACCCGAGGGCCTTTTCCCGCCGTTTCTTGACGCTTTTCCCTCGCTCGCCTTCCTCCCGCCATTCCCTCCCTTTCTCCCGCCAAAACCCCTCCCGCTCGCCTTCCAGTCGCCGCCATGCCGACGAAGAAGTACGCCATGCCGCGCGCGGCGGCAACCACGACCGGCACCGTGGCCCAGCCGAAGCAGAGGAAGCCGAGGGCGCCGCCATTGAAGCCGTCGGGCATGTCGAACACCGAGTGGAGGGTGGAAGTTCAGCGGCGCGACGCAGTCACCGCCGACCGGCGGGACAGGGCCATCGCCAAGAAGGCCCGCGACAACGCGGCGCGCGCGGCGGCGTCCTCCTCATCGGTCGACCACGCGGGGATGATGAATCCACCCGTCGTCAGCCACGCCCAGTACGCGCCCTGGGGACAGCAAGGCGTCATATCTCCATGGGGATCGTCGTCGCCCAGCTACGCCGACGCGCACGGTGGGTTCAACCCAAACGCGCATGGCCACCCCGAGACACGCATGCCCTCGCCCGCCTTCGTCGGCGTGCAGTACCCTCCATACAACTACTCACCGCCCGCCTACGCGTCCACACCGACGCCCCATCTCCGCCGTGGACCGTTGCCCTTCTCGCACCTCGGCGACACCGACGACACAGGAGCCGACATGGACGACATCATCGCGTCAGGATCGACCGTGGCGGCCGCGTCTCCCGGGTTCGCCACCCAGGACGAGGTAGTGGATCTCAGCGGTGGCATGGAGGCCGAGCTCGGCTATGTCTACGGCGAGGACACGCAGGAACCCGAGGAGGAGGAGGAGGAGGAGGAGCCGGCTCCTGATCCGACGAAGGGGCGCCAGAAGAAGAAGCGGGCGGCTAGGCCAGGCGAACCACGCATCAAGTGGACGTCCAAGGAGGAGGAATGCCTTGCCGAAGCATGGAAAGTCGTCTGCCTCGACCCGACCACCGGCACGAACCAGAGCTTCGAGACGTACTGAGACCGCATCAAGGCCGAGTTCGACGAGCGGAAGCTCGTCAACCCCTACTTCAAAGGCGTCTACATGCAGCGCGGCTCCAAGGCGATTGCGAATCATTGGGGGCGTATCCAGGGGGCGTGCAACAAATGGCATGGGACCGTCCAGGAGGTCGCGGCTCGCCCGGAGAGCGGCGCGAGCGTTGAGGATCAGGTACGCGCGTCGTTCGCCCGCATCTCTTCGTCGTCTACGCCCGCCGACCGCCAACTGTTCGTTCCTTCGCGTAGTTGCTGCGCATGTTCACCATGTATCGGCGCGACAACCTCGACGCCGACTTCAAGTACCTCCACGTCTACAAGCGCATTGACAAGTGCGAGAAGTGGGCGGAAGTCCGACGCACCCTCGACAAGGCCAAGGAGACATACAAGCCGGACGCGATGACTCCGGGCGCGTCAGAGGGGCGGCCGGACGGCCACAAATTGGCAAAGAAGGGGAAAAACGCCGACACGGCAACCGCGCGAGTGCAGGAGTCATCGAGCATTGCCTCGCCGACGTCCAGGCCTGGGCCGTCCAGCGTGAAGAGAAAACCGCCGAGCGGTGGTCGTCGTTGATGACGAACAACGCCATCAAGCTCGACCTGCTCCGGACCAACGTCGACCTGCTCCAGACCAACATCGCCACGAAGAAAGAGGAACACCGACATGGCTTTTCTGATGGGCGGGGCGGACATGCTCCAGAGCGACGACAAGCAGCTCAGGGCGTGGTACCTGGCGAAGCGCGGCCTCATCCTGAACCAGCTGCAGACGACAACGCCGACGACGCCAGCTCCCGCGCCCACGGCCACACGGATGCCAAGCCCGAACGACGCCTCTACATTGCCGCCCAACAGTACCGAAGCCGCGACGACACAGCCCAGCACCGAAGCAGCTCCGACACCGCCGAGCCCGCGCATGCCGACTCCACCAACGCCTAGAGCCAACCCCGCCGAATGATTCGTTGCGCACGCGAACTTGCGGCGTGCGGCGCTCTGTTTTTGTAACGCCAGACTATGTCCGATCGTCAGATTTGTGGCGTCTTTTGTGAGCGGGAACGACTTAGTTCAAATTTTCCGCATCCTGGGGCCGGCGCTTGGGGGCGTGACTGGGAGCTAGGTCATCCCCAGGGGCCGAACTAGCGCCGGCACGCCCCCAGGCCGCTCTATTTAGGCGCCCTGGGGGGCCTAACGGCTGGAGATGCCCTAATGCGAGTGATCGATGTAGTCTAGTGGATTGGACCAATTGCATGCTGCTTAATGTCAACACTGCGCGTCTGCACCCAATCTGTATGTGTATGTGTTAGATCCACGTAAGCAAATATCATCTCTTATATGTTCGCGGACGCGTCCATAAAAAGAGCATTGTCACCCCTCATTTTGCGTCCGATGCAACCGCATACCTCAGATTTTGTATCTCAAACACATACTATACCATGGAAAATAAAAACTATGTACTACTAGATAGAAAAATCTAGCCTAAACTTCATCGGAGATGTAGGTGACCTCCGTGCCGGTAGTGTCAGACGGACCGGCGTCCCAATCATGGGCCCCCACCCGCAGTTCTGGATCATCATCGGACTCCATGTCGGCACTGAATGGGTCCACTCGACCTTTGCCTCGTGGAGGAAGCGACAGTTGGCCTCCATCTCTGTCTCCGAGTGGATGGAGTTGAGAATGGCCTGCTGCTTCGCCTCCTCTTTCGCTTGGGCCACCTCAAACTCCGTGAGGGCATCGCCCATGCCGTATCCGGCAGACGGACATGCCGAATTCGTCATAAGAAAATTTTCGTACAATAAGAAAAACTAAATCTTATTCCTGCAGTACAAGGTGTATAATTTCAGATGTAGGAGATAGGAGTTGAGAAAGTTTAGTAAAAAAATAACCATTAGCGTTAACCTTGGCTTGTTAGCTGGGTGGCGGAGAATTGACAAGCGGCAGTCTACAAGATTGTGACTCACAGCGTATTTTTTTTGAGGATCGCATCGTTTTCTTTTTTTTAATATAAAATTCTCCTCCTTTATTCATTCATAAGTAAAGTAGCGTCGTTTACATGTAAAGGGATTACCTCATCAGGGGCGTTATCCATCCAAACATTTGGAGGAGAAAACCTATCTAACCTTGATAGTTCATGACTACTCGATTACGGTCTCTATTACAATGATCATAAGTGACATGGGAAAAATCT
Organism: Secale cereale; assembly: GCA_902687465.1. Lineage (NCBI taxonomy): Eukaryota > Viridiplantae > Streptophyta > Magnoliopsida > Poales > Poaceae > Secale > Secale cereale. Next base: position 119,082,687 of record LR738709.1, on the reverse strand, counting down.
AATGACATGAAATAACAGTCATCTATAATGGATGAATCGACTGAATAAGAGTAACCTTGGCTCAACGCATTCACCACCTCCACGCTATCCGAATTCACTTAAATCTTACTACATCCGACAGTATTAGCAAGAGTCAAACCAAACCTCACTGCAATTGCTTCTGCTGTGAACGAGTCGAAGCAAAGGTCCATCTTTTCATTAGTAGCCGCTATAAATTCCCGCCTATGGTCCCGGATAACTGCTCCAAATGTTGTTGCGAGTGTGTCACCATCAAATCCCGCATCAACGTTTAATTTCACCTAACCATACTTGGGGCTATAAGAGATGGTATAATTTTCTACTAGGCCTCTCATTGACATATTGATTTGACATGCGCTTTGAGTTTCTTCGTCATGTGTAAATTTTCGCCTTTCACACCACAAATACCAAGACATCATTGCCATTGTTTCTCTAAACTTCGGCAAGCCCAACACTTGGATCTGCTGTTCTGGAAGGCACAGGAGATGTGCCAACACAAGCTCACCTGCCTTGTCAACTTTCAGTGCTTGTTTGATAACAAGCTCAAGACCGAGCATCTTCCACACGTCCATTGCCAATTTGCATTTGAACAACATATGTCTTATGTCATCACGACCCTGGTTACAGGCTGGGCAACTCGGATTGATTTTCAAGTGCTTATTAGCCTGGATAGATCGACAGGGAATAGCACTCTGGAGCGCACGCCACATAAATATGTTTATCTCTGCTGGGCAGGCTAAGTTCCATACCGAGTCCCATGTATAAGATGGGTTTGAAGCTCCAGTCATTGATTCCAACTTGTGCCCAAATTCAAAATTCCCATTCTATATGGTATGCATATCACACCATGAAAGTCTGTGACTTTGTCATGTTCCATGCCAGGAAATCTGTCATCTCATGTAATTGTAGTGGAATGGCCAAAATCCTTTGAGAATCTACTTGACAGAAGTTTGGTTAACCAGCTGCTCATCCCAACTCCCTGTCATCGGATCAATGAGGTCAGAAACTCTAGAAAGAAGATTGTTACCCCTCGGTGAAATCACCTTTCTTGCCGGGCTTTGCGGTATCCAAGGATCATCCCATATCCTAATTTTCTCACCATCACCAACTCTCCAAATATACCCACGTCTGAGCGTATCAACTCCGGCCATAAACTCCTCAATGTATATGAAGCTTTCTTTTTTAAAGTTGCATTCATGAGATCTGCATCAAGAAAAAAAAATCTCCCTAAGGATCAACGCACACAAAGAGTCGGGGTTGCCAATAAGGGGCCATGCCTATTTTGCCAAAAGTGCAAGATTAAAGCAATGAATATCTCTGAAGCACATACCCCCTTTTTTCTTGGGGATACACATCTTCCACCATGCAAAACAGTGCATCCTCTTATGAGTTGCATCATCGCCCCACCAAAAATGAGATATCGCATATGTGATTCATTTACAAATTTTCTTAGGAATTTGAAAGACCAACATCGCATAAGTTGGTATTGCTTGAGAAACACACTTAATAAGAACTTCTTTCCCTCCTGAAGAGAGACACTTCTGCTTCCACCCCGTAAGCTTCATAATTAACCGATCTATCAGATATTTAATGATGTCACTTTTATCAAGTCCAAGAGTAGCAGACAGTCTTAGATACTTGTCATTTAAGGCATAGGTCATGATATTCGGAAAAGAGCAAGCTCGAGCCTTCATATTTACCTCGGTGTCGGGGAAACTGGACGCCCACGAACACCTATGGGACCGGAGCCCCTTCTACGTTGCGGTAAGGGAGCGGAGGGAGCACGGAGAGCAGATCGAGGAGCACACGCGGGCAGTTTACCCAGGTTTGGGCCGCGATGACGCGTAAAACCCTACTCCTGCTTTGGTTGTATTGAGTTCTTGGGCTCGGGAGCTTGAAGATCTACAGTACCAGCTACACCGAGCGTGGGAGTGAGCGAGTTTCTGGGATCTAACCCCTCTACGTTGTGCATGGGCCTCCTTTTATAGCTCAAAGGGGTCACCGACAGGTGTCAACGTAGAGGAGGGTAAAAATATAAAATCGGTGGTGGTTGCAACAGTGCATGAACAGTGTATAAATGGTGGATGAACAGTGGTCTTCACCTAATCTTGACGGTGGGGGACAAAGGTATTGAATGCCCGTCGCCGTCGCCCCAAAAAGTGTCCGTCCATGCGTCTCCGTTCGCCACGGCGATATCCTCGTCACCGCGGCTTGCCACCGTGTACCCCAGGCTGCACAGCCATCTGCCACGTGCCCCTGGAAGGGCCCCAGGGCGACGCGTGGCCAGATGAGCTGGAGCGGAGGGACACAGCGTAGGCTTCCCCGGCAAGCACCTTGCCGGGGTCGCAACCTTGCCGGGCCCGGAAGCTTGTCGCTCTCCGGATCCTGCCGGGGCGCATGATGCGCCGCGATATTCCTTCTTAAGATGCCGTTCTTTTGGCCTTCCTGGCAAGCTCCTCTTGCCAGGGTCTTTTGCTGGAATGATAACCTTGAGCCTGGTGCGGCCTTCCCGGCAAGCTCCTCTTGCCGGGGTCTTGTCTCTTAACTTGAATACTTTGTTCTTGAATGGCTTCATAGGGACCAGAGCGGAGCTTGGCGAGCGCGTGGTAAGCCCTGCCACGGGAAGCTGCTACTGCCCGTGCACAAGTTGGGGGTACTAAGGTACCCCTACCTTAGTACACCGACAGGAGCCCCCGGGCCTGGGCCACACACGGTGCCGAGCGCTGTTGGGCCAGGCCCAAGATAGTGCACGGGCACGCGCGGCCCACGGCAAGCCGTATCCCTCTCCGTATCCGCCGCATCCCTCCCTAACGGCACGCGTCGATTGCGGCGTCGTGGGAGAGATCGTGGCCTGTTCTTTAATGGGAAATGCGGAACGTCCCCCACTTCCCCCTTAAAAGCAGAGGAAGCAGGGGCAGTTTCCCCCCATCGCCTTTGTTCTGTCTTGAATCTCCAGAAACCCCCGCCGCTCTCTGCCTCCCCTCAGGTCGACAGAGGGCCGAGCCCCTCCTTCCTCCGCCGTCCCCAGCATCCGCGGCGTCGTCGACCTCCTCGCCTCCTCCCTCGCCGCCCCCGCCATGGCTCCGAAAAGCGACAAGGCGAAGAGCGACAAGGCGAAGAAGGAGAAGTCCGAGCAGGCGGCGAAGCTAGCAGCCATGCGAAGAAGGAGGGTGGTCTTCCCGCCGAGGCTCGGCGCGAGGGAGCTGCGGGACAAGTATTACTTGTTCTGGGCGAGGGAGACGAAAGCTCATCCCCGCACCAGAGTCTTCCCCGCCGTCGCCGTCGACATGTTCCCGGGAGGTTACTACTACTTTGCTGCATTCTTTCACTGCGGTCTCTGCCCTCCGTACTCGGAGTTCTTCTGTGATGTGATGAACACGTACGGCCTCCACCTCCTAGATTTCACCCCCAACGCCGTCCTTACGATGGCTGTTTTCGCACATCTGTGAGAAAACTTTGTCGGGGTCCACCCAAATGTAGCTCTTTTCCGCCACTTCTTCACGCCTAGAGTAGAGTCCGGATCCCCACTCTCCGGCGGCATCTCCTGGATCTTCAGGCTGAACAAGAAGGAGGCGTACTTGAAAGGGGAGCTTCGCGGCAAGTGGGAGGAGTGGAGAGCTGACTGGTGCTGGGTCTTGGAAGAGGAGCCCCAGCAGTTTACCTCGCCGCGCCAGACTGCCATAGTGCGCGGCAAGGATTGGAGTGAGTTGGCCCCGGAGGATGACAAGCTTGAGATTGCCTTGACTAGGATTCTTCGCCTCCGGGCCACCAACCTGACTGTAGGTGAAGTTGGGGCCGATTTTCTCCGCCGCCGCATTGCTCCCCTGCAGGAAAGGAAGTGGCCTGCCTGGGAGTTCGGCAATGCGGCAGATCGTATGAGGCTGCGCCGCGGGCTGAACTATAATTTCACTGTCTTGGAGCTGAAGGGGATGGTCCGGGAGCTGTTTAAGCATGACCCCAACCACCCGGAGTGGTTCAGACCATCCCGAGGAGTGGTGCCGTTGTGCAATAACACCGAATTCAGCGCCATACGCGCGGTGATGCCCGAGTGCGACTCCCACGGGGTCGTCCCCACTTGGCTGGTGCCTTCAGCGGAGACCGTGCAAGCCTTCTTCGACAACTTGGTCGAAAAGCCCCGCAACGCTGAAGAGAAGAAAGGCCTCACCCGGGAGACCACCGAGCCGGATGTAGCATATATTGCCTCCAGAATGGAGGAGGCCACCGCAGCTGCGGCTGCGGGCGAATTTGGATATACGGTGGACGAAGCAGAGGCAGCGGACGCGGTGAGCCAAGCCGAGGAGGCGGAAATCCTCAAGCTGCTGAATATTGCGCCCGAGGAGTTCGCCGGGGAGCCTTCCGGGAAGCTTGCCGGGGCGAGCGAGGTTGCCGGGGCGAGCGAGGCCGCCGGGCAGGGTACCGAGTCCAGCGGGCCCTCCGAGGAGGAGGAGGACGCCGAGTCCGAAGATTCTGACGAAGACTCTGGCGGGTCTCTGAATCTCGACGACGACGCCTCATCATCCTCGGAGAACTCTCCGCCACCACCAAGCCCAAGCCCTCCGCCACAACCGAAGAAGCGCCTCCGCAAGGCCGTCGAGACGGTGAGGCCGCAGGCGCCCCAACAACGACCGAAGCGCCGGGCTACGCGCGCCACCACGACGAGCAAGGTCGTCAAGGAGGCGCCCCGTGCCCGAGCGACAAGCGGAGGGGGGGCTTCCCAGAGTGACTCTGGGGTTCCTTCTGCTCCTCGGTCCTCAGGGACGACCGATGCTGGGTCTTCACAGCCCGCAGCTCCGGAGCCTGCCAAGCGCCCAAGGGAGCCCTCTCCTCCAGCTCCTCGCGCTAGAGCACACGAGGCGGGATTTGAATTCTCCGCTCTCAGCTCCGACGAAGAGGAGGAAGAGTAAGTACTTGCAATTTTCATTTCCTTTGATTTTGTCTTGATTTCTCTTGCTTGGTTCTGATCTTGTTTTGGCTTCCAGGACCTTGACCCAGCGGATGGCGAAGAGGGCCAAGATCCCTGTGGTCGATATTGAGGACGACGAGCCCGCCGCAGTGACGGAGGATGCGCCAGCGGCAAACTTGTCGGACCAACCTATTGCTCCGGGGGGCAGCCCCCAGCGCAGCCCCCAGCGTAAGTCCTTGTGTTCTCTTTTCTGCTTGATGGGCGCGCTTGAGCTTGTTATTCTTACTGATGTCTTGTTGTCTTGTGCAGAAGTGGAGCCGCAGCCGCAGGAGCGTCAGGAGGCCGCCCCCGAAGAGCCGCTTGTTCCACCTTCCCCGCCAAGGACGAGCTCCCCGGCGAGGGATAGTGCTCCGCCAAGGACGGGTACTCCGTCAAGGGCGAGTACCCCGCCAAGGGAAAGCACCCCGCCAAGGGTGGACTCCCCGCCAAGGGAAGGCGCCAGCGGCCCTCCGCCGGCGGGGGCTTCTTCTACGCTGCCTAGGGTGAACTCCCCGGCGAGGGACCCCGTTGTCGAAGAGGCCCGCGCAGGTAAACCCTTGTACTTTCTTCTTCTTGGATTCTTCTTTTTGGATATTTGCTTGACAGATCTTTTTTTTCTTTTTTTTCTGCTAGATCTGCCCGCCCCGGAGTCGATGGAGACTGAGACCATCGCCGTGGAGGAGGTGCGTGGCGATGCTGGCGATGCCACCGCCGTAGAGGGAACGGTTGGCGTCGATGAGCCAGCCGCCGAGGAGAGCGCCCCGACCGCCGACGCCGCGGCTGGGGAAGGGACCGGCGACCGCACTGCTGGCCCGGAGGCCACAGGAGCGCCGGACGCTGCACCGGCCGCCGATCCCTCCGCTTCAGCGGCTGGGTCGGGCGTTTATCTGGAGGCCGCCAACGGGGTGTTCATTCAAGTCCCGTGGGCGTCCTCATCAAGGGCTCCCGCGGAGGGAGAGACGTTTGACGGAGAAGTCCTCGCCTCCGCCGGATTGAAGGTTGTTGATGCACCCGGAAGCAGCGATGAGCCCGAAGAGGAGCGGCTCCTTCGCCGGCTCCTGGCCTTGTACCGGGCCAGGCAGGCGAAGTTGGAGTCTCGGGAGGCTCTGGCTGTCAAGGCTGGTGCTGACCTGGAGAAGCGCGCCGCGGAGCTCCGTGCCGCCAACCAGGCGGCCCTCCGGAACTTGGCGGAGGAGCGCGAAGAGCTTGCTGGGGCGCAGCAAGCATTCGTCCTCGAAAAGGCCGAGGTCGAGGAGCAGCAGCGACTGGCCGCCGAGGAGCTGTCTCGGCGGGAAGGAGAACTCAACCAGCGGAAGGTCGACCTCGACAACCACGAGGACGACCTCACCGCCCGGGAGCAAGCCATCGGCGGGGCTCTGCAGGAGGCGAGGGACGCCGCTGCTGCCGCGGAGACTGCCAAGAAGGATCGAGAGGCCAGGGTGGCGCAGATGGAGCTGTTCTTGAAGGCGAGTGAAGACAGGGTCACCGCGCTCAACGTGGCGCGGGAGAAAGACGCTCACACCAACTCGGAGCTGCAAATCCGCCTCTCCGAGAGGGGCAAAGAGCTTACTGATGCTAGGGACTCCATTGCTGGTTTAGAGCTGAAGGTCTCCACCCTTACTGACTCGCTTGACGCTGCCCGGGATCGCGAGACGAAGCTGAAGGACGATCTCCGCACTGAGAGGGCCCTGCTGGAAAGCACCGCCGTCTCGCAAAACCACTTCCAGCAGACGGTGGAGCGATGGACTGAGGAGCTCGTCACCTCCGCCGCCAACATCGACATGGAGATGATGGCGTTGAGGGCGGAGCATCTCGTGTACTCCCCCGACGAGAACCTCCCTCACAGCGCCAAACTGAGTCTGTTCTTCAGGGGAGTGGCGCCGGCGCTTGTGCGGCTGCGGGAGAAGATCCCCGTGCAGCTGGCCGACGAGGCGCGCCGGCTTTGCATGGGCACCATGAAGCGGGTGCTGTCGAAGATCGTCTACCGCAACCCCGGGATCAACCTCGTCAACGTCCTCCGGACCTTGCCGCCCGAAGCTGACCAGGAGGCGTTGAAGGCCCAAGTCGCCCACATTGTAGCCATGGTGGGTAAGATCCAGAGGATTGACGGAGACCGCAGAGATTAGGCACCTTGCTTCCCTCGCCGCTGCCAATTAAGTCATAGGCAGTAGTTGTTTAGAACAGCGGCAAGTTATCTCTGTAATATATACTTTTATTTTGGGTAATCAATGCAGTGTTATCTCCCTTGCTTTTGGTCCTTCACTTTGTATGATTTTCACCCTACGCTTTTAGGGGAACTTGCCGGCAAGGGGCCCTTGCCGCGAGCGCTGAGTGCGGGACTCTTAGCAGCCTGCTAGCAAAGACCTTGTCGGCAAGAAACCTTGCCGCAGCTAGTCGCGGCACACTTAGATTGCTGAGCGAACTCGAAAACGAAGTAAGGGCGCGACACTTGTCGCAGCTCACTTAAGCCGTTGAGCGTGCTCGAAACAAAGTAAGGGCGTGGCTAGCCACGGGTAGGTTCCTCCGCGCACAGGTTTTCCATACAAAGTGTGGTTGTTCAAGGAAGATAACAGAAAATTTAAAAATTTGAATGTTCAAACTTTGGTAACTTAGCTTTCATGGATTGTTTGTTTCCCGGCAAGACTTTTCTTTCTTGAACAGCGCTTGGTCCATACTTCTATCTCCTTCCCCCCCGGCAATCTTGTGCGCGAGGAACACTCCTTCTGTTTCAGAGAAAAAGACAAAAGAGAAGGAAATACAAGTACGGAGCCTTGCGGCTTGTCACTGTTTACCGGGAGTGTGTGCTGCACGAAATGTCAGATGATACATGCAAGTAAAAGGAAAAGCATGAAATGACAAATGGTGCGAAGCACAAAATTTTTACTGATGCACGGGGTCTGCGCCCGGCTTTGTACAAAGGTTTACATGCGACAGCGGCAAGACTTGTACAAAAGGTGGTTGCCGGAGCGGATCACGGCAACCGCGCCTTATGGGTGAAACTTGCGAAGATGCTCTATGTTCCAGGAGTTGCTCACCGGTAATCCTTCTTCGGTCTCAAGGCGGACAGCGCCGGGCCTTGTGACTTGTCTCACCCGATAAGGGCCTTCCCACTTCGGCGTCAACTTGTTGGAGTTCTTGGCGGATTGAACGCGCCGAAGAACAAGGTCGCCTTCCTCAAGACTCCTGGCCTTGACCTTGCGGCTATGATAGCGACGCAAGGCTTGCTGGTATCGAGCAGCTCGTACAGCAGCCTGGAGACGTTCCTCCTCGAGGAGCAATGCATCATCTTGTCGCAGTTGCTCTTGCTCGAGCTCGTCGTAAGCGAGTACTCGAGGAGATACGTATACGAGTTCCATGGGGAGAACTGCCTCTGCTCCATAGACAAGAGCAAAGGGTGTCTGTCCGGTGGCTCGATTTGGTGTCGTCCTGATTGACCAAAGAGCCGCCGGCAACTCCTCTATCCAGTTTCTTCCACACTTGTGCAGCCTGTCAAAGGTTCTTGTCTTCAGTCCGCGCAGCACTTCAGCGTTTGCCCTCTCCGCTTGACCATTGCTCCTTGGGTGAGCAATAGAAGCGAATCAGACCTTGGCGCCAAGGTCTTGGACGTATTGCATGAAGGTGCGGCTTGTGAACTGTGTGCCGTTGTCGGTGATGATCCTGTTAGGGATCCCGAAACGGCAAACTATTGATCTGAAGAACCTGACTGCTGACTGTGCTGTCACCTTTCTCACTGGTTCTACTTCTGGCCACTTTGTGAACTTGTCGATTGCGACGTACAAGTACTCAAAGCCCCCGACAGCGCGGGGAAAGGGGCCGAGGATGTCGAGCCCCCAGACCGAGAAGGGCCAGGACAAAGGGATCGTCTGGAGAGCTTGAGCTGGCTGGTGAATTTGCTTGGCATGGAACTGGCACGCTTCACACTTGGTTACTTGTGCAGTTGCATCTTGGAGGGCTTATGGCCAAAAGAAACCTTGCCGGAACGCCTTCCCGGCAAGTGCTCTTGCGTCAATGTGGTGACCACATATGCCTCCGTGTATCTCTGCCAATAGCTTCTGTCCATCTTCCCGGGAAATGCACTTCAATCTCACACCATTGAGTCTTCTTCTGTATAGTTCGTTGCCAACGAACTGGTACATACTTGACTGCCTGGTTATCCTCTCTATCTCTTCTGGTTCTTCAGGAAGTTCTCCAGTCTGAAGAAAACGGACGATTTGCTGTGCCCATGATGGAGCTTGAGGCTCAACAACAAGGACTAAAGGCATCAGGGCTGCTGCAGGAACCTCAGCTTCTACGGAAAAAACCTACGGCTCTGCCGGATCTGAGGGTTCCCCGGCAAGCCTGCCGGGGCAAGGCTTGTCGGGAACGCCTGCTTCAACTGTACAGACCCTTGGGTCCGCAGGAGCAGACTGTTCCTTAGCACTTTGGTTGCTGATCTTGGGGACCTTGGCGGCGGCTTCGGGAAGATCCGCCGGCAAGTAGTCGCCGGAGACCAACTTCCTCTTCTTGCTCTGCCCAACTGATGGTGTAACAGATGGCTGAGTTAGCTTGAGCACGAAGATCCCTGGTTCCACAGGTAACTTCGTTGCAGCACACTTTGAAAGGCCATCTGCGATGTCATTCTGAGCTCTTGGAACGTGCTCCATCTATAGGCCTTCAAAGTGTTCTTCAAGCTTCCTCACTTCATCGACATAAGCTTCCATCAGAGGGCTCTGGTAACTCTTGTTTACTTGTCGGACCACCAACTGTGAGTCTCCCCGCACTATCAGTTTCTTGATCCCAAGTTCGGCCGCAATTCTGAGACCGGCAAGAAAACCTTCATACTCCGCAGTATTGTTTGTCGCTTGCTCCTTGGGAAAGTGCATTTGAACAACATACTTGAGGTGCTCTCCGGTGGGTGCTATGAGTAACACACCAGCGCCGGCGCCTTGCAGCGAGAAGGCACCATCGAAGTACATTATCCACTCCTTGCTTGCTTCTTGGACGGGGATGCTTGTCTCTAGAACTTCTTCATCTGGTGTTGGGGTCCATTCCGCTATGAACTCTGCCAAAGCTCTGCTCTGTATGGTTGAAGTACTTTCAAACTTGAGACCAAAGCTCGACAGCTCCAGTGCCCACTCGACGATCCTGCCTGTTGCTTCTGGATTTTGCAATATCCTCTTCAACGGAAAGCGAGTGACCACTGTTATCTCATGTGCTTGGAAGTAATGGCGCAGCTTTCTTGAGGCCATGAGGAGGCCGAAAAGTAACTTCTGCACCCCAGAGTATCTCGACCTAGCCCCCTGCAAGAGGGAACTTACGAAATAGACTGGGCGCTGCACCATCTTCCTTCGCACTTCTCCTTGTTCCTGCGCAGACTTGTCCTTGTCGGGGCCAGAGCTTGTCGGGGAAGCCCCCTGCTTGTCGCTGAATGTGCTTGCCGGAGATGTGGGTTCCTCATCTGCCTCCCTCTCCGCTACAAACGCAGCACTAACCACTTGATTGGTCGCTGCTAAGTACAGCAGCAACTTTTCTTGTGGTTTAGGTGCGACAAGTATCGGAGTGGAGGATAGGTATCCTTTCAAGTCTTGCAGCGCAGCCTCCGCTTCCGGAGTCCATTTCATAGGACCTGCCTTTTTCAAGATTTTGAAGAAAGGCAAGGCGCGCTCTGCAGACTTTGAAATGAACCAGCTGAGGGCAGCCACACAACCAGCAAGTCTTCTTACGTCCTTGACGCGCTTCAGGGCTTCAATCTGCTCGATGGCTTTAATCTTGTCGAGATTGGCTTCAATCCCCCTCTGGGACACGAAGAACCCGAGAAGCTTGCCGGAGGGGACTCCGAAGACGCACTTCTCGGGGTTCAACTTGAGTTGTATCTTGCGCAGATTCTCAAAAGTTTCTTCTAAGTCTTGGATCAGGGTATCCTTGCTCTTGCTCTTGACCACTATATCATCCATGTAGGCTTCTACATTTCTGTGTATCTGTGGCTCAAAAGCAGTGTGCACCACCCTTGCAAATGTCGAGCCTGCATTCTTCAATCCAAAGGGCATGCGTATGAAGCAATATGTGCCACATGGAGTAATGAATGCAGTCTTCTCCTCATCTTCCTCAGCCATGAATATCTGGTGGTAACCTGAGTATGCATCGAGAAATGAAAGCAACTCACATCCGGCGATGGAGTCAACAATCTGGTCAATGCGCGGCAAGGGAAATGGATCCTTAGGACAAGCTTTATTCACATCAGTGAAGTCTATACAAAGTCTCCACTTCCCATTAGCCTTGCGCACAACAACTGGATTGGCCAACCACGTAGGATGGAGTACGCCTCTAACCAGGCCTGCTGCTTCCAACTTCTTTATCTCTTCAGCTATGAACTCTTGGCACTCCACGGCTTGCTTCCTGACCTTCTGCTTGACGGGCCGCGCATGAGGACAAACAGCAAGCTTGTGCTCAATTACCTTCCTGGGAACGCCGGGGATGTCAGACGGTTGCCACGCAAACACGTCCACATTCGCCCGCAGGAAGGCAACGAGCGCGCTTTCCTATTTGGGGTCGAGTGTAGCACTGATGGTGAATGTACCACCAGTGCCGTCCTCCTTGGCGGACACCTTCTTGGTTGCCGGTGGAGCTGCCCTTCCTTTCTTGCACTTGCCGGTGGAGCTCGATGGTGCGTCCTCGACGGCAGTGCAGCACTCCGAAGAGGTGCGTTTGCCGGAGTGGGCTCCAGAGCTCTTGCCGGACTTGGTCTTGGTCTTCCCCCCGGGAGCTTCAGCGGCAAGTGTTTTGCTGTCTGCCGCGGCTGCTGCATCCTGGTAGATCTTGTCGGCGCAAATAAGCGCATCTTTCTTGTCGCCGGGGACAGAGATGACGCTTATCGGCCCTGGCATCTTGAGCATGTTGTATGCGTAGTGGGAAGCTGCCATAAACTTGGCGAGCGCATGACGGCCAAGTATCCCATTGTACGGCAATGGGATATCGGCAACGTCGAACGTGATCCTCTCCGTCCTGAAGTTGAGCTCCCCACCAAAGGTCACTGGCAGTGTAATCTTCCCCTTCGGCTTGCTCCTTCCCGGGTTGATTCCTTGGAACGTCCCGGTTTCCTCGAGCTCGCTGTCGGGGATCTGCAGTTTCTTGATCACAGCGGAGGAGATCAAGTTGAGGCCGGCCCCGCCGTCAACCAACATCTTGGTGACCTTGAGGTTACGGATAGTTGGTGAAACCAACATCAGCAAGCACCCGACCGCGGTAGTGCGGTCAGGGTGGTCCTCGAGGTCGAAGATGATGGGCGTGCCGGACAATTTCAGCAGCCTGCGCGACTCGACGGGTGGCTCAGCTGCATTCACTTCCCGCACCCATTGTTTGAGTTGGCGGTGGGAAGTGTGCAGAGAGGCACCTCCATCGACGCACAGAACTTCCGTGGCCTTCTGGAACTCCTGCTCGCTGTTGTCTCCTTCATCCATATCTTCGTCGTCGTCCTCGTCCTCATCCTTGTTGCGGCCCCGGGGAGGTCTGTCTCCTTGCCGCTGCTTGGCCTTGCCGCGGCGTCCTCCCCAGCCATTGAACGGCCGCTTCTTGCTGGGCTCTCCTCCGCCTCCTTGGGCCTTCTCCTTGTCGCGACGCTCGTATTCAGCCTTCTACTGCTCTACGAGGTACTCTACCCTTTTGCAGTTTTGGAGGTCGTGGCCCTTGGTGCGGTGGATCTTGCAGTACTGCTTGTCGGCTGCCGCTACAGGGGCGGGCTCCTTGCCGGAGCCACCAGCCTGTGTCTTCTTGGCGGGAGCCTCCTTGCCGGATTGCTCGACAACCAGTACCTCCTTGTTCTTCTTTTTCCTGTTGTTCCGCCGCCGGCTTTTCCTTGCCGGGGCGGCATCCTCACTGTCACTTCCTCCTGCGCCAGTATCCTCTCCGGGGAGTCTTCTCCCTTCTTCAGCACGGGCACACTTGTCAGCCAGAGCGTAAAGCTCGCTGACGTCCCGGATCTTGGTCATGGCCATCTCCTCCCTCATCCGGCGGTTACGCACGTTCTGGTGGAACGCGTTGATAACCGCGGCAGGGTGGACATCGGGAATATTGTGCTGAACACGGCTGAACCTTTGGATGTATTTGCGCAGGGACTCTCCCTCCTTCTGGGCAAGGATGTGGAGATCGCTCTCCTGGCCGTGGGGTTTGTGGCCGCCCGTGAAGGCACCAACAAACTGGTGGCACAAATCCTCCCATGAAGAAATGGAGTTCTCCGGCAAGTGCATAAGCCAAGACCTGACTTTTGGCTTAAGCACGAGCGGGAAGTAGTTGGCTAGGATATTCTCGTCGCGTCCCCCGGCAGCCTGCACCGCAATGGTGTAGATGCTGAGGAACTCCGAGGGGTGTGTCTTGCCGTCGTACTTCTCGGGTACGTCGGGCTTAAAATTCTTCATGCTGGGCCACTGGACTTGCCGCAGCTCTCGGGTGAACGCAGGGCAGCCTGCCGCGTACGGCAAGTCGCCTGGTTCACCGGGCACGTGCATGTCGACAGCGGTCCCAGCGCGCTGATCGGACTGTCTTCTGGCTTCTCGTCGACGCTCGATACGAGTTCGAGCGTCCTCTTGCCGCCTGTCATCGAGGACTTGGCGCTGATCGCGGCGAGCCCGCGGATCCGACGACGCCGTGGAGTCGTCGTCGACGTTGATCCGGCGGGGTGGCGATTTCTGCTTCCGCGGCAGGGAGTGCACGGTAGTTGCACCCCCGGCGGTCTTGTCTCCATCGGCCTTCGCTTGGTCGACTTGCCGCGGCCGTGAAGTTGCCGGCTGCTGTGGCGCGTCGTTGTTGGCGAAGGCGATGAGGCTCTGGATCGTCGCCCTCCAGTCTTCGGCCTTGTCCGCCGCCGGAGGGAAGTCAAGGAGCAGCTGAGCCCTGGCCAGGGCTTCTGCTGGAGAGGAGGGGAACGGTGTCGAACGGTGCGAGGAGCGGGACACGCTCGGACTTCTAACCGCGTTAGAAGGAGCATGTTCCTGTCCCGGCGACCGCGCCTTGCTCGTGCCAGGACGTTGGCCTTGAGCGTCCCGCGACTCGCCGGCCTGGCCACGTCCCAGCAAGCGTATGGTACCTCCGGTACCACGTCGCTGCTGGTCTGGCACCTCCTGAGAGGGACGTGGTGCGTGTACGGACACCGAGGCCTTGGAGTTCGCCCGGTCGTCCGTCTTGTCCTTGGACTTGGTGGCACCGTGAGTGTCCCCACCGGCGTCCACCCTTCCGCCAGTACCTCCCCCACCAACCGTCGGCTCTGGTGGTGGTGGGATCGACGCGGACGGGCCTCCGACCTCCGAAGCCTTCTTCTTCGGAGGCATGTTGATGTAGTCGATGAGGTTGATGAAGCTGGTGAAGTTGCTGAGGGTTGCGCCCGCGTGAACGCCGGATCAGGTTCGCACAACCTCGACGCCCCCTACCTGGCGCGCCAAAGATGTCGGGGAAACTGGACGCCCACGAACACCTATGGGACCGGAGCCCCTTCTACGTTGCGGTAAGGGAGCGGAGGGAGCACAGAGAGCAGATCGAGGAGCACACGCGGGCAGTTTACCCAGGTTCGGGCCGCGATGACGCGTAAAACCCTACTCCTGCTTTGGTTGTATTGAGTTCTTGGGCTCGGGAGCTTGAAGATCTATAGTACCAGCTACACCGAGCATGGGAGTGAGCGAGTTTCTGGGATCGAACCCCCTCTACGTTGTGCATGGGCCTCCTTTTATAGCTCAAAGGGGTCACCGACAGGTGTCAACGTAGAGGAGGGTAAAAATGTAAAATCGGTGGTAGTTGCAACAGTGCATGAACAGTGTATAAATAGTGGATGAACAATGGTCTTCACCAAATCTTGACGGTGGGGGACAAAGGTATTGAATGGCCGTCGCCGTCGCCCCAAAAAGTGTCCGTCCATACGTCTCCGTTCGCCACGGCGATATCCTCGTCACCGCGGCTTGCCACCGTGTACCCCAGGCTGCACAGCCATCCGCCACGTGCCCCTGGAAGGGCCCAGGGCGACGCGTGGCCAGATGAGCTGGAGCGGAGGGACACAGCGTAGGCTTCCCCGGCAAGCACCTTGCCGGGCCCGGAAGCTTGTCGCTCTCCGGATCCTGCCGGGGCGCATGATGCGCCGCGATATTCCTTCTTAAGATGCCGTTCTTTTGGCCTTCCTGGCAAGCTCCTCTTGCCAGGGTCTTCTGCTGGAATGATAACCTTGAGCCTGGTGCGGCCTTCCCGGCAAGCTCCTCTTGCCGGGGTCTTGTCTCTTAACTTGAATACTTTGTTCTTGAATGGCTTCATAGGGACCAAAGCGGAGCTTGGCGAGCGCGTGGTAAGCCCTGCCACGGGAAGCTGCTACTGCCCATGCACAAGTTGGGGTACTAAGGTACCCCTACCTTAGTACACCGACACTCGGTGCTGGGACTAAAAAAGATACTTGATTTGTCCACACTAACAAGTTGCCCGGACGCAACACAATATAAATCCAGAATTGACCTCAAACACATTGCATTCTCAATATTAGCTTTCATCAGAATTAATGAATCATCACAAATAGTAGATTTGTTACCGTAGGTGCTTCTCTACAGAACTTGACGCCCATTAAGTCTCCACTCTGTTCCGCATGAGAAAGTAGAGTTGTCAAACCCTCCGTACATAGGAGAAACAGATACGGGGAGAGTGGGTCACCCGATCGAAGACCTCTAATGGGACGTCTTACATGCCTTTTTTGTTCCGAGTCTACGTTTTAGACATGACCTTTAGGGGGGGGGGCGACATAGTCAAGCCACTGGTTGCTACTGCATGTTACATTTAAAAGGTGTTTGTTCTGAGGAGTGGTAACGTAAACATAAATGGAATTAGATAACACAATGTAACAGTTCCGGACTGGATAAACCAGATTCTGCTGGTTCGGTTGGGTAAAGTAAACACATCACTGATATGTCTCCATCGTATCTACTTTTCCAAACTCCGTTGCCCTTGTTTTGGACTCTAATTTGCATGATTTGAATGGAACTAACCCGGACTGAAGCTGTTTTCAGCAGAATTGCTATGGTGTTATTTTTGTGCAGAAATGAAAGTTCTCAGATTGACCTGAAAATTTATAGAGAATTTTTGTGGAATATATAAAAAATACTGGTGCAAGAACTAACTAGAGGGGGGGCCACCCAGAGGCACCAAGCCCTAGGGGGGCGCCCCCTGGCTTGTGTGGCCCCTGGAGCTCCTTTGACCCTAACTCCAACTCTATATATTCACTTTCAAGGAGAAAAAAAGTAGAAGAGAAGTATTCATCGCGTTTTACGATACAGAGTCGCTGCCACCTCCTGTTCTTCATCGGGAGGGCTGATCTAGAGTCTGTTCGAGGCTTCGGAGAGTGGAAATCGTCGCCGTCGTCATCATCAACCTTCCTCCATCACCAATTTCATGATACTCACTGTCGTGCGCGAGTAATTCTATCATAGGCTTGCTGGACGGTGATGGGTTGGATGAGATTTATCATGTAATCGAGTTAGTTTTGTTAGGGTTTGATGCCTAGTATCCACTATGTTCTGAGATTGATGTTGCTATGACTTTGCTATGCTTAATGCTTGTCACTAGGGACCGAGTGCCATGATTTCAGATATGAACCTATTATGTTTTTATCAATATACATGTGTTATTGATCCGATCTTGCAAGTTGTAGACACCTACTATGTGTTATGATCTGCATACCCCATGGTGACAATAATTGGGATTCTTTCCGGTGATTGCCGTAGTTTGAGGAGTTCATGTATTCAGTAAGTCCTAAAGCTTTGTTTCGGTTCTCTATTAAAAGGAGGCCTTAATATCCCTTAGGTCCTAAGCTGTAGATATTACGTCTTTCAGGTGTGGTTGAGTTGACAACTCAGCTGATAATACTCGTGAATATTCTTTGGCTCTCCTTGTGTCGAATCAATAAATTTGGGTTGAATACTTTACCCTTGAAAACTGTTGTGATCCACTTGTGGGTCATCAAGAACCTTTTTCTGGCACCGTTGCCGGGAAGCATAGCTATATTTGCTGAGTCACTTGGGATTTATATCTTTTGATCACTATGAAGAATCTGAGAGATGATAGAACCAAGATCGTTCCCTCTAGGACGAGGGGAGGTAAGGAACTGCCATCTAGCTCTGCACTTGATTTGCCTTCTGTTATGAGCAAGTTTGCGACACCACCACCTGCTATTAATCTTGATATGTTGCAAGTAATTGATGATGCTACTTTTGCTATGAATGATACTTATGATGATGCTAGTAATTTGCTTGATGATGTGCCACTAGGTGAATTTCTTGATGAACAACTTGCTAAAGTTAAAAATACTGAGAATGCTGAAACTGATGAAGTCTTTGAAACTGGAAATTATGATACATATATTAGATCTAGCACACCTAGATATGAATTGCCTGATATACCTGAAGCTTATGTCATGGGAAGAGAGGTAGCTAGAGACTCTTGCTATAAGGATAAAGATGATCTGAAAAAATTGCTATGCAAGTGGAAGGAAAAATCTTTAAATGCCAGTATGAAATATAATTCCGAGTTTGCTACTTCACCTATTTGTGTTATTGATAATGATTATGAATTCTCTGTCGATCCTGAGATAATTACTTTGGTTGAATCCAATCCTTTCCATGGTTAAGAAACTGAAACTGTTGTGGCAAATCTTACTAAACTGAATGATATAGCCACCCTATTTACTCATGAGGAAAAATTTCGCTATTATTATATCCTTAAGTTGTTTCCTTTCTCGCTAAAAGGTGACACTAAGATATGGTTTAATTCTCTTGCTCCTGGTTGTGTGCATGATTTACTACTTCTCTGGAGAAAAAAACATGCGCATAAGAAACAAGCTGCTTTATAGGAAATATTTAAGTTTGTGCAAACTGAAGAAGAGAGTCTCCCACAAGCTTGTGGAGGCTTCTCTAGTTTCTTAATGCTTTGCCTGATCATCCTCTCAAGAAAAATGAAATACTTGATATGTTTTATAATGGACTAACCGATGCTTCTAGTGACCACCTAGATAGTTGTGCTGGTTGTGTTTTCAGGGAATGAACTATTGGACAAGCCAAAGAACTATTGGACAATATATTGAGAAACGATAATGAGTGGACTCTTCCTGAACCTCCTAAGCCAACTCTGAAGAAGAGATGTATTCTATTTCTAAGTCCCGAAGATATGCAAGAGGCAAAAAAAATCAATGAAGGAAAAATGTATTAAAGATGAAGATGTTAAGAATTTACCACCTATTGAAGAAATACATGGTCTCGATATCCCGACACAGGTAGTAAAGGTAAATTCTCTTTGTAGATTTGATGAAGGCGATATTCCTCATAATAAATCTGCTAGTCAATGCATGGATGAATTTAATAACTTTATTGTGAAACAAGAAAACTTCAATCCATATGTTAGTAGATAGTTCAAACGAAATGCTTATATGGTTGATCACTTGAGTGACTACATGTCTAGAGTTAAAGATGATCTTAAGCTTGTTGGTAAATATGCTTCCATGATAAAAACCCAATTAGAACAAGTTCTCAAAGCACAAAATCATTTTATTAATGAGATGAACAATAAGAGAAATGATCATGTTGTTACAGTTATGACTAGAATTCGTAAAATGACTTAGGAACCTTTGTATCCTGAAGGTCATCCTAAAAGAGTTGAACAAGACTCTCAAGGGATTAATTTTGATGCACTTAGTTCATCTAAAAGGAAAAATGATAAGACTTTAAATACTTCTAGTGAACCTACTCTAGACACACCTAAAAATCCTAATGATATTTCTATTTCTGATGCTGAAACGCAATCTGGTAATGAACATGAACCTATTAACGAAAATAATGATGATGTTCATGTTGATTCTAAACCTAGTAATGATAATGATGTGGAGATAGAACCTATTGTTGACCTTGATGACCCACAACCTAAGAACAAAAGGTATGAGAAAAGAGACTTCATTGCTAGGAAACATGGTAGGGAGAGAGAACCATGGGTTCAGAAACCCATGCCCTTTCCTCCTAAAGCTTCTAAGAATAAAAATGATGAGGAATTTGAGCACTCTTGTGAAATGATTAGACCCGTCTTTTTGCGCTTGCGTTTGATTGATATCTTGAAAATGTCTCCCTATGCTAAGTATATGAAAGATATTGTTACTAATAAAAGAAAGATACCGGAAGCTGAAATTTCCACCATGATTGCAAATTATACATTTAAGGATGGAATACCTAAGAAACTAGGAGATCCTGGAATACCAACTATACCATGCTCCATTAAAAGAAACTATGTTAAAACTGCTTTTTGTGATTTAGGAGCCAGTGTTATTGTTATGCCTTTCTATTTGTATCAAAGACTTGATTTGAATAAGTTGACACCAATTGAAATCTCTTTCCAAATGGCTGATAAATCAACTATTATACCCATCGGTATTTGTGAGGATGTATCTGTCATAGTTGTGAATGTTACTATCTTAACTAACTTTGTTATTCTTAATATACCCGAGGATGACAGTATGTCGATTATCCTTGGTAGACCTTTTTTTGAATACTGCAGGGGCTCTTATTGATTGCAATAAAGGCAATGTCACTTTTCATGTCAATGGTAATGAGCATACGGTACACTTTCTGAAGAAACAACTTCAAGTGAATAACATCAATTCTATTGGAAAAATTTCAACAATTGCTATAGGAGGTTTTGAATTACCTATTCCTACTGTCAAAAAGAAATATGATATTCTTATTGTTGGGGACATACATATCCCCATTGAGGTAACCTAGTGTTATGCGAAGATTCTCCGGTTTCAAGTCATTTGGAAGAATTTTGTTAATAATACTTGATCAACCTTATTAATGGATTCCTTTTGACGGGCATGAGATGGATAAATTTAGTAAAACACAACTTTCTCTACCCATTTTTTATCCCCTGTTACTTAGAATTAATAAAGCAAAAATAGTATTATTTTCCTGTTTTCTAAATTATCCAAATAATAAAAAAATGCCCAGAAAATAAAAGTTATCCAAATCCCTGAAAATTTAGTATGATTTTTTCTAGAATATTTAAGAATTTCTGGCACTGAAAACACCTCAGGGGGGGTGCACCAGTGGGCCACAAGCCCACCGGGCGCACCCACCCCCTGGGCGCGTCCCCTGGCTTGTGGGTCCCACGTAGGCCCCCCTCGCTTATTCCAACACCCATCCACTTCGTCTTCCTCTAGAAAAAAATACTCCATTGTTCAAACCCATGTTCGCGCTCATCTTGCTGCCATTTTTTATCTCCTTGCTCATTGCTCCATTTCCAAAAATGTTTTGGGAGATTGTTCATTGGTATGTGACTCCTCCATTGGTCCAATTAGTTTTTGCTCTAGTGCTTTATATATTGCAAATTTTTGCTGCTGTGGTGACCATGTTCTAGAGCTTGCATGTCAAATTTATATGGTCCAAAGTAGTTTTGTTGCATGATACAGCCTCTAGACACACTTCGTCTTCCTCCAGATAAAATCACTCTATTGTTCAAACCCATGTTCGTGCTCATCTTGCTGCAATTTTCGATCTCCTTGCTCATTACTCCATTTCCAAAACTGTTTTGGGAGATTGTTCATTGGTATGTGACTCCTCCATTGGTCCAATTAGTTTTTGCTCTAGTGCTTTATATATTGCATTTTTTGCTGCTGTGATGACCATGTTCTTGAGCTTGCATGTCAAATTTATATGGTCCAAAGTAGTTTTGTTGCATGATACAGCCTCTAGACACTTGTAGGAGTAGTTGCTATTACTTTGGTTGAGTTTTGTTCACTTTTATTTAGAGTCACTAAATTTTTTAGAAAATTTCAGAGAAAAAGAAAACCATGAAGCGGTGGTTGATGGGCTCTTCAAGCCGTAATAAGGAAGAAACTTCAAAGGATACTCCGGTGGAGAAGCCCAAGTACAACCTTCAGCGTACGACGGAGGTTTGGCCATGTTAATGGCCAAGTGATGCGTTCCTCAGAGAGGCCGGAATTTATGATGATTTCTATTATTTGGCAGAGAAAGCCGGCATCACTGCCTTCCTCCGACATAAGTGTAAACAATAACTTCTACTCACTAATACCATTGTGCAAAACATTCACTTTCATTCTAGGAAGGATCCTCCCATTGTAGAATTTCATTTGTATGATGTGCCCAAGCGAATGACACTTTATGATTTTTGCGATGTTTGCAAAATACCTTAAACCCTCCCTAGAATAGTTCATTCTCTCATTTGTAAACTCCTTGTAAAATATTGCCTAGTCTAATCTAGAGAGAGCTCCCCCATTAAAGTACTTGCACTTTACCTGTCTTTAGAGTGAGGCTACCTACACCCCTCCCCCACAATGGGACCCAGTAGGGCTCATGCTCTAATGAACATGGATTCACTAGTGCGGGATCAGGCTTTATCACCGGTTCGTAAGGCCCTTTAGTGTCGGTTCTGTAACCGGCACTAAAGTGTGGGGACTAAAGGTCCCCCCTTTAGTACCGGTTCAACACGAACCGCCACTAAAGGGTCACCATGTGGCACGAGCCAACGCCGGGGGCGGGGATACCTTTAGTACCGGTTGGTGTTACCAACCGGTACTAAAAGGTTTAGGGGGTTTTGGGTTTATAATTTCTTTTTCCTTTAATTTTGTGTTTTCCATTTAATTTTTTTAAATTTAGTGGTATTTTACGATACGACATATTGTACACGTTATGCATATATATAAATAGAATTTCTCGTAGAACCGATCATATATATATATATATATATATATATATATATATATATATATATATATATATATATATATATATGATCGAAAAAATCTCGCACCACCATTCACACATACACATGTATATATACATTTTGGTATATATATACAATTTCTTCTACATGGAGGCATTACTGCGGTAGCGGGTAATGGTATTCTCCCTTGAGATCTAAGACATGGTCGAGCAAAAATCCCACTATTTCCTCTTGAGTTGCTTGTACGCGACCCTCCGGTAGGAGCTTATCCCGCGTCTCTTTGAACTTTAAAGTAGGAGATCAATATGAATGTATTAGTTGTGTGATTAGATATCGATAATGAACCAAATGTCATAGGGTCCAACTTTTTTCATTTCATAGATCTTCATCCTACATAATACCACAGAAAAGAATAGAGTGAGGATAATTATAGGTGATGATCAGCGAGCACTACAACTAGCTTGAGACTTAAATTACCGAAAGAAATCACTTACATACAATAGCAACTGACGATAGATTTTTTGAGTGCATCTTGATTGAATAACTGAAACAGTTATGTAAACTCAACATACAGATGCATCTCATCGAAGTAATGCTCTGCCTTGACTTTCACCATGAGGGACTCTCGATTGGTAGTCTTGGCAATTTTCATGTACCATTCATGCAATTCATACATCCTCGTTGAGAGCTTCTTGACCTCCTCAGGCTTGACCAAAGGTTCGTCGCGTGCATATTTCTATTTTATGTCCTCTCTAAGCGTATCCATGGGCTGGATCTCTAGGAGTTGATAAACAGTGATACCGAGCTCTGCAGCCTGCCTTCTATGCTCGTCGGTTATTACTAGCTGATCGGCGCCAGTACTCGTATGTGTTGGTACAATGAGCGGGAGGATCAATTGCACCGCATGTTCTCCCAGCTGGGGAACATTTTTCTCGCTTTTTTTGGCAGCTGCTCGACTCAAGCTCGAGCTTGACTCCTTCTTTTGTTGTGCTCGATGTGCATTCCTGATTTGGCACTCATAGTCTGAGTCAACAGGCTTGGGAGCTAGTGCTTTAGCCATACAAATAAAGTGGTCAACGATTTTATTAGGCACTTTCTCCTTTGGCGATGGTGGCGGTTTCGGTCCAAAATGGGCGTCCAATTAGGCCCTCACTTCGGCTTCGTTTTCCTCCTCGGTCATGTCGTAAGGCCTCTTTGGAAGAGGTTCGAGGCTTGGACCATATTTAAATCGCTTGCCTCATGTACCTTGACTTGTACCGCATGGCACCATAGTTGCGGCGGCTCTCTTCCGCTGTTGCTTAGGCGGTTGAGCCCGCTGAGGCGGCGGAGACGGCTGACGTGCCTGACTTGGAGGAGGAGGAGTGGGCTGACGCGCTGCCGGACTTGGAGGAGGAGGAGTGGCTGATGTGGTGCCGGACTTGGAGGCGGAGGAGTGGCCTGACGAGTTGGCGGACTTGAAGGATCAGGACTCTGCTAAGGCGGTGGCTGATGACTTGTAGGAGCGAGAGTCTACTGACGCAGTGAAGGACTTCGAGGAGGAGTTGACTGACGCGGTGTCGATGGCCTTGGAAAGATGATGCAATCCTTTCTCCATAGGATGATACGATGTATGGCCTCTCCCAGTGTGTGCTCGTCGTCACCTCCAGGAATATCATGCTCTAGCCCCGAATATTGTGCCACCACTTCATCAACCATGACACGAGCATAGTCAGCTGGAATCAGGTTGCAATGAAAGGTTGATTCGGGGGGGGGATTTGTATAAGCAATGGCGTCCGCCACCTTCATGGATATGTGCATGATGGTGACTTGCTTGTAAATACTTGTTTGCAAGAAATCACCATGCACATATGCATTATCACTCACTTCCTTTTCTTCTGCTCTGATGCATATAGCCAAGCTGCATGTAGCACATCTTGCTTATCTCTCTTGTGTGCTTGTGGTAGTCCAAAACCATAATATATGAAAATCTTGCACACTTGTAGGGGGAGCCTGTGTACTACATGCTTGTCAAAGCTTTCGTGATAATTCTGTCTTTCTTTCAATAAGCTTTGATGTTTTGTTTAAGTATAATTTTAGTGTGTTGCCATCAATTACCAAAAAGGGGGAGATTGAAAGCACATTTGCTCTCCGGGTGGTTTTGGTAATTAATGACAACATACTTTGTGGTTGGACTAATACTTTTATCAAGTATGTTTCAGGAAACCCAATCACATTGGTATGGCAAGATGATTGAAGAAGTGGACCCCTCAAGTGCTAAGACAAGCATTGGCAAAAGCTCAAGACTCCATTTTTGGTTTAGTGATCAAAGATCACATTGAGTCCATAGGAAAAGCCAATACTATTAAAAGGGGATGAGGTTGTGTTAATGTTCTTGTTGCTCAAGTGCTTGGTGATCTAACTCCCTCAACTATCAGCACTATTCACTACTTAACACACACCCATAAGTAATCTCGGTCAAACCAACTCTGTCTCACCGAGATGAAGTTATCTCTACAAACCCTAACATCTCGGTCACACCGATTCTTTCAACTCAGTCCCACCGAGATGAACCACTTCTGCCATATTCCAAACCCTAGAAAAATCGGTCTTACCGAGTTTGAGATCGGTCACACCGAAACTGAACTGCCAACCTTCTGTAACCATTTCACATCATTTCGGAATAACCGAGTTTGCATTTTCGGTCTTACCGAAATTGACCAGGTTCTGTCTTGGCTCAAATCGGTCTCACCGATATTGCATTTTCGGTCTCACCGATTTTGGCCAGTTCTTGTCTTTTCTCAAATCGGTCCAACCGAGTTTTCTTTCTCGGTCTCACCGAAATCTCCAACGTTCATATCAGATGCACTTTCGGTCCCACCGAGATGGTATTTTCGGTCCCACCGAAAATCCCAACGTTCACTATATTTGAACTTTCGGTCTGACCGAGTTTTAACTTCGGTCTCACCGAGATTGGTCAAATGTGTGTGTAACGGTTGGATTTTGTGTGGATGCTATATATACCCCTCCACCCCCTCCTCATTCGTGAGGAGAGCCATCAGAAAGTACTACCATTCCTACCATACACTTTCTGAGAAGTGAACCACCTACCCTTGTGTTGAGATCAAGCCATTCCATTCCTACCATATGAAACTTGATCTCTAGCCTTCCCAAGTTGCTTTCCACTCAAACCTTTCTTCCACCACAGCCATATCAGTGAGGAGAGTTGAGTGTTGGGGAGATTATCACTTGAAGCACAAGAGCAAGGAGTTCATCATCATCAACACCGTCTATTACCTTTTGGGGGGTGGTGCCTCCTAGATTGGTTAGGTGTCACTTGGGAGCCTCCGTCTTGATGATGTGGAGTTGAACCAAGAAGTTTGTAAGGGCAAGGAGATCGCCTACTTCGTGAAGATCTACCCCGAGTAAGGCTAGTCCTCCGTGGGCGTAGGCCGTGATGGAATAGACAAGGTTGCTTCTTCGTGGACCCTTCGTGGGTGGAGCCCTCCGTGGACTCGCGCAGCCGTTACCCTCCGTGGGTTGAAGTCTCCATCAACGTGGATGTACGATAGCACCACCTATCGGAACCACGACAAAAATCTCCGTGTCACCAAACTGCGTTTGATCTTCTCCACCTCTCTTTACTATATATGCAATTTACTTTCCGCTGCCCATACTCTAGAATTGCATGTGTAGTGTGTTACTTGACTTGATCTTAATTGCAAAACTGCCTAAAACTTTGCAAAACCAAAAGGCAGATTTTTATCTTGTCAAGTAGTCTAATCACCCCCCCTCTAGACCTACTTCTTCGATCCTACAATTGGTATCAGAGCTTTGGTCTCCATTGCTTTGGTTTACACACCATTGGAGGAAGATGGACGTGTCTACGGATGGGAGTGTTAGCCATAGAGTGCCTGTTCTTGATGGAAGGTTCTATAACTCTTGGAGGGTTGAAATGCTTAGTATCTTTAAAATGTACAATTTGTGCAAATATGTTGAGACCCCCTATGTGCCTCCTGTTGATCCTTTGCACCCTACCATGGTTGAAGAGCTTGATTTGCTTCGTAACCTTAGAACTGTGAATCTTATCATTAGAGGGTTACCTGATGACTTGCTTAATCTTGTTACAAATTTTGAGTGTGCCTATGCTATGTGGAAGTTCTTGGAAGAACTTTATCCGGACTACTCTTTGAGAAGTCTTGATGAAATTCTACACAAGACTATTGAATTTGATAAGTTGCACCCCAATGATCCCAACTTTGATAAATGCTTCTTTGAGCTTCGTGATCTTATGAAAAAGAAGGGTGATCCCGGTCTTATTAATATTAGAATTAGAAATGCTCTTGCATTGCATTCCGAAGATTATTATTCCATTGACCAAACTAATGCAAGTACTTATCAAATTGACCTAGGTGTTGATGATGAACAATCTATGGGTCAATATGATGATGAGCATGAGCAAGACGATGATTATTCCGATTCGGACACCGAGCTAGACAAGGTCATGAAGAGTCTCAATCTTATGGCAAATATGAGAGACTACATGTCCGGTGGAAAAGAGTGGATTCTTGATAGTGGATGCACCGATCACATGACCGGAGACAAAGACATGTTTCGAGAGCTTGCAAAGAACGATGGCCCACGCAAGTATGTGACTTTTGGAGACAACTCCAAGGGTAAGGTACTTGGCCTTGGTAAGGTGGCCATATCTCATGATAGCTCTATTCAAAATGTCATGCTTGTAGAATCTCTTG
Source organism: Secale cereale (assembly GCA_902687465.1). Classification (NCBI taxonomy): domain Eukaryota; kingdom Viridiplantae; phylum Streptophyta; class Magnoliopsida; order Poales; family Poaceae; genus Secale; species Secale cereale. The sequence continues at coordinate 119,056,281 of LR738709.1, read as the reverse complement.
GATACAATTTACTTTCCGTGTCTAGATTAGCTGACTTTGGATTCAATGTGCTATTCACCAAAGTAGATTGCCAAGTCTTTCGTCGTGATAATCAAAACATGGCTTTTACTGGTATTCGTAGAGGTGATCTATACATTGTTGATTTCACTAAGAAAGCCCAACCTAGAGCTTGTTTCATTGCTAAATCCTCTAAAGGTTGGTTATGGCATAGAAGGCTAGGACATGTTGGTATGCGTAATCTAGACAAGCTGATCAAAGGTGATCATATTCTTGGTGTTAAAGATGTTTTCTTTGACAAAGACAGACTTTGTAGTGCTTGTCAAGCAGGAAAACAAGTTGGTGGAAGTCATCCCGTGAAAAACATCATGACCACGAGGAGACCGCTTGAGCTTCTTCATATGGATCTTTTCGGTCCCAATGCTTACAAAAGCCTTGGTGGTAACTCCTTTGGTCTAGTTATAGTTGATGATTATTCCAGATTTACGTGGGTATTTTTCCTTGATGATAAATCGCAGGTTCAGAAAATCTTCAAGACCTTTGCCAAAAAGGCCCAAAATCAATTTGAGGTGAAGATCAAGAAAGTTCGGAGTGACAATGGAACGGAGTTCAAGAACGCCAATGTAGACTCTTTTCTCGATGAGGAAGGGATTCTACATGAGTTCTCGGCTACGTACACTCCTCAACAAAATGGAGTTGTTGAGAGGAAGAACCGAACGCTCATAGAGATGGCAAGAACGATGCTTGATGAATACAAGACACCGAAACATTTTTGGGGAGAAGCCGTCGAGACAGCTTGTCATGCTATCAACAGGCTTTATCTTCATAAGCTTCTCGGCAAGACATCATACGAGCTTCTCACCGGTAACAAACCCCAAGTGGGATACTTTCGTGTCTTTGGTTCAAAATGCTATATCCTTGATAAGCATCGTCGGTCTAAATTTGCTCCTAAATCTCATGAAGGCTTTCTTCTTGGTTATGGATCAAACTCCCACACCTACCGTGTCTACAATAATTTCACCCGAAAGGTTGAAGAGACGGTAGACGTGAAGTTTGATGAATCTAATGGCTCGCAAGTCGAGCAAATGCCTATTGATGTAGGAGACAAGGACCCATCGGAAGCAATCCAAGATTTATCTATCGGAAAGATTCGTCCCATGGAGGTGAAGGAGAGTACCTCATCTACATATGTGGAGCCACCTACCTCACAGCGAGATGAACCTCAAGGCAACATGGAGGCGTCCACAAGTGGAACTCACCAAGATGAGGAAATGCAACAAGAAGATCCACCACAACCTCCTTCTCCACCACCTCAAGACAACACCAACAACAATGAAGAAGAAGAAGAAGAGGAAGATGAAGATGATGAGGAAGCTGAGCCACAACATCAACAAAAGCTATCCCGAGTTCGAGCAAGAGTCAAGAAGAATCATCCCGTGGAACAAATGATGAACGACATCAACTCCGGGAGAATTACTCGCTCTAAAACTCGCTTAGCTAACTTTTGTGAGCATTACTCATTTATCTCTAGTATTGAACCTATGAAGGTAGAAGAAGCACTTGATGACCCGGATTGGGTGAACGCTATGCACGAAGAACTACACAACTTCGAGAGGAACAAGGTGTGGACTTTGGTAGAGAAGCCCAACGATGATCAAAACATCATTGGAACCAAATGGGTGTTTCGGAACAAGCAAGATGAAGATGGACAAGTCATCCGCAACAAGGCTCGTCTCGTAGCTCAAGGTTACACACAAGTCGAAGGTATGGACTATGGTGAGACCTATGCCCCCGTTGCTAGACTTGAGTCCATTCGCATTCTTCTTGCTTATTCCAATCATCATGATATTACTCTCTATCAAATGGACATCAAAAGTGCTTTTCTAAATGGTGAAATTGAGGAGGAAGTATTTGTAAAACAACCTCCCGGATTTGTGAATCCCAAAAAGCCTAATCATGTTTATAAGTTGCATAAAGCTCTTTATGGTCTTAAACAAGCCCCTAGAGCTTGGTACAAATGCTTAACTAGCTTTCTTCTTGAGAAAGGCTTTGAGATTGGAAAAATAGACTCAACACTATTCACGAAAAGGGTTAATGGTGAACTATTTGTGTGCCAAATATATGTTGATGATATTATCTTTGGTTCAACTAACCCCCATTTTAGCAAGAAGTTTGGACAGCTCATGTCGGAGAAGTATGAGATGTCCATGATGTGTGAACTCAAATTCTTCCTTGGGTTGCAAATCAAGCAATCTAAGGAGGGTACTTTTGTCTCACAAACAAAGTACACCAAGGATCTCTTCAAGAAGTTCAACATGCAAGAAAGCAAAGGTATGAGTACCCCCATGCCTACTAGTGGACATAATGACTTGACAAAAGATGGAGAACCCGTTGATCAAAGGGTTTACCGTTCTATGATTGGTTCTCTACTATATCTTTGTGCTTCTCGTCCTGACATAATGTTGAGTGTATGCATGTGTGCGCGATATCAAGCAGCCCCTAAAGAATGTCATCTTAAAGCTGTCAAGAGGATAGTGAGATACTTGATACACACACCAAACTTTGGCATTTGGTATCCTAAGAGAGCTTCTTTCGATCTTGTTGGCTATTCCGATTCGGACTATGCCGGTGACAAGGTTGATAGAAAGTCAACTTCGGGTACATGTCAATTCCTTGGTCGATCCCTTGTATCTTGGTCCTCCAAGAAACAAAATTCGGTATCTTTATCCACTGCCGAAGCAGAATATATTGCTGCTGGTTCGTGTTGTGCTCAATTACTATGGATGACACAAACGCTTAAGGATTATGGGATACATGTGAGACGTGTTCCCTTGCTTTGTGACAATGAGAGTGCAATCAAGATTGGACACAATCCTGTGCAACACTCTCGAACAAAGCATATTGAAGTTCGTCACCATTTTATTCGTGATCATATTGCCAAGGGTGATATTAATCTTAAGCATGTTCGTACTGACAAACAACTTGCTGATATCTTTACAAAACCTCTTGATGAGAAAGTGTTTTGTCGCTTAAGGAGTGAGTTGAACATCATTGATGCTTCAAACTTGGAGTGATAACTCCATTGATGCATGCAAGGCATGAGCCTCTTGACTAATCCTTGATATTTCTCTTATGATGATGATCATATGTCTTGGACACATTTGCCTCCTTGTATTGCATCTAACTCTTTGCAGGTACTTGGATGATCTACATTCCACAAGATTACCACACACTCAAATCATGAGTAATCTTGTCATTTACCAAGTATCTAGCCCTTTGGGATGTTGAGTTCAAGGAACAAAATTCCACATATCCTTTTTGACATCTTATACATCTAGTATTTCACTCTTGTCATCTTGGATATTCTTGAGTATTTCCTTGCTTGCCTAACCCATGTAGGAAGATGAACTACACAAGTAGAAATGGCGCTCCAACTTCACATTCAATGAGCACCTACATCAAGCTTACCTACATGAGTAAAGCAACAACAAGCCCAAGGTATGTTCTTCACATCTTTGAGGAGCTTTGCTCAAAGTCATGAGTACAAGCAGCTTCATAAGATGTGATCACATCAAATGCTTAATCAAAAAATGGCAACCCCATTTTGAGCTTAAACGATGAGTATGACCTATGATCAAATGTCCTCATTTGACTCCTAAGTCAATATACTCAAACATAGGTGACTTTGTCGCCGACCTTTATCTAGATGAAGTACATATGCTTTTGGAGTTTTTCTGTTTTCTCTTATGTTCTCTCATTGAGTTTTTCTTTACAAAAAAAAAAAACTTCATCCAGGAATCTTTTTATCTCTTTTCTTATGTTTCTTTGTGAATATCCTTCTGGAAATCTTTTTTCTGGCTCTGATCAATTCCCTGAAAATCATTTACAAATTCATTGCAAATCCTTTGAAACATCCCTCGCAGAGTGAGCTGGTTTATTTCTGTGTTTCCTTGGATTTCTTCCAGGACATCACCTTCTGCAGCTCCACTCAGACTTAAATCTTAAAGAGGGAGAGGACTCAAATTTGGACTCAAATTGTTTCTCTATGAATGTTCTTATTTGCCCTGTTGTGATTCTTCAGGATCCCACTTCTTTCTTTCTTTCTTTCCTTCTTTCCATCTTTCCTGTCCTACCTAGTTTACTGTCCTTTTCGGCACTTGATGTCAAAGGGGGAGAGAACTCAGGGAAATAGGGGGAGTAGGGGAGAAGAGAAGACTTAAGGGAAGAAGAAAAGCAATCTCATCTTAAGGGGGAGAGAATCACATCAAAGCTTTGTCGTGTTTTACATTGGACATTACAATTGGCATCTTTCTTTTGATTTTGCTTTTTACATCACACCCCTTGTTCTCACAATTGATATCCTATGAAAAGCAAAATCTCTCTGAGTTCATTGAAAATCTTTTAGCTTCGGAGACATGTTTGCTGATTCAAGCCTGTGCTCAATATGAGACACTCTTTATACATGTCTTCCCTGGCTTGGTACTCTTGATGTTCTTGCAGTTGGTTGAAGGAATACTCTTGTGTTCTCTAACCTTGTTTTCTCAAGTTTATCCCTTCAGGTACAATGTCAAGGAACCTCAAGGTAAGTATATGCATCTTGCAGAATGTGCATGATGGTGACTTGCTTGTAAATACTTGTTTGCAAGAAATCACCATGCACATATGCATTATCACTCACTTCCTTTTCTTCTGCTCTGATGCATATAGCCAAGCTGCATGTAGCACATCTTGCTTATCTCTCTTGTGTGCTTGTGGTAGTCCAAAACCATAATATATGAAAATCTTGCACACTTGTAGGGGGAGCCTGTGTACTACATGCTTGTCAAAGCTTTCGTGATAATTCTGTCTTTCTTTCAATAAGCTTTGATGTTTTGTTTAAGTATAATTTTAGTGTGTTGCCATCAATTACCAAAAAGGGGGAGATTGAAAGCACATTTGCTCTCCGGGTGGTTTTGGTAATTAATGACAACATACTTTGTGGTTGGACTAATACTTTTATCAAGTATGTTTCAGGAAACCCAATCACATTGGTATGGCAAGATGATTGAAGAAGTGGACCCCTCAAGTGCTAAGACAAGCATTGGCAAAAGCTCAAGACTCCATTTTTGGTTTAGTGATCAAAGATCACATTGAGTCCATAGGAAAAGCCAATACTATTAAAAGGGGATGAGGTTGTGTTAATGTTCTTGTTGCTCAAGTGCTTGGTGATCTAACTCCCTCAACTATCAGCACTATTCACTACTTAACACACACCCATAAGTAATCTCGGTCAAACCAACTCTGTCTCACCGAGATGAAGTTATCTCTACAAACCCTAACATCTCGGTCACACCGATTCTTTCAACTCAGTCCCACCGAGATGAACCACTTCTGCCATATTCCAAACCCTAGAAAAATCGGTCTTACCGAGTTTGAGATCGGTCACACCGAAACTGAACTGCCAACCTTCTGTAACCATTTCACATCATTTCGGAATAACCGAGTTTGCATTTTCGGTCTTACCGAAATTGACCAGGTTCTGTCTTGGCTCAAATCGGTCTCACCGATATTGCATTTTCGGTCTCACCGATTTTGGCCAGTTCTTGTCTTTTCTCAAATCGGTCCAACCGAGTTTTCTTTCTCGGTCTCACCGAAATCTCCAACGTTCATATCAGATGCACTTTCGGTCCCACCGAGATGGTATTTTCGGTCCCACCGAAAATCCCAACGTTCACTATATTTGAACTTTCGGTCTGACCGAGTTTTAACTTCGGTCTCACCGAGATTGGTCAAATGTGTGTGTAACGGTTGGATTTTGTGTGGATGCTATATATACCCCTCCACCCCCTCCTCATTCGTGAGGAGAGCCATCAGAAAGTACTACCATTCCTACCATACACTTTCTGAGAAGTGAACCACCTACCCTTGTGTTGAGATCAAGCCATTCCATTCCTACCATATGAAACTTGATCTCTAGCCTTCCCAAGTTGCTTTCCACTCAAACCTTTCTTCCACCACAGCCATATCAGTGAGGAGAGTTGAGTGTTGGGGAGATTATCACTTGAAGCACAAGAGCAAGGAGTTCATCATCATCAACACCGTCTATTACCTTTTGGGGGGTGGTGCCTCCTAGATTGGTTAGGTGTCACTTGGGAGCCTCCGTCTTGATGATGTGGAGTTGAACCAAGAAGTTTGTAAGGGCAAGGAGATCGCCTACTTCGTGAAGATCTACCCCGAGTAAGGCTAGTCCTCCGTGGGCGTAGGCCGTGATGGAATAGACAAGGTTGCTTCTTCGTGGACCCTTCGTGGGTGGAGCCCTCCGTGGACTCGCGCAGCCGTTACCCTCCGTGGGTTGAAGTCTCCATCAACGTGGATGTACGATAGCACCACCTATCGGAACCACGACAAAAATCTCCGTGTCACCAAACTGCGTTTGATCTTCTCCACCTCTCTTTACTATATATGCAATTTACTTTCCGCTGCCCATACTCTAGAATTGCATGTGTAGTGTGTTACTTGACTTGATCTTAATTGCAAAACTGCCTAAAACTTTGCAAAACCAAAAGGCAGATTTTTATCTTGTCAAGTAGTCTAATCACCCCCCCTCTAGACCTACTTCTTCGATCCTACATCCATCTTCTTTCTCGCACAACTTCTATAGTCGGTGTTCCAGTCCACAAACCCCTCATACCACGGAACAACGCCTTTGCCTCGTGTTCTTCTCGGGTGTTCAGGATTTCCCAGGGCGCGCGTAAGCTCGTCATTCTCTCTATTGAGCATGAACATTCCTGTTCGAGCCTCTTCTATTGCAACAAGTAACTTATCGTCGCCTCCTTTAAGACTTGCCTTCTTCAAAACCTGGCCTGTCTTCGGGTCCAACGCCCCCCCATGTGCATAGAACCAAGTACTAGACCTTTCCGGCCAGCTCAACTGGAGTGACCCCTGCATCCACCATCTGTTGCTCAGACTTATCCCACTTAGGCCGGGCCACTGCGTAGCCAACTGGCCCCAGCGTATGGAAATGCTCCTTTTTCACGGCATTGATCTTGTTTATTCTCGACCATTCCTTAGGAATTCCGATTCCTTGAATTTCACGAAAGCGGGTCAGTGATCTCTTTGCTTCTCAAGTGTTCTCGTGAATTCTGGAGCCTTCTTTCCTCCTTCGATGTACTTGGCCCATATACTCTTCTTGTGGTTGATGAATGCAATTGCCATCTTCCTAAGAGCAGCGTCCTTGACTTTCTGCACATCTGTCTTTGTGAAATGATCTGGTAGGGTGAAATGTGACATGACAGATTCCCAAAGCCGATTTTTTGCCGTTTCATCGACAAAAGTAAGATCTGGACGTTTCTTTGCTGCCTCTTTCCGTTCTTGCATGGAGATCGAGATTTGGTCCTTCACAAGAACTCCGCACCGACGAACGAACTTGTTTGCATTCTTCTTAGGCTCGATTGGTTCGCCATTAGGTTTGATGGCATCGATGTTGCACATTACGCCATCCTTCAACCTTTTCGCCAGGCCTCTCACTGTCCTGCTTCCTGTAAAAGATTTGCTCAATCCGGAGGGCTGAAGAGAAAGATTGATTCGTTAATATATATACAAATCATTTAAAACATCTGATGATCACCAAATGCCTACTTATATAAATATACCTCGCCGGTCTTTGTTATTTCAAGATTAACATTTCCTTCGTCATCATAATCATAGTTCTGAACTTCATCAATTTGGTCGTCTTGATAGAATATCATACCACCCTCCCCGGTATTGTTCAGATATTGGGAGCCGTCATCTTCTTCATTCTGATCATCTGGCCCGCGAGGGTAGTGTGTGATCTCGAAAAGGGCCTCTTCTCCTTCTCTGCCGGTATTGTCCGCCATAGCTTTTATTTAACTAATCCAAAAGAAATATAAAACAATTTAGTACGCATCTCAAATAATAGTAGATAATTGATATGCATCTCAAATAATAGTAGATAATATATATGCATCTCGAAAGATAAAACTGAATCATAGTAGATAATATGCATCATCGAATATAATCTCGAATACATCGTCTCGAATATTATATATAATCTTGAATACATCGTCTCGAATATTATCGAATACATCACTACCTAGCTAATATAGATCGAATACTATCGAATGATCTAGTTCACTCGCGGTTCCTGAGGCGCGGGCGGTGGACACCCAAAGAGAAGGAACCATCACAGGATCATAGCTCGGGTGAGATCCCCGAAGAACCTGCCAGGTATTGGAGAACCTAACGTCCATAGCAGCCATGTAGCGACGGACGTGTTCGTCCTCCTCCGTGACACGACGATGTACCACCTCCGGCAGGGCCGGCTCCCTCCGCACCGAAACTGGCCCACGCGAAAGCCACCAAAAGAGCTCCGGTTCGACGACGAGACCTGGGGCCAGGTTCCTCACCAAGCGGCGCACCCCTTAAGGTAGCACCTCCCAGTGCCGGCCCAGTGGAGCCCAGTCCCGGACATGGCTCCTCTGAAGCAGGACGTCATCGCGAACGGGTCGATGGCAAGGATGCGGGCTGGACATCGTTCACGTATAAAAAACTATAAATATAACATTTCTAATTAACATATATATAACTAAAAGTATCAAATTCCTTAACTTTTTTCTATATACATCTAATCATCTAGTGAAAGAAAATGTCAAAATTCATCTAACTAACATTTATATATCTAAAATTCATCTCACATTTCTATAACTAAAAATATAAAAAACTAAAAACAGAAAATAAGAAAATATATGTGTGTGTGCTTGATCTAGCTATGGGAGGGCGACCATGGCGGCAGGGGCTCACAGCGGGGCGACGACGATGGCGACGGTGTGCGAGCTCGAGGGAGGGGCAGCGTGCGACGGGGCAGTGTGGGAGGCGCTTCGGGGGCGGCGGGAGGCGCGACGGGGGATGGCGTGGGCGGCGCGTCGGGGGTGGCGACGATGTGGGCGGTGACGCCGTCAATCGGGGCAGGCGGTACGTCATCGACGGAGAGGAAGAAACAGAGGAAAAACCGAGGGAAATTGATTTTTTTTTTCAAGTGTTGTATATATAGGATGGACCTTTAGTACCAGTTGGAACCACCAACCGGTACTAAAGGTCAGTTTTGGCCAGGCCAAGCGGCGGGAAGCACACCCCTTTAGTACCGGGTGGTGGCTCCAACCGGTACTAAAGACCCCCCCCCCTTTAGTACTGGTTGTAGCCACCACCCGGTACTAAAGTGATGCGCTGCCGCAGGTGCGGTGCATGCTTTTTTATTTTTATTATTTTCTTTTCTGCTTTATTTATTTTCTTTTATTTATTTCTGAGTTGTTTTTTGTTGTATTTATAGTTTCTTTGTGAATATTTTTGCTTTAGGTACAAAAAATTACAAACTTTCTGTTAGTGACAGTAGTTTTCAAATGTCAATAGTTTAAATTTGAATTATTTTAAATTATGTGAATCACTAGTTTGTGAATAACTTAACTTTAAAAATAGATTTTTCAGTGATTTTCTTCTTCTTATGTTTAATATTAGTGTGTTTTATCATTATATTCAATTTGGTAATACTTAGGTTATTTAGAAAATAAAATGCCTTTGTAACAGATGAGTTTTCGTCCAAAATCCTGATACTTCGAAAGAGATTATCCATTTTGTACACGAAGTGCATCCAGTTTTTGTCGTAACCCTCTCAACTTTTTTGCACCTGCTATGTGGGTGAAATGATGATACCATGCCAACTTTCAACATTTTTAGAGTTCATTTGTACTGCTTTTCAATTTCAGTGTCATTTAGCTCAAAAAAAATCAGTAAATGCATGAAAAATAGCAAATGATGTCAGAAAGGATTGAAAGTTGATGACGTGGCTTTGAATGGTGCATACTGAATGCACAAAAAGTATGGAGTTGTAATAGGTTTAAAAAATGAAATGCCTTTGTAACAGATGAGTTTTCATCCGTAACCCTGATACTTCGAAAGAGATTGTCCATTTTGTACAGGAAGTGCATCCAGTTTTTGCCATAACCCTCGCTACTTTTTTGCACATGCTATGTGGGTGAAATGATGATACAATGCCAACTTTAAACATTTTCGAAGTTCATTTGTATTGCTTTTCAATTTCAGGGTCACATAGCTCTAAAAAATGAATAAATGAGCTGAAAAATATCAAATGAAGTCACAAAGGTACACATTTGTCCGAATCACAAAATTACACGTTTCAAATACCAAAACACATAAGCACCCTAACTATTACAAAGATTCCCTACGGTCTGTCCAAAGTGGAACTTTCCAGATATACAAGTCCGGAAACTCACTAGAGAAGAAAGTGATGACAGTGAAGCCGATCACATCCCAGAGTGGGATCTTTGGGTGTGAAACTTTTTCTTTGCGTGTGTCCCTTTGCGCCGTAACCATGGACAATCTTCATCATTTTACTGGATGCTCGAGTCAATATTCACTGTGAATGGAGCAATTTCATCAAACTTTTAATAATCTTCTGACATGTCTATCTTTTCATCCACTCTCACGATGTTTCTTTTCTCTGAAAGAACTATGTGGAGCTTTGGCTCATCGTATGATGTATTCGCTTCCTTATCTTTCTTTTTCTTGGCTTGGTAGGCATGTCCTTCACATAGAAAACCTGCGCCACTTCATTGGCTAGGACGAATGGTTCGTCTGCGTACGCAAGATTGTTGAGATCCACTATTGTCATTCCGTACCGCGGGTCTTCCGTTACCCCACCTCGTGTCATATTGACCCATTTGCACCGAAAGAAAGGGACCTTCAAACCACGTCCATAGTCAAGTTCCCATATGTCCTCTATGTAACCATAATATGTGTCCTTTCCCCTCTTGGTTGCTCTATCAAAGCAGACACCACTGTTTTGGTTGGTGCTCTTCTTATCTTGGGTTATCGTGTAAAATGTATTCTCATTTATCTCGTACCCTTTGAAATTCATTATATTCGAAGATGGTAACTAGACAGCAAGTACATGTCATCTTCAACAGCGGTGTCATGCATGGCACGTGTCTACAACCAACTGGCAAAAGTCCCCGTTTGTTCACATGTAATCCAGTCGCAGACTGCTCCGAGTGTTTGGAGCGTAGAAAATTCTTGTGTTCCTCCATATACGGAGCCACCAAGGCAGAATTTTGTAGAACTCTGTAGTGTGCTTGAGTGAGAGAATGCCCGTCCATACATATTATTTGTTCTGGTCCTAGCGTGCCATTTCCACCCAATCTGCCCTTATGCCGCGATTCAGGAACACCAACCGGCTTAAGGTCAGAAATAAAGTCAATACAAATCTCAATGACCTCCTCATTTTCATGGCCCTTTGACATGCTTCCTTCTGGCCTAGCACGATTATGAACATATTTCTTTAAGACTCCCATGAACCTCTCAAAGGGGAACATATTGTTTAGAAATACAGGAGCCAGAATGTTAATCTCTTCACATAGGTGAACTAGGACGTGCGTTATGATGTTGAAGAAGGATGGTGGGAACACCAACTCGAAACTGACAAGACATTGCACCAAATCATTCTCTAACCTTGGTATGATTTCTGGATCGATTACCTTCTAAGAGATTGCATTGAGGAATGCACATAGCTTCACAATGGCTAATCGAACATTTTCCGGTACAAGCCCCCTCAATGCAACCGGAAGCAGTTGCGTCACAATCACGTGGCAGTCATGAGACTTTAGGTTCTGGAACTTTTTCTCTGCCATATTTATCATGTCCTCTATATTCGACGAGAAGCTAGACGGGACCTTCATACTGAGCAGGTATTCAAAGCATATTTCCTTTTCTTCTTTGGTAAGAGCGTAGCTGGCATGACCCTGATGTATGCCGTCTTTTTTGTGCATATGTTGCTAGTCCTCCCGTGCCTCCGGTGTATCTTTTGTCTTCCCATACACGCCCAAGAAGCCAAGTAGGGTCATGCAAAGATTCTTCATCACGTGAATCACGTCGATTGCGGAGCGGGCCTGTAGGTCTTTCCAATAGGGCATGTCCCAAAATATAGATTTCTTCTTCCACATGGGTGCGCGTCCGTCAGCGTCATTCGAAACAGATTGTCCGCCAGGACCCTTTTCAAAGATTACCTTCAAATCCTTGACCATATCATGTACATCATCACCTGTACGGTGGCGAGGCTTCGTTCGGTGATCTGCCTCACCTTTGAAATGCTTGCCTTTATTTCTTACGGGATGCCTGCTCGGAAGAAATCGACGATGTCCCAGGTACACATTATTCCTACAATTATCCAAATATATACTATTGGTATCATCCAAACAGTGCGTGCATGCATGGTATCCGTTGTTTGTCTGTCCTGAAAGGTTACTGAGAGTAGGCCAATCATTGATGGTCACGAATAGCAACGCATGTAGGTCAAATTCTTCCTGTTTGTGCTCATCCAACACACATACACCTTTTCCATTCCATAGATGTAAGAGTTCTTCAACTAATGTACACATCAATGTCGTTGCCGGGTTGCTTAAGGCCTTGGATGAGCACTGGCATCATAATGAACTTCCGCTTCATGCACCACTAAGGAGGAAGGTTATACATACATAGAGTCACAGGCCAGGTGCTATGGTTGCTGCTCTGCTCTCCAAAAGGATTAATGCCATCTGCGCTGAGACCAAACCATATGTTCCTTGTGTCACCTGCAAAGTCCTCCGAGTACTTTCTCTCAATTTTTCTTCATTGTGAATCGTCAGCGGGTACTCTCAACTTCATGTCTTTCTTACGGTCTTGTCTCTGCCATCGCATCAACTTGGTATGCTCTTTGTTTTGGAACAAAAATTTCAACCGTGGTATTATAGGAGAATACCACATCACCTTGGCAAGAATCTTCTTCCTGGGGCGCTCGCCCTCGACATCACCAGGGTCATCGCGGCTGATCATATAGTGCAATGCATCGCATGTCGGGCAGGCGCTCAAATCCTCGTACTCACCGCGGTAGAGGATGCAGTCATTAGGGCATGCATGTATCTTCTGCACCTCTAACCCTAGAGGGCAGACAACTTTCTTTGCTTCGTACGTACTCTCGGGCAATTCGTTGTCCTTTGGAAGCATCTTCTTTAACATTATCAGCAACTTTCCAAATCCCTTGTCAGATACACCATTCTCTGCCTTCCAGTGCATCAATTCCAGTGTGGTGCCCAGCTTTTTCTTGCCAGCTTCGCAATTCAGGTACAACAATTTCTTGTGATCCTCTAACATGCGCTGCAACTTTTTCTTCTCCTTTTCACTTGCGCAGTTTCTCTCTACATCGGCAATGGCCCGACCTAGATCATCACCGGGATCATCTGATGCCTCTTCTTCATCTTCTTCCCGCATTGCCAGCTTAGCTTCTTCCCCCATTGTTGTACCATCATATTCAGGGAATCCATGGCCAGAATAGCTGTCGTCGTCCTCTTCTTCTTTATTATATTCCATCATAACCCCTCTTTCTCTGTGCTTGGTCCAAACTTTATAGTGAGGCATGAAATCGGACTCAAACAGGTAGATGTGAATGGTTCTTGACTTAGAGTAATTCTAGTCATTCTTACAGCCAGCACCAGAGCGATGAAGAGGTGAGGAGTAAAAAGAAATCCTACTCTCCGATATATATGTATATATATATATATGACTCAAAACATTTTGTGTGTGTGCCTGATGACCCTCAACCGTAAGGGATCTGTTGCAGCGTTTTCGATAAGTAAGAGTGTCGAACCCAACGAGGAGCAGAAGGTATTGATAAGCGATTCTGAGCAAGAAATTATTGCAAGCACTGAAAGATAACTTTTAGGGGTTTTCTCGATATAAGCAACAGGAATGTAATGGCGAGTAATGTAAAAGGTACTGAAAGTAACAAGTGGCCCAATCCTTTCTTAGCAAAGGAGAGGCCTAGCAACTGAACTTATAAAGACTAAAGCGTTCTTGAGGACACACGGGAGAGGCAGTCATGTGCTTTCGTCATATTCCGTATCGATACTATGTTATGTGTTGATAAGTGTTGGTGGGTGGATCTATGCTAGTGCACTCTCTAGACTAAGATGAATGCACTCTTATGATTAAACACCTTGCAAGCATCCGCAAATACAAGATAGAATTTAAGGCAAAAGCCTAACCATAGCAATACGATCGAGGATCCATTATTCCCTTATGCAAAAGCGTGCGAACTGGGGTTCAGGTTTCTGTCACTCCGGCAACCCACCATAAGCATTATTTATACACAATGCATTCCCCTAGGTCCTTAATAAGGCGAAGTGTTGGGTGTTCGACTCACACAATGTAACGCCCCGGACACACCCGCCGGTGGTCGTTACTCCTGGCGGGATCTAGACTGGCCTCACATATCAATACTAGTCTTTTCTGCGCACTTTGTCCTCACTCGTGCGCACCCGGGAGCAACTTCGCGGTCGGTCACCCATCCTGAAATTACTCCAAGCTGAGCACGCTTAACTTTGGAGTTCTATCTGAATGGGCTCCCGGAAAAGAAGGAATTCCTTATTTATATGAGTAGTCTATCATCCCTAATAAGCCAGGCCATCACATACACCCTCACTCAGAGGAACCGACGTCCTCGTCGGGCCACAGGAACGTTCCCTCTTGGCACAACCGTCTGTGCTTCCAGGACAGCACATGTGCCATGCCGTGTGCCACGACGGGTCACAAACGTCATGCACAACATGACTGCAAACTGTCCGCAAACATCCGTGTAACCGCGAGGGTCGGCTCTGATAACAACTTGTAACGCCCCGGACACACCCGTCGGTGGTCGTTACTCCTGGCGGGATCTAGACTGGCCTCACATATCAATACTAGTCTTTTCTGCGCACTTTGTCCTCACTCGTGCGCACCCGGGAGCAACTTCCCGGTCGGTCACCCATCCTGAAATTACTCCAAGCTGAGCACGCTTAACTTTGGAGTTCTATCTGAATGGGCTCCCGGAAAAGAAGGAATTCCTTATTTATATGAGTAGTCTATCATCCCTAATAAGCCAGGCCATCACACACAACACCACTAGTAGAATGACAACACAACTTAAGTATCAAACAACACATATTACTTCAACAGCATATGACTACTAACAACAAGACTTTCCCCATGTCCTCAAGAACTAAAGTAACTACTCACAAGACATAAAAGAGATCATGATCAGAGAGGATAAATAGGTGATAAACAATCTGGACATAATAATATTTCTCCAACAAAACTCAATAGCATTCACCACAAAGTAGTAATCAACACCGATGGAGTAGAGAGGATAGGTAGTACAAGTTACAACACGAGTTGCGATGGAAAGATGAGATTTGGATGAAGATGGAGATGGTGCTGGTGTTGGGGATGATGTTGATGATGATCTCGATGATGCCCGTGATGATGGTGATGACGATGGCGACGATCTCCCCTTCCGGGAGGTGATCTCCCCGGCGGAATCTGCCCACCGGAGATGCCCTTTTCTTCTCTGTAGGTTTCCGCCTCGAAGCGGCGGCGGAACTCCGAAAAAAGTCCCGTGCCTAGGGTTTTTGGAGGACGGGGAACATATATGCAAAAGGGGGTGACCAGAGGTGGGCCAGGGGCTCCAGGCGCCCCCCCGGCGCGGCCAGGGGGGGCGCGCCCCCAGGCCGCCTGGGCACCCTGTGGCCCCCCTCTGACTCCCCTTTTGCGTGTCTTCGTTATTCTTCTGAAAAACACGTCCCGTCAATTTTCAGGTAATTTGGAGGTGTTCTTCTTCAGCAACTCAGCATCCACTTTTTCCTGCTGAATCCTGCGTCTGCTGTTCTGGCATCAGAAAGTTGCAAACTGTGTAAAATAGACCAAAACAACATAAGATCATCATCATAACGTGATATATATCAATGAATAAGGATAAATTATAATACAAAATAGTGATGCATTTTGGACGTATCAGTGCCTAGACTCAACCGTCAACGATTCGATCAATCAGGGGCTCCTAGGTCGGAGAAGGCTCTGATACCAACTTGTAATGCCCAGTATGTGGCGATGTCCCCCACGTGTCGAGGCATGACTTAAGTACATAAACGCATACTAGAATGATCTCAAGTATGGTATCTTTGCACAACTCATGTAAAATTTCAGGGATGAAAGTGTAAAATGATAGTTGGCTTACACTCGCCACATCACACAAGTGAATACAATATCATCCATCACCCAAATAACATCAGAGTCGGACTACACACGAAATCCAAACGAAAATATACCATAAATAACACAAGCCCGGATCCTCCTAGTAAGAACCACTACTGATCGTCGGGATAAGACACATAGTAACGTCCACGCTCTTCATCGAACTCCCAATACAGCTCGGAGACATCTGCTATATAGTTCTCAATGGTACCTGCATCTGGTGTGTGTTGAATCTGTGAGCCACAGAGGACTCAGCAATCCCGTTCCCGGGTATCAAAACTACCAAAGCCTTAGGTGTCGAAAGGTTGTAAAAGTGTTTGCAGTAGCAGTAAGCACTAGCTTACGAGTTTAGAGCGAGAAAAGAACAAGTGCCAACGATCGCCAAGTTGATCAAGAAGTAATCCTAGCTACTCACGATCAAACATAACCCCACAGTGTTCACTTCCCGAAGCCCTTCGGAAAGAGACCATCACGGTTACTCAGACAGGTAGTGTATTCAAGAATAAGGTGTCAAGTTATCTACAACCGGATATTAACAAATTCCCATCTGCCACATAACCGCGGGCATGGCTTTCAAAAGATCAAACCCTGCAGGGGTGTCCCAACTTAGCCCACCACAAGCTCACGATCTGCGGAGTCGCAACTGCAAAGTGGGAAGACCCGAGTATTCTCGGAATCCCGTGCTCAAGATATTTCAACAAAGGTAAAACTAATCCAGCAAGACCTCCCGGCGTGCCAACACCCTGATAGTAGCCGCGCATATCCCGTCTCAGGCCACGTCCGGATGAGATATGGTTACAACATCCAAAATACCCCAAGTTGCCAAGGGGCGGTGCCGCAAGCTGCTCTAGGTTGGACCAACACTCATGAGGAGCACTGGCCCGGGGTTGTTAATTAAGTCCTCAGGATAGCTAGTCCATATGCAAGTTTTAGTTATTAGGCAAATGTAAAACCAAAGTCGATCCTTGCTGGAAAACCTTTAAATAGAGCGAATATCAAGGTGGTCCCATAGCCCCAACCGTGTTAGGAACGCAAAATTAAGGAACATAAGATCGGTTTATCGGTTCCTAGGGTGGCATGAGTGGAACAAAACACCAAGAAAGAGGCTTAGCCTTCCACCCATTACCAACATATAGATGAATTAGTTTAACATGTATATATATTGTGATATCCCAAAACAAGTTCGTCATGGAGCAACATATTCAAAACTTCACCTGCAACTAACAACGCTATAAGAGGGGCTAAGCGATGCGTACTTAGCCAAACAACGAACTGCTAGGAAGGTGGTTAGAGTGTTTCATGGCAACAATAGGAGGGCTGACAAACAGGAATAGGCATCGAGGCAATATCTAAAGAGCGAGACATCTAGCATAGGCAAAGATAGAAGTGATATCGGGGAATGGTCATCTTGCCCATTGATTCCACGGAGGGATCGTAACCTTGCTCCTCAAACTCAGCCTCGTAAGGAACCTCGAACTCCGAATCGGCTCCCGGCTCTACCCAACACAAGAACATACAACGACACAATATCAAACACGGTGCAATGCACAATCAACATGATGCAAAAACATATCATGGGATGCAAGTATGATGTGCGCATGCATGAGGATACTCTTGAGCCTAAGGAGAAGATGATGGAAAATGCCTCATCTTGGGAAACCAACCAAGCCACTAGATAAAGGGGATTATTTCGGTTGAAACCGATATGAAGATCACCGGAAACGGATGCACGGTTTGCAAATGACAAGCAAAACAAGATTCAAGCAAAACAACAGTTTACAACAACATGACATCTTTGAAGCAGGAAATAATTATGCTACAAAACCCTAACATGGAGACAAAGGGCATGGATGTGAAATAGACATGATACTTAACAAGCATGAACTTATAGCACACCCAAAACCTTGCTGGGACACAATTAAACAAGCATGGCAAGTTGCAATAAATTTACAGAATTCTCAAACTTGGTGAAAATTACAAGGCATGGCAGAATTACAACGAATAGGCATGTTTGCAAGCTTGTGCAACTCAACTCAAATCATAGCATGGCAAGTTAAGGTAACCAACAGCAAGAAGACATATTTGAGAAGCTACTCATGTTAAGAACATGCTCATAGGATGCATAGAACACTAGCTACACTCGTGGCAAAACTAAACTTGTTGATAACATGCTGACAGATACATTTTATAGTCACCTGAGAGCATGAAAACAACAAGTTACAGCATGGCATCATGTCAAACAAGAGCATGGATAGCTAGAGCATAACATATACATCAAGGGACACCCACTGGACAACTCTAAACATGCACAACAAAGGCGGTGGCATCATGGAAACATGGCATAAAATTACCAGATTCGCACTTAGCAGAAATTTAACATCATGATGACATGTTAACAAGCTTGTTGCACTCATCTCAAGACATACCATGGAAAGAAAATGAATCTACCATGTAGAGCACATCACAATGAACATCTGGGCATATCATTCACTCCATTTGGACCAACATGCACAAACTTATCACGTCACAAACATGCTAACGTAACAACAGTTTTCAGCAGTTTTAAACATATAGCACTCTTGCAACGATGATTAGGGCATCAAGATGAACTCAAACAAGCATGCCACAGTGGAACAAAATGAAGAGCATATCACAACGAACATTTGGACATATTATATGCTCAATTTGGATAAACACACAAAAAGTTACAGCACCGCATAGTATGCATCAAATAATGATTTTTCAGGGAATTAGGAAAAAAACAAATGAGCGGAAGATGCTATATGACGCCTAGCACGAGGGATAGCTGAGGCTGCTCACTTTGGGCCCGTGGGCCGGTCCGGTCGGAGGGGAGCAGGAGGCCGGCTCGGAGCAGCGGCTGGGCCAGAGGGATGCGGGCCTGGCCTCGCGGGATCTGAGCCGCGGCCGGCCCACGCAGTGGAGCGTTGTGGGGTGTTGTCCTCCCGATCCCGCCTGGATCGGGGCAAGGGCGGCGGCACCCGCCGGCGACAGCAACCGACGGCGCGGCGACGGGGCCGAGGACGCGCGGGTCGGCGGATCCGGGTGGCGCTGGCCTGGATCTGGCTGGAGGCTGGGCCGGCGGTGGCCTACGACGCTGGGCGGAGGCGCGCTCCGGCGCGAGGCGGCGGGGAAGGCGCGTCGCGGGACGGGCGGGGCGGCGTCGAGGCCGAAGCGGACGGGCGACGGCGCTACGGGCCGCGGCGAGCCAGTGCGGTGGGAGGCGGCGGCCGGCTGCCATGCGACGCGCTTTGATTGATCGGGCGCGTCCGGGCGGACGTGTACAGCGCTGTCCGGACGTGTCCGGCGGCGCAGAGGGACGAAATTAGGGTTTGTATCCG